>CM039676.1:304809094-306010239 GCA_022496015.1 Hordeum marinum
TTTTGATTTTCTTTTGTTTCTTTGTTATTTATTAGCTGTTTTTTAAACACATATATAATTTTTCTCAGTACGTAATGTACATTTTTGGTAGACGCTGGACATTTTTAAATATATCGTGTATTTTTTAACTACATGTTTTGAAATATATTTTTAAATACATCATAACATTTGTGAAATACACATTATATATTTTCTAATGACAATAAATAATTTTTTTTCTAAACTATCCGACCATTTCTTTTGCATGGTATAAGTACTTTTAGAAATTTCACGTACATCTTCTCTAAAATATTAGAATATTTCTTTACAATGTCTCATACAAATTTTTAATGGAAATATCTTTTCCGTGGGGGGATATTTTTTGTTAACTAATGAACATTTTCTTACATTGTATATAACACTTATTTTTATTATTTCATGAACTTGTTTTGGAACGCGGGTGTATTCCATAAATGTGGTGTATGTTTTTTAATGGCGTGAAATATTGTTATACATTAGTCATACATGTTTAATATTTTATACATTATTCTAAGCGTTGCATACATTTTTTTGTCTTCGCGGGAACATTTTAACTTGTCATGATTTTGTAAAAAGTTATCAACATTTTTTTGAAACTGCAAACAAAATTTGTGTACCATGTTAAGAATTTTTCAAATTCGTGTTTTTAAATTTATTTAGTAATTTAAATTTCTGAAACATATGTATTTAACATAAAATAGCAATAGAAGTATAAAAGGGAAGGAAAAAATCTTTTTGGTTTTTATATCGATTTTGATACGTATAAGATGTCCTCTGGATAATGCAAACCGAAGCTATTTGCTGCCCGACACATGCCTCCATGATCGATTGTGATTGTTGACACCCATGAAGAGCTCTACTATCTTCAGAAGTGTTAGTCAAGCAAACCCCCTTGAGCACCCCGATACAACCCCATTCTCTCGCTCTTGAGTGATAATGTTAATGTCTCTAGCGACGATCTATATGGCCTCCTCCTCAAGGTTCTCCCAATATTCTAAGCATTTTTTGCCTCATGGACCGAGACAGTGTGCGGATTACCTTGCATTCATGTTGGTCATTTTCTCCCTAAGTTTTAAGCTTGTCGCCATCCTAACTCTAAAACCAGATCTGTTCTAGGGTTTGGGTATCTTCTTTTAGGATAATATGTATTTTATTAAAGACTCAAGATGATACATAGGACACTTGACAATTGTAACAACACTAAGTCAAAACAATGTTTACGATATACACAGTAAAAAAACAAGAAAAGAATTCATGCGAACATCAACATGTGACAATAATTTGCAACTCCGGCCTCATGTTTTTCGAAAATCACATCTAGATCGAGAAAGGCCCTCTTCCTAAAACAATGCTTCAACAAGGGAACGTTCTCGTAAAAGGGGCAGACATCAACATCTTCTATAAAGTGGAACAACATTAACATCTTCCCGGATTTAAAAGCATGCCATAGAATATTAGACGTGACTAGCTGGCGCCCGTGTGCCTATTTGCGAAAGCAAGCGCTCTTACAGAAAAAAGAGAGCAAACCCATGCGTGACAAGGACAATCCAAAAAGGAAACTCGGGCGTGACTTGATTCTCTCCTCCAGCGCAATTAATTACTTTCCTTCATTTTTTTCAAAAAGCTATATCTTTTGAACCAAATGTCAAAATGGAGGTTCGTTTTCACGGTTCTCTCCTCTCGCGACGAATGCTTCAAAACTAGATCCCATACGGATAGTGATGAGGTCCTCTACCATGGGTAGGGTCACAAGACTGACATCTAGGGCCCCACATGTGGTCCATATTATCATTAAAGTCCTTAGAGTAAAAGTGCATTCGGATGCACATGTAGATTCACTGGGATCATTCAAGTCACTCGGACGCCCGTAGCTTCACTCGGGTGATAGAAGTTCAGTGGCTCAGAAGACACACCGTCCGAGGGATTCGAAGCAACACTCGCAGTGTAGTCAATTATGCGTTACCAATAACGTCCACTTAATATGCAGTTTCTGTAACGTAGCATTGATTAGCATTAATGATGGCACTCAACCGATGGTGGCTCAGTCTATATAAACCACCACCGGGCGCCTTAGCAATGGTTCTGACCCTGTGTAATCCATACTCCCCATAAGCAAACACCAAGCCTCCGGGCTCGAGACGTAGGGCTTTTATCACTTCTGAGCGAGGCCCAACTCATACAAACCGGAGTGCACGCTTGCGCCGTAGCTAGACTTCGCCCCTCCTTTTGTACCCATAGTACTATTGTCAGGTTCATTCCCACGACAGTTGGCGCCCACCGTGGGGCTGCGCGACTAGCGAATTCCAGCACAAGTGGAATTTGCACTTTGTTGATCATCATGATGACAATCGGCGGCGAGATCCTCTTCGGTTCCCTCTGCTTCACCGTTGACGGTTCACGTGGCTGTAGGAAGCACCGCTGGACGCTGAGGCACTGCCCGCCCGAGGCGCGGTGCATTTCAGAGCGATGACATTCGGAGTTCTCCTCTGACAACCTTCCACTCCCTATCGACCAGTTTCTCTGACTCGCGTTGCGGCTTGTCGCAGGCGCTCCGGGCGCTCACGGTTGCAGTCTGGATCAAGCACATTGTGGAAGTTCAAGCCACAATCGGGCAGATGGCCGTACCCGACGTCGACGAGGCCGTCCACTTCCTCTTCCCATCGTCAGATGACGAGTCTTCTGGTGTGGCCGATCTCGAGAGTAGTGAACGCGTTGCAGAGGTTATGATGGCTGGCCCAGGCCGAGATGCTTCGCCTCCGGGGTATTTCACAGGAGATACCCGCGGTCGAGACGGCGACCGCAACCACGCTAACTCCGGCGGTTATGTTCCCCGACCCCTCACTCGGGATCAGCGGGAAGAAATTAGGTGTAGGAATGATGAAGTTCTTCTCACTCCCATTGTGGGAACTACCCCGGACGAGTTGGCCCTAGAGGCTGCATGCCAAGCCACCTTGGTGGAGCGCGAGCGACTCGAGCGGCTCCAACAATCACTCGACGAGCGCGCGGCGAGGGAGCTTCCGAGTTCCAGCCATAGTCACCGTCAGCTTTTCACAAAGGATCGACCATACACCATACCAGTGATGCGCACTCCGTTGCTGAATCTGGCCGAGGGCCTCTCGGATTGCAGATTCGATCTAGCCGTCTGACTCAACAGCTGGTGAAGGCATTCGACAAATCTAGGCCTTGCTAAAAACTACCTTGCAGCAAAATTCAGAGGTGTCATAGTCGCACAAACGCATTCACAGTGCATCCGCTCGGACAGACACCGTGCAGTCCGCTCATAGTCCTCTCACGCCAATGAAAGATCCGCGAACTCCTCCTCATCCAAGGGGTCCGCACGGAGGAAGCAGGCGCTACGATCACGACTACAGTCAGACGCCCCCTTTGAGGGGCGTCATGCGTGGACAACGTCCATTTGACGGCGGTATTCATTTGGGCGGGACCATGAGGGGAGCTCTGCTTGGCACACAGACTATGATTGTGACGTGATGTCTACTACACAACCCTCTTCTTGTAAACTCGTGTTGGGCCTCCAAGCGCAGAGTTTTGTAGGAGAGTAGCAAATTTCCCTCAAGTGGATGACCTAAAGTTTATCAATTTGTGGGAGGCGTAGGATGAAGATGGTCTCTCTCAAACAACCCTACAACAAAATAACAAAGAGTTTCTTGTGTCCCCAAGACACCCAATACAATGGTAAATTGTATAGGTGCACTAGTTCGGCAAAGAGATGGTGATACACGTGTAATATAGATGGTAGATATAGGTTTTTGTAATCTAAAAATATAAAAACAGCAAGGTAACAAATAGTAAACAACGAGCAAAATGTTGTATAAAAGCTTGGAAACAAGGCCTAGGGTCCATACTTTCACTAGTGCAATTTCTCTCAACAATATTGGCATAGTTGAGTCATATGTAAATACCTCTCGTGCGACAAAGAGTTCACTCCAAAGTCACAAATAGCGGAGAACTAACAAAGAAAATATTGTAGGGTACAAAACCACCTCAAAGTTATCTTTTCCGATCAATCTTATGAGCTATCCCTATAAGTGTCACAAACAGCCATAGAGTTCGTACTAAAATAACACCTTAAGATACACATCAACCAAAACCCTAATGTCACCTAGATACTCCAATGTCACCACAAGTACCTATGGTCTTGATTATATGATACACATCACATAATTTCAGATTCATCATGTTCAATCCAACACAAACAACTTGAATGAGTGCCCCAAATTTTCTACCAGAAAGTCAAGACAAAAACGTGTGCCAACCCCTATGCATATATTCCCAAGGTCACGGAACCCGCAAGTTGATCACCAAAACATACATCAAGTGGATCAATAGAACATCCCATTGTCACCACGGATATCCCATCGCAAGACATACATCAAGTGTTCTCAAATCCTTAAAGACTCAATACGATAAGAAAACTTCAAAGGGAAAACTCAATTCGTCACAAGAAGATAGAGAGGGGAAAACTCCATATGATTCATCTATATCAATAAAGCTCGTGGTACATCAAGATTGTGCCATTTCAAGAACACGAGAGATAGAGAGATCAAACAGATAGCTACTTGTACATACCCTCATCCCCGAGGGTGAACTACTCCCTCCTCGTCATGGAGAGCACCGGGATGATGAAGATGGCCTCCGATGATGGTTTCCCCCTCTGGCAAGGTGCCGAAACGGGCTCCTGATTGGTTTTTCATGGCTCTAGAGGATTGCGGTGGCGGAACTCCCGATCTAGGTTTATTTTCAGAGGTTTCTATATGTATAGGAATTTTTGGCGTCGATCTCACGTCAAGGGGGCCCACGAGGGAGTCACAAGCTTGCTAGGCGCAGGCAGGGGGTGGCCGTGCCTGGCAGGCTTGTGACCTCCTCGTGGATCTTCTGGACCAACTCCAATGCTTCGGAGGTCTCTTTTTGTCCAGAAAAATCATACTAAATTTTTAGCCCATTCCAAGAACTTATATTTCCGCACCAAAAGCGGCACCATGGTAGTTCTGTTGAAAACAACGTCAGTCCGGGTTAGTTCTAATAAAATCCTACCAAAATCATATAGAATTATTTTAAACATGGCATGAATACTTCATAAATTATAGATACGTTGGAGACATATCAGCATCCCGAAGCTTAATTTCTGCTCATCCTCGAGTAGGTAAATGATAAAACAAATAATTTATGAAGTGTGAATGCTAGCATAGTGCATACATTTGATCAATGATAGTTCCAAACACTTTTTCTAGCATCATTATATATCATGAACAGTAGGTCATCTCATAAAACTTCTCATGATGAAGTAACAAGCTATCCACATGTTAAAGTATAGACTAACAAACTATGCTTTCAGTCACCAAACAATTGCAATTCATCTTATTTTCAGGAAGGGTCAATGTAAGAGCTTTGATTTAGCAAATTCAACATACTGAACTATCATATAATCTTCCATTATTGCTAACACTCTAAGCATATTTTTAGAGCAAATGGCATCCGTCGAACACAGAGAAATATATGGGCTTAAAGTTTCGCCTCCCAACTTATTTATCATATAGATAATTGTCAACAATAATAATTCATGATCAAATATATTTGAATGGCCATATATGCTTGGATCTTTCCCCAACACATGCTGCTTGCCAAGAGAAAAAGGCGAAATATAGGAAGTGGTGAAGATCACCATGCTCTTGCATAAAGGTAAGTACTAGAAAGTAAAAGATAGGCCCTTCGCAGAGGGAAGCATTGATTTGTAAAGGTGCCAGAGCTCGAGCTTTTAAAACAAAGATGAATAATAATTTGGGGTGGTATACTTTCGTTGTCACCATAACAACCGAGAGATCTCGGTATCTTCCATGCTAGATACATTATAGGCGGTTCCCAAACAGAATAGTAAAGTTATTAATCCCCCTCCACCAATCAATCACACTCCACGACGAGCCGAATCCATGGGTACCGTCCATACCAACAACATTCCTGGGGGAGTTTGTTTAATTATTTGCATTTTTTCTTTGATTTTGGGACTGGGAATCCCTATTACTAGCCACTTTCTCGTGAATGATAATGAATCAACACATATTGTGAGAATAATCCACCTAGCATGGAAGATACTGAAAGCCCTAGTCATTATATGATCGATTCGGGCATACAAAACAGAATATTATTTGAAGGTTTAGAGTTTGGCACATGCAAATTTACTTGAAACGGCAGGTAAATACCGCATATAGGTAGGTATGGTGGACTCATATGGAACAACTTTGGGTTTAAGGGTGTTTGGATGCACAAGTACTATTTCTACTTGGTGCGTAAGTTTTGTCTAATATGAGATGGAAGCAAGGACCACATGTTGGAGGATCCATAACAATATAACTTCTATACAAATATACCCAAGCATAACTCATTATGTTGTCTTCCTTGTCCAACTTTAACTAATTTTCTCAAGTTTTGAAATAATTAATGGGCATTCACAATCATAGAAGATGTCCAAGATAGTATATTTATATGTGAAATCTCTCTTCCATCAATATTCTTTCATGAATTGTTAAAATGACTAATGCATTGTTTGCTAACTTTCAATAAATTTTACCACATATACTTCTTATATGTGAAGTCACTACTCCCCATGGTATACATATATAAAACATATATAATTTTATATTTGTGATATTCAATTCATTCAACCATTTACTCATAGGATATAAGTGAAGCACGAGAGTAAATGACAAAACTACTCCAAAACATACAAGTGAAGATCAATGAGTAGTCAAACAATTAAGTAGCTATGTGAGGACTTTCTCTCTCTCTCTCAATAAATATTTTCAGATCTGAGTATTTTATTTAAACAACAAGCAAAAAAATTAGCACTCCAAGAATAGCACACATCATGTGAACGGATAAAAATTTAGGCTCAACATAGGCTAACCGATAGTTGACGAAGAGAGGTGGGATGCGTAGCATCCCCAAGCTTATATGCTTGAGACTTATTGAAATATTTACTTGGGGATCTTGAGCTTTTGCATCTTGTTCAATCCTCTCATATCATGGTTTCACCTATTCTCAAAAACTTCATCCACACAAAACTCAAAAAGGAACTCGTGAGATAGGTTAGTACACATAAGAACAAATCAACACTTCGTGTACTGCCAAGACAAGTTGCACAATAAGTTTAACACATTAGGTACTGTAACTATCATTTACACAATTTATATCTACCAATATAGGCTATGGAAACTATAGGACAAGTAGATAACATAACTATGACAGCAATCTGTCCAAACAGAACAGTCTGTAACAATTTATTATAACAGTGTACCTCTATAACTAAAACATTTCTCAACATTTAGGACATGCCAAGGAATTTATATGATAATACCATGTACAAATTTCAGAAACATTACACGTTCCTGTAAAATATGAAAATTCAAACACTACAGCAGAAGTTTCTGTTTTTACACAGCACACATCAAACATGCAATTCAAGCATCCTAAAGGCAATTCTTGGAACTTTTTATTGAATTTTTTTTTATAAATAACACCTAACATATAAAAAAATGACACTCCAAGCAAAATTCATATTATGTGACGAATAAAAATATAGCTCCAAGTGAGATATACCGATAGTGTTGAAGACGAAAGAGGGGACGCCTTCCGGGCATCCCCAAGCTTAGACGCTTGAGTCTTACTTGAATATTACCTTGGGGGGTGACTTGGTCATACCCAAGATTAGTTTATTTTCACTACTTATTCTCCTCATATCAGTGTCTCACTCAAAACATGAAAACTTCAATCAGACAAAACTTAACGGAACTTCGTGAGAAGGGTTAGTGTAGTAAAGATAAATCATTCACTTAGGTACTGTCAAGACAAGATTCATAATTATTCCCACATGATACCTACTGTATTCCATCATTCTCACAATTTATATTACTCAATATAAGCTATAGGAACACTTGAAACAAGCAAACTATGCATGCAAAACAGAATCTATCAAAAATAGAACAGTCTGTAAAGATCTGAATGATCATCAAACTTACCTGACTTCAAAAATTCTGAAAACTTAGGAGATATCACAGAATATGTATAGAAATGCTGTGTAAAAATTTCAGAATTTTTTGAAGCTCCAGTAAAATCATAAATTCATATACTGGACGCAAAACTTTCTGTTTTTGCACAGAATCAAACAAGCAAGTATGCACACTATCCCAAAGGCTTTACTTGGCACTTTATTGAAATAAAAGACACAAAACATGATTAGCAAAGTATCTTAATAATGTTAAAACATCAAAACAGAAGGAAAAATTGTTGGGTTGTCTCCCAACAAGCGCTTTTCTTTAATGCCTTTTAGCTAGGCATGATGATTTTAATGATGCTCGTGTAGGAATAATAATTGAAACATGCAAAAGAGCATGATGAATCTTATGACAAGCACATTTAAGTCTAACCCACTTCCTATGCATAGGGATTTTGTGAGCAAAAAATTTATGGAAGCAAGAATCAACTAGCATAGGAAGGCAAAACAAGTATAATTTCAAAACTTTGAACACAAAGAGAGGAAACTTGATATTATTCCAATTCCTGCAAGCATATGTTCCACCCTCGTAATAATTTCAGTAGAATAATGAATGAATTACACAATATAAAGAGAACATAAAGAATTATTTTCATGATCTACAAGAATATAAGTTTTATTACTACCCATACAAGCAAAATTCTTCTCATGCAAAGTAGTGGGCACAAACTCAACAAAATAACTATCATGAGATACTTGATTGACATAACCACTTTGAATATTAAAATCATGATGAATAGTTTCATGGTTGTCATTCTCTTTATAGCATATGTGTCATCACAATAATCATCATATATAGGAGGCATGCTATCATCATAATAGTTTTGCTCGTCAAAACTTGGGGGACAAAAAATATCATCTTCATCAAACATCGCATCCCCAAGCTTGTGGCTTTGCATATCATTAGCATCATGAATATTCAGAGAATTCATACTAACAATATTGAAATCATGCTCATCACTCAATGATTTAGTTCCAAACATTTTAATAACTTCTTCTTCTAACACTTGAGCACAATTTTCCTTTCCATCATTTTCATGAAAGATATTAAAAAGATGAAGCACACGAGGCAACCTAAATCCCATTTTTTGTAGTTTTCTTTTATAAAACCAAACTAGTGATAAAAAAAGAAACTAAAAGATTTGATTGCAAGATCTAAAGATATACCTTCAAGCACTCACCTCCTCAGCAACGGCGTCAGAAAAGAGCTTGATGTCTACTACACAACCCTCTTCTTGTAGACTCGTGTTGGGCCTCCAAGCGCAGAGTTTTGTAGGATAGTAGCAAATTTCTCTCAAGTGGATGACCTAAGGTTTATCAATCCGTGGGAGGCATAGGATGAATATGGTCTCTCTCAAAAAACCTTGCAACCAAATAACAAAGAGTCTCTTGTGTCTCCAAGACACCCAATACAATGGTAAATTGCATAGGTGCACTAGTTCGGCGAAGAGATGGTGATACAAGTGTAATATGGATGGTAGATATAGGTTTTTGTAATCTGAAAATATAAAAACAGCAAGGTAACAAATAGTAAACAGCGAGCAAACGTTGTATAAATGCTTGGAAACAAGGCCTAGGGTCCATACTTTCACTAGTGCAATTTCTCTCAACAATGTTGGCATAGTTGAGTCATATGTAAATACCTCTCGTGCGACAAAGAGTTCACTCCAAAGTCACAAATAGTGGAGACTAACAAAGCAATTACTGTAGGGTACGAAACCACCTCAAAGTTATCTTTTCTGTTGAATCTTATGAGCTATCCCTATAAGTGTCACAAACATCCCTAGAGTTCGTACTAAAATAACACCTTAAGATACACACCAACCAAAACCCTAATGTCACCTAGATACTCCAATGTCACCACAAGTACCCATGGCTTGATTATACGATATGCATCACATAATTTCAGGTTCGCCATGTTCAATCCAACACAAAGAAGTTCAAAGAGTGCCCCAAAGTTTCTACCGAAAAGTCAAGACAAAAACGTGTGCCAACCCCTATGCATAGATTCCCAAGGTCACGGAACCCGCAAGTTGATCACAAAAACATACATCAAGTGGATCAATAGAACATCCCATTGTCACCATAGATATCCCATCGCAAGACAAACATCAAGTGTTCTCAAATCCTTAAAGACTCAATCCGATAAGAAAACTTCAAAGGAAAAACTCAATTCATCACAATAAGATAGAGAGGGGAAAACTCCATATGATTCATCTATATCAATAAAGCTCGCGGTACATCAAGATCGTGCCATCTCAAGAACACGATAGAGAGAGATCAAACACATAGCTACTGGTACATACCCTCAGCCCTGAGGGTGAACTACTCCCTGCTCGTCATGGAGAGCGCCAGGATTATGAAGATGGCCTCCGGTGATGGTTTCCCACTCCGGCAGGGTGCCGGAATGGGCTCTCGATTGGTTTTTCTTGGCTCTGGAGGCTTGCGGCGGCAGAACTCCTGATCTAGGTTTCTTTTCGAAGGTTTCTATATTTATAGGAAATTTTCGCGTCGATCTCACGTCAAGGGGGGCCACAAGGGAGTCACAAGCCTACGAGGCGCGGCCAGGGGTGTGGCCGCACCTGGCAGGCCTGTGACCTCCTCCTGGCTCTTCTGGTGCAACTCCAATGCTTCGGGGGTCTCTTTTGGTCTAGAAAAAATCATACTAAATTTTCATCCCATTTCGAGAACTTTTATTTCCGCACAAAAAACAACACCATGGTAGTTCTGCTGAAAACAACGTCAGTCCAGGTTAGTTCTAATATAATCATACCAAAATCATATATAATTATTGTAAACATGGCATGAAAACTTCATAAATTATAGATACATTGGAGACGTATCATGACGCCCCCAATTTCGACTGTACGCTAAACATAAACGCAATGCATACGACCAAGATTAGGGACTCACTGATTGATATCACAACATAACACTAGGCACAAATTAAAGCCATACAACTTCATTACAAGTCAGGGGCTGTGAGCCGGGCTTATGTTCAGCAATACCAAATGTATAGGGCATGGCTTGTCCAATAGTCCATCAAGGACAGTTCTGACCCCCATAGGGGGTCTATTTCTCTTTACGACGGGTTCGTGTTCGGCTAGCCGCTTCGGAGGTATCCGCCTTTTCCGATCTCCTCGAGGGTATTCGGTAAAGATTGGTTCCAAAAGTAGCTGTTCGTCTTGCGAGGTACTCTCCATGGCACAAATATTTTTGTACCAAGTCCGATAGCTCGGTGAAGTTGCGAATGTGTCGACGAGCCAGGGCATTGAGGATCCCTTCGTCATGACAGTTGCGACTGAAGGTTTCCATTATCTCCTGGTAACTAGAACCTCGTACTCTGTCTCTAATGGGGAGGAGTCTAGCTCAAAAATGATGAAACGACTCCCCTGGTAATTGTTTAACATCCCATAGGTCCGAAGACTTGGACTCTCCTGCGATGCTTGAGTGCTCGACTTGGGTGGTGGGTGGGAAAAACTTTGGTTCCGCACCACGTGTGAGTCCGGAATCACGGGTTCCGAGTTGCGTGCTAGATCGGGGATTGATCCCGATTTATCTTTGGAACGAACTCCAAAGTCTGGGTTACAAGCGATGTCTTGATGATCAGAAATTGGGATATAAACCGTCTTTAATTCTGGTCGTTGGGCGGACGAGCCTCCAACCGGACACTCGACGCTGGTGACTAAGTGAGTGACCGAGGGGGTGCAAATCTCCCTATTGTCGGGTTTAAGCCTGATCCGGTCATAGACCGGGGTCTGGTCATTGGTCATACCCATGGATTGAATCCGATCAAATAACTCATTTAGGGACGAGGCATCGGTCGGACGCGTGTCGCCGGAGCGCACGGGGTCGATCCATGGCATCGGAGTTCCAGAGTCGCTTGACAGTGAATCCAGGTTATGTTCGGCCACGATAGATCCGGGCACAATGACTGGATTGGGTATTCTGGACAGCCCGAAGGTGAAGGTCACCTCAGAGGTAGGGCCCGATGCTTCTAGCGTCGAGGCGTTGGGATCTGCGGGCTTCTCCATGAGATCTAAGGGTTCCATCAAGATAAGCTCTCCCCTGAGTCAGCGACGAACTCTAGGGTTCCAAATCAGATTTCTTGATCGAGGAAGAAGCTTCCGATCTGGAAAAGATGGCCGGCCGGGTCGACACACCACAAGATGTCGCCGCCTGTGAAGATCTGACCAGGGATGGAGACATCCTGGCTATAGATCTCATTTCTTATGACAAGGCGAGCCATCGATTCCTTTGACGACCGAAGTGGAACTCTCAATGAAAGCACCCATGTCGCTGTCAAAACCGGCGGATCTCGGGTAGGGGGTCCTGAGCTATGAGACTAAGATCGATGGTAACAAGGGACGAAGGAGACTATGTTTACCCAGGTTCGGACCCTCCTATGAAGTTAAAACCCTACGTCCTGCTTGATTATATTGATGGTATGGAGGTTACAGAGTTGATATACCTGGAGATCGAATAGCTAGAACCCTAGATCAGTTTCTGTGCCTACAAACTAAACCCCCCGGGCTTATATAGATGCAGTGGGTCCCTAGGGTTACACATGGTCGGTTGCACATCGAAGGGAAAAACATGCCTATCTACTATCCCAAACATGGAAGACACACCACGACTCCTAAGGCTTCCTCCCTGGCGACGGGGCCTTCGGTCAATCCTATGCTCAACAAGCAGCACATGAGTCCGGCCCACCAGAAATAGGCCAGCCGTCCGAGGACCCCTTAATCCAAGACTCCCTAAACAGGACCATCATTACTAAGATGGACAAGACCATCATTGTTCTCACGAATGACTCCGCGTACGGGCCTGGCCCACACTCAGGGGCTTAGTTGCGACCCCGCGGCGTCTAAGTAAAAAACTATTCGAGTGTGACATCCTGCATAGTCGGACACTAAGATGGACACGACTATCATTACTAAGATGGACATGGCCATCATTGTTCTCACGAATGAATCCAAGTGTGGGCCTCGCCCACACTCGGGGGCTTATCTGCCACCCTGTGTCATCTAAGTTAAAAACATTTTCGAGTGGGACATCCTCCACACTCGGATACTAAGATGGATAGGACCATCATTACTAAGATGGACAGGACCATCATTGTTCTCACGAACGACTCTAAGTGCGGGCCTCGCCCACACTCGGGCTTAGCTACGACCCCGCGTCATCTAAGTTAAAAACCTACTCGGGGCTTAGTTACGACCCCGCGTCATCTAAGTTAAAAACCTTTTTGAGTGGGACATCCTCCACAATCGGATACTAAGTTGGACAGGACCATCGTTACTAAGATGGACATGACCATCATTGTTCTCACGAACGAATCCGAGTGCGGGGCTCGCCCACACTCGGGGCTTAGCTGTGACCCCGTGTTGTCTAAGTTAAAAACCTTTTCGAGTGGGACATCCTCCACACTCGGATACTACGATGGATAGGACCATCATTACTAAGATGGACAAGACCATCATTGTTCTCACAAACAATCCCGAATGTGGAGCTCGCCCACACTCGAGGGCTTAGCTGCAACCCTGCGTCCTCTAAGTTAAAAACCTTTTCGAGTGGGGCATCCTCCACACTTGGATACTAACACGGACAGGACCATCAGTGTTCTCATGAACAATCCCGAATGCGGAGCTCGTCCACACTTGGGGACTTAGTTGCGGTCCTACATCGCCTAAGTGTTAGCATTCAAAAATCAAAGGTCAAATGAAGTTAAGGAAAATAAAAACTATGTCACTCGAAACGGGAGTACGGATAAAGGTTCTGACAACAGGAGCCTCATGCTCATTTAAAGTCTTATGGTTACAACTACCACTCGACATCCCCAGGCAAAAGCTTAAAGAGTTTTAAACCTGATGATCACACGGGACGAGGTGGCTCCACTGCTTCAACAAAGGTGTCTGGGTCGATGATGTCTGCGATCCAAGTGACAACCTCCATGAACATCTCCATGAAGTCTTCAAGCTTTGACATGCTTCCTGTTGGTGAACTCCAAGGACTTCAGCTTCTTCTCGTCCACCCCTTGGAGTGGACATGGACGAGTGAGAGAGCAATGTCAGCTCCAGCTCGGCCTGCTGACTTTTTCCAGGTTTTCACCTGGCTTGGGACATCTCTCAGTCGAGTGAGAATGGATTCCAGATTCTTTGAAGGTTCCTACGTCAAAAAAGATGTCTTTCTTAATGTCCAAAATGGTAATGCGAAGCCTCCTAATGCATGAAACCGCTTCGTCGACACGTTCATCCAAACGGAGAAAGATCATGGCAGCACTATCCTTCAACAGCTCTCGGGATGGGTCCAGCTCCTTCTCGATCTTCTCGGTCTCCTCAGCAATGTCATCACAGAACTCTGATTTCAATCAAATGAAGAAATGAGTCAGAGGCAAATAAAATTCATTGGGCTTAACAAGGATGCATAAGAATCACTCTGATAGGTTTACCATTGAGCTTTTCGCTAGCAGTGTCGCTGAATTCTTCGACGAACTGCTCTAGCTTGGTTTTCTTGGCATTGATGTGCTTCAGTTTGGCCTCCCACCCAACGTGTGATTTCTTCATCTCTGTGAGTTCCACCCTTGATTTCTTCGCAGCAGCCTCCAGAGTTTTCTTCTCCTCCTCCAGCTGCTGGACCGTGTTCAGTTTCTCCTCGGCCTCCCTGGTTTTCCGGATGGCCTCCTTCTAGGTAGCTGTCAGATCTGTGTCTTTATTCTCGAGAGTCTTATTCATAGTTTCTAAAGAAATAAAATTCTTCAGCCTCTCAACAAGTTTACAATTTTCGCCACGAAGATCTGATGAAGCATATTCAGTCGGACAGGGAGGAAGAGCAGTTATGATGGCAGTCAGACATGATGAGTATACCTTTGATTGTTTTCTTCTCCTGCTCCAGTTGGGCGTTCTAGGACTTGTCAGCTTCAAGGTCGACGCACAGGTCCAACGCCTCCTTCTCTAGAGTATTGTACTGGCTTCCGAGCTCACAAACAGCCTGTAAACAAGAAACAAAGGAAAAATATTAGCTCATTCGGCTAAGTTTCAAAGTTCTAAGACTTTTGTCGACTGCTTCAGTCAATGACAGTCTCGAGGACTACACCCAATGGGTGCGCTCAGCGCGGCCCCACTAGAAGATCAAATTCAAGACCTTTTTCAACGACACGTCGAATACCAGTGCACTCTTAGACTACCGCCGACTGCTTCAATCGATGGCAGTCTCGGGTACTACACCCGGTGGGTGTGCTCAGCGCACCCCCACTGGTACCCAAAAACACTAAGTGGGTGTGCTCAGATGCAAACCCACTCGGGACTAAAACAAAAGACACATGGACCAAAATTTCGACTGAGGAAGTTACTTACGAGAGTACTTACTCGGACATTCTTCTGCAATGCCGCACTCGCAACGTACGTCGTCTTCAGCCGCTCGTTGATCACCTCTAGCTGAATCAATGCCTCTTTGCTCGCTTCCACATGATCCTTCGGGATGTGGTGTAGTGCGAAGATGTTGGTCACGGGAGGAGTTGGCAAGGAGTACGACATACCGGTTCCGAGTGTGACTCCAGCACCCGTGCTGGTTCCCTATGATGAAACCAAGGCAGCAGCAAGCGATGGCTCCTGCATCACACCCTTTGTGTTGGCAGATGGGTTCGGAGGGTCAACTTTGTCATCCACATCGATGTAGATCACCTCACGTAGGGCTGCAATTGTTCAAAAACACTCGGGAGTAAGCAGAAAGAAAACCTCGCCATGCGTTGGAAAGAATTCGAAGTGTACCTTTCGAAGATGTGGCGTCAACTTCAGCCCGCTCCTTCTCCAGAGTCTGGGGTTCGAGTGAAGTAGTCGAAGTGTCAGCACTACAAAGGGAGCACTCGGTATGCCATGACATTTGGATGGGTCTAAATAATAACTGCCAAAATGGAAATACTCACGCCGAGGCCACTAGAACAGTCATCTTGATCTTCGGGACGAGGACTGCCTTCCGAGGTTTGGCCACGGTGACTTTGGCTTGTTTTGATGCCTTCTTTGGCAGCGAAGAAAGCTCCCCGCGTCCATGCTTTGAGCTGCGAGTTGAGAGGGTGGTTGCAGTCGGCTTCACGATGTTCGATCCCTTAGGGCCACCACCACGGACTCCCGGGTCATGGCGCACCTTGGAGCGAGACTCGGGCCTTCGGTCGTCCGAGCACGATGATTCCACTTCGTAGTTGTCGTCTGAGTCGTCCTCTTCATCGTCACTCTCGTTGTCGTCGTCTTCTTCCCTCTGTCCCGCTTCGGCCGAGCCCTCCGGGTGATCGGCGTCGCCAGCCACGTCAACTAGACCTCAATCCAGGACTGGCACTTGACTATTTATTTCCGTGAAAGCCTACCCAATGAAGAACAAGACAATCAAGTCGAATATAACAAGTATGAAAATGTCACTCGGATTAATGGATCTTCGAAAGTTACCTCATTTGGTGGATTTTCTGGTGAAATTGGAGCCACCAGCCTGCTCCCTCTGGGGTTGTCACGCACTGGAGTGATTGCCTTGATCTTGGCCTCCACCACTTCATATTTGAGTTCTTTCGGGTGCGTTCGGGTGGTGTCATTCGGTCCGGTGTGTTCCCACATGGGGTGAGCCCTTGCTTGCAGTGGTTGGATCCTCCTCTAGAAGAAGACCTCAAGCACACCTAAACCGTTGACACCTTTTTGCACCAAAGCAACCGGAGCTGTCACCAAGATGTCTACCTCCATCCTCTCATCCTTGGACACAGTCAGCTTGGGTCTGACCGTATGTGTTTCGACGTATACGGCGGAAGTTAGGACTGACCTTCACCGACCGGAACATCTTGGCAATAAAACCAGTTTTCTTGCCAGCTGACGAGGATATGTACCTAGAGTAGGGTCCCGGGCCTGACCCACATACCCTACCTAAGGGCACTATATTGGAGGACTTAAAGGTTACAAGAGAGATTCCGACTGGATTCTCCATGGAGCTCAAGTCACTCGACAGTCAGTCCACTCGGTACCTTCTTCCTCCACTCGACAGTCACCTGTCACTCGGAAGACCCCACTTCCAGTCGACGCTAGAAGACCAGAAGCCTCTCCTGGGAGGCCAATAGACAGGCGTTAGGCCAGTCGTCATCTATAATACCTAAATAGTTCATCCCCACTATCATATTTCTCTTGACATGCAGCCTATCCACCTCACCAATGTGCCACATCAGCATTCCCACTAACCTAATTTTCTTTTTTTTTCACCACTAGGCAAGTAGACAAAGCGACCAGTTTCTATCCGCTTAAAATTCGGACATTCGGTTGCAGTGTTGTGGTCCGATCGTCTCCCTTAATTACTCCCCACCCTTTCCATGGCTTTATTCAGAGTTTTTTTCCAGTATCCCAGTACCGTGAAACCATGACATCCGACGAGGTCATCTTTTATTGCGAGAGCTCTGTTCCAGGCAGTGCCTCCAAATCTTCACCACGGCAAATTAGTCTCCTAATTAATTCCCTCTCCACTTTCTCAATCAAATCCCATTGTCCTACCACCTATTAATGTTTTTCTATAGAAGTAACCGATGTATGGGATTTGATGGGTGAATCTTCATCTTCGTCTACTTGAAGAGGTAATCGACGTGCTTGCTTTCCCCTTTTAAGCACAATTCCGCATCATGGCAGAAACGTGCTCCTCTGCCTGCGTTGGCGGCCTCCTTTGTTGCCTCATTGGAGCACAACCGATCTCATCTTCTCGGGGTACCTGCCGCGGCTTAACAGGAAGACCGAAGCTCTTGGCCGAGCGACTCCTCTATGTCCTCCACGCATGCCAGTTCTGCCTGGCCCTCCCAACACTAGCAGCCTGTCACTCCACACCGTAGTTAACGTACATGGAGACTTCGCATGGGTGATGCAACAATTCGAGAAGGCAAGTGATTAATTTTTTCCTTGAACTGAATTGTTTGCATGTCATGTCGGATGCACTATTCACTTGGCATGATCGGTTGATGTGCAATGTATTATCACAAGAGAAACATGCTACGATTCACAGTCACAGTACGACTCCATCACATTGAGTAATAGACTCACAACTATCCAGCCATCAAATATGTCTCCCTTCTTTGCTTCGTACTACTACTTTGCATCATTAGTATTTCCCCTTTCTATATTGTATATAGATTTATAATCTTTGCCTATCTACATCGCCAATAGGTACTGCAATCATTTGATGGATTCCACCATATATACTAGCAAATGGTTAATGTTGTTGCTGCCCCCTCACCTTCAATTTTAGAGTACCATTTCAAGGGGCTATCTTTTATTCAATTTAGTATTATATGTTTTTACTAGACAATCAAATGATTTATTCATGAGACCTTTGATAGAAGTGCCAGTCTAATCTACATCTCTTCCTTATATTTGATTATTATGGAAAGGTATGTGGAAATAATAATTACTATGTCATTAGTTCCAAAACATATTGTCTTGTACTAATTAAATCTTTAGAAGTTGTTTGATCGAATCTAGCTTTTGTAGCTTGGTAATCTGACATACATAGGATTAATTCTTTGTATGCCCCACTCGATCATTTTTGAATGATTTTTCACTTACAATTTAAGAAACAATATATATATTTATTCAGATATCAATGGCTGCATTTTATATCTTTTCTTTGCTTGCAGATTATTGAGAAGGAAAAAAAACATCTTCACAAGGAATATTTTGTATTGTGGAGTGTCTGCAAATATTCCATTTTTTCGTGAATTCTTTGTGCACATATTGTGCTAATGTGCAATGTAATGCCTCACCTAGATTGCTCTATACGGTATATTTTTGCTCTTCTCAAGTGTATCCCTATGAATGTTCCCACCGAAAACTTGGTCACAAGATCACTTCACTATCTTAAATTGCTCTAATCATTTGAATGGATCGCAATGTCTTGGGTTTGTTAGCACAGCAAATTCAAGTGCAATAGGATCTATTAATTTCTTCAATAGTTTATTTATGAAAGAAAATACGTTTTGGACTGCGAAAAACACATCTTAGGAACTTAACAAAACATTATTGTTTTAGTCCATTGTGAATCAGTTCTAACATAAGGTGAGTGAATGTTTAGAAGCAAAAGTCCCACTGCAATGCGCGGGGCATCATCTAGTTAGTAGCAATTATGATGTACGTTACCAATAATGCTCGTCTTTATACCCACGTTCGGAACCTTGGATGCGTCTCACTTATGAGAGGTGGTGTACTCTATATAAGTCGCCCCTCCCCTCTGGCACAAGGGTTCACAACCTCTGTAATTCATACAATCCACACGACATAAGCTCCCGAGCACTGGGACGTAGGGCTGTTACCTCCAAGAGAGGGGCCTGAATTCATACATCCATGTGTACATCCTTGGTGTAGCTAGGACTCTGCCCTCTCCCTTTGTACCCCTATCTTCTACTGCTAGACTCGTTTCCATGACAGTTGGCGCCGACCATGGGGCAGGCATCTAAGCGACTTCCGGCGAGGTTGCATTTTCCCCTCTTCGTCATGTCTTCCGACGGTGTTTTCTCCCTAGGTCACGAGATCCATTTCAGAGCGCTCACCTTCGTCGCTGATGATTCGACATGGCTCCAGGAAGCGCCTCTCGACATCGAGGCGCTCCCAGTCCATGGGGTTGCGCACTTCCGTGCAAGTTCCTGTGGCGTGCTTCTACAACAGCTGTAGACTTCGTACTCTTCGGTTCTCCTAGCTGTTCGCCATCGCAAGCAATCTAGACTCTCCTGGATTGAGCGCTGGGTGAGACATGTGGCGGACTGCCAAGTTTCATCTCTGTAGATTGCGGCGATCGAACCCGCCGAGTCACTTCACGGCGTGTTCGAGTCGGACTTCGATCAGTCTGACATTCCCTCCAAGTGCGAGAGCTACGATCCTACAGTGGAGGTTCTTATGGCTGGTTCTCATCAGAGCCCGCCGCCGGGCTTTGGCCGCGGCAGGCGAGAGGCTGGTGGCTCGTCAAGTGAGCAACCGCGCCGAGATGAGGAGGTCCTCCGTACTCCCATTATCGGTGCGACCGTCGATTCTCAGGCCTTGGAGGCCACGCACATTCGACTCAAAGAGCTCCAAAGAGAACTCGACGAGCGCGCTCGCCAGCGTCCAGCAGCTCCCAGCGACATCAGTGATAGCTGTTTTTGAGTGCTTTTCACAGAACAATGTCGAGGTATACCGTACCCCAGTCTTAAATGTTGCAGTTGCGACTAGGATAGAAGATTCCATCCAGTCGTCACGATCAGAGGTTGGCAGAGGTTTATTGCATATTAGAGCATTGCTTGACGCAGCGCAGCGCCAGAATTCAGTTATTTTGCAGTCGCGCAATAGGATTTACAGTAATTCACCAAGAGCAGAGACTCTGGTTCACCTTTGCGTTGCAGGGGTGGAGGTTTCCGTGAGGATCATTACAGAGATCAGGGATGAGATCGGTTTCACCGTGATGACCACCATCAAGGGTCATTTGTCCTTAATCTAAGATGGATCAGCTCGTGCATGGCTGAATTGCTTGGCTCCTTCTAGCATCCACTGCTGGGAGGATCTTGCCCGAGTGTTCATCTGAACGTTCGAGGGTACTTGCAAACTTCCTGCCAGTTTGATTGATTTGCAGCATTGTGTTCAGAAGCTCAACGAGTCTTTGAGAGATTACATCCAACGCTGGTCCACTTTGCATCACATAGTGGAGAATGTTTCCGAGCATCAGGTTGTTTGTGCCTTTAAGGCCGGAGTGAAATACAGAGAGCTTTACTTGAAGTTTGGGCAAAAAGGTGATATTTCGCCGAGTAAGATGATGGAAATCACCACTCGATACGCCAATGGCGAATAAGAAGACCGCCTTCGCAGCGGCAAAGGAAAAGCAGTCGACAATGATGCCGGCAATAATTCCAGTCGAAAGCAAAAGCGGAAGGCTGATGGCCCTGTTACGGCAGAGGCAGCCGCTCTGGTGGCCCAAGGAAACAAAAGGGGAAATCCAAGGGACAGTTCAACCCCAAGAAAGGAAAAAATCAGTCGGGAACTGATGTTATGGATTTATCGTGTGCAATCCACACGAGGAAAGATGAAGAAGGCAATCTAATATTGCCCAAGCATACCACTCGACAATGTCGTTTGTTGATCCAGCAGTTCAAGAAGGCCCTGTCGAGTGAGAAAACCCCTGAAAAGGATGATGATGAAGACAAAGAAACATTTCCTGATGTCAACGCTACACTGATGATTTTTGCCGATGTTGAAAGCAAGAGTCGATTGAAGGTCATAAACAGAGAGGTCAACATGGCCATGCCTACCACCCCCACCTACCTTAAGTTATCTCAGACTGCCATCACTTTTGATCAGTCAGATCATCCTGCTCATGTGGCCACTCCCGGTCGGCAGGCTTTGGTGGTTGATCCCGTTGTGGGAGGCACTCGACTCCGCAAGGTCCTCCTGGATGGTGGAAGAGGTTTGAATATTTTGTATGAAGATACCATTAAAGGGATGGGCATTCCTATGTCCTGACTTAGTGAGAGCAATATGCAGTTCCACGGATTCATCCCAGGGAAGAAGGCCAAGTCACTCGACCAAATTGCATTGGATGTGACATTCGGGACGGATAAAAAAATTGCAAGGAGAAATTGACGTTTGAAGTCGTGGACTTCCAAAGCGCGTACCATGCCATTCTTGATCGACCAGCTTATGCTCGTTTCATGGCTTGTCCATGTTACGTATATCTCAAACTGAAGATGCCTGGGCCCAAGGGTGTGATCCCAGTCACAGGAAATTGACAGAGATCTCAGGAGTGCCTCCAGCAAGGCTCCAAAATTGCCGATCATCAGATGGCTATGGTCGAGCTAGAAGAGTACAAGAAGAACGCTGACCCTGCTGATTTTCTGTGTGCTAAGAAGCCTGCTTCTGAGTCAGCTTTTCAATCGGCAGGGGAAGTGAAAAAGGTGCACATTCACCCGACAGATTTGACTGCTGCCCCGACCAACATATCATCAACATTCGACAGTAAATAGGAAGTCGAGCTCATCTAGTTCCTCTGTAAGAACTGGGACATCATCGCATGGAAGCCTGCCGACATGCCGGGGTTCCTAGGGAGCTGGCTAAGCACCGACTAAGAGTTGATCCAAAGGCCAAACCGGTGAAAGAACATTTGTGCCAGTCGGCAGCAGAGAAGCGTAAAGCAATCGGCAAAGAAGTGGCTCGTCTCTTGCAGGCCAAGTTCATTCGGGAGATTTACCACTCCGAGTGGCTCTCAAATGTTGTCATGGTCCCAAGAAGCACAAGTCACTCCGCATGTGTATTGACTTCAAGCATACCAATCGGGTTTGCCCGAAAGATCATTTCCCGCTCCCTCGCATCGATCGGATTGTTGACTTGACTACGGGATGTGAGCATTTATCGTTTCTAGATGCATACTCCGGTTACCATCAGATCCGTCTGTTTGGTCCGGATGAAATAAAAACAGCCTTCATCACCCCATTCGGGTGTTTTTGCTATATCACCATGCCATTTGGTTTGAAGAATGCCGACACTACTTTCATCCGCATGATTTAGAAGTGTTTGCTCGACCAGATTCCTCGGAATGTTAAAGCATACATGGACGATATTGTTGTCAATACCCGCAAAGGTTTAGACCTGCTGGCTGACTTGGCTGAGACTTTCGCCAGTCTGAGGGGGTATGATATCAAGCTGAATCTGACTAAGTGTACTTTCAGTGTCCCTGGCGGCAAGTTACTCGTCTTTGTCATTTTCAAACGAGGGATCAACATCAACCCTGAGAAAATCAGTGCCATTACCTGAATGAAGAGTCCCTTGCGAGTGCACGATGTTCAAAAGCTCACAGGTTGCTTGGAAGCATTGTGTTGGTTCATTTCTCGTCTCGGTGAGAAGGCATTGCCTTTATACCAACTGATGAAGAAATCCGACACGTTCGAGTGGACTCGAGAGGCTGAAGCAGCGTTTGTCGAGCTCGAAGCCCCGCTTTTCACCCAGCCAGTGCTTTCCGCTCCACGAAGCAACGAGCCCTTGCTCCTGTACATCGCGACCACTAATCAGGTCATCAGTACAGTTTTGACTGTCGAGCGGGAAGAGGAAGGCAAGGCCTATAAAGTCCAATGCCTAGTCTACTAAATTTCTGAAGTGTTAACTCCTTCAAAGCAAAGGTACCAACATTACCAGAAGCTTGTCTATGGCATATATCTGTCAGCAAAGAAGGTGGCACATTATTTTCAAGACCACTCAATTTCAGTCGTCAGTGACGCTCCATTATCTAAGATCCTCAACAATCGAGATGCGACTGGTCGAGTGGCTAAACGGGCGATTCAACTCCTATACTTTGACATCAAGTTCGAAGCCCAGAAAGCGATCAAGTCTCAGGCACTTGTTGATTTTGTGGCTGAGTGGTTTGAACAGCAGCAGCCAATCCTGATTCACTCGGCACACTGGACCATGTTCTTTGATGGCTCTAAAATATTGAATGGGTCCGGTGCTGGCGTTGTTTTGGTGTCCTCAAAAGGCGACAAACTCAGTTATGTCCTGCAAATTCACTTCGATTCCTCCAACAATGAAGTAGAATATGAAGCACTTTTGTATGGGTTGCGCATGGCTATTTCACTTGGCATAAACTGTCTGATGGTTTATGGCGACTCAAATTTGGTGGTCAATCAAGTGATGAAAGAGTGCGATGTTTGGAACCCCGCTATGACTGGATACTATAATGGTGTCAGAAAACTTGAGAAGAGATTTGAAGGTCTGGAACTTCATCATGTTCCCCGAGTGAAGAATCAAGTGGTCGATGAGCTGGCAAAGATTGGATCCACTCAATGACCTGTCCCTAGCAATGTGTTCTTGGAGCACGTTCACACTCCTTCGGTGCAGGAGGATCCCTTCGCCGAAGAGCCCCGACAAGCTATGAGCTCCTCTGATCCAACTGAAGTTGAGGTCCCTGCTATTATTGATTTGGTCATGGAGATCTTGGTCATCATTCCGACTAGATAGTGCCTTATATTGCGTACATTCTGAGGCAAGAACTCCCCGAAGACGAGACTGAAGCCCGGCAGATCGTATGCAGATCCAAAGCTTTTACTGTGATAGATGATCAACTGTATAGAGAAAGTGTAATTGGTGTGGCACAGTGAAGCATTTCCCCTGAAGAAGGTGGAATGATCCTAGGAGAAATTCACTCGGGAACTTATGGTCATCATGTGTCCTCTCGGCCAATTGTCTCTAAAGCGTATCGAGCCGGTTTCTTCTGGCCGCGTGCCAATGAGATGGCCAAGGATATTATGGATCATTGTGAAGGGTGTCAGTTCTATGCAAACTTGTCTCACAAACCTACGTCTTCTCTGAAGACCACCCCTCGCTTGGCCGTTCGCTATCTGTGGTCTGGATATGGTTGGTCCCTTTTGGACTGGACGGAGTGGATTTACACATTTGCTTGTTGCAATCGACAAGTTTACGAAGTGGATTGAGGCCAAGCCAATAAAGAAATTGAACTCGCGTACTGCAGTCAAATTCATGAGAGAGATAATCTACCGGTATGGAGTTCCTCACAGCATCATCACAGATAGTGGCTCAAACTTTGACTTGGAAGAGTTCATACACTTCTGCTTCTCTCAAGGCACTTGAGTGGATTACGCCTCCGTTGCACACCCCCAAATCAATGGTCAAGCTGAGCGACCCAATGGTCTCATCTTGCAAGGTCTGAAGCCTCGTCTCATGCGAGATTTAGAACATGCCGCTGGAGCTTGGGTATCTGAGTTGCCTTCTGTTTTATGGGGCTTGAGAACTACTCCCAATCGGTCGACTGGACGAACTCCTTTTTTCCTGGTCTACGGAGCCGAAGCCGTCCTGCCCAGTGACTTGTTTCATAATTCTCCCAAAGTGGATCTTTATTCTAAAGCTGAAGCCGAACAAGCAAGACAGGATGTCATGGATCTCCTAGAAGAGGAACGAGAGATGGCTCTGATTCAGCCGACTACATACCAGGAAGATTTGAGACGCTTCCATGCGAATCACGTCAGGAGTCGGTCATTTCATGAGGATGACTTGGTGCTCTAAGTGGATCAACAACGACTCCACAAGCTCGCTCCAGCGTGGGAGGGTCCTTTTGTTATTACCAAGGTGTTAAACAACAGAGCCTATCACCTCTACGACCTCGGGAAGAAGAATGATGAGCCACGAGCCTGGAATGCAAATCTGCTCCGCGTTTATACACCTAAAAACAGAGCCATGTTGATGCAATAAAAGTATTTCAAACAATGTCATTTATGCGAGTATGACATCCGCAGTCTTTTGTCGATTCTGATCATGCAATTTCACGCTTGGGAAGACTCTGAGTGTTGAGCAACCCTTCCACTCGGGGGCTTAGATGCGAACACATTTTCGCTTAAGTTAAAAACCCTGCCGAGTGGACAGCAGTCCATTCACTCGGTGACTTAGCTACGAACCAGTCTTCGTCTAAGTTCAAAACTTCTCTGGGTGTTGAGCAATCCTCATGCTCGAGGGCTTAGCTATGAACACGTTTTTGCCTAAGTTAAAAACCCTGCCGAGTGGATAGCAGTCCATTCACTCGGTGACTTAGCTACGATCCAGTCTTCGTCTAAGTACAAAACTTCTTCAAGTGTTGAGCAATCCTCACACTCGGGGGCTTAGCTGCAAACACACTTTCGTCTAAGTTAAAAACTCTGCCGAGTGGATAGTAGTCCATTAACTTGGTGACTTAGCCATGAACCAATCTTCGTCTAAGTTCAAAACTTCTCCGAGTGTTGAGCAATCCTCACACTCGGGGGCTTATCTGCGAACACGCTTTCGCCTAAGTTAAAAACCCTGCCGAGTGGATAGCGGTCCATTCACTCGGTGACTTAGCTACGAACAAGTTTTCGTCTAAGTTCAAACTTCTCTGAGTATTGAGCAATCCTCACACTCATGGACTTAGCTGCAAACATGCTTTCGCCTAAGTTAAAAACCCTGCCGAGTGGATAGCAGTCCATTCACTCGGTGACTTAGCTATGAACCAGTCTTCGTCTAAGTTCAAACTACTCTGAGTATTGAGAAATCCTCACACTCGGGGACTTAGCTACGAACTTGCTTTCGCCTAAGTTGAAAATCCTACTGAGTGGACAACATTCTATTCACTCAGAAACCTAGCTACGAACCAGTCTTCGTCTAAGTTCAGAACTTCTCCGAGTGTTGAGCTATCCTCACACTCGGGGGGCTTAGCTGCGAACCAACTTTCACCAAAGTTAAAAACAAATTCAGTCGAGCAAGCGATTGAAAACAAAATACGAATAAATTTGAAAGTTTCAGCACGGATAAAGGTTCGTGCACAAGCAAAGGTGCTCACGCTTAAGGCCTGAATGAAGTTTTACGACCGATATAATTCCACTCGGCATTCCGAGGCAAATAAAGTTTTTTTACTGCGAATAAAGTTTTTTAAGCACCGGAAGGACTTGCTGGCTCGACGAAGGTGTCCAAGTCAACCCCGTCTACGATACGATTGGCCGCTTCTATGAAGGTCTCAATAAAGTCTTCAAACTGAAGCTTCTTCATGTTCATCACTCGGAGGTCCTTCAGCTTGTCCTCTCTTGCTTCCTTGCAATGGACTCTGACAAGGGAGAACGCCACATCGGCTCCGCAGCGGGCAGCTGACTTTTTCCAAGCTTGCACCCGACTGGGGATATCATTGAGACGAGCCATCATGGATGCAAGATCAGTCTAAAGGGTGTCCTCGGGCCACAGTTCCTTGTCGATATTCTCCAGCGTAGCCTTCAGGCGGAGGATATATGCTTGAACGCCCTGGAGTCGAACATTGAGTCGGAACATATTCATGGCCACGACATCTTCGACGGGCGACTTAGTGGGATCCAGATTGGGCTCAATTTCTTCAGTCTCTTTCTCAGAGTCTTGGTAGAATTCTATATGGGAGAAGTATTGGGAAGATGATTACATTTCTAGCCTGTGGAAATTGAGAAAATTCATTCGACAAGGGTAGTTACCATCGAACATGATGAACATCTTCCTCGAGAATTCTCCCAAGTGCTTCTCCAGGCCATTGCTCCTCTTGGTCAGCTACTCGGTCTTCTCGAAGAGTTCACTCTGATCTAGCTTCAGCTTGGAGTTTTCCTCCTCTATCTTCTTGACGGCGGCTAGTTTCTCCTCAGCGACATTAGTTTTCTCCCTCGCCACCTTTTGAGCGTCAGAAAGCGCTTTGTCCTTCCAGTGTAGTGCCTTCTTCATGGTATCTAAAGAAATAGAATTGTTGAGTCACACTTGGAGTCGACGATTTTCATCATGCACGTCTTTTCGAGCGAGAGCACTCGGTTCAAAGGATGGAAAGTGGGAGTAAGAAGGCATTGGGTCGACAAAGATTACCTCCCATAGACTTTAGCTCGGTCCATGTACGTTCCAGGCTGTTCTTGGAGACCTCCAGATCCACTCGTAGCTGGTTCCTTTCCTCCTCCAAGTCCTTATATTGGGTGCCAAGTTCACAAGCTTTCTGAAATCAACAAAAATATACAATTTAGTCGATAGAAAAATTCCTTCACTTCCGAGTGAAAAGGGTCAACTAAAGGGCGGACCGCCGCCCCACCCCAGCTCCTGAAATAGCATCATATCATGGTTGATGAAATGATGTCCATGAAATCTGTGTCATATCATGGTTGATGGCAATAATATCCATGAAACCTGCAAGGTAGCTGCGGAGTGGTACCGTGAAAGCAAAGAGTTCACTCGACCAGTCGAGTGTTAAGCGTACTCCATGTACGACAGAGAACCCTGAGTTCAAGTTCTTAAGATTACCGCTCATCGTCAATGATCAACAGCAATCTCAGGGATTACACCCAGTGGGTGCACTCAGCGTGCCCCCACTAGTTCTTAAATCACTCGATAGGGTCTGCCCTATCCAAGCACAAGATGGCCTCTATCAGACCCCCGCTAGTGCAAGCACTCGATAGCGGACTCGAGGACTACACCCAATGGGTGCACTCAGCGTGCTCCCACTGGATCTGCTAACACTCGATCTGTCGAGTGGCAGAAAAAAGCGTGCGCAAGCATATGACCATCGTCTCTTTTCCCAGTCCCGCCAGTGCAAGCACTCGACGGCGGTCTCGGGGACTACACCCAGTGGGTGCACTCAGCGAGCCCCCACTAGACCGAAACCTACTCGACTAAGACCTGATCTACTCGAGTGGAGATCTTACAAGTATTCTACCAAAGGAAAACACCCACTGGGTGTACAGTCAAGAAAGACAAGAATTCAATTGAAAATGCACTTACAATCGCATTTACTCGGACGTTGGTACGAAGCGCCACGCTGGCATCATAAGCCAACTTGCTGGCCTCGTACGCCTCCTTGGTGCGCAACATTATTTGCTCTGCTTGGATCATGGCTGCCTTTGCAGCTTCAGCTTGGTCTTCTGGGACCTGGTGCAGAGGAAAGGCAATCATTGGCTGAATTGATGTCACGGCTGGAGTAGTTGAGGTAGTCTGGGGTTGTCCAATTGGAGTCGACGCCATGATGATTGAAGCAGCTGGTGGAGCACTCGACAATGGAACTGCGAGCTCAGTTCTGGCTTGGGACGAGTCGCCTATCCCCTGGGATGATGCAGCAGTCGATCGCTGATGCGTTTGGGCTGATGGTGTTCTTCGGGCGCGTACGTGCGGGGTGCCTAAGGTCACGCCTTCACCCCCTGTACCCCGAGGTAGTTCTTCATCATCTTCAAGTTGAATGATCTCTACAAGCCTCAATCGACAACATTAGCTTATACAATTGGTGAATCATTCTCAAGAATCAAGATTTGAGCGAAGATTTGTTTACCTCGTTGGGAATTTGTTGCGTCGGCAGTATCCACGTCCATTTGATCCTCTCCGTCCCGTGGAGGCGACGTCACTGAGGTGGCAGCACTAGTGATCCAAGTTCCACTCGGTCAGCAAGAATTCAAAGTCACATTCGACAGCGAAAGAAGAAAGCAAACACTTACGTTGAGACAACGGGCACACCAATCTTCATGCGGGGCAAAGCTTTGCGAGGTTTAGGCTCGTTCGGCTTGGGCTGCTTTGCGACCCGTTCACTCGACTGAACGGCTGAGGTTTGGTCCCGCTTCAGGTTCTTCTCACTCAACGCCAAGGCTTTGCCTGGAGCAGTCGCAGGGTCCTGACGCAGCTTGGAGCGATGCTTCGTTCGTGGAGGAGACTCGACTTCCTCCTCCTCCTCGTGTGAGTTTTCATAGTCTTCCTCGCTGTCGTTGGCATTGTCGGTGTCCATGCTGCCGCCCTCGCTCTCCCGACCGTCTTCAGGAGGATTCCCGTTTGGCACGGGAGAGTGCATGTGCGTCCACTCCTGCAAGATTCAAACAATGAAGTCAGTCGACATATGAACCAATCGCTCGACAAAGTAATATGATAGTCGACAAAATAAAGTTTACCAAAATCTTCCGTAGATTCTCAACGGAGTAGGGCTTGATCCTCTTGGCTCCCTGGGCGTTGTCACAAGCACCGGTAATGCTTCGAAGCCATTGCTCGACAGTTTCCTGTGAGACTTCTTCTGGGTGCGTGCGAGTCGTGTCGGCAGGGCCTGAGTAATGCCACATAGTGTGGTCCCTTGCCTGGAGCGGCTGGATCCGTCGACTGAGGAACGTCTCTAGAAGATCCATTCCAGTCACTCCACCATGGACAAGGGACACTACACCATCCACCAGGATTCCCACTTGGACTTTCTCCCCATCCAACACTGTTAAGGATTTGGGAACAGCAGGACAATCTAATGTGAAGGAGGAAAGACCAGTCAACATATTGGGAGATGCTACATCCTTGCAATAAAACCAAGTCGACTGCCAACCCCTAACAAATTCTGGGAAAGTCATGGAAGGAAAGGCACTCTTGGCTCTCTTCTGGACCTCCAAACCACCACACAGTTGGATCACATGAGTTTTTTCATCATCAGGATTGGCCTTTTTGACCGACTGGGATATGATGGTGAAGATGTGTTTGAACAGACCCCAGTGAGGAGGACAACCCAGGAAGCACTCACACATAATGATGAAAGAAAAAAGTTAAAAAATAGCATTCGACGGAAAATGATGGAGCTGGGCTCCGAAGAAGTACAGAAACCCTCGGAAGAACGGATGGGGAGCCATGGAAAAACCTCTCTCGACGTGGGTGAGGAGGAGGACCTGCTCCCCCTCGCGCGACTCTGGCTCGAGCTCCCCCTCCGACAGCCTCCAGGAACCTTCCGCCACGAGCCCGTCGACGACGAGATTCTCGACGTCCACAATGGTGACCGTCGATGGGAGAAAATCTCCCTAGATCTACCCCTGTGGCGTGGTGAACCACGCCGTCGACGACTTCTTGGCCTTGCCCTTCGCGGCCCCCTTCTTGGCGCGCTCCAACTTCTCAGTCTTCCCCTTCGTCATTGCGGCGGTGGTGTTCGTCGTGGCGAAGCAGAGCTGTGCGCTCGAAGCAGGGGAGGCAGAGGAAGAGAGGAGATTTGGGGAACAATATTGTTCAGACCGCGGCATAGTGAGATTTATACTCCGTCAAGTGTTTCGCTGACTCATGGGCCCGCTGGATCCCCGCATATCTCGACCACAGAAGCCGCACGGTACATGGCGAAATAGGTGGCGCGTGAATCGAGGCATCGTGTCCCCACTTGCCCCGGTCGTGGCGTCATCATCGCGGGTGCGCGCGCTTCCTAAATTTTCGAATCCCGGAAGATCCGGGCCTGACAGAGCGACCCATCACGTCTAAAGATCCCTTCGGGTCACTCAGAACATAATTGACGTTGAGAACTCATTAGGACACTTTCAAACCAGAATCGATCCGGGCAAATGACAAATATTTCAATCGAAGCAAATTTCATTGAAGCCCCGAAGTTCATTCGGAAGTTTGGTGCCCCTTTCCGAACTGGCATCGATCCCCCTTTACCACTTGAACCCTGATCCATTCGGGGGCTAATGATGAGGATATGTACCTAGAGTAGGGTCCCAGGCCTAACCCACATACCCTACCTAAGGGCACTATATTGGAGGACTAAAGGTTACAAGAGAGATTCCGACTGGATTCTCCATGGAGCTCAAGTCACTCGATAGTCAGTCCACTCGGTACCTTCTTTCTCCACTCGACAATCACCTGTCACTCGGAAGACCCCACTTCATGTCGACGCCAGAAGACCAAAAGCCTCTCCTGGGAGGCCAACGGGCAGACGTTAGGCCAGTCATCACTAGTAGCAATTATGATGTACGTTACCAGTAATGCTCGTCTTTATACCCACGATAGGACCCTTGGATGCCTCACACTTATGAGGGGAAGTGTACTCAATATAAGCCGCCCCTCCCCTCTAGCACAAGGGTTCGCAACCTCTATAATTCATACACTCCACATGACATAAGCTTCCGAGCACTGAGACGTAGGGTTGTTACCTCCAAGAGAGGGGCCTGAACTCATACATTCGTGTGTACATCCTCGCCATAGCTAGGACTCTGCCCTCTCCTTTCGTACCCTTATATTCTACTGTCAGAGTCGTTTCCATGACACCAGCCCTTCACCGAATCTGGGAATGTAATCATCAGGAAGCAAACCTTACCCCACAACTGGATTCCCAAACCCCCACATAGTTGGGTGACATTTGTCTTATCCTCTGACCGAGTGGACTTCTTCAAGGTCATCACTCGGCAGGTGAAAAGATGTTTGAACAAACCCCAGTGAGGATGGCAACCCTAGAAGTTTTCGCAGACAGAAACGAATGCAGCCAAATACACGATAGTGTTGGGAGGAACATGGTGGAGTTGAGCACCGAAGAAATCCAAAAACCTACGGAAGAATGGATGAGGCGGAAGAGAGAAACCTCACTTGAGGTGAGTTACCAGGAGGACGCGCTCATTCCCCCGCGGCATGGGCTCGTCCTCATCGGCCGCCGGCAGCCGCCAACTCCCCTCCAACACGAGCCCCTCGCCCTCCAGCTCAAGCATTCGAGCCTTGGTGACCCGCGACGGCATCTAGTCGCCTTGGGTCCACCCCGTCGGTACGCCGATGCTCGAGGAGTAGGCACCCGAACCCTTCTTTGCATGCACGACCTTCGAGGTTGCCCCTCGAGTCATCTACGGCATGGTTGGGCTTTAGCTATGGCAATGATTCGACGGGATTTTCGCACACGGGTGTTGGAGAAGACGAGGGGAGGATCAAGAATTGAGATCTGTTTCGCTCCCCTACAGTACCTCCCCCCTTTTATATCGAAGATCGGGTGAAATCTCTGGCCATCAATCTATGAAGGGAGCGAGATCCACATATCCACTATTCAGAACTTTGGGGACACGTGGCGGAAATCTCGGCGCGGAAATCGAGGCGTCATGCCAACTCCCTCAATCCCCGCGACGTGACCGTTCTATCGTGCGTCTGCACGCATCCTTCATGATTTCTAACGTGCGGGCGTCTCCTCGAGCATTAAAGAGAAACAAATTTGGTGTTCTGAGGTGCCCGATGATTCATTTTACAAGCCGGGTGGTCAACCTGTTTCCAGTTAAGCACTCGGACAGAACAACCAAGCATTCGGACCGTTTCTTTGGGGAAAACGTTTCAATTCCAGACGTTAGTATCACATGCTCAAGCTGAGTCATTCGGTCAACGAACAATAATCTCGAATCAGTCATGGTTTGAAGCCAAGTGAGAAGAGACCCAGACCTTTTTTGGACACCTCTAAGGTGTTGTCGATGCTTTTGAGTGTCGATCACTCTACCATTAAAACCTCACAGATCCGAGGGCTACTGATGAGATCGTCTACCATGGGTAGGGTCACAAGACTGATATCTAGGGCCCACATGTGGTCCATATTATCATTAAAGTCCTTGGAGTAAAAGTGCATTCGGATGCACATGAAGATTCAGTCGGATCATTCAAGTCACTCGGACGTCGGTAGCTTCACTCGGGTGATAGAAGTTCAGCGGCTCAGAAGACGCATCGTCCGAGGGATTCGAAGCAACACTCGCAGTGTAGTCAATTATGAGTTACCAGTAACGCTCCACTTAATATGCATTTTCTGTAATGTAGCATTGATTAGCATTAACGATGGCACTCAACCGGTGGTGGCGCACTCTATATAAGCCACCACCAAATGCCTTAGCAAGGGTTCCGACCCTGTGTAATCCATACTCCCCATAATCAAACACCAAGCCTCGAGGCTCAAGACGTAGGGCTCTTATCACTAACGAAGTGAGGCCCGAACTCGTACAAATCCGAGTGCATGCTTGCGCCGTAGCTAGACTTTTCCCCACCTTTCGTACCCATAGTACTATTGTCAGGTTCATTCCCATGACAGATATGTTTTGGCAAACTTTTTTTATGGGCAAATCCAGTGTTATAGGGAAGCAACTCCTTCTTTTTAGCCTAGTAGGGCTGCCTGTTATGTTTGTTCGTGTAAAAATGAAAAATTCACACAAAACATGAGGTGCATTTAGTGCTACATGCAATCAACTTCACTGGGCTATTTGTACCCGTGAATTTTTGCTAACATTATCCCAACTTGTCTATCACGGCTGCTCAATTTTTTACCGTTGTTCGTCACTTGCCTATCGTTGAGTCTTAGTTGCCCACAAAGACTTTGAAGTTGACTAGTATGGATGCCTAGTTGCTTGCTATTGGTAATTAGTTGTCTAACTTTGCTGCTGAGTTGCCTAACTTTGCACATTACTTACCTACAATATTACGAAGTTTTGTATCATTATTTTTCTAACTTGCTTACAAGCATTATGAAGTTGCCTAGTGGTGACGCTTAGTTGCCTGCCATTACTATTTTAGTTGCCTACAATACATTGACAAGTTAAGATAATGTTAGTAAACTTAACATGTACACATTGGGTAGTGAAGTTGCTTGTATCTAACACAAAGTAGCTTCATGTTTTGTGTGATTTTCTCATTTTTATACAAATCAACCAAATATGCAGTCCTACTCGAAAAAAAGAAGTTGCTTCTCAATAACAGTAAAGTTGCCTCAATTGCACCCACAGGATCTAGTTTTGAAGAACTTGACTTGAAAAACCTACAGTAAAAAACGGTTCTGAATTACGATATTTGAATCAAAAGTTATGATTTTTTAAGTTTTTGAAACACCACATTAATGCACATGCGGTGATGGTCGTGCGCGCAGTGAGCTAGCGAATGACTGCAGTGCGTGCGTTCGGAATATCCCATTAGTATAGCTACATTAATAAGTATCTGGGTAGAATATCACTTTAGTAACCTAACGGTTCAAAACACATGTCCATCCTTGTTTCATTAGGTTATCTTGGGTTAAAAACATTATGGGAAAATCTATTCTACAACGTACGCACGGTTGCGTTCCGTGCGGCGGGCATTCGAGCCTTCGATCTGATGCCTATCACGCTTTAATGAGCCTGTTTTAATCAATACTAGATGAAAGGGGTGCTAGGGAGTAGCATAACATAGGAAACACGAGAGGACCGGGACGCAACTTGTGTAGTGTATTTGCCGCACTTTAGAGCATCTGCCTTTTGCTAGTACTACTTTGCTACAAGGGTTTAACTTCTTATTTTACTTTGTTTAAGAATTCTAGTATTACTCTTACTAGTAACATAGTACTCTCTCCGTCCACGAATAAGTGTATTTCTACCATTTGTTTTAAGTCAAAATTTCCAACTTTATAAAAAAGAATAGTAGTATATATGACATCAAAGTGGCATATGATGAAACTATATTTCAAAACGAATCTAGCGGTAATTTCGTGTCATAAATGCTGCTGCTCTTTTCTATTAAGTTAATCAAAATTTTAAAACATTGACTTAGAATAAAACCTAGATGCACACTTATTTCCGGAAGGAAGGAGTATATGAGTAAGCAACGAGTATGCTTTTTTCGTCAAATATTTTTGGCTTTAGAAAATATCTATACGTGCACCCAGTATTCTCCTAGTAAATTTTCCGGTACAACGGCCCACAAATGTGCAACAAAATTCCATGGCAAACCTTTTAAGAATAACATGGTAGAATTAAACTGGCAACCACTATACAAGCACAACAAAACATCCTTAACAACTTACTAGTGCTAGTTGTTACCACACCTAAAAAGCTTTATGAGACAACATGGCAACTTAGTAGAGAAAAACCGACAAGCGCAACAAAACACCATGGCAACTAAGTTTTCACGTACCTCCAAGTCTCCGACGACACTATTTTGAAACAATAACTTGATAGAATTAAGCTGGCAAGCATGAGAAAGCACCGTGGCAACTAACTCTTACAAGCCATGGCAAAATATATTAAACGACAACTAGATAGAAATAAATTGGCAAGCGTGAGAAAACATCATGGCAACTAGGCCTTACAAACCATGGCAAAAAAAAATTAAATGACAACTAGATAGAATTAAACTGGCAAGCACAAAAATAGACACAATGACAAGTAGGTTTTACAAGTCTCCAAATTTTAGGAGACAATAACTTGACATTAAACTGACAAGTGCGACAAATTGCTGTAGCAACCAGACCTTACAAGCCATGACAATTTATTAAATGGCAATTAGATAGAATTAAACTGGCAAGCATAAAAAACACAATGACAAATAGGATTTACAAGCCTCTAAAAACTTTAGAAAACAACGGCTTAAACATTAAACTGACAAGCACGGCAAAACACGGTGACAACTAGATTATACAACATATGACAAAACTGTATGACGGAACAACTTGATAGTATTGAACTCACAAGTACGAAAAAGCATATGACAACTAGGTATTATAAATTTGACAATAGGTACAGTTACATGTAAGTTACATGTAGACATTTGTACTTGATAGGTGATAATCATCGGAACAAAAGGCAACGCGAAATTGCATTTGGACGAATAGTGGCTGCCTGCAGCAAGCTATGCCTAGGTCGTGACGTATGCATGGGGAGGGAGGCGCTGCTACAGCATCTGCCGGGATTGCCTGTGCATGCTCTTTTTCTTTACTATTTTTTTGCAGCCATGACATGATGCGTACTAGGCCGTGGTACCCAGTGTTTAGAGCAATTACAACCGCCGGACGACCTAAACGGACGCGTGGTTTGTTCGTCTTTTGTCTGGATCGGTTTGTCCACCCCTTTTTAAATGGGTCGACCGGTCGCCTAACGCGCGGATCCATTTTGCGTTCGCAATTTTCGGTTTTCAAAATTAAAAGGCCCGTGACCATCAATCATGTCAGCGACCATGCCAAGTAGTTGTAAAAACACATAAATATGGCATACTTATTACAAACCAAATGAACGTTAAATTGTTTCAAAACACATAAATATGGATACTTTTATTGGTTGCCAACATGAACCCACATGTGCTTCATCAAATTATTTTGCAGCTGCCTGTGAGTCCGCCAATCACGCATCTGATGATGAAACTCCATGTTGAGGCTCAACATGAAACTGAAACCCCTGGTCGCAGAGGCGCTTTGGACGCTCATCCTCTACGATCATGTTATGCATGATCACACAAGCAGTCATCACCTTCCAAAGCTTTTGTGTGTTTCAAGTTCTTGCAGGGTGTCGGACAATGCCCAATCGAGATTGCAGAACACCGAAGGCACGCTCAACATCCTTCCTAGCACTCTCTTGCTCTTGGACAAATCTCTTTTTCTTCTCTCCTTGGGGTTGGAGATTGTCTTGACAAGAGTTGTGTACTCTGGATAGATACCGTCAGCTAGATAATATCACTTGTCATAGTGGTGGCCATTGATCTCAATATCGACCTGCGGTGCATTGCCTTCAGCCATCCTAACAAACACTAGAGATCGCTGGAGCACATTGATATCATTGTGATATCCAGCCATGCCGAAAAAGAGTGCCAAATCCAGAGATCTTGTGAAGCAACGGCCTCAAGTATCACAGTGCATTTTCAGACATGACCTTTGTACTGCCCCTGCCAAGCAAAAGGGCAGTTCTTCCACTACCAGTGCATACAGTCTATGGTACCAAGCATCGCAGGAAACCCCCTACTGGCATTCCTCGCCAACAACCGTTCTGTATAAACAGCATTTGGCTCTCTCAAGTACTCCGGGCCAAACACAACCATGACAGCCTTGCAAAAATGGTACATGGACTCAAGGCAGGTGGACTCACTCATCCGGACATACTCGTCAATGAGATCATCGGGAACTCCGTATGCAAGCATCCGAATGGCGGCAGTGCATTTCTAGTAAGAGGAGAAAACAAGATTTCCAAGTGCATCTGTCTTGCACTCGAAATACTTGTCATACTCCACCAGCCCCTCCCGATACGATTGAACACATGCCTAGCCATACTGAAATGACATCGGAACATGTGATGTTTGTAGAGGGGACTCGAGGTCTCGAAGTAGTCATTCCAGAGTAGGACATGGCCACTCTCCCGGTTGCGATTCAACACCGGCGTATGCCCGGGATAGAGCCCCTGAACATAGGCCACTGCCTACCGAGGTGGTCATGGATGACCAAGGCAACTGCCATGATCTCCTTGTTGTCGGATGAAGAATCATCCGAGTCCATAAGAACATTGTAGAAAAAGAACTCGTCATCAGAGTCCATTTGTACCTTGGGGCAAACCATCGAACAGCTTGCAGGTGTCGTGGAAGGAGCCGGCGAAGCGGACGATGGCAGCGTTGAGGGAGGCTGTCGGGGTCAGCGGAACGGGGCGGCGGCATGGGGAGGAGGGACGACCATCGATATGACCTATCTATGCACGGATGGCTGGCGGCGTAAAATGGGCGGCGGCGGCAGGAGGAGGAGGCGGCCTAGTGACAGGGCCGAAAAGATGACAGAGGAAATGGTTGTTGTGCTGCCGACATGCGGGCCAGATGGAGGACAAGGGCGGGCGACGCACACGTCCGTTTCGTGTCCGTGCCGACGCAAATACAGCCCAAATTTAGGACGCAAATGGGTCGCGAACGGACAAAAAACGGACGTGCGCCCGTTTGGGTCGACGCGTTGGGCAATCTTTTCTGTCCGCGACGACCCAACGGACGCGGGCGGATGAAGTGGGTCGGCCGGTTGGAATTGCTCTTAGAAAGCGCCGCACGGCAATGCATAGTTGCGGCGCCGCTGCGTAGTAGTGTCCAACATTATTTGCACAATCTAAGTAATATGTCATTGATTTTCCACGGAGATTTGTATGTGTGTTTTTCTTTTTTCTTTTTTTCTATATGTTTTATCGAGTCACTTAGATTCATTCCTTTCTTGTTTGGCCCTGGACCTGGTAGGCGTCGGATCTGAGCAATCTCTATCATCTGCTCGTTTCTTGTTCGTTCTATTTTCGTCTAATAATACCTGTGTGTGTGGTACGTACGAGGCCCTATTTTGAGCCCAAGTATGGCCGGATTATATATTCTCAAGAACAAAATAGCTAGGGCTGACAAAGCAAAAGCGAAAAGAACGCGCAGCAAGTTTTATTTCCCCGGAGCTAAACAACATGACAACACTGGCTACAACCCTCATTAATTCAATCAACAAAGGAAAGAGCAGACGCATTCGTGGTTGTTCTCCGCCGTGCAGTCGCCTACGACGGCCTTGATGCCCGGGTACTTCCACATGAACTGCTCCACGCACAGCCCGCCGCAATGGTCCCGCTCGCAGATGCGATCGTGCGGAACGCGGATGGTGACCACGTTGTCGCACGGGAACCCTTGCAGCGCCACCCCTTCAGCAGGATCCGCACGACAGGCCGCGAGAGACACTTGAGGCACAAGCAGAAATCGGTTAACCAATGTGCGCCGTCAAGAGAAAGAGCAAGAGCGAGAGAGAGGGAGAGGAGGAGAGGCCAACCTAGGGAGAGCGCGAGGAGAGCGCAGAGGGCAAGGGACGCAGCTCTGGTCGCCATGTCACCGCTGTTACGGCAATCGATCGAGCTTGCCGATTCTTCGATCGATCTGTGGTTTCTAGTCTAGGTCTTTCTTCCGTGTTTGCGCTAGCTATGATCGGGTACGTCTACCTCACCGGTGGTATATAAATACGAGCGGCCGACGGAGGTTAAGTTACACATATGGTAAGTGTTCTATTGCCGTATCTTTTCAAAAATATAGTGCAAATAATGTTTAATTATGCCCAATGGGAACGTCTTGGTGGGATCTTTATATGATACCGAAGGAATAATTCATCAAATCTAGGTGATCTAATGCTTAATTAGAGACTGCACATGTGTTTTGCGAGCTATGTGGTCACACATAGAATCCCAGAAATAAATCCGAATCGATTAGGACGATCGTATCTATGCATGATCTGCAACTCGAACGCGTGTCATTTAGCAAAAAAAAGTGCATGTTGGAGTTCCTTAAAAAACATGCGTTGTAATAATGAGGAGAAAGAGAGATGATGGTAGAGTATTAGCTCAAAATGATTTGTTTTCTTCGAAATATAGATTTCTTCCGCATATATCTTTTTTTTAATAAGGCCCTAGATTATATTAAAAGATTTTCAATAATACAGGAGGCCTACAAGATATTTTGAAATCATAACATGACTAAACAAACACAACCTTCGGCATGAGTTAAAGGCGCATTGTTGCTGCCACTGAAAAACGTTGGAGCCATGCTCACATTGTATCTTGCATGCGAAAAGCCATCGTGCTAGGGTCTAGTTGGACCAACGCCTGCGAGAAAAAAATCGTTATCGAAAATCCATTGGCCTAGGTACTTATTGCGCACAAGGGTTGGCCAACCGCCGTCCTAAGCAAGTAGTTTGTGTTTGAAAGACCATTTACGAAGTAAGGCATTATTTTTGATATGTAGATTATGAATGTCTGGACCACTTTAGTTCTTCGGCCTATAGACCATGTCTAAAGTATGTCTAAGGTTACAAGTTTGATCACCGGTCTATAGGCTCATGCAACACCAACTACAAAAATCTATAAGCGTACAATAGCTAACCCAACATACAAAATTCATAATCATCCATCAGATAACACAACAAATAAAATCCATAACTGTACATCAACTATCCCCACAAAAATTCATCGACATGAAGGCCAGTAACACTTGGGAGCTCACCAATTCGAAGATGGTGTACGCCTGGGAAGGCCTCGGTAGAGGTTGGCGGCAGTGGCATTGCCTTAGCTTCGTGGGGCCATATGCCCCCACTAGTAGAAAACGGTCCATTCGTCCCGGTTCCAGAGGCCCATTTGTCCTGGTTTTGGAACCGGGACTAAAAGGTCGGGACTAAAGCCCCAAACCTTTAGTCCCGGTTCGCTCACGAACCGGGACAGAAGAGGTTTCACGTGGTCTCTACGGGGAGCCCAGGTAGGAGGACCTTTAGTCCCGGTTGGTAACATCAACTGGAACCAAAAGGCGTCCACGCGTCAGCATCTGGCAGGAGCTGAGTTTTTTTAAGGACGGGTTTAGGGGTTTTCATATTGTGTTTCCCCTATTATTTTTGTGTTTATCATTTTTATTTTATGCTTTTCATTCAACTTGACGCTAGCTACTACATATAGCAATGAAAAAATCATTACACAACATCGTCATGATCAATATATAGAAAGAACCATCAGTATCACTTGAAATTCGTTCAACTTAAGAAACAAACATCAATGTATCACATTCATCTTAACATACTAATTAATTAACTAGCAGTTCTCCAACTGATATATTCATGACTTAGTTCTAAACATGGTCAACAACAACCATCATCTGATAGTCCTTGCGGTTGATCTTCCATATGGTGATTACCACAAGGGTGTCCACCCTTAGTTCTTTCTTTCCCTTGATGAACTCCTATCAGCCGGCCTTGTGGAATGATATGCGCCTGTCATCCTCTGTCTTGTATTGGACATTCGTGACAAGTCCTCTTGGTCCATGGATTACTCCAGCAGTGCCGACGGCGGGGATGTCCACTCCGGAAACCATCTTCAAAGGTAACTTCTGAAGACCCCCATCATTAATAGAAAATAGAGAGCATAGAATGTTAGACATCTCCTCCATACTTGGTTATGACCAAAAATAGATGAAAGAATATAAAACATCTCACCATAACTTTTTTGACCATGTTTGTTTTTGTTAGACGGTGCACAAAGGGCTTCCCCAAGAACGTCGAAGAGGATGGTAACATTTCTTTCACACTAGCTTTATCATCCGGAGTAAGCTTCTTCATCCTTTGAGAAAAAATTGCAGAAAGGATAGGACCATCATCTTCATCTTTGATGTCCTCCTCTTCATCTTGGTTGTCCTCATCTTCATCTTGGATGTCCTCATCTTCATCTTGGATGTCGATGTCATCTTGGTCATCTTGGCCGATGATGTCATCTTCGTCATCATCATCGCTTTGGACATATAATGTCCTTAACCTGTTCACCTCTCCTATTAAGGAAAAAGCTACGAGTTCTTCTCCTTTAAAATTGTTCACTGCAATGTACTGCTCCCATCCATCACCATATATGATGATTTTATTATTTCCTTTGTGCAGATCCAATTCGAATTCGCGCTCCTCATCATCCTCAAAGTACAACATGTTACCATATGAATTGTTGAAGTCCTCCCTTATGTTGCATGGAACATACTATGCAGCAGTTAATAATCAACAATAAAATCAGTAAAATAGCTAAACAGATGATCATAATTCAATACAAATTCAAGTTAAAAACCGTTACCACTGATTTTTGAAATCCCTTTCTCAAAAATACCCTGAACTGCACTGCAGTTCCAAGACTGTCCATACATGAATTTTGACAGACCTTGCAGATCTTATGCCTCATGGTCCCTATAATAAGCCCAAGTAGTTGTCAAACGTAAGAAAATGCAATCAACACGATATATCACCATCAACATATGAAAAATATCTCTCTCTCTATATATATATCACCATAATGAAAATAATCTATATATCAACATAATGAACTATATATATCATATCATCATCATCAAAGAACTATATATATATATATATCATATCATCATTTCATGAAAGAACTCATATCATCAACAACATCATCATTGCTCATATATCCATGGATCATATATAAAAAACTTTCTATCAACAAAAAAGTTCTATGAACAAAATAATAATTCTATGAACAAAAAAAAGTTATATGAACAAAAAAATTATACATCAATGCATACATATCCATGGATCATCCATATACATCTGCATACACATCTGCATACATATACATCAATGCATACATATGAACAAAAAAAGGCAGAGGCGGCTTACAGTGGGAGCGGGGGACGGTGTCAAGGCAGCTCGGCGACGGCGATGACGGCAAGGTGGAGCAGCCTGACGTCGTCGGGGCAGGGCTCGGTGGCGACGGCGGGGGCGGCGGGGCATCCTGGCGGCGTCGATTTCGTTAGCGTTGTCGCGGGCGGGGGCGAGATGAGAACTGGAAAATCTAGGAAGTGCTACTTATATACCTATAGCATTGGTCTTGGTTGGTGCCACCAACCGGGACCGAAGGTCTGTTTTCAGCAACCCAAAGGGCGGGAAACAGGGGTCTTTGGTCCCGGTTGGTGGCACCAACCGGGACTAAAGGGGTGCATTCGTCCCGATTGGTGCCACCACCCGGGACCAAAGGGTGGTGCTGCCCGGGGCCAAATTTTTAGTCCCACCTCGCTAGCCGAGAGAGCTTGAGAGTAGTTTATAAGCGCTGTTGCGCACACCCTCTCGAGCTCCTCTCAACTACAGGATTTCGGGCCTAATCTGTCACTACCTACGGGCCTATTGGGCCTTCTGCGGGCCTGAATCCTGGCCCAATAAGCTGGTTGGGTTTCTAGTCATATTCAGGCGGTGTTGGCCTAGTAGGTGGTATTTTTTTTAAATAAGTCTATTTTTGTTTTGTTTTTTGCTTTATTTATTTTATTTTGTTCCTACTTACTGTTTTTAGTGATTTTTTTGCTTTTAGGTCACAAAAATTATAAACTTTTTGTTAGTGCCATCAGTTTTCAAATTTGAATTTTTTGAAATTTGTGTGAATCATTAGTTTGTGAATAACTTTACAAAAAAATAGATTTTTCAGTGATTCTTTTCCTGCTATTTAATATTACTATGTTTTATCATTATATTCAATTTGGTAAGTTTTAGGTTATTTTAAATTTCTGTTTTAATCAAAAACAGATTTGGTTATTTTAGTTTGCTATTAAAGTTTCTAACAAAAAATTCGTTATGAAAATTCTTTTTGCTATTAATATTTTGAAGAAATATTACTTTGATAATTTTAGTTGCATAGTTTTGTAAAAGCTTCTCAGTTCATTCCTTTTGTTATTAGTTCATTCTTTGAGCTAAAAGACACTGAAATTTCAAAACATTTCAAATGAACTCTGAAAAGGTTGAAAGTTGTCATGGTATCATCATTTCACCCCCATAGCATGTGCTAAAAAGTTGAGAGGGTTACGACAAAAACAGGATGCACTTCTTGTACAGAATGGACAATCTCTTTCGAAGTATCAGGGTTTCGGACAAAAACTCATCTGTTACAAAGGGATTTCATTTTTTGAACTTATTTGAACTTCAGACTTTTGTGTGTTCAAAATGAACCATTCAAAGTCACATCATCAATTTTCAACCCTTTCTCACTTCATTTGGTATTTTTCATGCATTTACTGATTTTTAAGCTAAATGACTCGAAAATTGAAAAGCACTACAAATGAACTCTGAAAAGGTTAAAAGTTGTCATGGTATCATCATTTCACCCACATAGCATGTTATAAAAAGTTGAGAGGGTTATGGCAAAAACTAGATGCACTTCGTGTACAAAACGGACAATCTCTTTCGAAGTATCGGGGTTTCGGACGAAAACTCATGTTTTACAAAAGGCATTTCATTTCTTCACATGTAACTGCAATGATATAGTTGTGGAGAGAAAGTCTTCACTTTTTCTTCGCTTGTGTCCTTTTCTTATTGCGCCGTAACCAAGGTAGAATTCTGTAGAGCTGTGTAGTGTGCTTGAGACCAAGAATGCCCGTCCCTACATATTATTGAGTCCGCTCCTAGCATGCCTTTTCCAGTCAGTCTCCCCTCATACCGCGATTAAGGGAGACCAATCTTCTTAAGGTCAGGAATGAATTCATCTAAACAGTGTGTGCATGCGTGGTATCCCTTGTTTGTCTGTCCTGAAAGGTTACTGAGAGCAGGCCAATCGTTGATGGTTACAAACATCAACGCATGTAGGTCACATTCCTCCCATTCGTTCTCATCCCATACACGTACACCTTTTCCATTCCATAGCTGTAAAAGTTCATCAACTAATGGCCTTAGGTACACATCAATGTCATTGTCGGGTTGCTTAGGGCCTTGGATGAGCACTGGCATCATAATGAACTTCCGCTTCATGCACAACCAAGGAGGAAGGTTATACATACATAGAGTCACATGCCATGTGCTATGCTTGCTACTCTGCTCCCCAAAAGGATTAACGCCATCTGTACTTAGATGAAACCATACGTTCCTTGGGTCACCTGTAAAGTCGCTCCACTTTCTCTCGATCTTTCTCCATTGCGACCCGTCAGCGGGTGCTCTCAACTTCTCGTCTTTCTTACGGTCTTTTATGTGCCATTGCATAAACTCGGCATGCTTTTTGTTTCTGAACGTACGTTTCAACCGTGGTATTATAGGAGCATACCACATCACCTTGGCAGGAACCCTCTTCTCGGTGCGCTAGCCCTCACCATCACCAGGGTCATCTCTTCTGATCTTATACCGCAATGCACCGCATAGCGGGCATGCGTTCAAATCCTCGTATGCACCGCAGTAGAGGATGCAGTCATTAGGGAATGCATGTATCTTATGCACCTCCAATCCTAAAGGGCATAGAACCTTCTTTGCTTCGTACGTACTGTCGGGCAATTCGTTATCCTTTGGAAGCTTCTTCTTCATTATTTTCAGTAGCAAACTAAATCCCTTGTCAGATACACCATTGCAGCAATTCCAGTGTGGTACCGAGCTTTCTGTTGTCATCTTCGCAATTTGGGTACAACCCTTTTTTGTGATCCTCTAACATGCGATCGAACTTGAACTTCTCCCTTTCACTTACGCATTCTCTTTGTGCATCAACAATGACCCGGAGAAGATCATCATCGGGCACATCGTCTGGTTCCTCTTGATCTTTAGCTTCCCCCATTGCAACATCACCATATTCAGGGGGCAGGTAGTTGTCATCATCCTCTTCTTCTTTGTTGTCTTCCATCATAACCCCTCTTTCTCCATGCTTGGTCCAAACATTATAGTGTGGCATAAAACCCTTATCAAGCAGGTGGAAGTGAAGGGTTTTAGAGTTGGAGAAAGCGTTCGTATTCTCACCAATAGTACATGGACAATGTGTTGGGGAACGTCACATGGGAAACAAAAAATTTCCTACGCACATGCAAGATCTATCCATGGTGATGAGCATCTACGAGAGGGAGAGTGGATCTACATAACCTTGTAGATCGTTAAGCAGGAAGCGTTAAGAAACGCGGTTGGTGTAGTCGAACGTCTTTGTGATCCAAATCGCCGAGCGTCTCGCGATCTCATCACGATCTGTCTCGCGATCTCATCACGAACCGTCTCGCGATCTTGATCACGGTCCTTCCGATCTAGCGCCGAACGGACGACACCTCCGCGTTCAGCACACGTACAACTTGATGACGATCTCCGCCTTCTTGATCCAGCAAGAGGGAGCGGAGAGGTAGACGAATTCTCCGGCAGCGTGATGGCACTCCGACGATGGTGGTGTAGCAATTCCAGCAGGGCTTCGCTAAGCACTGCAGAAAACCGATCTAGAGGAGAAACTATGCACTAGAGGAACGGGTAGCACGTGGCTGAAAATCTAGTGCCAAAAACCCTAAAACCTCTAGTATATATAGGAGTAAGAGAGGAGGAGTCTTGGCTCCCAAGGATCTAGCCCTTGGGTCGGCCGAACCAAGGAGGATTGGAGGATTCCTCCTCCAATCCTAGTAGGACTAGGACTCCTCCTTATTTTTGCCTTTTTTGCCTTTTTCCACCTTTTTCTCTTTGGGATTTTCTTCCCAGCCGCATGGGCCTTGTGTGGGACTTTCACCAGCCCACTAAGGTCTGGTATTTACTCTCCCACAGCCCATGTAGCTTCTTGGGTCGAAATACCCCTCCCTGTGGTCTCCCCGTACACTACCGGCACTCCTGATACACTACCGATGAGCCCGAAACCTTTCCGGCGACTAAAACATGACTTCCTATATATCAATCTTTACATACGGACCATTACGGAGCTCCTCGTGACGTCCGGGATCTCATCCGGGACTCCGAACAACCTTCGGTCACCACCATACATAACTTTATACTACCAAAACGTCACCGAACCTTAAGTGTGTTGACCCTGCGGGTTCGAGAACTATGTAGACATGACTGAGACACCTCTACGGTCAATAACCAATAGCGGGACCTGGATTCCCATATTGGTTCCTACACATTCTATGAAGATCTTTATCGGTTGAACCTTTATGTCAAGGATTCAGTTAATCCCGTATGATGTTCCCTTTGTTCTTCGGTATGTTACTTGCCCAAGATTCGATCGTCGGTATCTCCATACCTAGTTCAACCTCGTTACCGGCAAGTCTCTTTACTCGTTCTATAATACAAGATCCCGTGACTAACACTTAGTCACATTGCTTGCAAGGCTTATTGTGATGTTGTATTACTAAGTGGGCCCTGAGATAGCTCTCCGTCACACGGAGTAACAAATCCCAGTCTTGATCCATGCCAACCCAACAGGCACCCTCGTAGGTACCTGTAGAGCACCTTTATAGTCACCCAGTTACGTTGCGATGTTTGATACACACAAGGTACTCCTCCGATGTCAGTGAGTTGCATTATCTCATGGTCATATGAACATATACATGACATGTAGAAAACAGTAGCCATAAACTGACACGATCATATGCTACGTTTGTAGTTTGGGTCTTGTCCATCACATAATTCTCCTAATGATGTGATCCCATTACCAAATGACATCTCATGTCCATGACTAGGAAACCATAGCCATCTTTCATCAACGAGCTAGTCTATTAGAGGCATACTAGGGACATGGTGTTGTCTATGTATCCACACATGTATCTGAGTTACCGATCAACACAATTATACCATGGATAATAAACGATTATCATGAACAAGGAAATATGATAATAACTAATTTATTATTGCCTCTAGGGCATATTTCCAACAGTCTCCCACTTGCACTAGAGTCAGTAATCCAGTTCACATCACCATGTGATTCGTGTTGTTATGAATCTAACACCCATTGAGTTCTGGGCTCGATCATGCTTTGCATGTGAGAGAGGTCTTATAGTCAACGACTCTACGACATTTAGATCTGTATGTACTTTGCAAATCTCTATGTCAAACTGTAAACACTGCTACCACACTCCACTTGGTACAATTCTAGATGGCTGCTCCACTATACGTATCCGGATTGCTACTAAAAGTCATCCGGATTAGTGTTAAAGCTTGCATCGACGTAACTCTTTATGATGAACCCTTTATCACCTCCATAATCGAGAAACGTTTCCTTAGTCTTTTAGTCACTAAGGATAATATTGACCGCTGTCCAGTGATCCACTTCTGGATCACTCTTGTACCCCTTGACGGACTCATGGCAAGGCACACACAGGTGCGGTACACAGCATGGCATACTATACAGAGCCTATGGCTAAGGCATAGGGGACGACATTCGTCCTTTCTCTTTCTTCTGTCGTTGCCGAGCTTTGAGTCTCACTCAACTTCACACCTCGCAAATCAGGCGAGAACTCTTTCTCTGACTGATCCATTTTGAACTCTTTCAAAATCTTGTCAAGGTATGTACTCATTGAAAGTCTCATCAAGCATCTTGATCTATCTCTATAGATCTTGATGCTCAACAATTAGGTAGCTTTATCGAGGTCTTTCTTTGAAAAACTATTTTCAAACAACCATTTATGCTATCCAGAAATTCTACATCATTTCTGATCAACAATATGTCATCCACATATACTTATCAGAAATTCTATAGTGCTCCCAGTCACTTTATTGTAAATACAAGTTTCTCGTAAACTTTGTATAGACTCAAAAACTTTGATCACCTCACCAAAGTGTATATTCCAACTCCGAGATGCTTGCTTCAGTTCATAGAAGAATCACTGAAGCTTGCACACCTTTTAGCATCCTTAGGACTGACAAAACCTTCTGGTTGTATCACATACAACCTTTCCTCAATTAAACCGTTAAGGAAACGATGTTTTGATCTCCATCTGCCAGATTTCATAATTGAAAAATGCAGCAACTGCTAACATAATTCCAACAGACTTTAGCATCGCTACGAGCGAGAAAGTCTCATCACAGTCAACTCCTTGAACTTGTCGTAAACTTCTTTGCAACAAGTCGAGCTTTACAGATGGTGACATTTACCATGAGCGTCTGTCTTCATTTTAAACATCCATTTGTACTCAACGACCTGCCGTCCAACGAGCAAGTCTACCAAAGTCTATACTTGGTTTTCATACATGGATCCTTTCTCAGATTTCATGGCCTCTAACCATTTGTCGGAATCCGGGCCCATCATCGCTTCTCCACAGCTTGTAGGTTCATCGTTGTCCAACAACATGACCTCCAAGGCAGGGTTGTCGTACCGCTCAGGAGCAGTACGCATCCTTGTCGACCTACGAGGTTCGATAGTAACTTGATGCGAAGCTTCATGATCATCAACATTAACTTCCTCTTCAACTAACGTAGGCTTCACAGAAACATCTTCATGCGCTGCGCTACTCTCTGGTTGAAACAAAGTTTCAACAACCTCATCAAGTTCTATCTTCCTCCCACTCAATTCTTTCGAGAGAAACTTTTCCTCGAGAAAAGACCCAGTTTTAGCAACAAACATTTTATGCTTGGATCTGAGATAGAAGGTTCACCCAACTGTTCTTAGGGTATTCTATGAAGATGCATTTGTTCGCTTTGGGTTCGAGCTCATTAGGTGAAAACATTTTTTCACACAAGCGTCGCAGCCCCAAACATTAAGAAATGACAGCTTAGGTTTCTATCAAACTATAATTCACACAGTGTCATTTTAACGGGTTTAGATGGTGCCCTATCTAAAGTGAATGTAGTTGTCTCTAATGCATAACCCCAAAATTATAGTAGCAAAACGATAAGAGACATCATAGCAAGCACCATTTCCAATAGAGCACTACTATGACGTTCGAACACACCATCACACTATGGTGTTCCAGGTGGCGTGAGTTGTGAAACAACTTTCACATTGTCTAAAGTTGTATAACAAACTCGTAACTCAGATATTCACCTCCACGATCATATCGCAAACATTTTTATCTTCTTGTCACGATGATCTTAAACTTCACTCTGAATTTGCTTGAACCTTTCAAACGATTCAGACTTGTGTTTCATTAAGTAAATATACACTATATCTACTCAAATCATCAGTGAAGGTAAGAAAATAACGATATCCACCGCACGCTACAAGACTCATTGGATTGCATACATCAACATGTATCATTTCCAAGAAATCACTTGCCCGCTCCATCAAACCAGAAAACGGGGTCCTTAGTCATCTTGACCAAGAGGCATGGTTCGCATGTCTCAACCGATTCGAAATCGAATGAGTCCAAAGATCCATCAGCATGGAGTTTCTTCATGCATTTTATACCAATATGACATTTAGCGACAGTGCCACAAATATGTGGTACTATCATTATTAACTTTGTATCTTTTGGCATCAATGTTATGAACATGTGTATTACTACGATCAAGATTCAACAAACCATTCTCACTGGGCGCATGACCATTGAAGGTATTATTCATGTAAACAGAATAACCATTATTCTCTAACTTAAATGAATAACCGTGTTGCAATAAACACGATCTAATCACGTTCATGCTCAACGCAAAACACCAAATAACATTTATTTAGGTTCGTCACTAATCCCGAAGGTAGAGAGAGCATGCGATGTTGATCACATCAACTTTGGAAACATTTCCAACACACATCGTCACCTCACACTTATCTAGTCTCCGTTTATACCGTAGCTTTTACTTCGAGTTACTAACATTTAGCAACCGAACCGGTATCCAATACCCAGGTGCTACTAGGAGTACTAGCAAGGTACACATCAATAACACATATATCAAATATAACTCTATTGACGTTGCCAGCCTTCTTATCTACCAAGTATCTAGGGTTGTTCCGCTTCAGCGACCGCTCTCCTCATAATTGAAGCACTTAGTCTCGGGCTTGGGTTCAACTTTGGGTTGCTTCACTAGAGCAGCAACTGACTTGCCATCCATTAAGTTTCCCTCCTTGCTCCTGCCCTTCTCGAAACTAGTGGTTTGACTAACCATCAACATTTGACGCTCCTTCTTGATTTCTACCTTCGCGGTGTCAAACATCGCGAACAGCTCAGGGATCATTATTTCTATCCCTGGCATTTTATAGTTCATCACCAAGTTCTAGTAGCTTAGTGACAGTGACTTGGAGAACTATATCAATCACTATCTTATCTGGAAGATCAACTCCCACTCGATTCAAGCGATTGTAGCACCCAGACAATCTGAGCACATGCTCAACAATTGAGCTATTCTCTTTCATCTTGCAGGCAAACAATCTTCTTGGAGATCTCATATCTCGCAACCCGGGCACGAGCCTGAGATCCTAATTTCAGCTCTTAGAACACCTCATATGTTCTGTGACGTTCAAAACGTTTCGGAGCCTCAATTCTAAGCCATAATGCATGACGCACTAAACTATCAAGTAGTCATCAGAACGTGCCTATCAGATGTTCACAACATCTACAGACGACGCTAGAGGGGTTGGCGCACCGAGCGGTGCATTAAGGACATAAGCCTTCTGTGCAGCAACGAGGACAATCCTCAGATCACGGAGCCAGTCCGCAATATTGCTACCATCATCTTTCAACTCTATTTCTCTAGGAACATATAAAAATTCAACGGAGCTACAGCGTGAGCTACAACACAGTTTGCAAAGACACTACTGACTATGTTCATGATAATGAGTTCAATTAATCATATTACTTAAGAACTCCCACTTAAATTGACATCCCTCCGGTCATTCGAGTGATACATGATCCAAATTCACCAACTCAAGTCTGATCATCACGTGAGTTAAGGTGGTTTCAATGGTGAACATCATCATGTTGATCATATCTGCTATATGACTCATGTTCGACCTTTCGGTCTCTTGTGTTCCGAGGCCATGTTTGTACATGCTAGGCTCGTCAAGTTTAACCTGAGTGTTCTGCATGTGCAACACTGGCTTGCACCCGTTATATGTGAACGTAGAGTCTATCACACCCGATCATCACGTGGTGTCTCAACACGACGAACTTTCGCAACGGTGCACACTCGAGGAGAACACAATTCATCTTGAAATTTAAGTAAGGGATCACCTTATAATGCTACTATCGTCCTAAGCAAAACAAGGTGCATAAAAGGATTAACATCACATGCAAATCATAAGTGACATGATATGGCCATGAACTTGTGCTTTTGATCTCCATCTTGAAAGCACCGGCATGATCTCCATCATCACCGGCACGACACCATGATCTCCATCATCTTGATCTCCATCAACGTGTCGCCATCGGGGTTGTCGCGCCCATCATGCTTGTACTACTATTGCTACCGTTTAGCGATAAAGTAAAGCATTGCATAGCGCTTAATGATTGACACGCAGGTCATACAATAATTAAAGACAACCCTATGACTCCTGCCGGTTGCCGTACTCATCGACATGCAAGTCGTGATAATATATACATCATATGATCATCTCATACATCACATATATCACATCATGTAATTGGACATATCACATCACAACATACCCTGCGAAAACAAGTTAGACGTCCTCTAATTGTTGTTGCATGTTTTACGTGGCTGCTACGGGTATCTAGCAAGAACAATTCTCATCTACGCAAAAACCACAACGATGATACACTAGTTGCTTTTCAACCTTCTCAAGGACCACCTTTGTCGAATCTGATCCAACTAAAGTGAGAGAAATTGGCACCCGCAAGCCATCTATGCAACAAGTTGCGGTTGAGGGAACCGGTCTCTCGTAAGCGTACGAGTAATGTTGATTCAGGCCGCTTCATCTCACAATACCACTGAACCAAAACACGACCAAGGGAGGAAGCAATCTAAGCATCAACGCCCACAAACTCTTTGTGTTCTACTCGAGATCTCATCTACACATAGACTTAGCTCATGATGCCACTGTTGGGGAACGTCGCATGGGAAACAAAAAATTTCCTACGCACACGCAAGATCTATCCATGGTGATGAGCATCTACGAGAGGGAGAGTGGATCTACATACCCTTGTAGATCGCTAAGCGAGAAGCGTTAAGAAACTCGGTTGGTGTATTCGAACATATTCGCGATCCAAATTGCCGAGCATCCCGTGATCTCATCATGATCTGTCCAGCGATCTCATAATGAACCGTCTCGCGATCTTGACCACGGTCCTTCCGATCTAGCGCCGAACGGAAGGCACCTCCGCGTTCAGCACACGTACAGCTTGATGACGGTCTCCACCTTCTTGATCCAGCAAGAGGGAGCGGAGAGGTAGACGAGTTCTCCGGCAGCGTGACGGCGCTCCGGCGATGGTGGTGGAGCAATTTCGGCACGGCTTCGCCAAGCACTGCAGAAAACCGATCTAGAGGAGAAACTATGCACTAGAGGAACGGGTAGCATGTGGCTGAAAATACAGTGCCAAAAACCCTAAAACCTCTAGTATATATAGGAGGAAGAGAGGAGGAGGCTTGGCTCCCAAGGAGCCAGCCCTTGGGTCGGCCAAACCAAGGAGGATTGGAGGAGGAATCCTCCAATCCTAGTAGGACTAGGACTCCTTATTTTTGCCTTTTTTGCCTTTTTCCACATTTTTCTCTTTGGGCTTTTCTTCCCAGCCGCATGGGCCTTGTGTGGGACTTCCACCAGCCCACTAAGGGCTGGTATTTACTCTCCCATAGCCTATGTAGCCTCTTGGGTCGAAATACCCCTCCCTATGATCTCCCGCTACACTACCGATGAGCCCGAAACCTTTCCAGCGACCAAAACAGGACTTCCTATATATCAATCTTTACCTTCCGACCATTACGGAGCTCCTCATGACGTCCGGGATCTCATTCGGGACTCCGAACAACCTTCGGTCACCACCATACATAACTCTATACTACCAAAACGTCACCGAACCTTAAGTGTGCAGACCCTACGGGTTCGAGAACTATGTAGACATGACCGGGACACCTCTACGCTCAATAACCAATAGCAGGAGCTGGATGCCCATATTGATTCCTACATATTCTATGAAGATCTTTATCGGTCGAACCTTTATGTCAAGGATTTAGTTAATCCCGTATGATGTTCCCTTTGTTCTTTGGTATGTTACTTGCCCGAGATTCGATCGTCGGTATCTCCATACCTAGTTCAACCTCGTTACCAGCAAGTCTTTTTACTCGTTCCGTAATACAAGATCCCATGACTAACACTTAGTCACATTTCTTGCAAGGCTTATTGTGATGTTGTATTACCGAGTGGGTCCTGAGATACCTCTCCGTCACACGGAGTAACAAATCCTAGTCTTGATCCATGCCAACCCAACAGACACCCTCGGAGATACCTGTAGAGTACCTTTATAGTCACCCAGTTACGTTGCGACGTTTGATACACACAAGGTACTCCTCCGGTGTCAGTGAGTTGCATGATCTCATGGTCATAGGAACATATACTTGGCATGCTGAAAACAGTAGCAATAAACTGACACGATCATATGCTACGTTTATAGTTTGGGTCTTGTCCATCACATCATTCTCCTAATGATGTGATCCCGTTACCAAATGACATCTCATGTCCATGACTAGGAAACCATAGCCATCTTTGATCAACGAGCTAGTCTATTAGAGGCATACTAGGGACATGTTGTTGTCTATGTATCCACACATGTATCTGAGTTTCCGATCAACACAATTATAGCATAGATAATAAACGATTATCATGAACAAGGAAATATGATAATAACTAATTTATTATTGCCTCTAGGGCATATTTGCAACACAATGCATAAAACCATTCTGCTTGTTTGCCTCAGCCGGTTCGAGAAAATTATGCAAGCCCTTAATATACTCAGAGGTGCGTTGGTCACCGTACATCCATTGCCGGTTCATCTGCGTGCGTTATATATAAAGTATATTAAAAACCATTACAACATAGCATGTATAGAGAAGTGACCAAATTAATAGAAATTCATCATCACATTAAAGCCAAAGTACAATAGTGACCAAAATAAATACATACAGTTCATACATAGTTCTTATTAATGAACAACATATAGCTTTCTAGAGCATCTAATTAAAACATACATTGAAACTATGTAAAAAAATTAAATACAACAACAAATGCGATCATAACCGCTACTAAGGTACCAATTGATCCAATGACATAATGATACCAAGCCTCAGTATAAATGACATATTTTCTAATCTTTCTAATCTTCAAGCGCATTGCATCCATCTTGAACTTGTGATCGTCGACAACATCGGCAACATGCAACTCCAACTTCATCCTCTTCTCTTCAACACTTTGTAATTTTTCTTTCAAGTCATTGTTTTCTTTTTTAACCAAATTTAACTTCTCGACAAGAATTTCTATGTGGGTTGGAATTTCCGGTTCACATAATTGTCACAAGATCTATGTCACGTTGGTCGGCATAATTGTCATAAACACTAAATAAAAGAAATAGTTATAAAAGATAATATATACCACATCCAAATCATAGACAGGACGAGGGCCGACGGAGGCGGATACCAAAACCATCGCACTATATAATAACAAGCAATAATAAAAGTAAGAAAATTACACAAGTATCTATTTAAATCATACAAGTAAGAACTTTTTTCTTTTTGAAAGAAGATAAGAAATAGAGTCTAACCACGGTGGTGCCGGCGCCGAGATGGGCACAAACGATTGACGATGGTGAGGACGGGGACGGGACAGGACGGATCGCCAAACCTAGACAAATCTTAAGGAAAATGGAGCTTGGACAAGAGCTTCTAGAGGAGAAAGCTTAAGTGTGGCTCGAGCATTTCATCGAACACCTCATGTGCATATGAGGTGAACTAGAGCACCACAATGCTCTCCCAGGGCCGGCCAAAAAACAGAGCAGTGCACTGCTCTGCTCACGGGCAAGGGGTATATATAGGTCAACCATTGGTCCCGGTTTGTGGTTGCAACCGGGACTGGAGGACAACATTTGGTCCCGGTTCCAGCCACAAACCGGGACCAATCGTTGTGGGCCAGGAGCGAGGCCCATATTGGTCCCGGTTCGTGTCTGGAACCGGGACCAAAGGGGTTAGACAAACCGGGACCAATGGCCCATGAGGCCCGTCCGGCGCCCTAGCCTCACGAACCGGGACCGATGCCCCCATGGGCCCCGGTTCATGAGTGAATCGGGAGTAATGGCTTTTCAGGCTGGACCAAAGCCCCGTTTTCTACTAGTGCCCTGTCCCCCTCCCCCCGAGATGCATGGGTAATGGTGCAACTGAACAAGATCTGCCACCACGGATGGACCGGTCTTCCACCGCCCTGTCATGGATGGGCAGATTTACCACCAAGCCACCCTCATTTGGCGGAGTAATAGGTCGATGGCGGTCACTAGCAAAGAAGCGTAGAAGATCCGGTGTTCTCGGTGAGTTGAAAATCACGTCGGTGGTGCTATGGGTCGTCCATGGACTGGGGAAGGGGAATATGAATTGAAATGGATGGGAAATGAAGGGATGGTTCCTGATAGGGGTGGGCGTTCGGTATAAACCGAAAATTTGATTTTTGCCATTCGGTATGTTTTGAAATTTGATTAACAAATCTAGAAACCGAAAATGGGAAGCACTAATGGATAACCAAAAATTCGGTCAACCGACTAATTCGGTACTGTTTTTTGTTTTTTTACCGAATGTACCAATCCTTGGGCAATTGTGTTGACAATTGTATAATATGCGAATCAACCTGTGGTTTAGATAGTTAGAGGGACCATGGTATCTTCAACCCGCCAAGATTCAAGTCCTGATGTTCGCATTTATATTTATGGATTTATTTCAGGATTTCAGACTGTGCGCATTCAATGGGAGGAAACGTTCCCATCAACGACAAAACGCTCACGGTAACTTCGTAAATGTCAAGATGATATGTCGACTCAGTCTCTTGATGATGCTTGTAGGGACAAGGTATACGTGTATGTATTTATAGAGATGAATGTATGAACGTGTATATAAACGATTGCGTTTGTGCTGTATTAAAAAAGACAACGATACAATATATAGCCCGAGCTCCCCCTCTCTAAGGCATTGTTTGGATAAGGGAAACATACAAAACGCGAGCTCCCCCTCTCTAAGGCATTGTTTGGATAAGGGAAACATACAAAACGCGATCTGCATAAGCTCGGAAACGGTCAAACCATACAAAATCTTGTTATGCTCCTCTAGCAAACCCATGGATACAGGAAACTCGTTACCTAAACTGAGTTATCCAAACAAGATACATGACCGACCAGTTTTACTGTTTTCTTATGCAAACGTAACTTTCTATAAACTGGTTATTTACAAAACGTAACATAAAACGTGACTTCTTAAATAGCTAAAAACTCGTTTTCTATGATTCTAATGGTAATCTCCACGACCCAAACAACGCCTAAAAGAGCGAGGTATCCGAGTAAGGGCTTTTGGAGGCCGAACTCCACGGTGCTCGTTTCAGAAAATGAATTTCTACAACGCGAAAAAATTGATTTTTTTTACATTCTCACATGTGTGTATTCTTTGTGTGTAAAAATTCATAGCCAAATACTTTCACACGTGACGTATAGAAAAAAGACAAAAACGTATTTCTAAAATGGTTCGATATTATTTCTTGTTGGGCCGAAAATTTGTTTATTTTGTACAGCCTACAAATTACAAAACATTCAAATAATTTTCACAGTCATTTGTGCGAAAACCATATAAATTACGGTGATTTTTTTCGATATTTTTTAACTTTAAAATATGAATTTTCACAGGTTTTTAAATAACGAGCTCCCCGTAGTTCGGGCACCATTTGCATTTTCCGGATGTATCCCGACTACACACTCGTGAGCTCCGTTTTCCACGTGGGCTCCTAGCTTTGATCCTAGCGGTCGGCCCACGGTCCATGGAAAATAACGTCCCAAGTCTGCTAGTTGCTTCTGCGAAAGTTACAAATTACAATTAGACTTCTTCGGAAAGAAAGAAAAAGTGCTCATGGTTCGGGAGTTTTTCATTTGTTTTTTCTTATGATTTTTTTGCTAAAACTTATTAATATGTAATCTAGTTTCGAAAATCTTGACACGAGAAATCTAACAGTGAAAGTAGTTCGATATTTGGACGCATGGTTTGAAAGACAATACATTTGAATAAACGAATCTATGAAAAAGGAAAAAAAAACTCTCAGATTGTCACAAATGGCGCACATAACCTGAAAAGATAGCAATGACCTTTGTAAATAATACTCTTTAATTAATGATTTCGGCTAGTGTGATAGCTTGCTGCAGTAGCATTGTACCAATACACATCCTACTTTACCTTGCCCCATCAAAATAGAAAGAGGCTACTTTAGTGTGCGGGAAAATGAAGCTCCGTTCGTCTAGCATGCGGGAGACTTGGAGTTCAACACAGTTTGGTTTGACTTTGGCTAACCGAGACAAAAACTGAACATGGCGAACATAGTTTGGTTATTACAAATGAAAACCGAAATTACATGTAGCAATGTAAATAAACTAATTTTTTTGTTTTTTTGGTTTCATATTGTGTCCAGTATTCGGTTCCTCGGGTTTTATGCCTACCCCTTGTGCCTAATAATTGGTTGACAAATAGAAGTGAAAGGATGTGCCCCGAGGTACTCATTAATTGTAGGCGGCTTTTATGGATAAACTGCCTACGAGTTGTTGCTTGAGAAACAAGAAGGGGTTTCATCGCACCAATCATTTCTAATCTTTTCTACATGCGGGTTCAGATTTCCAACCGCCTCTAGAGCTTCCTGTGACAAAAATAACTACCTTCGGTGTGGGTATTACCGGCGGCTTCCTTTTGCTTGGTCACCTTTGCTTTCGGGGTCGTTTCTAATGCCCTTTTTCGTACTAGTGAGACATGCATGCTTCCATTCATAAAAAATAATTTCAAAAGAACATCAAATTTGGTAAAAACTAAAAACTTCCCAATTGAATCTATTGTAGGTAACAACTTGATCGAGGTAACTTTAAGCATATATTCCAACCCCAAAAAACTCAACTTTTCAACTACTCCATAGCTTCAACTCAAGCAAATTTCATTACAAATTGGAAAAAAGAAAATTTAATAAATACACATACTTTGTGGAATAAACAAAGTATGGATCCACATCCACCTTGTACCTTTGAAATTTAGATCTAGCACAAAACTAATTATGCCACTAGATGAAAGCAAACTTAAATCTAATTCCATATTCCATGGCTTACAACTCTAAGACATTCAACATTTTAACACCAAAAATTAAAGCGCTCAAATAGTATTCCATAGCTTCTACTCATGAAAAATCCGATTCGAGATATTTTTGTGTACCAACACCCCAAGCATTTTTCAGATATTTCTGTTGTGCAATTTTTTAAATGACACACTTTGGTACTCAAGGTATGTTAAATAACAAATAAAGTTTCATGTACATATGTTATACTGTTTGGGAGAAACAAAAAGGAGGAGACTCCATGATTTTATATTCGAATATATTTACTACCACTTGTTCTTTTTGTACGTGTTACATCCTATTTGTTTTTCTCATATTTTTTTTCATGTGAGAGTGTATAGTGTTGTACACATATGATTTTCTCGATTGTTTTACAACTGCAATGCCACAAAGTTATCTCTAATTGGGACGGGGGAGGCCTCGGATCTCATCATAACTTCCTTGTGTATATTTACGAGGCAAAAATGACATCCATCTCTCTCTCTCACTCTCTCCAATTTGATGTTGCGTTGCTTGTTATCACCTCAACTATTCTCCACCTTTTGATCAACTGGAGGGAAACCCTCGGCTCTACTTTGAATGAAAAATGAAATGCAAACCATACATCATCATGTCTAGTAGTTCGAAAGAAAGAAAAGTCAAACTAAAGGTTGAAAGCCACAATGCCTCGTGGCACACAGGGAAATCACACAACTAACTTAAGTAGCCTTACAAGGATAGGCAGAAAATTCTAGACAGAACAACGACTATAGAAGAAACCTTGCATCTCTCCCATTTAGGCCCCGATGATATGGATGTTACCATTCAAAATGGGATTGTTTAGCAATAACTCCAAAAGCTGGGTGCCACCCGAGTAGCACCACCAACCGCATTCCAAGGTAGTCACTCTTCGGTCTCTGAGCATGCCAGTCTAATTGCAACTCCAACTTGGAGCAAGAGGGCTCTAAAGTCTCCTCTAATAAAGATTCCTTGGGGAGTTTCATCCAGTTGCTTACATAGTTCATTATCAGGCTCCGCACCGGTTTAATGGAAATCCAAGAATGGCTATTAAACACTAAGGAGTTCCTATAGTTCTACAATCACCATATGATAGCAGAGGAAATAATATTAAAATTTAAATGTTTCGTATTACATAACCAATGGTTGAGAAGAGATTCCCAATGAACAATGTCAACACTGAATATTTGTTTAACTACTTTCCAAACCATCCTAACTACAATGCATTGAAAAGGAATGGTATATTGATCCAATCTCAATACAATCAACACATTCTAATGGTTTGGGCATGCCTCTTTTCCTAAAATTATCACATGCCATGGCCTTATTATGAGAATATAACCATAGAAAGCCTTGTATCTTAAGGGTGAGGACTTTCAAAAACCAAACATCAAGTGGTAAATGGGTTGCACACCCCTCAAATTTATAATAGCATACAGTGTACTAAAGAACATACTACTTTAAATTCATATTGCCAAATTAGTGTATTTTCCTATTGAAAAAGTCTGATAGATCTAGCAACAGTCTCAAGTTCAAACCACAATATCATGATATCCTCGGGAAAGTTCCTATGAAAGGTATGCCTTAAAGATCCACCATCCAAGAGATCATGAGCAATTTTATTCTTTCAATTAACTATACTATAAAGATTCCAAAATGGGTAGCAAGGGGGGTGTCCAACCAAAAATTCCTACCAGATTAACATAGACCTACCATTACCTACTACCATGTTTAATCAAATTTTACAACTCTCATGGCCCAAATCAGTGCTTTCCAGAGATGAAATGGATGTGGATCATAACAAAAAAGAATAATGGGATTTTTAGTGTTGTATTTAGACTCATTCACCTTTTTCCAAAGGGTCCCTTCTCCTAGAATATATCTTGACCCAAGAACCTATCAACATATATTTACAACGTGTTTGGCAACCATAGGGAGAGGGAATGGGTGTTTAAGGATGTGAGTTCACGTAGGGATTGTACATGGGAAATTGATTTTAATACACATTCCTTTGTTTGGCATGTTAAAGGCAGTTAAAGCTGAGAATTTAAGAGGGGGTGAATTGCCCCTATTTGGCTGGTAGGATTAGCGAGAGGAGTTAAAAGCTTTCAATAAGGCCTTCCCTCGCGCAGGTACGAATCATTATATTTTGGATCAAATTCCCAATCCTCACGTGAATTAACAAGGTACCCCAGGGATGAGATTTAAGGGACTTGGGCCTCTTAATTCCCCTTCCCATTACTTCCTTAATTCCCATGTTCATGAGCCAATAAAAGGATTTGAATTCTCACTTACCTTAAACTCACATTCCCAATCTCCAACTCCCACCAACCAAACAAGTTGTTAGATCATTAACATTAGTTATCCCAATCCATTCATACTCTTTTAAACTATTCTCCTCTTATACCGTTCTCTCTCTAAAAAAACGCAACCTAATTGTTTATGATGAAACAAAATTGGAACTAACCAAATTGCATGGAGTAAATAGCATATTACACGAGTAATGTGAACTTAATGAATACCATGTCATTTGTTATATTTGTGCGCCTTTGTACCTTATGTCCTTCCACCATTCATATCAACAATCCACACCACAACAGAGGTTAGCAACTTTTATTCATTACCACGCTTCGTGTCATGGTTATTCCTCACATCTTTCTTTCCCTTTTTCAGGGGATTGGTTCGGCGTTGATGCTTAGCGTTACTCTTACCGTAATAATATAAAGATGGTTATATTTCGAGGGTGTAGAGGCTAGGCGGCTTGCCATTTTACACAACTAAACAAAACTGATGTGAATTGTGTATAGCTCAAATGGTCATGTTCTTTGTGATGAAACCAACCAACCAACTAGGGTTCAAGTCTTAGACTTGATACTAGTGCTCCCATTTTCTTCACTGGTTTCAGGTTTTTCAGCGATGTTCGTTTAGTGGGAGGAGATTTTACCATCGACTACGAGATGTCTATGATGACTTCGTCAATCTCAATATGTGATGCTGGTTTATCTCGGAAGTACTCATACGGATAAGGTGTGTAGTGTATATGTGTGTATGTGAACATCTATAATTGTACCATCTTAAAGAAACTAAATGACCTACTTTTTCACGACACTCCACACTCTAAAAAGCCTGAATTATTTAATTAAACTAAGTTGAAACTAACTAATTTACACATGGTGAACAGTGAAGTAGACGATTCTATATCTCTTAGACTCGTCTGCATTCGCAAACCAATCTATGGTCAGATGATTAGTAGGGCAGTGTTATCCTTAACCCATCAGGTTCAAGTCCTAGACTTATGTTGGTGCATGCACATTTTTTTTATTTATTTCAATCTTTCCGGTGATGTGCGTTTAGTGAGAGAAGACGTTTCCATCGACTACGAGCCGTTCGTGGTGATTTTGTCAATCTCAAGATGTTGTGCCGACTTAGTGTCTCGGTGGTGCTCATAAGGATAGGGTGTGCATGCGTGTGTTCATAGAAGTGAATGTATGTGCGTATGTATGAATGTCTACGTCTGTACTGCAACAACAATGATAATAGCTATATGTAAGTCGCTTGAATTTGAAATCTGGGTCAGTCAATTTTCCAATGAAGGAAGAAACAACCGGAAGGAAGAAGAAGCTTGCCGGAGAAGCTCCACCATATCGATCTAAGGTTAACAGGTCCCCATTGTCTATCTTAAGATGGTAGGGTCCTCCACTGCTTATCTTAGGATGTTAGGGGGTGCAGGTTTGTCGGAGAAAATGCTTCATGGCCGTGGTTAGAGGGATGGCCGGTAGGGGACGACAACACGACGGTGGGTGGCGGTTGGGTGGGTGGGGTGGGGGCGGGGGGCTGGAGTAGGAGTGCCACTGGCTATGGACGACAGCAACACACGGTTAGACCCGTGAAGGCTTGGCGGTTCAAATAAAAAGGTGATGGGTGGAGGTTGAAGAGGATCATCTGGACGTCTGCTTTCTATCGGACGGCTCAAACCGGTCGACCGACGCAAATTGCACTTTCAATCTACTGATTTCTAGCGAACCAACATGTGATTAGATGGTTAGAGGGACAATAATATCCCCGGCCCATCAGGGTTCAAGTTCTGGTGCTTGTATTATTCTTGAATTTATTTCAGTATTTTTAATGATGTGCATTCAGTGGGAGGAGACGTTATTGTCGATGACGAGACGCCTATGATAACTTCGTAAATTTCAAAATGATATGTCTGCCCAGTCGTTCGGAGGTGGTCATAGGTATAAAATGTGTGTGCGCGTTGATAAAGATGAGTGTATATGCGTTTATACGAACGCTTGCGTCTGTATCATATTTAAAATATATTGGTTTCTAACTATTTTCTGAAGGAAAAAAATCGCATGCATTCGCGCGCTTGTGCACCTCGTGTCCTTGTGACGTTCGCGAAAATTGTCGGTCTCCTCGATCGAAAAAACATCACAGAAACTTACCTTTGGAGTAAGGTCACGTCTTTCACCGAATTCGATCGTACGCTGGCAGCTGGTTGTCCAACTCATTTGCCTTCGTCTCCAATCAATGCATGTTTTTGCCTCTTGGTAAGCATGTTTTCTCTTCAATGCCGGCAAAAAGCGAGGGCAAAATAGGCACGTACGAACCGATCGATCCATGGATAACATTCAAACAAAGCACTGTACAATGCATCTGCAGGGAGTCCAGCTAGCTATACGCTACTACACTACTACAGCTTGACACATTTACACCTCGATCTCCAGTGCCGCGAAGCCATGCGCACGCACGTCGACGCCGCCGTCACGCGGCACGCCGCACTTGCGCGCCTCTAGGTCATGCTCTTCCTCCTCGTCGCCGGCTTTCGGGAGGAGCCGCGCGTACGCTTGCTCGGCGGGGTATCTGCTGCACACGTACAGGTAGACCGCGAGGACGAACACGGTCATGAAGGACAGGTACCACCCGAACTGCAGGTTCACGAGCGCCATGGCGCGGTGAAGGCTGGCCCTGCTGTGGCAGCGCACGGTGTCGCGGCCGTCCTCGCGCACCAGCGAGCACCCCTTGGGCACCATGCTCGGCACCCACACCATGGCGCCGATGACCGCGAGCCACACACCGTGGAACATGATGCACGCCGACCGGGCCAGGCTCACCGCGAAGCTCCGCGGGAAGCCGACGCCGAGGAGCGCGGTGCCGAGGCACGCGGCGACGACCACCTGCAGGATCCAGTGGAACTGGCCCTCGACGCCGGCGTGGTCGGTGGAGTGGAAGTGGAAGACGAGGAGCTCCTGCGCGAACACCACGGATACGAGGAGCAGGCAGAGCGCGCGGCGCCCCGGAGCTCGGGCGCGGTCCAGGTGGACGGCGGCGCCCGCGTAGACGATGAGAGCCAGGCAGATGATGGCGTGCTCGTGGTTGTGGAGGCGGTCCGACGGGATGGAGCCGTCGGCGTCGAACGGAAGGAAGGTGGAGTGGTCCACGAACATCTCCATGACGAACTCGAGGGCGCTGCCGGCGATGACGAGGCCGGGCTCGAGGTAGCGCGCGCGCGGCACGGGGAACCAGACCGGCGCTACGTAGGAGTCCGGGCGCTGGGAGAAGAGCCGAATGTGGTTGAACAGGTGCCACAGGCCAACGGCGAAGAAGCCGGCGCCGGGCAGGATGTGGCCGATGCTGCTCCGCGGCGTGCCGCCCATGGCCGGCGCCCGGCGGTTGGACCCAGGCTACGTTGCTGTAGCTTGGACCGATTGACCGTTTGAGTGCTGCCCTCGGGACATTGGTCAGGTATATATAAAAGGTGGCAGTTTGTACGAAGTTTCAGCAGGGTTGGTCGTGTTGATGGCCGGAGGGAGCTCGTCCTTGAGTAAGGGACAAACATGCAAAGGAGTTGCTTGTAAGTTAGCACTAGTGTGCTTGACGGTACTGTTCATGTGGCAAGTTAGATCTCCGTTACTGTTTCCATAGAAAGGATGACCAAAAATGTCTTCTAAGAAAAGGTTGCATGCCAATCATAATACTCCTATACTTACACTCTTTGCACCAGACCTAACATAGCCACATCGATTGGGAAATTTTTGGGCAAGGCTTTGAGGATAGATTTCCACCGTGAACATAGAACCAGCGCACCATAACAATAACCATCGTCGATGAAGAGTAGCGTAAATCAAAAGGGTCTAACCTGAAGACACGTGAATATAGGAAAACGACAACCAGATCAAAGCAGATCCACCAAAGACAGATTCACTGAAGACACACGTCCGCACACACGACGACGTTGTTGAATGCACCACCGAAACGCTGGCTAAGCAGGGAGAACATTGTTCTATCTTCAGGGTGCCGCTGCCGTCTCACCTTCCTAAAGAGAACAAACCCTAACAAAATTAAAAAAAAACATCTAAAAATGAAGCCTTCTCGCCTACAAGGGCCAGGATCCATCATGCCCCCATGGCCCTAAGGCCACCGAAAACGAGGCGGACCGGCGATGACGTTGACAGAACGTGAAGGAACCCTATGTTTTTTGGGGGAAGAGGGTGATGCGGCTGCTTGATGGCTAAAATCCAACTAGGGCAGGGTTGCTTGCATTTTCCACGTGAACATGTTGATGCTATGATAGAACACACTTGAAAAGTGGACAACACGTACTAATTATACCGCCTGCTAGGCTTACTAAAGACCCCTACTATTGTTGGTATCCTAACATCGCCACCTCTACACCTACGTAAACATTTTTACGTAACTTACCTACTTACTAGCTGACTTGGCCCAATTTGGTTGGAAGAAAACTTAGACCCAAGTCCACACCGTAAAAATCAGAGGGCATTGAGTAAAGCTACGCATGCATGATCTTTTTTACGTATGTTATGTACCATGATGTGGCCGTTTTATATTGATAGTTACTTGGACGCACATGCCCACCCTGGAATTCAGGGAGTAGTTTAATGAGCTTTGAATAGATTTATGTAAGTTTTCATACACCTTTTACGTAAGTCTAGCATTTTCGGGGAATGAGTAGTTTAGAAAGGACAAAGCATAAGTTTAAGTAACACTAGTAGATAACAGATCATACGTTTGACCCTTTAGTCCCGGTTTGTCTTTGGCCCAATCACCGTTCAAGAATGGAATCAGCCAAAAGATCCTGAAGTTTCTTTTGTTAGCGCAAGAGCAAAAAATCTGTTTTGGGAGGCGCTTATGAAACATTTCATCCTACTAGAGGGTCTTACAGATGTCCAATGGGAGAAAGTCAAGAAGTGTGCTCTTAAGAAGATGGCCACACAATTCCAGTCTTGAAAGAAAAGATTATGGAAAAGTTACGTGAAAGACATAAAGAAGACTCCAGAACTCAAAGGAGAATATGTGAAGTTACAAGATGACTGGGACGAATTTGTGAAGTTCAAGGAATCACAAGCAGCTAAGGAATGATCGAGAATAAACAAGATAAATGCCGACAAAAAAACATGGCACCATCGTATGGGGCCAGGTGGCTACAAGTCTGGGTTGCCTAAGTGGGATGAATCCGAAAGAAACATGAAGGCTGCAGGGGTCACTCCAATAACAGAGACTTGGCCCGAGAGGTGCATGACTTGGTTTTATGCACATGGGGAAAAGTTAGACCCAAAGACAGGGGAGGTTCTTGAACACGCAAGTCTTAAAGAAGCCACAGAGGAGTTACTTAAAGCAATAGAAGAAGCTCGAGCGGCTCTGTACCAGCCGGAGACAGAGAGAACGACAAGCTTTCACATGCCCTCAAGAATCCTGAACACCCGGGACGAACACGAGGCAAAGGAATGGTTTCGTGGCTTCTGGGGTTTGCGGGTTGGAACGACAGTTGCAGAAGCCATGACAGAAAGAAGAAGCGTGAAGTAGATCGGATTCAAGACTTGGAACACAAATATAACATGCAGCAGGAACAAATCAACAAACTGTTGGAGCAACCAGATCCAACATTGGATGGTACCATTCCATCATCTATGCCAAAAAGAAGCATGGGTTCCATGAGGGTCCCGGCCGATGATGCACTACTGGCTCGCTACCCCGTGGATGATATCCTAGAGTCTACACCTTGTGAGCTACACATGAAACTCAAGAACATACCCATGAAGGTGGCGCATGGCTTTGCTTTACCGAATGCACCTGAAGCACTTCTCCACGGCAATCCAATTCCACTTGGCTATACTCGTGTTGGGGTGGATGAAGTTCTGTCGGGATATGATACACTAGATCTTGATCACCCTGGAGGTCAAGGGGAGCATACACTGGGAGAAGCCATACGTGGTATCATTTTGTGGAAAAAGGAACGCATCGTGTTTCCAAACATGGTGCCAAGGCCACCGACTCCTCCTACAAGTCCGCCGCATCAGCAGACCTGAACCCACCTCGAGACGGAGCACAGGGTAAGTCCTCCATATCGATCTCTGCCATGCCAACCGAATCCATTCCACCCCGAGACAGAGCCTAGCGCGAGTATGCGATATCGAGATCCGCCGAGCCCAAAGCGGAGGAGAGCACCAAAGAAGAAATCTGAGGCTCCTGCCGAAAAGAAGTTAGCTTATGAGAAGACTGGCGAGGAAACTGTTGAAAAAATTGTTGTCGATTTGCCGGCCCATTTTGGACCGAAACCGTTCCCTCCGCCAAAGGAGAAAGTGCCTTAGAAAGTCATACAACACTTTATTGATGCAGCTAAACCGGCGGAGAAAAGGCAGGTATCAAACTATGAACGCTGTATGACCAAGTCTTATCAATCTCAAAAAAGACAGAAGTCGAGCGGTAGTAGTAAATGTGAGAAAACTGTTCCCCAGCTTGGAGAACAGGCAGTCCAACCGATCATCCCACCCAAGGTGAGTACCAATAACGTGGTAATAACCGATGCTGATAGAGAGAATGCTAGATTGCTTGATATCACCATTGAATAACTCCTGGAGATCGAGGAATTTCCACCGATGGATCCAAAGGAACTAGCATGGAAATATGTCCCCGGGAACCCTCTAGTCGGTCCTGACGAGGAGAAGCTTCTAACAACGCAAATGTACAACTTGCATGACTGGTACATGAGAGAAGTAAAGTTCGGGCGACAGAGCCTCATGGTGAAAGTCAAGAAAGAGCATTACATCCATAAAAAATATTTGTGGATTGAAAATGAAGATTTTTTTAGTTATTCAATCAATAAGCACTCGACAAATCTATCATCAGTTGCTATTGTCTATAAGTGAATTCTTTCTGTAATTTAAGTCTCTAGCTCAGCTCGTTCATTCCCTGTAATTATACTCACTATATTCTTTTGTGTGGCATTATGCATAATGAAGATTTTTGAATTGAAAATAGATGGAGTCTATGGCATTGGGTTCATTCACCCAAATACCATTAATGAAGAAGTGTTAAGAAGCCACCCTAGATACACAGAGAAAATGCTTCTAAAGTTTTTGAAGAACCTAAATACCAAACCAGAAATACTTTTACCTTGGAACTTCTAGTGAGTGTTACTGTCTTGTACTACAAATTCTATTTTTTCTTATATATAAACTCGATGTTAAGTGTAGTTGATGAGTTATGCATGCCCGTTTATACAAATCGTGTGCACAGTTCCACTGGATCCTTCTAATCATTAGAGTTGACAATGGAACCGTTGAAGTACTGGACTCGCTAAGTAAACACCCTGAAGAATACATAAGCTTGCATTTGTTGCTCGGAAGGTAATTTCAATCATTGACGCACTATGTCTTCTTCTTTATTAGTTCATTTCCTGATATCAAGTAATTAATAACTCTTTTATTCATTTTGTTTGTCGAACAGGATTTGGAAATGTTTCATCAAAGAGGTCACTCGTGAATGGAAACCAAAGCTGAGATGGCGAAAGCTCAGGGTAATTAAGTAGTACTAGCTACGTCCGTGCATCTCTTTAATTCTAGTTTCAATACCATTGTCATGCTTCATTATTATCTGATTGAATTCTATTATCGTCAAGTGCATGAGGCAGCCACAGGGGACTAATCTATGTGCATATTACGTTTGCGAGAACATTCGCTTTATAACCAAAAGCAACAAAACTATAAGAGATATTTGGGTGCGTAAACACCGTTCATATTATTTTTATCATGATCTAATACATATACACACAACTAACATGCATATTCATATTGATCTCCATCTTTATATATAGATGACACAGATTCGGGATTAACTCCTACCAACGGACCGCATATGAGCAATTCAAGAGGAAATTGCGGGATTTTTGCTTGAGTAGATCATATCTCCCGACGAAGAATATCATTTCACCTAATGCCTACATGTAATGATCTGCAAATTGTAGGAGAAATTGTATATACCAAATTGTGTGTGTCTATATATATATAACAATGTCGAATATTTAAACAATTTAAATTAAACAATGTCGAATATTTAAGCAATATAAATTAAATGAATAAGCAATGTTGAATATTTAAGCAGCCTTGGCATGTATGTACGCATACACTGACACAAGGATTCCTAAGGAGGAGCTTGACATGTATGTACGCATACACTGACACAAGGATTCCTAAGGAGGAGCTATCTATGTGAAGGCATGAAGAAGTGCATCGCTCGCAAGCGAAGAAGAAAAGAAGAGCCAGCAAATTATTCACGGAGAGACATTGCCCACGTGAATAAAGCAAAGACTTGAGAGATTCCTGAAGATTGAAGTTTGTCGGGGCATTATCTCTCTTATCCATAGCCTAGAGGGACACGCATGCATCCCTACTACAAATAAAATAAAGAGGTGCATTCTCCCGGAAGACAATCAGAGAGCTCCCCTCTTGCCTATAAAAGGAGGCATTTGCTGCGAGGAGGAGGGAACACCAGACGGAGGAGAACCAGCCACCGATAGAGCAAAGAGTTGCAACCCAGCTAGCAAGCTCATTGCTTAGTAGTAGTAGTAGTAGTCCTGCCATAAGAGCCACAATATCCAGAGCATTGTAAGGCTCAAGAAGGTAGTTAGAAGGTAATTTCTTTTAGCTTGTGTAATCCCTTCGGGGCCTCCCGAAAGGGAAAGCCATACGTAAATTATGTTGTTGAAATGATGTAGTTTCTTGGTTTCACTTGGTATTTTTATTTATGAATTTATGGGACGAGTTCTTATGCTAGGGATCCTATAGGAGAAACCTCTGCGTGTGTAGTTCTCTGTGTAGCCCAGAGTGGCGTTTGAATAAGAACCTTGTGGCCGTAGAGAAGTGTTCCCTTCGGGTGGAACTGCCTGGGAAGACGATAGAAATTTACCCCATAAATTTGCAATTAAAACTACTAAGTGAACGTAACTAGCTACATCTGATACAACATAATGAAAAATATGGTGAGTACTAAGTAGGATTTTTACATCAATGCGCACACCGTTTGGACGTATTGTTGGCCTCGCCAGCCCCTAAATAGATCCTGCATTAAGATATAATCTTCTTAGTGACAACAGAACGAGCATATAATACCAAAACATTAAAATATTGCTGAGAATAGTACAATACTATTCCAAATAGTGTATTGAATAGTAAAGCGCTTTTGTGAATAGTGCCCTACCTAGTGAATAGTAAATCTTTTCAAGATAAAAGCATCTGTCTACCACTTTCACCTAATCACATATTAACCTAAATAAATTATTAATTAGTTTATTCCCTATATTGTTGGTATGAGGTCCAGCGTTTAATCATTGAAAGATTTAAATATTTAAACTTAGAAGTTAGCGCAGGTAAAGTAATAAATACTAAAGAAAATCTAAATATAAGGTGTAGAGTAAACCCATCTGAAGAGCATATCTGGCATACATCCCATAGCCAGTTAAATACAGTCGTCGATTTGATATATAACTTTTACATATCTTGGGGAAAAAGACAAGATATTTTAGACCAAAAATTTGAAAATCTATTTAAAGAATACCAGAAACTTGCTGATAAGTATTCAGGGTTGAATACTAAAATTGATCTAGCTTTACTTAAGCTAGAGGAAGCAAAAGCAAGACAGAATACAGTGTGCAAAAATAACGATTATATTAAAGAAGAAGTGTTATCAATAGGCCATTACCTAAGTAAGGGTAAAGAACCACTCCCACGCACTGAAACAAGACAAGATATACTTGAAATGAAAAATTTGGTGCAAGAGGTTAAAAATTTGATTATCTCATAATTATATGACTGAATATACTCAAGCACTAAACGAAGTAGCCAAATACCTGTCACCTCCTGTCGGATTCTCTGATCACGATTCGCCAAAAGAAGACTCCAAAATTATAATAAGACAAAATAACACTATCCTCCAATTGCTAATCCAGATTTTAAATAAACTCAATAACGTTCAAAACAACAAAGAAATTGTGCTTTCATCATCCGGAATAGTTGCCTCTGCTAGAAATATTAATTCAGAAGAATGGATGTATCTAAAGGCTTCCTTAGAAGAGACAAAACCCTCCAATTAGTAAGGCTAGATTCAAGACCTCTAGCCATGAAGCATAGACTATCATGCAAAGCTGATGATATTGATAGCATTGAAGAAGTTATAGATATACAAAGAGATCTAGAAAGATACCAGAAAGATACCCTAAGAAAAATAAAGCCGCAACAAGTATATCACATGGGTATGTTTGAGAGTAAGAGTGGTCTATATAGAATATCCAGAGAAGTGGAGTTAAGTGTGTTAACACATCCGGTAGATTTAAGAATTGTAAGCAAAAATATTGAAAATGAGCTAAAATATTGTGGTTATAAATACATTCATCAAGGTATGTATATCATAGGAGTAAAAGGTATGACAAGGAAGAAATTAGGTGCAAAGGTTTTAATAACCCTATTAGACAGAAGATGGGAATCAATAGAAAAAGCAGCATTACGATTTTTGGAAGGAGACATGAACGAAAATAGATTAATAACCTATATAGATCCAGACCTAATGATGTCTGTAAAAGAATTTATTGAAAAAATGAGTTTTGGTTTTCAAACTAAAGGTTATGAAGATTTTAAAGGAACAAACTTGCTAGTAAGCATAGAATTTATAGGAAGGCTTACTAATAGAAGTAGCTCCAGATATAGAGTAAATGTGAATGACGTAATTAATAGTATGCATTCTAAAGGTATAAAATTTATGAATCCTCTTAAAATTGGCTCTGAAGAAAGAGCAGGCGAAGAATGGAAAATAGATGAATTAATAGAGAAGAAAGAATTAAGGCAACCGGAAAGCTACATAAGCTATCAAAATTGTGAAGGAAGTAGCAGTATTCGATTTATGAATTATAAAGCTGCATCAATAGAAGACTCTGAATCTTTTATGTCAGAATCAGAAATTAATGATGATAAAAATAAAGGTGTATCTGAATGCATGGAAAAGGCTAATTTAGATGATGAAATAAATCATTGGGAAAAGAAGCTAAAGCACATTGAATGGGAATATAGTCATTCTATGACAAATGATTGGCCTAAAATAAGGGAAAGAGAACTGTTTATTATTAGAGAAATTGCAAGGTTAAAGAAACTAAAAAATGATAAAAAGTTTTCCACTAGTAGTTCAACCATAGAAGATAAAATTATAGCATCTGTAGAAAGAAAGGCAGCTGCTATTATTAATAAAAATGCTATCATTAATAATAATAATAAAGATAAGAATATTGTTCAAAAAGAAGAAGTTATTAGTGAAGAAGAGCAATGGGATATTAATAATAAGTTATTACTAGAAAGTTATGAGGAGGAGGAAAAATTAATGTGGTTAGAAGAGGAAAGATATGATGATTCAGAACAAAATGTGAGTTTTATAACTCACTAGATGACGTGGAGCTTCATAATTTAGATAATGCAATGGAAGCTATGGAAGTAGAAAGTAGTAATAAAAGAAGAAAGGGATATGGAGAGTCCTCAGTAAAAAGAGAAGGAGAAAGAGAGAGACCTACTAGATCAGCTGGACAATGGCCTCCAGAAAAAGATGATTATCAACCTACATATATCCCAGGACAATATAGATATATGGGTACTAAAAGAAGAGATTTTGAAAAACCAGTGCAATTTCAAAATTATAAAAATGATGGCGCTATATTAAACTTAGCCGCTCATGACCCAATAGATTGGCCAAATATAATCAGCATATGGAAAGGTTTAATAGTGCAAAAATATATACAAAACCAGTATAATATAGGCACTAAGGTAGAAGATATGTTAACGTATCTTGAAACATGTTTAGGAGAATCTGTAAAAGTTTTATGGGAACAATGGGTGGAATGATACCCTAGTCAATATGAAGAATTAAAAAGGGCAGGAAGTAATGCTAATAACTTTGCGAATGTTATCTCAAATATGATCATAGCAAAAGATCCAGAGTTAGGACACACCTCATTACAAAATGAAAGACTAAGAGAGATTGAAAAGCTAACATTAACAAGCTGGAAAGGAATAAAAGAATTTTCCCAGCATTACCTATATAATGCTACTACCGCAAAACAAGGTTTAAATGTAGGTGTAGTAGAAAGATACTTTAATAAGTTGCCAGATCCTTTAGGGTCAATAATATTTGAGGAATATAAAAAAGAAACAGTAGGAAATGTGGTAAATATATCTCAGGCCATAACATTTGTTTTCAAACAATTAAGAAAGGTATGTACTAGTATTCAAGCCCAAAGATCTATGAAGAAATCAGACTATAATTTCTGCAATAATATAGTCCAAATACCACTAACATATGGAGAAGAAAGGCATAGGAAAAACAAATATTATAAACCACAAAGGAGAGATAATAGAAATTTTAGAACAAAGAAAAGATATTTCTTAAGAAGGTCAGACAATAGAGCCCCATTTTTGCATAAAAGAAATGTAAGAAGATATAATCCTAAGAAAACCTATGATAAAACATGCAGGTGTTTCATATGCAACTCTCCTGATCATCTAAGTAGAACTTGCCCCAATAAAGACCAGAAAAGGTACTCCAGTAAATATGAAGAACAAGAGAGAGTTTTAATTATAGATAGTGTCAATGAGAATATATTAGTATGTGATGATGAAATAAAAGATGATGAGTCAATATATTCAATCATAGAGACAGATGAGGTAGAAAATGAGACTCCAGAATATGAATCAAGTGAAGATGAAATAGACCTAATAGATGATTTAGCCAGTTTAAAAATTGAAATGATGAACCAGGTAGATTGTGAACATGATTGGATTAGAGGAAAGGGTGATTATAAATAAAATGTGCTTTTTGTATATATTATCCAAGCCAAGATAATAGGTTCACATGTAGCTTGTGCTTAAAACAAGCCTGTACCTCATGTCTAAAAGCCAATAATCAAAAGTGGAGACAAGAAATAGAACTAGAACCAGAAGAATGAATACTATCCAGCAGGGTTAGAAATTTAGAAAACAGAATAAATAAGCTAGAAGCAGAGCTAGAAAAACTTAAAGATGAGTTAGAAAATAGTAAAGAGCAAAATAATAATGTTGCAAAAAACACGGAAATGAAAGAGCAGATGGTAACAGTAAGAGATAAAAAAGGTGACAAATTAATACAATTGAAAGATGCAATTACTAGTTTTGGAAACAAATATATTGTTCAATTACCATTCAAAGAAGTGTTAGGGATAAGGATCCCAGTTAGGGTTGTTCTGAAGCCAAATATTTCATATAAAATACTAGCACTTTTAGATACTGGTTGCACTAAGAACATCACCCATGATAAATATTTTATGAGATGTCCTAAAATAGTTGAAAATGGGGCTCAAAGAATTCTATAATTAATATTAATAGAGAAATTCTTGCAGTTGTAAATGCAATAAATGCATTTAGGCTATATTTAGGATTCAAAGAATTTACAGTGCGAACAGACTGTGAAGCCATATGTCGATATTACAATAAAATTAATAGTAAGAAAAGCTCAACCAGAAGATGGGTCTTATTTGAAGACACCATAGCTAGGAATGGATATAAAGTTATTTTTGAGCATATTAAGGGAAAGGATAATACCTTGCCTGACATATTTTCTCGTGCATCAAATTTGCAGATATGATGAGGAAAGGATTATTCCACACCAAGGAGGAATATATCTTCTTTGGAGAAGAAAATGGGCTGAAAGTATTTCAGCCAAATACATTCAATTTCAAGCCAAAGGTTCATATCAAGCTTGATGAAGTTCAACGCTGCATATTGGATAATTTCTGGTTCCAATATACCACCAAAAGAGAGGAAAAGGGATATATGCTTTCAATTCTAAATAGCTTGGCAGAATACTTCAACGAACTAAACAAAAAATTGCCAAAGCCAGGAAAGACTGAAATACCAAAAGGAGAAATACTATATGTCATATTTGACGGAAATAAGCATGGCATATATCTGGAATGGGAAAACATTATGATTCAAAAATTAGATGCAAAAAGAGAAGGAAAAGATTTAACATTCAAAAGATATGATAATATAGATGATGCCTTATCTTGGGCAAGAAAGGTATTCGGACCAGATTATTATATTGACCCAAAAGCTAAAGACTATATCCAAATGAGAAGAGGCATACCTACTTCACCAACTCCAACAAAGGGGGAAGCATCAAGTTCTAAGAATATAAAGAAGGAAGAATCTCCAAAATATCAAACATATCAAGAATGCCCTCTAAAGGGACTTGACCCTTTAGACAGTGAATACATAGATCAAGAATTGGATAAAAGATTTCAAGAATTTTCAAAAATAATAAAGAAGGAATTAAAAGAAGAAATATTAAAAGAATTAAGGCGTGAATTGGATGAAAATTTTGATGAAATAAAGAGCGAATGTGATCAAAAATATGATTTCAATCTGCTAAATGATGAGGATAATATGGACATAGCAGGGCACGGGCAACATCCTGAATGAAGCCCAAACTGCATATATTGATATTGCTATCAATTATTCGGGCACGGAGGACATATACCCGACCCGAATATTGATAGAAATTCCAAATATTGATAAGGTATTATCAATTGTATGGGCAGGGAGACCCCGTGTAAAAAAACAAAAAAAAACAATGTCGAATATTTAAACAATTTAAATTAAACAATGTCGAATATTTAAGCAATATAAATTAAATGAATAAGCAATGTTGAATATTTAAGCAGCCTTGGCATGTATGTACGCATACACTCACACAAGGATTCCTAAGGAGGAGCTTGGCATGTATGTACGCATACACTGACACAAGGATTCCTAAGGAGGAGCTTGGCATGTATGTACGCATACACTGACACAAGGATTCCTAAGGAGGAGCTATCTATCTGAAGGCATGAAGAAGTGCATCGCTGGCAAGCGAAGAAGAAAAGAAGAGCCAGCAAATTATTCACGGAGAGACATTGCCCACGTGAACAAAGCAAAGACTTGATAGATTCCTGAAGATTGAAGTTTGTCGGGGCACTATCTCTCTTATCCATAGCCTAGAGGGACACGCATGCATCCCTACTACAAATAAAATAAAGAGGTGCATTCTCTCGGAAGACATCCAGAGAGCTCCCCTCTCGCCTATAAAAGGAGACATTTGCTGCGAGGAGGAGGGAACACCAGACGAAGGAGAACCAGCCACCGATAGAGCAAAGAGTTGCAACCCAGCTAGCAAGCTGATTGCTCAGTAGTAGTAGTAGTAGTAGTAGTAGTAGTAGTAGTAGTAGTAGTAGTAGTAGTAGTAGTAGTAGTAGTAGTAGTCCTGCCATAAGAGCCACAATATCCAGAGCATTGTAAGGCTCAAGAAGGTAGTTAGAAGGTAATTTCTTTTAGCTTGTGTAATCCCTTCGGGGCCTCCCGAAGGGAAAGCCATATGTAAATTATGTTGTTGAAATGATGTAGTTTCTTGGTTTCACTTGGTATTTTTATTTTATGAATTTATGGGACGAGTTCTTATGCTAGGGATCCTATAGGAGAAACCTCTGCTTGTGTAGTTCTCTGTGTAGCCCAGAGTGGCGTTTGATCGAGAACCTTGTGGCCGTAGAGAAGTGTTCCCTTCGGGTGGAACTGCCTGGGAAGACGATAGGAATTTACCCCGTAAATTTGCAATTAAAACTACTAAGTGAACGTAACTAGCTACATCTGATACAACATAATGAAAAATATGGTGAGTACTGAGTACGATTTTTACATCACTGCACACACCGTTTGGACGTATTGTTGGCCTCGCCAGCCCCTCAATAGATCCTGCATTAAGATATAATCTACTTAGTGACAACAGAACGAGCATATAATACCAAAAGATTAAAATATTGCTGAGAATAGTACAATACTATTCCAAATAGTGTATTGAATAGTAAAGCGCTTTTGTGAATAGTGCCCTACCTAGTGAATAGTAAATACTATTCAAGATAAAAGCATCTGTCTACCACTTTCACCTAATCACATATTAACCTATATATATATATGCATGCGTTCGTACGAGAAATTCTATGATATATGATTGCTTGTATGAGAAATTCTATTATATATGCATAACGTGTGAGTATATGTAGTAGCGTAAAATATGTTTAAAATGAAAAAGAATTAAATGGAAAACACAAAATGAAAATGAAAAATAAACAATAAAACCAAAATACCTAAACCCTAAAACCCCTATATCTTTAGTCCCGGTTGGTGTCGCCAACCAGGACTAAAGGTCCCCATCCCACGACGCACGCTGCCGCCCACGTGGCAGGCATTTAGTCCCGGGTCATGGCCAACCGAGACTAAAAGCCCTTCCCAACCGAGACTAATGCCCTGTTTTCTACTAATATAAATAGATTATATGTGGGTTTAGTATTATTGCCCCCCACCCCCAATGGCACTACTCGTTGCGTGTCCAAGACTCTAAAGCACTTGCATACTACGCTTATATTGCCTCGTCAGAAACATGATGTTCATGACCTTTATTAAATATCAAACGAAGCGAAATGAGAAAGATCATGTCTTTTTGCACGTGAGGTCCCCCCATCGTGAAAATCATGGGGTGTTGATTAATTGGGTAAAGCTACACCTACGTAAAAAAATACGTATCTTATGTACCATCCAATATGGTAGTCTTATATTGGTAATTACTTGGGCACAGTGGCCCACCCTGGAACTCGGGGGTGGGGGGGCAGTTTAATGAGCGTCGAATAGATAATGAATTTGGTATAAACATGGGCCAGTCCAATAGCAATTTTCAGAATTCCTAATAAATCCTAGAGACCCACTAAGCCCATTCATGCAAGGCAGAAGATGGGACAAAAGTTTAGTCTCACATTGCTAGTTTAGTAGGAGTTGGACCTCCTTATAAGGGAGGATATTTCTCCACATGTATGAGCATAAGAACAAGAGGGACATACATGTGCGCTCCTTCTCCGCCGCCCGCCATGCCTCGTCATGACGCACCGCGGGTTGCGGGAATGAGTTGAGCCGATGTCTAAATTTTTGCCATGCACGACTGGTATACGAAAGGTCACTCGTGAGCTGAATGGCCTTGTTGTAGTGGAGATTGAATACGAACGATGCACCCTTCGGCTGCTGGCTTTTCGTTTTCGTCTCCCTCTTTTGCTTCGTCTCCCGTTGCTGCCTATTCACCTCCTTCTCCTGTGCCTATAAAAGAGAGGTCGCTCCTCTCTAGAGAGACACACCAGAACTTCCTCTTCCTTACGCCCTCAAGTTCCAAACCCTAAGCTGCTGCAAGGTTCTTCCCCATCCCGGCTTGCGGCGTGCACTGCAGGTCGGGACAGTAGGCCTCTGAAAACCCCACCACTTTGAGTTCTGTACGAGAGAAGGATGATAAGGTTTTTGGGGACCGCTCTGCGCGACTACTGTCTTCTTCATCACGAACGCCACGGACTCCGACGATCACTTCCCAAAAGACGACTTCTTCCCTAACGTCAAAAACCTCTTCGACGACATCGCTGGTGACGATGTCAATGCCAACCCTGCTGCTGCCACCGCTCAGTACGTATTCACGTTTTTCCTACTCGAGGTTTTGCTAGAGATACTTGGTCTAGTTTCTATTCTACACATGTTTTGGTATAGTTCACATGTCACGTAATATTCACCTACTATCCTTTAGTTTCCCTAATAAGTTTTGTTCCTCTTATTGTGGCATTCTCTCCTCTAAATCGCATGACTAGTGTTGCCTCTTTTACTATGATCTTGTTTTTAAACTGTTTATTTTGTTTAAATCATTCGGTAAATTGCTCATATTTCCAACAATCCAAAAACCTTATTATAGGCAATTTACCCCGAGTGGTTTTGTTGCTTCCATAAGGCCTCCTATGTTTGAGGGTGTGCACTATAAGAGGTGGCGTGTGAGGGCTGTTCTACGGTTTCAAATCATGAGCTGCTATGAGGCCACCCTTGGCAAACCTGAAGGAGATCTTAATCCTCAAGAGGAACAAGTTTTCAAAAAAATGATACCTTGTTTAAGGCTGTTCTTTTGAGTGTTCTTGGTGAGAACATAGTTGATGCTTATGCGTCAATTGACAATGGAAAAGATATGTGGGATGCACTCGAGGCCAAGTTTGGGGTCTCGGATGCCGACACTAAGTTGTATATCATGGAACAATTCTATGACTATAGGATGACTGATGATCGCTCCGTGGTTGAGAAACCTCACAGGATATAGTCGTTAGCTAGAGAACTTGAGCACTTCAATTGTATGTTACCGTACAAGTTTGTTACCGGAGTTATCATTACTAAGCTCCCTCCCTCATGGAGGAACTTTGCTACCTCTCTAAAGAATAAGAGACAGGAGTTTTCCTTTCCAGATCACATCGGTACTCTTGATGTGGAAGAAAAGGCGAGAGCAAAAGACATACGTTCTCGAGGTATTGAGGGAGGTTCCAGTACCAATCTGGTACAGATGAAAAACTTCCAGCCCCACAATTTCAAGAACAAGGCTTCATAACACACCAACTTCAAGAACAAGACTGACAAGAAGAAAGGTGTATGTCATGTATGCGGAGATCCTAGTCATTGGGCCCCTAGATTCCCTAACCGTTATGAAAAGCGTCAACATGGGAAAGGCGACAAGATCGCCAATGTTGTCATTAGTGAGGCTGAGATGAAGGATGTTGGGTATGGTATACTTCCCACTATTCTCTCAATATGTCTTTCTCCTGATTGGAATATTGACACACGTGCTAATGTGCATGTATGCGGTGATATGTCCATGTTGTCTTCTTATCAGGCCACGGGAACTACTTCTGTGCTGATGGGCAACAGTTCAAGTGCTTCTGTTCATGGTGTTGGCACGGTTGATCTGAAGTTTACTTCGGGGAAGATCATGTGGCTGAAGAACGTGCATTATGTCCCCTCTGTCAATAAAAATCTTGTTAGCGGATCTCTTCTGTGTAGAGATGGCTACAAGCTTGTCTTTGAGTCCAATAAATTTGTAATATCCAAGTATGGAACTTTTGTTGGCAAAGGTTATGAGTCAGGAGGCTTGTTTAGACTATCTCTCTCCGATGTTTGTAATAAAGTTGTTCATCATGTTTGCAACAATAGTGAATCAAATGTCTGGCATTCACGTCTTTGTCTTGTTAATTTCGGTTGTTTGACGTGGCTAGCCAAGTTGAACTTAATCCCCAACTTCACTGTTGTCAAGGAATCTAAGTGTCAAGTGTCAAGTTTGTGTGAAAGCTGAGCAACCTTGTAAGTCTCATACAACTGCGGAAACAAGAAATCTTGCGCCACTAGAACTCATACATTCAGATCTTTGTGAAATGAATGGTGTTTTGACTAAAGGTGGAAATAAATATATCATGACGTTAATTGATGACTCCACTAGATATTGCCATGTGTATCTTTTGAAATCAAAAGATGAGGCTTTGAATTTTTTTCAAGAATTATAAAGCTGAAGTGGAAAACCAACTTGATTGGAAAATCAAGAGGCTTAGGTCTGATCATGGTGGAGAGTATTTTTCAAATGAATTTGATTCTTTTTGTGCGGAACACGGAATAATTCATGAGAGGATGCCTCCCTATTCACCTCAGTCAAATGGGGTAGCCAAAAGAAAGAACCGTACTCTAACAGATTTGGTTAACGCCATGTTAGACACGTCGAGTCTCTCTAAGGCATGGTGGGGGAGGCGATATTGACTGCATGTCATGTCCTGAACCGAGTTCCCACAAAGAACAAAGAGATAACTCCATTCGAGGAATGGGAGAAGAAAAGGTTAAAACTCTCTTACCTACGTACTTGGGGCTGCTTGGCAAAAGTGAATATACCAATTCCAAAAAAGCGAAAGCTTGGACCAAAAACTATGGATTGTGTTTTCTTGGGCTATGCTTTTCATATCATTAGTTATATATTCTTTATTGTAAAATCTGAGGTATCGGACATGCACGTTGGTACAATCATGGAGTCGAATGATGCGACTTTATTTGAACATATCTTTCCCATGAAGGATATGGGTAGCTCATCAAATCAAGAGTTTCCTAGTTCATTGAGTCAAGATGTAGTTGAAATTTCTAAACCTATCATTTCGAAACAACATCTTGAATATTCCATGGAGGACAATGATGAGACTCCTAAAAGGGGCAAGAGACAGAGGACTGCAAAGTCCTTTGATGATGATTTTCTTGTATATCACATAGACAACACTCCCAGTTCTATTTCAGAGGCCTATGCATCTAAAGACGCTGGCTACGGGAAGGAAGCGGTCCGTAGTGAGATGGATTCCAACTTGGCAAATGAAACTTGGGAGATAACAGATCGACCTTATGGGTGCAAACCTATAGGGTGCAAATGGCCATTCAAGAAAAAGCTTAGGCTTGATGGTACTATTGAGAAGTATAAAGCACGACTCGTGGCCAAGGGTTATACCCAAAAGGAAGGTGAAGACTTCTTTGATACTTATTCACATGTGGCTCGACTGACCACTATTCGACTGTTACTTTCACTAGCTGCCTCGTGATACGTCTCCAACGTATCTATAATTTTTGATGATGGCATGCTATTATATTATCTGTTTTGGATATTTTATATGCATTAATATGCTATTTTATATTATTTTTGGGACTAACCTATTAATATAGAGCCAAGTGCGAGTTTCTCTTTTTTCCTTGTTTTCGAGTTTTGAAGATATGGAATATTAAACGGAGTCCAAACGGAATAAAACCTTCGGAAGGAATTTTTCTACAAGGAAACAAGTCATCCAAGCTTGGAGTGCATGTCAGGGGAGGTGTCAGGGCGCCACAAGCCTGCTAGGTGCGGGGGCCCCTAGCCACGCCTAGGAGGCTTGTCGCCTCCTGGCAAGACTCCTAACCCTAATACTTGGTTGATACGTCTTCAGCGTATCTATAATTTTTGATGATGGCATGCTATTATATTATCTGTTTTGGATGTTTCATATTCATTAATATGCTATTTTATATTATTTTTGGGAATAACCTATTAATCTAGAGCCTAGTGCCAGTTTCTGTTTTTTCCTTGTTTTTGAGAATTGCAGTTAAGGAATATTAAACAGAGTCCAAACGGAATAAAACCTTCAAAATGATTTTTTTCTAGAAAGAAAGGAAACCAGGAGACTTGAGAACCAAGCAGAGGAGCCACCGTGGGGCCAAAAGCCCTAGGGCCGCGCCCAGGGGGTAGGGCGCGTCGGGAAGGCTTTTGGGCCCACGACAGCTCTCCTAACCCAAATCTTCCATCATTATCAGAACAAGCCACGAAAACACTTTTCCGCTGCCAAAAGCCTCCGTTCCCGAGATATCCAATCTTGGAGCCTTTTCCGGTAATTTGTCGGAGGGGGATTCGATCACGGAGGGCATCTACATCAACTCCATTTCCCCTATGATGATGTGTGAGTAGTTCACCACAGACCTACGGGTCCATAGCTAGTAGCTAGATGGCTTCTTCTCTCTCTTTGCTCTTCAATACCATGTTCTTCATGATCTTCATGGAGATCTATTCAATGTAATACTCTTTTGCGGTGTGTTTGTCGAGATTCGATGAATTCTGGGTTTATGTGCAGATTATCCATGAATATTATTTGAGTCTTTTCTGAATTCTTATATGCATGATTCCATATCTTTGCAAGTCTCTTCGAGTTATTGGTTTGGTTTGGCCAACTAGATTGGTAATTCTTGCAATGGGATAAGTGCTTAGTTTTGGGTTCAATCTTGCGGTGTCCTTGATAACCCACAAGTATAGGGGATCATTTGTAGCCTTCTTTGATAAATAAGAGTGTCGAACCCAACGAGGAGCTAAAGGCAGAACAAATATTCCCTCAAGTTCTATCGACCACTGATACAACTCTACACACACTTGACGTTTGCTTTACCTAAACCAAGTATGAAACTATTTTGTTGGAGTGATGCTAGAACTATTTTGCAAGAATAAAACTAGAATTACTTTGGAAGATAATAAAAGTTAGGTGTTTAGTAAAAGGGTTTGTGTCAACAAGAAAGTTATTTGTCCCTAGGCAATCGATAACAAGTACCGGTAATCATTCTTGTAATTTTATATGAGGGAGAGGCATGAGCTAACATACTTTCTCTACTTGGATCATATGCACTTATGATTGGACCCCTAGCAAGCATCTGCAACTACTAAAGAACATTAAGGTCGTGAAACCCAACCATAGCATTAAGTATAAAGTCCTCTTTACTCCCATACGCCATAACCCACTTATCTGCGTTTGAGCTACTGTCATCCCCCGCTACACTGACAATAAGCAAATCATGAACATATTGCAACACCCTACAATGGGGAGCCCTCGCATTTGCGCGAGAACAGAGGGCACCGTAGGACAGCACCATAAATAAAATATACAAACATACCAACCAAGATCACGATTAACCCAGAGGACAAAGCGGATCTACTCAAACATCATAGGATAACCATAGAACATTGGGAAATAATATATGGAGTTGAGAACCATGTTTAAGTAGATATTACAGTGGGGAGAAGAGTTGTTACACCACTGCATATAGGGGGAGAGAGTTGGTGTTGATGGTAGCAAGATTGTTGATGTAGATCACCGTCTCGATCATTGCCCCGGCGGCACTCCGGTGCCACCGGGAGCGAGGGGGAGAGAGCCCCCTTACTTCTTACTTGGCCTCCCCCTAGATGGGGGGAGAATTACCTCTCTGTTCCATGGTCTCGTATGGCAGCGGAGGAGCGTGGGCCCCTTCAAGATTGGATCTCCCTCTCTGTTCTCTTCTGTTTCGCCTTCCACAGATCTGGCTGAAACCCGTTTCTTATATTCTCGGAGATCCATAACTCCGATTGCACTGAGATTTTAACACGATTTTTTCCGGATATAAACTTCCTTGTGCATGAAGTAGAGACCCAACCGACGTACGAGGTGGGCACAACCCACCACCACGCGCCTGGCTCAAGGGTCGGATCCTGGTGTCTTGTGCCTTGTGTGGGCCTCCGTTTGCGGTGATTCCAACTCCCAAAAATCACAAATATTCCAAAATAATTCTCCATGAAATTTTATTGCATTTGGACTTCATTTGATGTGGATTTTCTGCGATACAAAAAACATGCAAAAAAGCAAGAACTCGCACTGGATCAATAGGTTAGTCCAATAAATCATATAAAAAAGTTGCCAAAAATATGTGAAAGTTGTATAATATTGCCATGAAACAATCAAAAATTATAGATACTACGGAGACGTATCAGCATCCCCAAGCTTAATTCCAGCTCGTCCTCGAGTAGGTAAATGATAAAAAAGATAATTTTTGATGTGGAATGCTACCTAGCATAAACTTGATCATATATCTAATCATGGCATGAATATTAAGACATAAGTGATTCAAAGCAATAGTCTACAATTTTACATAAAGACATCAATACTCAGGCATCCCAACAAACAATCATGTCTTTCAAAATATCAATGCTAAAGAAAGCTATCCCTACAAAATCATATAGTCTTGTCATGCTCTGTCTTCTTTACACAAAGTATTTATCATGTACTACCCCGGTGTCAGCCAAGCAATTGGTTCATAATTTTTAACGCGCTTCAGCTTTTTCAACCCTCACTCAATACATGAGTGCAAGCCATGGATATAGCACTATAGGTGGAATGGAGTATGATGATGGGGGTAAATATAGAGAAGACAAAAAAGTAGGAAAGTCTCACATCGATGCGGTTAACCAACGAGCTATGGAGATGACCATCAATTGATATCAATGCGAGGAGTAGGGATTGCCATGCAACGAATGCACTACGAGCTATAAGTGTATGAAAGCTCAATATGAAACTAAGTGGGTGTGCATCTAATCCTACAACGAAAAATTCCCACTAGTATATGAAAGTGACAACATAGGAGACTCTCTATATGAAAAACATGGTGCTACTTTGAAGCACAAGTGTGGAACTAGCATGCCCCTTCTCTCTTTTTATTAATTTCTTTTTTTTATTTTTTTTATTTTTTTCTTTTGTTTTTTCCTTTTTCTTTTTCATTTTCTCTCTCATTGTTTGGAGTCTCGTCCCGACTTGTGGGCGAATCCTAGTCTCCATCATCCTTTCCTCACTGGGACATGCTCTAATAATGAATAATGATGATCATCACACTTCTATTTACTTATAACTCAAAATAAATAAAAATTACAACTTGATACCTATGACAAAGTATGACTCTATATGAATGCCTCTGGCAATACCAGGATGTGCAATGATCTAGCATAACATCTATGGAAAATGGTGAACGGTGGTTGAGCCACAACTACTATGTCAGCTATATGATCATGCAAAGTAATATGATAATGAATGCTCAAGTCATCAAAACGGAAGCGGTGGAAGTTGCATGGCAATATATCTCGGAATGGCTATGGAAAGGCCATAATAGGTAGGTATGGTGGCTGTTTTGAGGAAGATATAATAAGGCTTATGTGTGATAGAGCGTATCATATCACGGGGTTTGGATGCACCGACGAAGTTTGCACCACATCTCGAGGTGAGAAAGGGAAATGCACGGTACCGTAGAGGCTAGCAAATTGTGGAAAGGTAAGAGTGCGTATAATCCATGGACTCACATTAGTCATAAAGAACTCATATACTTATTGCAAAAGTTTATTAGCCCTCGAAGCAAAGTACTACTACACATGCCCCTAGGGGAAGGGTTGGTAGGAGTTAACCATCGCGTGATCCCGATCTCCACGCCAAGGAAGACAATCAATAATAAATCATGCTCCAACTTCATAGCATAACGAGAGACTATACATGGATGCTTTAGGAATCACAAACCTTAACATCAATATTCTTACTAACCACAATCGTTTACTAGTACCTCCCATATATTCCATCTCTATATCGCAAAACTATTGCAAGGAATCAAACATATCATATTCAGTGATCCATAAGTTTTATGTAGGCTTTTATGACTAACCATGCATATGACAAATTCCTATTGACTCTCTAAATAGATATAATTGAATCAAGAGAGTTTTCTACAAATAACGTTTTTGTATGTGAAGAGAAACAGACAATCCAAACTTCAAATGATATAAGTGAAGCACATGAAGCATGCTATAAAGCCATACTCAAAAGATATAAGTGAAGTGAAATGAGAATTCTAAAAATCAACTATGTAGTATCTCATACCATCATGGTTCAGAAAAGAAAAGTGAAAAATAAACACAAAAAATGCTCCAAGAATTTACACATATCATGTGAACGAAATGAATGTGAAAACATACCGATACTTGTTGAAGAAAGATGGGATGCCTTTCGGGGAATACCCAAGCTTAGACGCTTTAGTCTCCTTGGATATTTACTTGGGGTGCCTTGTTAATCCCCAAGCTTGATCTCTTTCCTCTCCTCCTTCTCCTCACATCGAGACCTCCTCGATCTTCGAACACTTCATCCACACAAAACTTAACCGAACTTTTAGTGGCGGGGTTAGTGAATATGGCAATGAAATCCCATCATGTACTGCTGTAACATTATTGTATAATTATAAAAAACATTAACCACTGTATGCTATCACAATTCTATGGCCCCAAGTTAAGGAGGCTTCAACAAGAATTCAAACATACGCAAATAATGAAGCTATAACAACAATCTGTGAAAACAGGACAGTCTGTAAAGATTTGAACATCCACCATAATTCTGTAACTCTAAAAATTCTGAAAACTTAGGAAAAAATAAAAAATTTATAAAAAGACAGTACAAAAAGTTTCGGAACCATTTGACGTTCCAGTAAAAAATGAGAAATCGTGCACTACAGCCAAAGTTTCTATTTTGCACACAAACCAACAAGCAATCTAATCATCCTAAAGGCAAACCTTGGTACATTATTTTTATAATACAATGGAATTTTACAAGGGGATAATTATTTTTGTGAGAATATTCATGAAAAATTCTACATTTTTTACATGAGTATGAACACAAGTGTTCAAGGTCGACCCTCACTTCCGCAATGCATCACCTTTCAATCGCTTCTCTTTTTGAAAAAGTTTTAAGTTCCCCTCTATATTTTTTGTTTTTAAACTTTATAAAAGCACTCAACAGAAGTAAATGACTCTCTAAAACTTCCGGGTTGTCTCCCTGGCAGTGCTTTCTTTACATCCATTAAGCTAGGCATAAAGTGCTCAAGTAATGGATCCACCCGGATCCCAAGGTATATCAAAGCCAATTTGAATCAACAATGATTTAGCATTTAGTAGTGATAAAAAAGCAACATATATCAAGCAATGACAAAGTCTAACTCTCTTCCTATGCATCAGCATGTCATACAAGAACAATTCATGCACATCAAGTAAAGGCCAATGCATAGTATAAGCCATTTTTTGCAATTTTATCGTGTTGGAAATATAAAGAGGCGGAGATGTAGTTCCTCTCTCATAATAATTGCAAGTAGGATCAGCAAGCACATGCATATTATATTCATAAAAATCATCATGTGCAACGGTAAAAGGCAACCCATCAATATAATCCTTAATAAGAGCAAACTTCTCCGGTATAGTGTAGTTGGGAGAATTCAAAAACATAACATGACTATCATGTGTGGGTGCAATAGAAACAATTTCATGTTTAACATAAGGAACAATAGAAAGTTCATATTCATAACGTAATTAGTATTGGCATCTTGGCCACAAGCATAACAAGCATCAAGTTCATCAAAAAGGGATATTTGAAATGAATCAACATGATCATAGTAATTATCATAGCATTCATCCTTCGGTAAGAATGAAGGGGCATTAAATAATGTATGAGTTGAAGAGTTACTCTCATTAGAAGGTGGGCACGGGTAGCTAATCCGCTCTTCCTTCATTTGTTCTTCGCTCTCCTCATCATCTTTTTCATCCAATGAGCTCGCAGTTTCATCAATTTCTTCTTCCATAGACTCCTGTAAAATATTAGTCTCTTCTTGGACAGCGGAGACTTTCTCAATAAACACATCAATATAGTAATTGTATTTATAATTATCATAGCAATATTTAAGGATAGCAAGATTTTCCAGTCAATAAACTGAATCATCAAAATCTTCAAACTTTTTAAACAAAGATTCAATTTCACAAGCACCCTTAAAAGCAACAAATTCTTCTATTCGTTCCACATCATAATAATCATATATATCATTAGCTTAAGAAGCTAAGGTTTCATTATCATTAAATTTGCATGAAAAGGGAAGATGTGGAGTATTCATCCTAGAGCAACAAGTATAATCATATCTAGAGCATAGATTTCCAAGCATACCACTTCAATATATGAATTTGATCCCATAACAATTTTCCTTTATGAGTCAAGCGATAATCCCTAAAGTATTCACGTTGATCCAATGTTACTCCCATTATATAGTTGAATGGGGTTCTCTCAGGATTATCAAAGTAGTGTATAATATCTTTCACATAATGAGCATCAAGGGTTTTAGGAGGTTCCCCATCTCCATGAGTAGCAGGTAAAACTAATTTTTTTGGTGTTTCATGTTCCATATCCATAACTAAAGATAGAGAACAACTTAGACCAGGAAATAAAAACTACTTAGTGATAAAGCAAACAATCACACATGAGAATATTCACTCCATGCTATAACTCCCCGGCAACGATGCCAGAAAAAGGTCTTGATAACCCACAAGTATAGGGGATCGTTTGTAGCCTTCTTCGACAAATGAGAGTGTCGAACCCAATGAGGAGCTAAAGGCAGAACAAATATTCCCTCAAGTTCTATCGACCACCGATACAACTCTACGCACACTTGACGTTTGCTTTACCTAAAATAAGTATGAAACTATTTTGTTGGAGTGATGCTAGAACTATTTTGCAAGAATAAAACTAGAAGTACTTTGCAAGATAATAAAATTTAGGTGTTTAGTGAAAGGGTTTGTGTAAACAAGAAAGTTATTTGTCCCTAGGCAATCAATAACAAGTACTAGTAATCATTCTTGTAATTTTATATGAGGGAGAGGCATGAGCTAACATACTTTCTCTACTTGGATCATATGCACTTATGATTGGACCCCTAGCAAGCATCCGCAACTACTAAAGATCATTAAGGTCGTGAAACCCAACCATAGCATTAAGTACCAGGTCCTCTTTACTCCCATACGCCATAACCCACTTATCCGCATTTGGGCTGTTGTCATCCCCCGCAACACTGACAATAAGAAAATCATGAACATATTGCAACACCCTACAGCAGGGGTCCCTCGCGCTTGCACGAGAACGGAGGGCACCGTAGGATAGCACCATAAATAAAATATACAATCATACCAACCAAGATCACGATTAACCCACAGGACAAAGCAGATATACTCAAACATCATAGGATAACCATATATCATTGGGAAATAATATATGGAGTTGAGCACCATGTTTAAGTAGATATTACAGTGGGGAGAAGAGGTGTTACACTGCTGCATAGAGGGGAAGAGAGTTGGTGTTGACGGTAGCAAGATTGTTGATGTAGATCGCCGTCTCGATCGTTGCCCCGGCGGCACTTTGGCGCCACCGGGAAAGAGGGGGAGAGAGCCCCCTGCTTCTTCTTCTTCCTTGTCCTCCCCACTGGATGGGAAGGAGAATTACCCCTCTGATCCATGGTCTCCTATGGAGGCGAAGGGGCGGGGGCCCCTTCGAGATTGGATCTCCCTCTCTGTTCTCTTCTGTTTCGCCTTCCCCAGATCTGGCTGAAACCCGTTTCTTATATTCCCGAAGATTCGTAGCTCTGATTGCGCTGAGATTTTAACACGATTTTTTCCGGATATAAGCTTCCTTGTGCCCGAAGTAGAGACCCAACCGACGTACAAGGTGGGCACAACCCACCACCACGTGCCTGGCTCACGGGTTGGATCCTGGAGTCTTGTGCCCTGTGTGGGCCTCCGTTTGCGGTGATTCCAACTCCCAAAAATCACAAATATTCCAAAATAATTCTCCGTGAAAATTTAAGGCATTTGGACTTCGTTTGATAAGGATTTTCTGTGATACAAAAAACGTGCAAAAAATAGGAACTGGCACTGGGCACTGGATCAATAGGTTAGTCCAATAAATCATATAAAAAGTTGCAAAAAATATGTGAAAGTTTTATAATATTGGCATGAAACAATCAAAAATTATAGATACGACGGAGACGTATCAGTCCTCACCCAGTGACAAAGTAGGCGTAGCGAGGCATGTATTGTATTGTTTCCATCAAGGATAAAAAGATGGGGTTTTCATCATATTGCTTGAGTTTATCCCTCTACATCATGTCATCTTACCTAATGCGTTACTTTGTTCTTCATGAACTTAATACTCTAGATGCAGGCAGGAGTCGGTCGATGTGTCGAGTAATAGTAGTAGATGTAGAATCGTTTTGGTCTACTTGACACGGACGTGTTGCCTATATGCATAATCATTGCCTTTGATATCTTCATAATTATTGGCTTTTCTATCAATTGCTCCATACTAATTTGTTCACCCACCGCAATACTTGCTATCATGAGAGAAGCCTCTAGTGAAACCTATGGCCCCCAGGTCTATTTTCCATCTTATACTTTCAGATCTAAAACCAAAAATACTTTGCTGCATTACTTTTACCTTTTGTTTTACTTTCCGTTCAAACAATCTATCTCTATCAGATCTCATCCTTGCAAGTAACCTTAAAGGGATTGACAACCCCTTTATAGCGTTGGGTGCAAGAGTTTGATTCCTTGCGTAGGTACACCTATTGGCGACTTGCTTGTATCTCCTACTGGATTGATACCTTCATTCTCAACAACTGAGGGAAATACTTATCTACTTTGCTGCATCACCCGTTCCTCTTCACGAAAACCAATGCATGCTCGAGAAGTAGCAAGAAGGATTTTTGGTCCCGTTGCCAGGGAGATGTACATCAATCCTACCAAGTACCCATCACAAACTCATCTCTTGCATTTACATTGTTTTCCATTTTCCTCTCGTTTTCCTCTCCCCCACTTCTAAAGTGATTTTCAAAAAATACCAAAAAGATTTGCCTTTTTATTCGCCCTTTTTCGTTCGTCTTTTCGTTTGATTTTTTATTATTTGCGTGTTAAATTGGTTGGTCATCTTTATGGCTCAACCCAACGGCTTTGATCCTTATCTTAGAAATTTGGAAGATATTGAGGATAACGTTAAAAGTTTCATGTCACTTCAATATGATCACAATAGCTTCTTCAAGAATGAACTTAAAGAACAAAAGACTATGTGGGGGTACATGAATAAGGAACTTGATGATATGTCTACAGAGTTTTATGGTTTGAAATCTCAATTTACTCACCTTGAAAACTTAGTGGACCAAATTTCCGATAAACAAGCTACTTTAGTCAATAAAATGGTCGCGAAGCCAGAATCCCTGAATATTGATGTAGACCTTAAAGTGATTGATGTGACTCCTATTGAATATTTGTTTTCCAATGATAATCTTGATCAGGATGGGACTAGAGATGAGTCAACTTTAGTTAAAAGGCGTCCCAATGATTTGGATTTTATAGATCTTGATGCTAAGATTGATAAAAGTGGGATTGAAGAGGTCAAAACTTTAAATAGCAATGAACCCACTCTATTGGATTTCAAGTACTTTTATAATGATAAGTGCTCCTTAATTGATTTTATTTCCTTATTGCAATCCATGTTGAACTCTCCTCATGCTTTTAATCAAAACAAAGATTTTACTAAACATATTATTGATGCTATGATAAAAGCTTCTGAAGAAAAACTTGAGTTGGAAGTTTCTATACCTAGAAAGATATATGATGAGTGGGAACCTACTATTAAGATTAATATTAAAGATTATGAGTGCCATGCTTTGTGTGATTTGGGCGCTAGCGTTTCCACTATTCCAAAAACTTGATGTGATGTGTTAGGTTTATGTGAATTTGATGATTGTTCCTTAAATTTGCATCTTGCGGATTCCACTATAAAGAAACCTATGGGAAGGATTAATGATGTTATTATTGTTTCAAATAGGAATTATGTGCCCATATATTTCATTGTTCTTTATAGATTGCAATCCTACATGTCCTATTATTCTTGGTAGACCTTTCCTTAGAACGATTGGTGCAATTATTGATATGAAAGAAGGGAATATTAGATTCCAATTTACATTAAGGAAAGACATGGAACATTTTCCTAGAAATGAAATAAAATTACCTTATTAATCTATCATGATATCTACTTATGGATTGGATACCAAAGATGACAATACATAAATCTATTGCGTTTTGCCTAGCTAGGGGCGTTAAACAATAGCTCTTGTTGAGAGGCAACCCAATCCTTGCAAGTCTCTTCGAGTTATTGGTTTGGTTTGGACAACTAGATTGGTAATTCTTGCAATGGGAGAAGTGCTTGGTTTTGGGCTCAGTCTTGCGATGTCCTCCCCCAGTGACAAAGTAGGGGTAGCGAGGCACGTATTGTATTGTTGCCATCAAGGGTAACAAAATGGGGTTTTCATCATATTGCTTGAGTTTATTCCTCTATATCATGTCATCTTTCTTAATGCGTTACTCTGGTCTTCATGAACTTAATACTCTAGATGCATGCAGGAGTCGATCGATGTGTGGAGTAATAGTAGTAGATGCAAAATCATTTCGATCTAGTTTTCATGGACGTGATGCCTATATGCATGATCATTGCCTTGGATAACTACATGATTATTTGCTTTTCTATCAATTGCTTCATAGTAATTTTTTTACCCACCATGATATTTGCCTTCAAGAGAGAAGACTCTAGTGAAACCTATGGCCCCTGGGTCTATTTTCCATCATATATTTTCAGATCTATAGTAGCTGCAATTTATTTACCTTTTACTTTCCTCACTCGTTACATCTATCTCTATCGGATCTAATCTTTGCAAATAACCGTGAAGGGATTGACAAACCCTTTATAGCGTTGGGTGCAAGAGTTTGATTATTTGTGTAGGTGCATCCATTGGTGACTTGCTTGTTCCTCCTACTGGATTGATACCTTGGTTCTCAAAAACTAAGGGAAATACTTATCTACTTTGCTGCATCACCCTTTTCTCTTCAAGGGAAACCAACGCATGCTCAAGAGGTAGCAAGAAGTATTTCTGGCGTCGTCACCGGGGAGGATACACATCAAGCCTACCAAGTACCCATCACAAACTCATCTCTTGCATTTACTTTATTTTCCATTTGCCTCTCGTTTTCCTCTCCCCCACTTCTAAAACGATTTTCAGAAAATACCAAAAAGATTTTCCTTTTTATTCGCCCTTCTTCCGTTCGCCCTTTCGTTGCTATGTTTGCTTGTGTTGCCATGTGCCTTCTCTTTGCTTGCATCTTTGCTTGCTAAAAATCTATTGATATGGATCCTCATCCACTTGATAATTTCTTCCAAATACCAACTTATGATGAACCAATTGCCAGTGAGTTGAGTGCACTTGCTTATCTCGATGAAGTTTGCTTGAAAATCAAGAAATTTTTGATGAAGTGTTGAAAGAAGAAAATTATAAGGTGATTCATGATATCTCCTTGAATGAAAAGCATGATTGCCATGTTGTTAGTATGAATTCTCTGAATATCCATGATGCTAATGATATGCAAAACCACAATCTTGGGGATGCTATGGTTGATGAAGATGAAATTTTTTGTTCCCCAAGATTTGGTGATGACACGTATGCTATAATTGATCATGAAAAGAATCCTTTATGTTATAGTTATATTGTGAAATTCCTTGATGATGCTACTGAAAATTATTATGAGGGAGGAACATATGCTTGTATTAATTTCAATAATATCAAGTTTCCTCTCTATGTGTTCAAAGTTTTCAAGTTATGCTTGTTTTGCCTTCCTATGCTAGTTGATTCTTGCTCCTATAAATTGTTTGTTCACAAAATCCCAATACATAGCAAGTGGGTTAGACTTCAATGTTTTTTTCATGCTATTCATGATGCTCTTTTTTATATTTCAATTACTACTTTTAATGTGAGCATAATTGAAATCGTTATGCCTAGCTAGGGGCGTGAAACAATATTGCTTGTTGGGAGGCAACCCAATTTTATTGTTGTGTTCTGTTTTTGAGTGTTTCCCACATTATTAATTCTTTAGTAATTGTGTTTTGGTGTTTGAATTAGTGTTTGATCCAAGTAAAACCTTTAGGGTGATCTATGGTAGTTGTTGATTTGATCTTGCTCAAAAACAGAAACTTTTGCGCCCAATCCAGGAATTTTCTAATTTTTTCAAAGCATCTAATTGATCTGAATTTTTTTAAAAATATTGATATATAAATTTCCCATGTTTTACTAATTTTCATAATTTTTTTAGTTACATAAGTATACTAAGTTTTCAATTTTCTACAAACTATTTTGTTTTTGACAGATTCTGTTTTCTTTGAGTTGTTTGCCTATTTTGATGAGTCTATGGGTTGTATCATTTGGTATGAGCCATGGAGAATTTAGATTATAGTATGTATAACACCAATATAAATAAATAAAGAGTTCACAACAGTATATAAAGTGGTGATTTATTTTCTTATACTAACGGATCTCACGGGTTTTCTGTTAAGTTTTGTGTTTTGAAGTTTTCAAGTTTTGGGTAAAATTGGATGGACTATGGAATAAGGAGTGGCAAGATCCTAAGCTTGGGGATGACCAAGGCACCCCAAGTCATATTCAAGGATGCCGAAAAGCCTAAGCTTGGGGATGCCCCGGAAGGCATCCCCTCTTTCATCTTCAATCCATCGGTAAATTTACTTGAGGCTATTTTTTTTCACCACATGATATGTGTTTTGCTTGGAGCGTCTTGTATGATATGAGACTTTGCTTGTTAGTTTGCTACAATCATACTTGCTGCACACATCTTTTGAGAGAGTCACGCTAAATCATTAATTTTTTAGAATACTCTTTGTGCTTCACTTATATTTTTTGAGTTGGGCAATTTTGCTCTATATGCTTCACCAATATCTTTTAGAGCACGGTGCTATTTTCATTTTATAGAAATACTTGAACTCTCATACATCACTTATACTATTTTTAGAGTTTATAAAAACAGCATGTTAATTGGTCTAGGTTGTGAATTTAGTCCTAATATGATATGCATCCGAAAGGGATATAATAAAAACTTCCATATTAAGTGCATTGAGTATTTATGAGAAGTTTGATTCCTTGCATAAAGTTTTGAGATATAAAGATGGTAATTTTAAGAGACATGTTAGGAAGTAAATTGTGATTTGGTAAAAATAGTTGTGCGAAGGTTTGTGATTCCCGCAGCATGCATGTATGGTGAACCGCTATGTAAGGAAGTCGGAACATGACTTATTTATAGATTGTCGACCTTTGTGTGAGGGTCGGGGCGCACGATGGTTAACTCCTACCAACCTCCCCCTAGGAGCATGTGTTTAATGCTTTGCTTCAATGACTAATAGATTTTTGCAATAAGTATGTGAGTTTCTTATGACTAATGATGATTCCATGGATTATACGCACTCTCACCCTTCCACTTTTGCTAGCCTTTCTAGTATCGCACAACATTCGCCGGTGGAACAAACACCTTCCTCAAAACATCCACCATATACCTTCCTCAAAACAGCCACCATATATCTTTCCTCAAAACAGACACCATACCTACCTATTATGGCATTTCCATAGCCATTCTGAGATATATTTCCATGCAACTTCCACCGTTTCCTTTTATGGCATGCACACCATCACTTCCATATTGCATATAGAGTCATATTTTGTCATAGGTATTGAGTTGTAATTTTTATTTTGAGTTATAAGTAAATAAAAGTGTGATGATTTTCATTATAGAGCATGTCCCATGTGAGGAAAGGATGATGGAACTATGATTCCCTTACTAGTAGGCATGAGAGTCCGGACTTTGTGAAAAATAAAAGAGGCCAGCGAAGCCCAAATACAAAATAGAAATGAATAAAAGAGGCCTTAGATTCCCAACAAAAAAATGAGAGAAAATAGAGAAGGGACACTACTACTATATTTTGCCACACTTGTGCTTCAAAGTAGCACCATGATCTTCATGTTAGAGAGTCTCCTATTTTGTCACTTTCATTTACTAGTGGGAATTTTTCTTTATAGAACTTGGCTTGTGTATTTAGATGATGGGCTTCCTCAAATCTCTACTCCTAAAGGGGCAGTTGGTAGCTTCTTGCCTCGGGTTTTTTTTGTCTGGTTTATTTTTGTCCATTTTTTTCATCCCGTCTCCCACCATTCAAAAAACCAAATCCACCATTAAAGCAAAAGATTTTGTTTTGTACTTTCTTTGGCAGGTGATGATTTGATTTAATCACATTTATTATAGGTAATTAAGAATTCCAAAAGCATACCGTATATGTGAGATCACCTTCTGAAAAAACAAATCCACCATTAAAGCAAAAGATTTTGTTTTGTACTTTCTTTGGTAGGTGATGATTTGATTTAATCATATTAATTATAGGTAATTAAGAATTCCAAAAGCATACCATATATGTGAGATCACCTTCCGAAAAAACAAATCCACCATTAAAGTGGAAGATTTTGTTTTGTGCTTGCTTTGGCAGGTGATGATTCGATTTAATCACATTAATAATAGGTAATTAAGAATTCTAAAATCATACCATATATGTGAGATCACCTTCCGAAAAACCAAATCCACCATTAAAGCGGAAGATTTTGTTTTGTACTTGTTTTGGCAGGTGATGATTTGATTTAATCACATTAATAATAGGTAATTAAGAATTTCAAAATCATGCCATATGTGTGAGATCACCTTCCGAGAAAACAACTATACTCCTAAAGGGGCACTAGGTAGCTTCTTGCCTAGTGTTTTTTCGTCATCCCTCCCACCTCCCATCTGTTATTTTGTCATCCATCCCATCTATAAACCCACGCATGTAACACGGAAAAAAATAGCAAAACCACCTAGTCGTGCCCATCGCACGAAAAAGCGGACGAAAACTGTAATGATGCCCCTCAGACCAAAAAAACTGGACGGACCGCCCACTCGCATGAACAGGGAGTCACGGAGCGAGACCCCCCCCCCTCACATCCCCACCCACCCGTGCCCTCCACTTTCTTCCCCCATCTCCCCCTCCACCACTGGCCCCTTCCGCTCCGTCGCCACCCCTACTGCTCCCCCAGTCCGACCTCTTGTTCGGTCAGGGCGGCAGGAACAACTCCACCTCCCCACTCCCCCATGCGATGCCGCCAAAGCTTCTGGCAGAACTTCCATCCCCACCATGGGTGACCGCTTGATCCCGTCCGCACCGCCACACCAAATGGGCAAGGAGTACTCCCACATGACGGGAAGGTGCATGGACCTGGATGTTGGGGAGTCGCTGGCGGAGGGCGGGATGAACGTGAACGGTGGCGATGACGCGTTTCGCCTGGGTTTCTTCGGTGTGGGGTACCTGTCTAAGAGCATCACGCGCGACATCACAGCATCGGGCGTCCTCCTGGCCTCCGCCGTCCGCCCCGCGCCCTGCCGCCCCGAGCGCGACGCCGCCTTCGCCTCCCTCGGTGCCACCATCCTTGCCTCCAACACCCAGGTCCGTTTCTCCTTCCCCATCTATTTGATCCTGCCTCCCTCCGCTCAAAGCAGCCAAGCATCTATGTATGTCTATCAAACGTTCATGCCTGACAGACACTCTGTGTCATGTGATGTTTTTTCCTTCTTGTTGATGACAGTGATGTGATCGTCATCTCCGTCAAGCCCTCAGATTGGTAAGTGTACCAGGTAGTATTTTCAGCCCGTGAAGGCACTCAGTTACTAATGCGTCACTGAGGACTCGGACTTAACAATTTGGCCTTTTGATATGCGTGCTTATGAGATTATGCATATATGAAATTGCAGTGAAGCAGGTTCTAGCTGAGCTCAAGACCTTGTTGTGTGAAGAAAAACTTCTAGTCTCCATTGCCGTTGGCATCAAGATGAAAGATTTACAGGTCAGTCAGTGTACATTCATGGCCTATCCAACTTCTCAAACTTTAATTTTGGTTAAACTACCCTCCATAAAAACTGTAGAGGTGGAGCGATGCACCATTTTCTCTCCAGCACATATGCCCAGGGTGAACGCATGTGACCATCTTGGGGTGGGTACCCGAGGATGTGTATATTTATGTTGATAGTTGTCGAGGATTTGTGAGGTGTCATGTGTGTTTGCCATGTCCCATTTGCTAAATTTGATGTTCTGCTATACTGCTATTGCATATGTAGAGAGGTCTGGTGCAGCGAGTGGAGGGGGATCTCGAGCACATATGCCCGGGAGGAGGAGACAACATGGTGCTTGGTGCGCATGCTGGCATTCTACTAGACCTACCTTGGTGTACTTCCAACTTCCAACTTACAAGAGAGGGAACAATAACTATGGTATGTTACATCGACAACTTCCCACCAGGGCATAGGATCCCATTCCTGTTTTTATCCTATCTGATCTTCATGGTAGTTCCAACATTGCTGTTATATGATTTTTTGAGGAAACAACATGGTACTGGAACTGATGTGGGACTTTGATGAGTTGGTAGGGGTTCTCATTTGTCAATCTTTAGGTAACTGGCATAGTGCAATGTACTAAACAATTTATGGCATAGATATTCACTCTGGATTACTCAGATTTGTCATTGTCGAACTTATCCTCTCAAATACATCAGTAGAAGTTCATCTATGTTTTCCCTCCACGACATAACTTTATTTTTGTAGATACATTTTTCTCTCTGTCTTGACTTAGAAGTTTAAGCTCAGGCTTCAGAAGCTTGACAAATTGTATGCAGACATGGCCATGCAAAAAGAACTGAAGGTGTGCTTTTATGGTAAATTGAAATATATTTTTCCTTTGGTCAAATCTGTATAGTATTTTTTATTAGTGAACCATATATGTTATGTTTGTTATGTTTTAGATCCTGTCAGTTAGTTCAAGCAGCATGATTGTTTCTTACTCATGGTCTGTAAATTGTGGGACTATTGTTTATTTCTATGATGTACTAGAATGAAATTGGAATGTGAGTCTAGACCAGGGAATTACTGCATTGATTTCATGGGGAATCCAGACTACTTTTTTTCATTATCTGCAGGTAAAGAAGTTCGAGAAGAACAAGATGTGTTGTGAGCTTCTATGTTGCATCCATGTACAGCCAATTGTTTTATTGATTTATGCTCTTTTTCATTTCTTAATTAAAATTATGGTGTGGTGATCTAAAGCTATTTGGAAGAGCTCACGTGCAAAGACGTTATAGAGAGATCTGATGGAACAAGCGACTCCTATGTGGCTGCCTTGCTTTAGATGCTAAGAAGAATGCAATAATCGTAACTTTCCTGATCAAAAGGCTCTCATCTCCCTCACTTTGTTTGCTGTAATAACAAATCTACCGTATTCATTTATACTCTATTGTTACTTAGTTCGAGTTGTCTTTGGTCAGCTGGTTATGTGTTTCATTATGGATTATTTTTGGTGTAGCAAAAATTTTTGGGTACAGACCTTGGTGGTTTATTCGTAGTACTAAGGAGGCACCATTGCAACTTAAACAAGGTTTGTGAGCACCTTATAGCTTAATCCTTGTGTATGGATTCTACAAGCAGAAGTCATCCACATTGCTGCGAGCACTCCCTGTTCCTCATAGCGGGCCTGCTGGAGGCCGTGGATAGCACTCTGGACATTGTGGAGATCTTTGGTTGTACCACCTTGATGACAGGTGCTCTGAACCATGGAGTGATGCAAGCCACCTTTTCGATTGTTTACCACACAAGATGTGTCAAGCATATTTTTTTGTTCACAATATTTTACAATGAACTGCAGTAATGGAGGACTGCTTCAGATTTTGGTCGGGAGCTACTTCATTAAGACAAAAGATAAATCCGACTTAAAAGGGAAATAAGCTTTGGGATTGTGTACAGAAAAGGTTGATTTTTTCTTGTTGTACCAACTGGCCACTGACTTGCGTTTAAGCGATATTTAGAAACACACATGTTCCTGATCATAATATTACATTTAAACAATTATAGTGATTTTACTTACTTCATTACTTTTATGCTATTTGTTCACTAATTTGCAGAGTACCTATAGGGCAGGAAAAGGAGACAAGGATTAAGATCCAAGGAGAAGAAGAGAGGGGGCAGGAGGAGGGGTCACTTATCTCTGCTGAAGCTAGACCGGGGTGGATTGGGCGGCTAAATTGATAACTTTTCTTAAAAGATAATATCCTGATTTTATGTTTTCCCAGATGCATTGACAATGGTTTGTCTATTCTACTGTTCTTCCAGGAATATTTTCTATTAGCTTGAATGAAGAGACCATTATAGAGGGAAGCGGAGCTAGAGGCATTATCAGATGTGTCGCTGGAGGCAATGATGGTGCTTAGACGGGAGCCGGACAAACATGACGATGGTGCTAAATAATCTTCTTTTTATGCAGGTGGGTTAAAAAAATCAAACATGTCTATGTTCTTTTGTTTGTACTAACCTTTTCACTCTAGAATCTAGATTTCAATCATTGTGGTCATTTCTTATCCAATGACATAAAGCTGATCTAATTTCTATTTTTACATTCTAAAACAACACTTGGGAAACAAAAGGAGAAATACGTATATTATTTGGGCTTCCCCGTAGTTGCCATTTTCTCTTTAACTGTTTACAAATTTAAATCCTACATAGAAGTTTCAAGAATTTCTGTTGATGTGTTCACAATAATTCTATATCTACTTATAGTCACATATAAAATATGAAGAAAAGCATGTAAAAATATAGTGTGTTTTTAACTGGTTGATGTGTACAATCACTCGAGCTCCAGTTACAAAAAGAGAAGAAAAGAATAAAAAAACTGAAAAGCTTACCCGTGAAATGCTAGACCCAAAGCTTGATGATCCTGAAGGAAACTAGATGGCAGTGGTGGCTCAGAGAAGAGGATAAGCGGGGATGCGAGGGACTGATGTGGACTGCAAAAGGGAAGGAAGGGGAGGGAAGCTTCGTCAAGAACTATGCCCATAGTTTGATGTCACACTGCATTGCAACTCTTGTTAGATCCTAGAGAATTAGTATGATTTTGGGTGCTGGAAGAAGCTGACACTCCTCATGGACATGTTTGTCTAAGGGATTATAATTACTCCATTCATGATTTTTAGTTTATTAAATATCCCAGGTTTCATTGTGCCTCAGTTTCCTCTTGGGATGTTGGCCCTGATGTGCGAACTCTGTGTTCCCATGTCGATGTAAGGAGCCCTTGCCCCAGTTATCTCTCACACGCCCTGGTGAAGTAAACAAGAAGGTCGTGCTTGTTGTGGTCATAAAGGCAATCGAGAGAAGGGATAACCATTCTGGCAGTAACAACAAATGAGTAGGGTAGGTGGGATGAGTGGGGCAAATGTGAAAGTCAATGGTGTTAATCCTCTGGTGGCTGCCACACTCGGAGAAGGTAGCGGCGCTACGGTGTGTAGCAGGTCGCGTCGCCGTGTTGGTCGCCCTCGGCAGGATGGGATCGATGGCGTGGTAGCGCGGCTGTTCTTGGCATGACTTGGATAAGGTAGAAGATCAAGCCCATCGATGAGGGTGTTGTCCCACCTCCTTGCTAGGCTACACAACTATTCCCAAGGTTTTCCAACCAGATACAAACACGTCAACTATGTGGTTGGAATTAATCAAGAGTTGTGAGCCCTTCTACATCTCATGTCCAGATCCTCAACGACAATTTTTTCATCAAATATCTAAATAACACAAAATTAGGTCAATACAATATCATCTAGAAATACGAATTTCATGTTGGTAGAGAAATTTGTTAACAAAATCAAAAGGAATATGATATCAAGGAAAATGCCTTAGATCTTAAAGGGACGACAAAGATATGTCGCCCCTTGGGAGTGAGCGAATGGGATCTCCATCTTTCAATATGAAATCGCTCCATCAGGGACATGTTGGGTTGGAGGTTTTTTGTCCTAGTACAAATGAATCTCAAGGAATAGCAATTGAGTTGTGAGGAATTCAACAACGCACTCGAAATAAAGCAACCCGACTTGAATTCTAATATATCGAGATGGCATCACTTATTTCCGCGAGTTATTCAAACGGACATGGACGGGTAAATTTATATATTTCATTATCATAAAATTGAAATATAAACATTTATTTTATTTATCACTATATTCAAGATAATTTAATTTATAAAATTGTAGGGGTATGTGTGGCTATTTTGTTGAGCAATTTATGCTCTTGTGGAACGGTGAAGAATTGGTTTGTCCTGTTTGCACGATGGGTATTCTTCGTTACACATTGTTGAGGCCTTCAACATGAAATATTCGTGTTAACTACATATATTGCTTTGGGCATGATGGTTATGAGTTGATGAAGAAGTTTATATTGTTCTTACTCAAATATCGTTCAAATAAATCTAGAAACAAAATTCCTGATATCGTGCGAGAATTTCTTAAGCACATCAAGTAGACCTTAATTTGTTTCAACTTTTCAGTTGGATAATCGATCTAGATGTATAGATTGTCAAATTGCCTTTCTGTTATTAGTTTACATTGTAAGTGAAGTGGACTTCAATTATAAAACCAATTGTGCATGTGTTATCTGCTCTCTACATGTAAAATTTAACATACATTATGCTTATTCAATTCCAGCAAAATATTTCAAAAGCCTGTGGCAACGCACGGGCGTTCTCCTAGTTACCCTAGGTCTTCATGAGCAAGCAAGTTGGATGCACCCCCACTTAGTTTATTTTTGAGCTTTCATACACTTATAGCTCCAGTGCATCTGTTGCATGGAAATCCCTACTCGCTCACATTGATATCTATTGATGGGCATCTCCATAGTCCATTGATACACCTAGTTGATGTGAGACTATCTTTTCCCATTTCCTTGACAACTGATATTTATTGCATTATGGGATATTATTCGCATTTTTGTACAACACTTATGCCTTTTCTCTCTTATTTTACAAGGTTTACATGAAGAGGGAGAATGCCGGTAGCTGGAGTTCTGGACTAGGAAAGGAGCAAATCTGAGATACCTATTCTGCACAACTCCAAAAGTCCTGAAAATCTACGGAGAATTATTTTGGAATATATAAAAAATATTGGGCGAAAGAAATACATCAGGGGGGGCATCAGGGGTTCAATCTCCATCAACATCTTCATTAGCACCATCTCCTCTCCAAACCCTAGTTCATCTCTTGTATCCGATCTTTGTCTCAAAACCTCAGATTGGTACCTGTGGGATGCTAGTAGTGTTGATTACTCCTTGTAGTTGATGCTAGTTGGTTTACTTGGTGGAAGATCATATGTTCAGATCCTTGATTATCATTAATACTCCTCTGATTATGAACATGAATATGCTTTGTGAGTAGTTACGTTTGTTCCTGAGGACATGCGATAAGTCTTGTTATAAGTAATCATGTGAATTTGGTATTCATTCGATATTTTGATGAGATGTATGTTGTCTCTCCTCTAGTGGTGTCATGTGAACGTCGACTACATGACACTTCACCATTGTTTGGGCCTAGAGGAAGGCATTGGAAAGTAATAAGTAGATGATGGGTTGCTAGAGTGACAGAAGCTTAAACCCTAGTTTATGTGTTGCTTCGTAAGGGGCTGATTTGAATCCACATGTTTCATGCTATGGTTAGATTTATCTTAATTCTTCTTTCGTAGTTGCAGATGCTTGTGAGAGGGGTTAATCATAAGTGGGAGGCTTTTCCATGTAAGGGCAGCACCCAAGCACCGGTCCACCCACATATCAAATTATCAAAGTAATGAACGTGAATCATATGAGCATGATGAAAACTAGCTTGACAGAAATTCCCATGTGTCCTCGGGAGCGCCTTTACTTATATAAGAGTTTGTCCCGGCTTGTCCTTTGCTATAAAAAGGATTGGGCCACCTTGCTGCACCTTTGTTCAATTGTTACTTGCTACCCATTACGAATTATCTTATCACAAAACTATCTGTTACCGATAATTTCAGTGCATGCAGAGAATACCTTACTAAGAACCGCTTGTCATTTCCTTCCGCTCCTCGTTGGGTTCGACACTCTTACTTACCGAAAGGACTACGATAGATCCCCTATACTTGTGGGTCATCAACAACCTCCACCATATTCTATTCCACCTATAGTGTTATATCCATGGCTCGCGCTCATGTATTGCGTGAGAGTTGAAAAAGTTTGAGAAAATGGGTGTGAAAACAATTGCTTGACTTTTCATCGGGGTTGTGCATGATGTAAATACTTTGTCTGGGGAATATGGAGCATAGCTATACCATATGATATTGTAGGGATAACTTTCTTTTGCCATTATATTTTGAAGAGATACAATTGCTTTGCTAGTATGCTTGAAATATTATTGTTTCTATATAAATATTAAGCTTTTGTTTTGAGTCTCATGGATTTGAATATTCATGCCACAATAAAGAATATTACTTGGATAAATCTGTTAGGTAGCACTCCACATAAAAAACTCTGTTTTTATCATTTACCTACTCGAGGACGAGCAGGAATTAAGCTTGGGGATGATGATACGTCTCCAATGTATCTATAATTTTTGATGATGGCCTGCTATTATATTATCTGTTTTGGATGTTTTATATGCATTAATATGCTATTTTATATTATTTTTGGGACTAACCTATTAATCTAGAGCCAAGTGCTACTTTCTGCTTTTTTCTTGTTTTTGAGTTTTGCAGATATGGAGTATTAAACAGAGTCCAAACGGAATAAAACCTCTGGAAGGAATTTTTTTGGAAGGAAACAAGCCATCCAAGCTTGGAGTGCACGTCAGGGGAGGTGCCAGGGCGCCACAAGCCTGCTAGGCACGGGCCCCCTGGCCGCACCTAGCAGGCTTGTCACCTCCTGGTAGGACTCCTAACCCTAAGTCTTGGCCTATAAATACCCAAATATTCCCCCAACATCAGAACAAGCCATGAAAATACTTTTCCGCCACCGGAAGCCTCCATTCTCGAGAGATCCAATCTTGGAGCCTTCTCTGGTAATCTGTCGGAGGGGGAATGAATCGCGGAGGGAATCTACATCAACTCCATTGCCCCTCCGATGATGCGTGAGTAGTCCACCACAGACCTACGGGTCCATGGCTAGTAGCTAGATCGCTTCTTCTCTCTCTTTGATCTTCAATACCATGTTCTTCTTGATCTTCATGGAGATCTATCCGATGTAATCTTCTTTTGTGGTGTGTTTGTCAAGATCCGATGAATTGTGAGTTTATATTCAGATTATTCATGAATGTTATTTGAATCTCCTCTGATTTCTTATATGCATGATTTCATATCCTTACAAGTCTCTTCGAGTTATTGGTTTGGTTTGGCCAACTAGATTGGTAATTCTTGCAATGGGAGAAGTGCATGGTTTTGGGCTCAATCTTGTCGTGTCCTCACCCAGTGACAAAGTAGGGGTAGCGAGACACGTATTGTATTGTTGCCATCAAGGGTAACAAGATGGGGTTTTCATCATATTGCTTAAGTTTATCCCTCTACATCATGTCATCTTTCTTAATGCGTTACTTTGTTCTTCATGAATTAATACTCTAGATGCAGGCAGGAGTCAGTCGATGTGTGGAGTAATAGTAGTAGATGCAGAATCGTTTCGGTCTACTTGTCACGGATGTGATGCCTATATGCATGATCGTTGCCTTGGATAACTACATGATTATTTGCTTTTCTATCAATTGCTTGATAGTAATTTGTTTACCCACCATGATATTTGCCTTCAAGAGAGAATCCTCTAGTGAAACCTATGGCCCCCGGGTCTATTTTCCATCATATATTTTCAAATCTATACTTGTTGCAATTTAGTTTCTGCACTCATTACATCTATCTCTATCGGATCTAATCCTTGCAAATAACCGTGAAGGGATTGACAATCGCTCTATAGCGTTGGGTGCAAGAGTTTGATTATTTGTGTAGGTGCATCCATTGGTGACTTACTTGTTCCTCCTACTGGATTGATACCTTGGTTCTCAAAAACTAAGGGAAATACTTATCTACTTTGCTGCATCACCCTTTCCTCTTCAAGGGAAAACCAACGCATGCTCAAGGGGTAGCACCTCACAAGGTCTTCTCGTTCATCAAATGGATGTTAAGACTGCTTTCCTGAATGGAGAGTTGGACGAGGAAATTTACATGGAACAACCTGATGGGTTTATAGTGGACGGTCAGGAAGGAAAAGTGTGAAGATTGTTGAGGTCTTTGTATGGACTCAAACAAGCACCTAAGCAGTGGCATGAGAAGTTTGAAAGAACTTTAACAACTGCGGGCTTTTTTGTGAACGAAGCTGACAAATGTGTGTAATATCGCCATGGTGGGGGCGAGGGGGTTATCCTTTTCCTATATGTTGATGACATACTAATTTTCAGAACAAATTTGAACATATTGAGGAGGTCAAGAATTTCCTATCTCATTGTTTTGAGATAAAGGATTTAGGAGTAGCTGACGTTATTCTAAATATCAAGCTGCTAAGAGATGATGGTGGTGGGATTACATTGCTTCAATCTCACTATGTGGAAAAGATCTTGAGCCGCTTTGGTTATAGTGACTGCAAGCCCTCTCAAACACCTTGATGCTAGCGTGTTACTTCAAAAGAATCAAAGAATTGCTAGAGATCAATTGAAATACTCTCAAATTATTGTCTCACTTATGTACTTAGCCAGTGCCACGAGACCTGACACCTCTTTTGCTGTTAGCAAACTGAGTCGGTTTGTCTCAAAACCGGAAGATGATCATTGGAAAGCTCTAGAAAGAGTTATCCGCTATTTGAAGGGCACTACGAGCTATGGAATTCACTACACTGGGTACCCAAAGGTGCTTGAAGGGTATAGTGACTCAAACTGGATCTCTCATGATGATGAGATAAAGGCCACGAGCGGATATGTATTCACTCATGGTGGTGGCATTGTTTCTTGGAAGTCTTGCAATCAGACCATCTTAATGAGGTTAACAATGGAAGCAGAACTCACATCACTAGATACAGCTACGGTCGAAGCAGATTGGCTTCGTTGGCTCTTGAATGACTTACCGGTTATGGAGAAAGCTGTACCACGTGTTCTTATGAACTGGGACAATCAAACTATGATCTCCAAAGTGAGTAGTTCTAAGGATAACATGAAGTCATCAAGACATGTTCAGAGAAGGTTAAAATCTGTCAGAAAAATGAGAAACTCCGAAGTTATTGCATTGGATTATATCCAAACATCTAAAAATTTGGCAGATCCTTTTACCAAGGGTCTATCACGTAATGTGATAGATAATGCATCAAAGGAGATGGGTATGAGACCCACAACATGAGTTGTTCAAAGTGGTAACCTATTCTGTGTGATCGGAGATCCCGTGAATTAGATGTGGAAGACAAGCTGTTGGTCAACTGAGAGGAAAGTATCCTTACTATTAATAATACCACTCCATGAAGATGCAATACTTTCCTAATCTGCATGGCAGGTTGATATATATCTTAATGTGTTCTAAGTGACTTATTTAAGCAAAGATGTTCTCCTACAGAACATCTTTTGAAGAACACACCTATATGAGTCTGATTGTTAACGTCGCAATCTATGAGACTAGGGTTCTCTCTAGTAAAATCATGAAAAGGCCTCAGAGTATGACGCATAAACTCCACCCGCGGGGAAGTCCCACGACAGCCTAGTATCAGTCAAGGCTTTGTGTGAAGCTAGATTCGCAGAAAACTTATGGTTCAAGGCATAGTCCACTGTTCAAGTTGCTTACTAGTTTAGGGTAGAGTTCTAGGTGGAAGTTCAACTTAATAGTGTCTACTACAGTACCGGTATATAAACAGTGTTTTGAAACCAAAGGAAAATTTTGTGTGCCTCTTGGATCTGGTGGGGGATTGCTAGAATTTGGTCTAAACATGGGCCAGACCAATAGCAATTTTCAGAATTCCTAATAAATCCTAGAGGCCCACTAACCCCATTCGTGCAAGGCAAGAGGTGGGACAAAAGTTTAGTCCCCCATTGCTAGTTTAGTAGGAGTTGGACCTCCTTATAAGGGGGGATGTTTCTCCACATGTATGAGCATGAGAACAAGAGGGACATACACGCGCGCTCCTCCTCCGCCGCCCACCTCGCCACACCACACCTCGCCACGACGCGACACGCCGCAGGTTGCGGGAATGAGCTGAGCCAATGTCTAAATTTTTGCCACGCACGACTGGAATACGAAAGGTCACTCGAGAGCTGAACGGCTTTGCTATAGTGGAGATTGAATACGAACGTTGTACCCTTCGGCTGTTGGCTTTTCGTTTTCGTCTCCCTCTTTTCCTTCGCCTCCCGTCGCTGCCTATTCGCTCCTTCTCCTGTGCCTATAAAAGAGAGGTCGCTCCTCTCCAGAGAGACACACCAGAACTTCCTCTTCATCACACCCTCAAGTTCCAAACCATGAGTTGTTGCAAGGTTCTTCCCCGTCCCGGCTTGCGGCGTGCACTGCAGGTCGGGACAGTAGGCCTCGGAAACCCCACCACTTTGAGTCATGTACGGGAGAAGGGTGTTAAGGTTTTTGGGGAGCGCTCTGCGCGACTGCTGGCTTCTTCATCACAAACGCCACGGACTCCGACGATCACTTCCCAAACGACGACTTCTTTCCCGACGTCAACAACCTCTTCGACAACATGGCAGGTGACGACGTCAACGCCAACCCTGCTGCTGCCACTGCTCAGTATGTATTCATGTTTTTCCTGTTCAAGGTTTTGCTAGAGATACTTGGTCTAGTTTCTATTCTACATATATTTCGGTGTGTTCACATAATATTCACCTACTATCCTTTAGTTTCCTTGATAAGTTTTGTTCCTCTTATTATGGCATACTTTCTTCTAAGTCGCATGACTAGTGTTGCCTCTTTTACTTGATCTTGTTTTATCGACTGTTTATTTCGTTTAAATCATTCGATAAATTGCTCATATTTCCAACATAGATGACGCGGGTGTAGCATTATTGACAACCCCCCCCCCCCCCCCCCCAAGAATGGTGGTACTGGTTGCATGTCCAAAACCCTGTAGAATGGGCTAAAACACTTGCATACTATTCTTATATTGCCTCATCAAAAGCTTGATGTTCATGAACTTCATTAAATATCAAACAAAGGAAAAGGAGCACAATCATGTCTTTTTGAACGTGAAGTCCCCCCTCCCCTGCCCGATTCTTCTCAAACACATCTTCAAGAGTGACCATAGAAAATGACTTAGTAAATAGATCTGCTAGATTACCACACGACATCATGCGGTACATTTAGATTGTTCATTCGTGATCCATTGGCTAGATAGTCTTTGCAAGGAAATCTCACATAGCTCGATCGCATTTATACAGCATGTGTGCATGCATTATCTTCCAATACCATTCATGTTACTTGCTAGATATCCAACTCACATGATGCCCATATGTAGCGCTTCGATCTCGTGGCCATACACATTCTCGTGAGGTTTTATATAGTGCAAAGTGGATCCTAAAATCCGTCTTAAATACTTATAGGAATATGCAACTTCCACCACGTAGGACAAATTTCCGGGTATGTAACGTGGACGTATATAAGTCATGCAAGTGATTGGTGTCTGCATATCCAAGTATGGCCAATTATTTTGCTCTTCCAATGCAGTGCTCAGTTTTATTGCCTTTCTCGGCACAAGGAGGAACATACTTTGTACCTTCCCGCTGCTACTCGGTTCGTCCGGCACGAAACAAACAAGGCCCAACATATATTCACTCCACGAGTGTTTCATTTCTTTTTCCTTCCGGGTGCCTAGAACTAGTTTCATGAGTGTTTCGTTTCTTATTTATTTTTCCGGCACAAAACGAACAAGGCCCAATTAGTCTATGTTTTTTTTCTTTCCCATCTAATTTTTCTTCTTCTTCATTTCATTTCCTTTTATTTTTTTACTTGATTTGTTTTTTATATCTTTCATGTTTCTTCATCAACCTTTTATATTCTCATTTTTTCATTTTTTGCTTTTGAATTCCTTTTGATTATTTTTATTTGTTTTATCAACGAAGTATTCCTAGAATTATTTTCTAAAAAGAACTTGATATATACTCTCCATTCAATAGTATGTATTTACTTGTGTGAATATTTTTAATAATAGGTATTTTTTGTGGGAATATATTTGAAACAGGTACTTTATGTGGTAATTTATTTTCTGTAATATCAAATATGTCGAGTTCATGTGCGCGAGTTGAATATTTTGTCTAACTAACTACATTTCAATCTATCATAAGAATTTCCCTGGCTAGCATGAATATTTTATAGCACACATACAAGCACTTTCTATAAGTAGCCACTCATATATAGAGGAAAAAATATCCTTTTCACAAAAAAATTAAAATATTTATATGTTGGTAAGAAAGTTTCAAGAAAAAAAGGGAAAGCCTTGCATTCAGATAAAAAATATAACGTTAAAAGTGAAAAAAATAAATGGAGCAAAACAATAAGAGAGTATTATGAAAAATCACTAAAACCTTATGAAAAGTAAAGAAACAATAGGGGGTGCTTGAATTTTCTTTTGTTTTTATTGGAACATAACTAAGCATTTTTTGAACCAAACTATGCATATTGTGTCACGTCCTCGTTTTTATTATGTCAGATTAATAAAATAACTAAAAGTGAATGCAAGCAGAAAAGGCGTCTCGGGATAACGCCTCCACCGGGTAAAATTCTTTCCTTGACTTCTCCATGGAGCCAAGTAGCCAACTTGCCTCCTTCCTCTCGTCCTCCTCATCCCCTTCCTCCATGAATCTAGAGACACACCATCTGCTGCCCTTCGCCCCTTCCTCTTCCCATCCGGTAGGCAAAGGAGATGATGCCCTCGATTCCGTCTCACCCTCTTTCCAATCCGACGCCTCCACACCCCCGCTCCCTTGTTGTCGTCATCGCCGCCGCACGTCGGTCCTCCGTGTGTCACCTCCTCTTCCTCCGCGACCCCTCCACGTACTCGCAGACGACGGCCGTCGAAACTGCCTCCGTCGCCATCGTCACCTCCACATGCTCCATGATCTGGCCACGCCATCGGGACAAAGCTGTTCGCAGCGTCGTAGCACTCGATGAGCTGCGCAAGGGGCCAGGAGTCCCCTCCTAGATGACGTTCGTCAAATAACCTGAATGACAAAAGAAGTACTCCCTGATCCATATTAATTTATGATGTTTAGTACTACCTCTCCATTTCGAATTACTTGTCAAAAAAAGGTATCTAGACGTATTTTTAGTTCTAGATACATTCATGTTTATTATTTTTGCGACAAGTAATTAGGGAATGTTTAGGAATGGTTGGAGGGAGTAGTAAGAGCATCTACAGCCGGACTTAGCAAATATGATCCCTTAAACGTCCGCGGACGCGCCCGGTCATTGACCGGGCATGTCTCCTGTTTATCCATCCGTGCAGTCACACTTCTCATTTTTTTTTTCATATGTCCGATCACTTACACGTGATTGATGAAGAGAAATAAAAAGAAAGAAAAAAATAAAGAAAAGAAAAGATGCTTTGGTATGAGGTCGCGTCCTATGTGACGGATTGACCGGACGTGTCCATGGACGTAAAAGGGATCGTTTGAGACGTCCGGTTGTAGATGCTCTAAACCCTCTTTGCCGTAAAAATAATTGTGTCTTTTCGTTTGGAAGCAGCAACTTGCAAGTTTCTTGCCCTGCTGCCCGCACGTCCATTATTAAAACAGGACCGATGCTCACCGAAGCCTCCGTTCTAATACTTGTGAGTCGTGACCTTGACGAACTAATCAGCAAAGAGCAATACGCCAGAAGCTCCATCCTAGGCTCCTAGCCGTTGTTCGCTATGTGTAGCGGATGGCAGCCCGCTCAACTACCTGAATTGATCCGACGGCGCGGCCCCAGACAAAATGGGGCACGAGACAGTGCACGTCTCAGCTCTGAAGAAGAAGCAAACCAGCGAGCCAAATGTTTATCTATCTGTACTATCCACTCCTAGAAGAAAGGGAAACCAAATGTTTATCCTTCTCGTGCCCCTCGCTTTCCTTGCCAAGGTGATAGACCGATCGGCGACGGCCGTATTAGTTTTTGCATGCATATGAGCGTTGCTTAGGGATTGATCACACGGTCTGCACGTTTTGCTTTTGTTATTGGTGCTCGCTATCAGTGAGGGCTTATCCTAGAGAACTGGCTGTCACCGAGCTAGCAGTACTAGGCAATCAAGGCAACCTTCAGTGGCTGAGCAGGAGCAACCTTCGTAATTTCGGTGGCGTAACTTGGGTAAACTCTAGACTAATTCCAACACCGCTAGTCGCGGATCTCGCATCAGAGACAAGTGTATGTCAGCTATCCCACCAGTCGGTTTCGTTTTGTTAAGGCATTTCTAATCCATCCCCTATTCGACGTTAGAGAAGTACAAAGACGGTTTTACTCTAACACGCACCTAACCGATCTCCGATCCGCCATAAGAGGATAAAAATTATACTTCGGCGTCAACCTTCTTCCTAAATATACTCAACGGTTTCGGCTCCGAGTAAAAGCCGCATCTCTCCTTCACGTCACCACCCCCTCACACCATCGCAGCTTCGTCGGAGCGCCTCCGGTCGACCGCATGCCGGCCTCGTCCTTACCTCGTTACCTTCCTTGGACCCGCCGCCCTTCTGCCCGACGTCGGGCATGTTCGGCCCCGTCGTTGTCGTCGGAATCAAGGTAAAACACCATCGCCGTCGCCATAACTGATTCGTCGGATTGCTTTGAAACTTCTTCATTTTCTGTCGGAGCATCTTATATTGCTTGCACACCGCTGCAGATCATTCCCAAGTGTCGCCGCGCATAGGTTTGGTCTAAACGACACCGGCCGGTGCAGCACCAACGCACCACAAGTGTTTGACGGATTGCCTAGGTGAATTTTTGTGTTTATTTTTTTAACCGAGCCGTTTGGATTGAACCTACCCATTCGAATTTTAGGTGAAGAGGTTGAGAAATATGGTCTTGGAGGACTCTCATCATTCGAAGAGGAAGAAGACGACAATGACTTTGACACCATTTTAGGCATGATTCCTAATGATGATGTTCGACGGTCTAGGAAAGGATCATAGTTTGGCCGCATACACATCAACCGTGATAAAGCGGAGGTCCATGCCAAGATCATGAGAGACTGCTTTGATCCAAAGCCAACCTATCTGAAGAAGTACTTTTGCCTACACTTTCGGATGCACACACGTCTTTTTCTGACCATTACAAAAGTTGTTGCGAGATATGATGACCGGTTCAAGCTCCGGAGAAATGTGTGTGGAAAGATAAGTGCAATCCCTCTAATGAAGTTTATTACAGCTGTTTGAGTCTTGGCATATGGGTGTTCGGCCGATGCAATTGATGACTACGTCCACATTGGTGAAGGCACAATCTTGAAGGTTGTTCGAAGATTCATTAAAACAGTGATCGTTATCTTTGGCCCGGAGTACTTGAGAGCACCAACCAAGGAAGTCACCAAAAAGATGATGACTGAGAGTGAAGCAAAAGGATGGCCAGGGATGCTTGGATCACTTGACTGTATACACTAGACATGGAAGAATTGTTCTGCGGGGTGGAAGGGTTGGTACAAAAGCCACTGCAACTATCCAACGATTATTCTTGAGGCAGTTTGATCGGAGGATGTCTGGATATAACATTCATTCTTTCATTTGCGTGGCTCTCACAATGACTTGAATGTGTTGTCGAGATCACCATTGTTTTGTAGGCTTATTACATGCGACGCTCCTGCTTGCAACTACTCAATCAACGAGCATAACTACTCGACGGGTTACTACCTTGCGGATGACATCTATCCACCGTGGGCCACCTTGGTCAAAATAATTCTATGTCCAAAAAGGTAACAAAAACATTCACTTTGCCCAATGTAAAGAAGCTAGGAAAGATATTGAGAGATCGTTCGGTGTGCTTCAGAAGCACTTTACAATTGTGCATGGCCCTGTCGAGTACTGGAGCTTCAAGGTTCTATGATGGATCATGACTTGTTGCATCATATTGCATGACATGATCATTAAAGACGAGATGGATATGCCTGATAACTTTTGGTAAATCACCAATGGGACACCGATTGAGCTAGAGTATGATATGAACAGGATCCTGGCATTCCTTGAGGCGCATCGTAAGATCAAGAACCGATAAGTTCATGCTCAGCTCCAACAAGATCTTATTGAGCATCACTGGCAACGTCTTAGCGAGTCCTAGTTGTTCTATCACATACTATTGCTTCATTTGTACCATTCGACGTGTTTAAGTTTGAATAACTCGGTTTATAAAATATATTCGAATTTATGTTTAGTTTCTATATGTGTGCTAATATGTAGTTGCAATATGTACTAGAATTGCAAAGTTTATAAATAACAAAAGTTTACTCCGTAAATATAGGAGATCGGTTAGGTCCGGCTAAAACTTACTGGAGTAAATATATTCCACTAAAAGTTTACTCCATCAGATACTGCACTGTTTTTAGGGGATCGGTTACAAATGTCCTTACCAATCGAGAGGGAGAAGGCTTGTCACGGCTACTCCGAGGTCCAGCCATGGTGTGTCTCGCGTTAGAGGGTGAATGCATGTCGTGGTTGCTGCTTGTTCAGGGCGGTGTCTGTGAGGTCTGCATCCAAAGAGGACCCGGTCATCTGCACCATCAAGCAACGGTCCCTGACCTCAAAGGAGTAAGATGTGCACCGTCGTCGACAGATCAACACTAAGGCCCTCGCATAGGGCATTGAGGTGTGATACCGCGTCGCGGAGGACGTCTGTGCCTGGATCCTAGCGAAGAGGCAATCATGGCCGCTTGTGGCCTCTTGGTGGAGCAAGCCTAGGTCCCCATGCCCTCGCCGGTCAACCCCCAGATAGGACAAGAACATGTCATGTACCTCCTTCGACACATTCGACTCCCACGTCAATCTCTACATTTCGTTTGAGTGCTATTTCCATGACAATAAGACAAGCGCAAGGGCAAGCCATCGATGAACTTCTTCTATATCCGGTCCTTGTTTAGTCATGTTATCAAACTATCTAGCCTTAGTTAACTGTTGTTTTTATGTTACTCTCAAACTACGGTCGAGTCTTAGTTAAATGTTGTTCTATGTCCGTTGTTTGAACTATGTCATATGTATATTGTTTACATATGTATTGATCGACGATGTGTGGCTTGTATGGATTTGAGAGTTCATATATGAGTTTAATGAACAGGGTCGGTCTTCTACATGGTTGCATCCGAGGACATATAAATGATAAAATTTGCCCATTCCGACTTGATGCTCTTTGTGTGGTTCTCCCATCGCATCATTTGGCTTCTTCTCCTCGAGTTCATCCATGCTACATACAGTAGATGCATTCTCGGTTATATCTCTTTTTGAAAAGAAAAGAAAAACATGTTCGGCATTCGGGGATAAGTTTTTTGCATGGAAATGGAGGCACAGTGATCCTCCCGCTAAAACAAAGGAGGCACAGTGATCCCATTAAACCAGCTGACAGATAAGCAAGACGAAGCTAGCAACTGACACCAGACAGCGACACGATGGATTGGACTCGGGGGTCGCTGAGAAGAAACAACGATGAAGGAAAGCGCCGGCAACGACTGCCGGGCCTAAAAGAAGTCATTTACGGCAAGCTTTAAGGTACTCTCCATCAAGAACACAAAAGAAGGTGCAAGTTCACTCTCCATCCACAAGCCATCCATGAATCCATTGTACTCCGAACGATCAAGAACAACAAGCTAGCCTAAATAAACAAACAAATTAGAGTGACCAAACACGAACTTCACCCGCATTTACGGGTCAGTTCACTCGGTGAAACCAAATCCACAAAAGTGAAAGAACTATACAGTCTACAGCACACCGACCCTACTGTATATAAATACGACCATGCATCTTGACCGTTCCTTCCTTCCATACGGTATACGTCTTCAGTTTTACTACCTCTCTACCTCCATGGGCTTAGTGCCATCGCTGACCATGTGCCCGTAGCCACGCTTCGCGGCCTCCAGGTCATCCTCGTCGTCATCGTTCTCGTGATCGTCCCCGATGCTGAACCGGCCGCCGGCGTGTCCCCCCTTGACCAGCGGCAAGTACTGCGGCTCCTCGGGATACAGCCTGCTGACCTGGAGGTAGAACACGACGACGAACACCAGGGTGCCCGTCAGGTACCAGCTGAACTGCAGGTTGACCAGCGACTTGGCGCGGTGGAGCGCCTCGTCGGTGCTGCACCGGACCACGTCGTGCCCGTCCTCGCGGTTCAGGAAGCACCCCTTGGGGATGAGCCCCGGCGTCCAGAGCATGACGCCCATGACGATGAACCACACGCCCTGGAACACCAGGCTCGCCGACCTGACCAGGCTCACCACGAAGCTCCGCGGGTACGGGATGCCCAGCACCGTGGTGGCCAGTGTGACGGCGATGACGGCCTGCAGCAGCCAGTGGAACTGCCCCTCCACGCCCATGTGGTCCGTGGAGTGGAGGTGAAAGATGAGCAGCTGCTGCGCGAACGCCGCGGCGGCGGCCAGCTGCGACACGGCGTCCCGCATGGGCGCCCGGACCCTGTCCATGTGGATGCTGACCGCGGCAAAGGTGAGCAGGGCGAGCGAGATGGACGCGTGCTCGAAGTTGTGGAGGTGGTCGGACGGGATGGTGCTGTCGTCGTCGAACGGCTGGTGCTTCGCCGGGCCGATGACGAGCTCCATCAGGATGGACATCGACGTGCCGACGATGACGAGGATGAGCTCGAGGTGGCGGACGCCGCGCGCGGGGAACCAGACCGGCGCGGCGTAGGAGCCGGGCCGCAGCGCGAACAGACGGATGTGGTTGAACAGCTGCCACAGGCCGATGAGGAGGAAGCCGGCGCCCGGCGCGACGTGACCGACGAGGGTGCCCATGGCTACCGCGGCTGCGAGGGCACGAGGACAGACAATCGAGGGTACAGAGTGCGGGGAGGAGGGAAATGTTAGTGGTGATCAGCTGGGTTTGAAGTTTGAATGGCTGATGGCAACCATGATGGGGTTTAAGAAGGTTGGATTGTCGACTCTCTGGAGAGTTCCGGTGGCTTGGAAGGTTTGAAAAGTTTCCTTTATATTTTACAAAATGGAATTGGACAACCTCGATGGGCAGCACTTCAGCAGTGATGTGTTCAAAGCTCAGGGATAGTCCCCTTCTCATTCTGTTTTGCTTACTTGGTTGGTCTTCCAGGATCATGGTTTAATTTTTCTTTTATTTGCGTGCAGTGTGATACGACTAATTATTTATCCTCTGCAAGATGGTTGAGTACATAAGTTAAGACAAGATAGTGATGAGTATGAGAGCCTCTGATGTTAGTAGTTCAACTATTGTTGATAACCAAGTCGTTGTCTCTGTAGATTGACTATATTACACACTTCTCATTAAGGTTGGCCTTTCTTTCTTTTTTTCATAGTGATAGTATCAATTTACTTGTACGTCCGCGCATTACAGGATATTTTTGACAAGAGCAATCTGTTAATTACTTTTCAAAGAAAAAACATCTTTTTGTTTTTCTTCTTCGACTATTGTTGTTGCTTGCTAAATGAACGCCCGGGATGATGTCTATACAAGGGATATTTTATAGGATACTTGCACGCATATAATTAAACTAATCGTGCATATTGGAATCCACGTCTGATTTTTCCTATTCGCCCAAGGTAGAGATTTTGATATGTCCACGAGAACTGTGTTCGGTGTTTTTGGCAATATTAACATATCTTGTGTTTCCAACACATACATCTTACTTTTCGAATCAACTCTTTCACTGGCGCATATTTACTTTACTTTGTAATACAGGCTGGACGCATTGTAAATCTATCACCTTGATTTTGGAACTTTTTAATAAGATGGCTGCATGCATCGATTGATGCAGAGGTCCGAAACTTCGATCCTCCTTTTCAAAAAAAAACTCTTTCACGGTCACGCGCCGGAGAGAACGATCCATCCAAAGCGGAGTAACCAGCCGACAACTTTTCCCTTTGGGGCCCACCACGTGGACAAGGTCATGTGATGGCTGGTTAACACATGCATGTCTATAGGGCGGTGGCGCACTCAAATTGCCTAAACCATCCAATTTTGCTCTCAATGTTCTATTGGTTTGTTTGCGTAAGCCACATAAGCCTAAGCCCAAGATGATGTGTAGGTACATGACAATTGTTAGGCAATGAGACTCACGCCCAATTTATCTTACTTCTTCATGGATTTTGAGATCTCCACAACAACTGTGTTAGTTTTATTTATTTACTTTTAGAACAAAAATCATCTTCTTTCTTTGGCTCGACTCATATTGGTGTGTTTCCTTGGGTAAGACTATATAAGCGTAAGACGGTATCTTAAACTAGGGATTTTAGTAAATTGCTTTAGAAAACTTGCACACATACAATTTATGAGTTGTTTGAAATGGGTATAAATTGTTGTGGCCACCAATACTTAGCTCCAACTAGAACTAATTATCTATTCTCTACAAGATGGTTGAGTACATAATTTAATACACGATAGTGATGAGTGATGAGAATGCGATCATCTGATGTTTCCTAGTTCAAATGTTGTCGATAATCATGTTGTTGTCTCCGTATTTTGACTATGTTACACATATCTCACTAAGGTTGGTGGTTCTTTCTTTTAGTCATAGCGGCATGGTTGTTCTAGCAAGGTGTTTATTGTGATGTCCTCTGTTTGTAACATCACATTAATTGTTGTAAGCGTTACTGGATGTTTCTCACAAGAGCAATCTATAAATTGCTTTCCAAAGTAAAATATGGCATGGTGGCTACACACAAGGGACATTTGGTTGGATATTCATATGCATATAATTAATCTGATGAGCTTTGCTACAAGTACGTAATGACTTAGAAAGGAAAGGCTTACGCACCTTTCGTCTCATAATATAAAGACGTTTTTTACATTAGTGTGGTATAAAAAACGCTTTTATATTACGACACAGAGGGAGAGTATTAATTAGGGACACAGTTCATTCTAAAATTGTGTATGTATTCTTGATCTGACAGTAGATATAGAAACTTGCGTCTGTTTTTTCCTAATCATCCATGGTAGGGAGTTTATTTGAGGGAATGGTAGGGACTTTTAGATGTCCACGAAACCATGATAGGTGTTTTCGACAATATTAACACATCTTGCTTTCTCAGCGAAAACATCCTTTTTCCTTTTGCTTCTCCAAGGCAGTATAAGCCTAAGATGATGTCTAGATAAATGACATCTGGTAGGGTACTTGCACGCGAATGATTTGGGAGACACTCAAACTCGTGTCCTCTTTTCTTCAAATCCTCTATGGTAAGGATTTGCCGCAACCATGTTAGTCGTTTTATAGTAAAAAAAAATGTTTACTCATACACATACTTTTCAACTTAAAACATTTTGTGTGTGTGTGGCTCATCTGACTTATTGGTGTGCTTGATTGCCTAAGCCTAGGACGGTATCTTAAACAAGGGGTTTTGGTTAAGTGCTTTAAAAAACTTGCACGCGTCTCTACCATTAAACGGAGAGGTACACCCCGTTCCAAAAAAAAACGGAGAGAGGTACACACTGAAACTCAATTATCCTTCTTTTTTCCTAACTGTCCACGACTGGTGTTTCAACGGTTGACGTTAGCTCGGCCTCCACCGTGCCCGTGTCAGAGTTGTGTTGCCGTGCCGGCGTGACCTGTGTGTGTACGTACGATCGACAGCTACCGCGCTGACATGTCATCCCCGACCGGCCACACCCTGGTGCCACACGGTTACACGGCAGTCTGCTGGGCGCCGCCGTGGATAGCGTGGTCCGTCTCCTAGAAGTACGCCGGCGGCGGAAAGTCCCGGTCGTTTCGCGCTGCCGGGGTGGAACTAGTTTGGTTGCACTTTTCTGACCTGGCCGCGGCGGCGACGGAACTGCCGTGGCGCAGCCACGCACGTACCCTGCCCATGTCTGCGCTTTTGGTGGGGTCGGTTTCTGGGCGGCAACCATTTTTTCTCGTTGCCGGTTTCGTGCTTGCTGCGAACAACGTGACGATAGACCAACCACGTTCTAGAAAGGGCACGAGTTTTCTTTTGAGTCGAGAAAGGGTACGACTTGTGTACTTTTTGTTAGAACATAGTAAATGCTGACACTCATATATACACGCATACATTCATCTTTATAAATATATACGTAGATCTTATCTTTATAAATAACTTTAAAAAACTAAGCCAACATATCATCTCGTAGTCGACGAAAATATTTTTTTTATTAAACGCGCATCATCAAAATTTTTAAAATAAATATAAAATAATGTCAACACTAAGATTAAACTTGATGAACGGAGGATACAACCATTCTTTTAACCATTCAACAAGAAGTGAACTTGGAACACAGCTCTTCTGTATTTATCTTTATCCTTTTTAGCGTGCCCTGTTTCCGGGAGTTCAAAGAATAACAAAGAACGATGATGAATTGTTCCAGAATAATGTAAAAAAGAGTGAATTGTTCATGAAGACCCGAAAGGCACCCTTGCAACTCCAAGAAAATGGAAAGCACCGTTGCTCAAAAGATATATTTTGCAACAAAAGCTCGGGGGCAGGAGTTATTCGCGAAAAATAATAATAAAATACTAGAGTACCTGATCACTATCTTGAAAAACACCATCCTGAGCGAGTGAGCGTTATCTTGGAAAATAAATACCACCCTGAGCTTCGGATGTGATGAAAATGAAAGCTAGCTTCCTTGCCTTGCAAGAATCTCTAACTTGCCACGGCTGACCGCTAATTACATACTGTATCAAGCCCGAAGTCAACACCTGCTGAATGTCATAAAAGAGTATCTAGACTACTTTCCATCACAGAGCTAAGTTCATATTGGTACTCGCCTCTTATTTTTTGACCAAAGGAAGGATGTTAGAATTAGCTGCCAAGTGCCAACGCAGAATCCACCTAAGCGCTGAGGTTAGCGCCCGGCGGCTCAAGATGATCATCTCGCGCGATTCATCTGCCTGAGCTTTCTGGTGGAAAAAATTATTATGGCCGGGCTTGGGAAAAGACAAACACTGATGAAACAGCAGACCGATGATTGGCATCTTATAGATTGAAGTGAAGCTGAATTCAGCGTCTGGAGCGAAGTCGGTAAGAATGCAATTAGCATCATTTGATGTTAATTAATGAAGTACATACTTCGTTCCAAAAATGAATTACAACTTATGATTTGGGACAGTAAAACTGGGTACTTTTTCAGGATTTATTTTTTTAGCAAGTTATTAGGATATCCAGAGTTTACTCATTCAAATAAAACAAAAAGGTACATATGCAACTCGGTTTCTATTTCTACCATGAACACATTTGTAGAAAAAGTTGAACATATTTGTAACTATGAAAAAAAAAGCAATCTTCGGAGCAAGAAACACAAGAAGACCAAGAATGGCAACACAACCATGGAAGGCTGCAAGGGAGCAGAACAAGAAGTGGATCTAGTTACCCTCTCACTAGATCTATATAACATGATATCAAGTTACCATGTTTATGATATCTCTGCTTTTGTCTCTATGAGATGTAAGACTATGATGTACTTAAACTGTGCTGTCAGTGAGGTAACTAGGCTGATATATGACTTTTTATCCTATTTAAGCAAGAAGCTGGCTTGGAACTGAGAGATGATTGCTGGGTTTGAGATTTTTCTGAGAACAATTGTATGCATTACAGTACTCTATGATGAATAGATACTGAAACATCCTGAATTGGAACATTAGAGGCATTAATGACCCCCCAAAATGGACAATACTGGCAAATAAAATTGAGGAATTATAGTGCTCTATTGTATGTTTGCAAGAAACCAAGAAATAATCTTTTGATAGTACATACTTGAATTTTTTTTGTCCCAGAAGGATTGGAGAAATTGCATTTCTGCCATCTATAGGTGCATCAGGAGGACTTCTAATTGCATGGAATGAGAAAATGTTCACCGGTCACATCCATCACACCAATGAATTTTCTCTATCCATCCAATTCACATCCACTCACAATGGGGATCAATGGATTTTAATTAATATATATGGCCCTTGTCAACAGAATGAAAGAATTCTATTTCTAAACTGGTTACAGAACTTCCAATTGCCAGATGACACACATTGGATTCTTATGGGCGATTTCAACTATATCAGACATATTCACAATAGAAGTAGGAAAGGAGGTAGTATAAATGATATGCTCTCATTCAATGAAACTATCAACAGACAGGCACTCATTGAAATCCCACTCAAAGGTAGAAAATTCACTTGGAGCAACATGCAAGAGGCCCCACTATTGGAAAAACTGGACTGGTGTTTCACCTCTAATGCTTGGACACTCAAATACCCTGGTATGTTTGCCCTACCACTTGCAAAAACTAGATAAGATCATGTGCCAATTAAAATCCAGATTGGATCCTCTATTCCTAAAGCCAATATCTTCATATTTGAAAACTACTGGTTAGAAGATCACCAATTAAAAGAGGTTGCCAATTCTATCTGGACACAAGAGGTGGATGCTACTGATAGTGCCAAAGTCATAGCTATAAATTCAAAAGACTGAGAAAAGGATTAAAGAATTGGTCCAAAAATCTGTCTGACTTAAAAAAATCATTGCAGATACCAACTTCATAGTTCTATGCTTTGATATGATTGAGGAATACAAGGCTCTATCTTTGGAGGAAGATAATGCCAGAATCATTCTCAAACATCATCTTGAAGTCATCCTAGATAATGAGAGGAAATACTGGAAGCAAAGAGGCACTATAAGTAATATCAAAGTAGCTGAAGCCAACACTAAATACTTTCAGGCTAAGGCAACCATCAAGTTCATAAACAACTCCATTGCCATGCTAAGAGTGTTGGAAATATGCCCTAGAGGCAATAATAAAATGGTTATTATTGTATTTCCTTGTTCATGATAATTGTCTATTGTTCATGCTATAATTGTATTAACCATAAACCAGAATGCATGTGTGAATACATAGACCACAATGTGTCCCTAGTGAGCCTCTAGTTGACTAGCTCATTGATCAATAGATGGTCACGGTTTCATGACCATGGACATTGGATGTCGTTGATAACGGGATCACATCATTAGGAGAATGATGTGATGGACAATACCCAATCCTAAGCATAGCACAAGATCGTGTAGTTCTTTTGCTAAAGCTTTTCCAGTGTCAAGTATCATTTCCTTAGACCATGAGATTGTGAAACTCCCGGATACCGTAGGAATGCTTTGGCTGTTCCAAACGTCACAACGTAACTGGGTGGCTAGAAAGGTGCACTACGGGTATCTCCGAAAGTGTCTGTTGGGTTGGCACGAATCGAGACTGGGATTTGTCACTCCGTATGACGGAGAGGTATCTCTGGACCCACTCGGTAAGACATCATCATAATGAGCTCAATGTGACTAAGGAGTTAGCCACGGGATGATGTGTTACGAAATGAGTAAAGAGACTTGCCGGTAATGAGATTGAACAAGGTATAGGGATACCAACGATCGAATCTCGGGCAAGTATCATATCGCTAGACAAAGGGAATTGTATACGGGATTGATTGAATCCCCGACATCGTGGTTCATCCGATGAGATCATCATGGATCATGTGGGAGCCAACATGGGTATCCAGATCCCACTGTCGGTTATTGACCGGAGAGGTGTCTCGGTCATGTCTACATGTCTCCCGAACCCGTAGGGTCTACACACTTAAGGTTCGATGACGCTAGGGTTATAGGGAAATGGTATAAGTAATTACCAAAGGTTGTTCGGAGTCCCGAATGAGATCTCGGACATTACGAGGAGCTCCGGAATGGTCCGGAGGTAAATATTGATATATAGGAAGTCCTGTTTTGGTCATCGAAAAGTTTTCGGGCTCATCGGTAGTGTACTGGGAGTGCCGGGAGAGTGCCGGAGGACCCCCGGGAGGGGTGTGACGACCAAAAGACTTAGTGGGCTGTTAGAGGAGGTGAACCAGCCCTTATTGGGCTGGACACGTCCTTCCGGAAAGGCCCATGTGGCTAGGGATAAGGAAATAAGGCTAAAAGAGATTTAAAAGGAAGAGATCCACCTTCCTTGTGGGAGGTGGACTCCTCCCTAGCTCGGCCGAACCTCTCCTCCTTGGAGGAGGGGCCAAGGCAGCCCTCCCTCTCCCTCCTCCTATATATACTTGAGGTTTTGGCTGTTTTTAGACAAGATTTGATCTCTCTCTCCCACGGCGCAGCCCTACCTCTCTTCTTCCTCCTCCGCGGTGCTTAGGCGAAGCTCTGCCAGAATACCTTGCTGCTCCACCACCACCATGCCGTCGTGCTGCTGTTGGAGATCTTCCCCAACCTCTCCCTCCTCCTTGCTGGATGAAGGCGCGGGACACGTCACCGGGCTGTACGTGTGTTGAACGCGGAGGCGCCATTGTTTGGCGCTTAGATCGGAATCCACCGCGATCTGAATCGCTGCGAGTACGACTCCACCAACTGCGTTCTTGTAACGCTTCCGCTTAGCGATCTTCAAAGGTATGAAGATGCAATCTCTCCCCACTCGTTGCTGGTTTCTCCATAGATAGATCTTGGTGATTGTAGGAAATTTTTTGATTTACTACTACGTCTCCCAACAGTGCCATCATGAGCTAGGTCTATGCGTAGAATCTATGCACGAGTAGAACACAAGTTGTTGTGGGCGTCGATCTTGTTAATTCGCTTACCGTTACTAGTCTTATCTTGATTCGGTGGTATTGTGGGATGAAGCGGCCCGAACCAACTTTACACGTACGCTTACGTGAGACCGGTTCCACCACCTAACATGCACTTGTTGCATAAGGTGGCTAGCGGGTGTCTGTCTCTCCCACCTTAGTCGGATCAGATTCGATGAAAAGGGTCCTTATGAAGGGTAAATAGCAATTGGCATATCACGTTGTGGTTTTAGCGTAGGTAAGAAACGTTCTTGCAAGAAACCTACAGCAACCACGTAAAACTTGCAACAACAAATTAGAGGACGTCTAACTTGTTTTTGCAGCATGTGCCTTGTGATGTGATATGGCCAGAGAATGTGATGTAATGCATTGTGATGTATGAGATTGATCATGTTCATGTAATAGGATTCACGACTTGCATGTCGATGAGTATGACAACCGGCAGGAGCCATAGGAGTTGTCTTATTTTATTGTATGACCTGTGTGTCAATCAAGAACGCCATGTAATTACTTTACTTTATTGCTAAATGTTAGCCATAGTAGTAGAAGTAATAGTTGGCGAGACAACTTCATGAAGACACGATGATGGAGATCATGATGATGGAGATCATGGTGTCGTGCCGGTGACAGTGATGATCATGGTGCCCCGAAGATGGAGATCGAAAGAGCAAGATGATATTGGCCATATCATGTCACTATATTGATTGCATGTGATGTTTATCATGTTTACATCTTATTTGCTTAGAATGACGGTAGTGAATAAGATGATCTCTCAATAAAATTTCAAGAAAGGTGTTCACCCTAACTGTGCATCATTGCTAAGGATCGTTGTTCCGAAGCACCACGTGATGATCGGGTGTGATAGGTTCTAACATTCGCATACAACGGGTGTAAGCCAGATTTACACACGCTAAACACTTAGGTTGACTAGACGAGCCTAGCATGTACAGACATGGCCTCGGAACACGGAAGACCGAAAGGTCGAACATGAGTCGTATAGAAGATACGATCAACATGGAGATGTTCACCATGGATGACTAGTCCGTCTCACGTGATGATCGGACACAGGCTAGTTGACATGGATCATGTGTCACTTGGATGACTAGAGAGATGTCTATCTAAGTGGGAGTTCATTAAATAATTTGATTATGTGAACTTAATTATCATGAACTTAGTCTAAAATTGTCTTTACAATCTATATTATAGATCCAATGGCCAATGCTAATGTCACCCTCAACTTTAACGCGTTCCTAGAGAAAACCAAGCTGAAAAATGATGGAAGCAACTATGCGGACTGGGTTCGTGGCTTGAGGATCATCCTCATAGCTTCCAAAAGGTTGTATGTCCTTGATGCATCGCTAGGTGACGCACCCATTTTCCCAGCAGATCAAGACGTTATGAATGCTTGGCAGTCATGCTGCGATGATTACTCCCTTGTTCAGTGCGGCATGCTTTACAGTTTAGAACCGGGGCTACAAAAGCGTTTTGAGCAACACGGAGCAGATGAGATGTTCCAAGAGCTGAAACTGGTTTTCCAAGCTCATGCCCGGGTCGAGAGATATGATGTCTCCGACAAGTTCTTCAGTTGTAAGATGGAGGAAAACAGTTCTGTCAGTGAGCACATACTCAAAATGTCTGGGTTACACAATCGCTTGACTCAGCTAGGAGTTAATCTCTCGGATGACTCGGTCATTGACAGAATCCTCCAGTCGCTTCCACCTAGCTACAAGAGCTTTGTGATGAACTAAAACATGCAGGGTATGGAGAAGTCCATTCCTAAGTTGTACTCGATGTTGGAATCAGCGGAGGTCGAGATCAAAAAGGAGCATCAAGTGTTGATGGTGAATAAGACCACTAGTTTCAAGAAAGGCAAGGGTAATAAGAACTTCAAGAAGGACGGCAAAGCTATTGTCGCGCCTGGTAATCAAGTTGCTGGGAAGAAGAACAAGAATGGACCCAAGCCTGAGACTGAGTGCTTTTATTGCAAGGGTACCGGTCACTGGAAGCGGAACTACCCCAAGTACTTAGCGGATAAGAAGGCCGGCAACGTTAAAGGTATATGTGATATACTTGTTATTGATGTGTATCTAACTAGCGCTCGTAGTAGCTCTTGGGTATTTCATACCGGTGCAGGTGCTCACATTTGTAACTCCAAGCAGGAGCTGCGGAATAAGCGGAGACTGGCAAAGGACGAGGTGACGATGCGCGTCGGGAATGGTTCCAAGGTCGATATGATCGCCGTCGGCACACTACCTCTACATCTACCTTCGGGATTAGTTTTAAACCTCAATAATTGTTATTTAGTACCAGCTTTGAGCATGAACATTGTATCTGGATCTCGTTTGATGCGAGATGGCTACTCATTTAAATCTGAGAATAATGGTTGCTCTATTTATATAAGAGAAATGTTTTATGGTCATGCCCCACTGGTCAATGGTTTATTTTTGATGAATCTCGAACATGATGTTACACTTGTCCATAGTGTGAGTACCAAAAAGTGTAAGGTTGATAACGATAGTCCCACTTACATGTGGCACTGCCGCCTTGGTCATATTGGTGTCAAACGCATAAAGAAGCTCCATGTTGATGGACTTTTGGAGTCTCTTGATTTCGAATCATTTGACACGTGCAAACCATGCCTCATGGGCAAGATGACCAAGACTCTGTTCTCCGGAACAATGGAGCGAGCAACTGACTTATTGGAGATAATACATACCGGTGTGTGCGGTCCAATGAGCGTCGAAGCTCGCGGTGGCTATCGTTATGTTCTCACCCTCATAGATGACTTGAGCAGATATGGGTATGTCTACTTAATGAAACACAAGTCTGAAACCTTTGTAAGGTTCAAGGAATTTTAGAGTGAGGTGGAGAATCAACGTGACAGGAAAATAAAGTGCCTACGATCTGATCATGGCGGAGATTATTTGAGTCACGAATTTGGCATGCACCTAAGGAAATGTGAAATTGTTTCAAAACTCACGCCGCCTGGCAAACCTCAGAGAAATGGTGTGTCTGAATGTTGTAATCGCACTCTATTGGATATGGTGCGATCTATGATGTCTCTTACCGACTTACCGCTATCATTTTGGGGATATGCATTAGAGACTGTCGCATTCACTTTAAATAGGGCACCTTCAAAGTCTATTGAGACGACACCATACGAATTATGGTTTGGAAAGAAACCTATGCTGTCGTTTCTAAAAGTTTGGTGATGCGATGCTTATGTGAAGAAACTTCAACCTAAGAAGCTCGAACCCAAAGCGGAAAAGTGCGTCTTCATAGGATATCCCAAAGAGACTATTAGGTATACCTTCTACCTCAGATCCGAAGGCAAAGTATTTGTTGCCAAGAATGGATCCTTTCTCGAGAAAGAGTTTCGCTCGAAAGAATTAAGTGGGAGGAAAATAGAACTTGATGAGGTAATCGTACCTCCACTCGAACCGGATAGTACCACAGCACAGGAAGTTGTTTCCGTGGAGCCTACACTGGCTGGAGAGGAAGTTAATGATGATGATCATGAAACTTCAGATCAAGTTACTCTTGGGGAATGTTGCACGGGAAACAAAAAAAATCCTACGCACACGCAAGATCTATCCTGGTGATGAGCATCTACAAGAGGGAGAGTGGATCTACATACCCTTGTAGATCGCTAAGCGGGAAGCGTTAAGAAACGCGGTTGGTGTAGTCGAACATCTTCGCGATCCAAATCGTCGAGCATCCCGCGATCTCATCACGATCCGTCCCACGATCCAATCACGATCCGTCCTACGAACTCATCACGATTCGTCCCGCGATCTCATCACGATCAGTCTTGCGATCTTGATCACGGTCCTTCCGATCTAGCGCCGAACGGACGGCACCTCCGCGTTCAGCACATGTATAGCTCGATGACGATCTCTGCCTTCTTGATCTAGCAAGAGGGAGCGGAGAGGTAGATGAGTTCTCCGGCAGCACGACGGTGTTGCGGCGATGGTGGTGGAGCTATTCCAGCAGGGCTTCGTCTAAGCACCGCTGAAAACCGATCTAGAGGAGAAATTGCGATCTAGAGGAGAGGTAGCACGTGGCTATTAGTGTTAGCTTTTTCCTCTAAATCCTCTAGTATATATAGGAGGAGAGGAGGAGGAGGCTTGTCTCCCAAGGAGCCAGCCCTTGGGTCGGCCAAACTAGGAAGGAGGAGTCCTCCTCCTCCACTCCTAGTAGGATTAGGACTCCTTCCTAATTTAGCCCTTTTGCCTTTTTCCACCTTTTTCCTTTTGGGCTTTTTGTTCCCAGCCGCATGGGCCCTTTGTGAGAATTCCTCCAGCTCACTAAGGTCTGGTATTCATCCTCCCACAGCCCATGTAGCCTCTTGGGTCGAAATACCCCTCCCGATGGTCTCCCGGTACACTACCGGCACTCCCGGTACACTACCGATGAGCCCGAAACTTTGGACTTACTATATATCAATCATTACATCCGGACCATTCCAGAGCTCCTCTTGACATCCGGGATCTCATCCGGGACTCTGAACAACCTTCGGTCATCACCATACATAACTCTATACTACCGAAACGTCACCAAACCTTAAGTGTGCAGACCCTGTAGGTTCGAGAACTATGTAGACATGACCGAGACACCTCTATGGTCAATAACCAATATCGGGGCCTGGATGTCCATATTGGTTCCTACATATTCTACGAAGATCTTTATCGGTCGAACCTCTATGTCAAGGATTCAGTTAATCCCGTATGATGTTCCCTTTGTTCTTCGGTATGTTACTTGCTCGAGATTCGATCGTCGGTATCTCCATACCTAGTTCAAGCTCATTACCGGCAAGTCTCTTTACCCGTTTCATAATACAAGATCCCGTGACTAACACTTATTCACATTGCTTGCAAGGCTTGTTGTGATGTTGTATTACCGAGTGGGCCCTGAGATACCTCTCCGTCACACGGAGTACCAAATCCCAGTCTTAATCCATGCCAACCCAACAGACACCCTCGGAGATACCTATAGAGTACCTTTATAGTCACCCAATTACGTTGTGACGTTTGATACACACAACGCACTCTTCCGGTGTTAGTGAGTTGCATGATCTCATGGTCATAGAAACAGATACTTGACATGCAGAAAACAGTAGCAATAAACTAACATGATCATATGCTACGTTTGTAGTTTGGGTCTTGTCCATCACACCATTCTCCTAATGATTTGATCCCATTATTAAATGATATCTCATGTCCATGGCTAGGAAACCTTAACCATCTTTGATCGACGAGCTAGTCTATTAGAGGCATACTAGGGACATGGTTTTGTCTATGTATCCACATATGCATCTAAGTCTCCGATCAATACAATTATAGCATGGATAATAAACGATTATCATGAACAAGGAAATATGATAATAACTAATTTATTATTGCCTCTTGGGCATATTTCCAACAGTCTCCCACTTGCACTAGAGTTAATAATCTAGTTCACATCACCATGTGATTTGCATTGTTATGAATCTAACACCCAATGAGTTCTGGGGCTCGATCATGCTTTGCATGTGAGAGAGGTCTTACAGTCAACGGGTCTACGACATTCAGATCCGTGTGTACTTTGCAAATCTCTATGTCAAACTATAAACACTGCTACTACACTCCAGTAGGTACTATTCCAAATGGCTGCTCCACTATACGTATCCAGATTGCTACTACGAGTCATCCCGATTGGTGTTAAAGCTTACATCGGCGTAACTCTTTACGACGAACTCTTTATCACCTCCGTAATCAAGAAAAATCTCATTAGTCTTTTAGTTACTAAGGATAATCTTGACCGCTATCCAGTGATCCAATCCTGGATCACTCTTGTACCCCTTGACGGACTCATGGAAAGGCACACACAGGTGCGGTACACAGCATGGCGTATTATACAGAGCCTATGGCTAAGGCATAGGGGACGACGTTTGTACTTTCTCTTTCTTCTACCGTTGTCAAGCTTTGAGTCTTACTCAACTTCACACCTTACAAATCAGGCGAGAACTCTTTCTCTAACTGATCCATTTTGAACTCTTTCAAAATCTTGTCAAGGTATGTACTCATTGAAAGTCTCATCAAGCATCTTGATCTATCTCTATAGATCTTGATGCTCAACAATTAGGTAGCTTTATCCAGGTCTTCCTTTGAAAATCACTTTTCAAACAACTGTTTATGCTTTCTAGAAATTCTACATTATTTCCGATCAACAATATGTCATCCACATATACTTATGAGAAATTCTATAGTGCTCCCACTCACTTTATTGTAAATACAAGTTTCTCGTAAACTTTGTATAAACTACAAAACTTTGATCACCTCATCAAAGTTTATATTCCAACTCCGAGATGCTTGCTCCAGCCCTTAGATGAATTGCTGGAGCTCGCACACCTTTTAGCATCTTTAGGACTGACAAAACCTTCTGGTTGTATCACATACAACCTTTCCTCAAGTAAACTATTAAGGAAACAATGTTTTTTCATCCATCTGCCAGATTTCATAATTGAAAAATGCAGCAACTGCTAACATCATTCCAACCGACTTTTGCATCGCTACGAGTGAGAAAGTCTCATCGCAGTTAACTCTTTAAACTTGTCAGAAACTTCTTTGTGACAAGTCGAGCTTTATAAATCGTGACATTTACCATCAGCGTCTGTCTTCATCTCAAAGGTCCATTTGTACTCGACGACCTGCCGTCCAACGAGCAAGTCTACCAAATTCTATACTTGGTTTTCATACATGGATCCTTTCTCGGATTTCATGGCCTCTAACCATTTTTCAGAATCCGGGCCCATCATCGCTTCTCCATATCTCGTAGGTTCATCATTGTCCAACAACATGACCTCCAAGACAGGGTTGTCGTACCACTCAGGAGCAGTAGGCATCCTTGTCGACCTACAAGGTTTGATAGTAACTTGATCCGAAGCTTCATGATGATCATCATTTAGTTCCTCTTCAACTGATGTAGGTTCCAGAGAAACATCTTTCTGCGTTGCGCTACTCTCTAGTTGAAACAAAGGTTCAACAACCTCATCAAGTTCTATCTTCCTCCCACTCAATTCTTTCGAGAGAAACTCTTTCTCGAGAAAGGATCCGTTTTAGCAACAAACACTTTATGCTCGGATCTGAGATAGAAGGTTTACCCAACTGTTCTTAGGGTATTCTATGAAGATGCATTTGTCTGCTTTGGGTTTGAGCTCATTAGGTGAAAACATTTTTCCACACAAGCTTCGCAGCCCCAAACATTAAGAAATGACAGCTTGGGTTTCTATCAAACCCTAATTCATATGGTGTCATCTCAACGGATTTAGATGGTGCCCTATTTAAAGTGAATGTAGTTTTCTCTAATGCATAACCCCAACATTATAATAGCAAAACGATAAGAGACATCATAGAACGCACCATATCCAATAGAGCGCGACTATGATATTCGGACACACCATCACACTATGGTGTTCTAGGTGGTGTGAGTTGTGAAACAATTTTCACATTGTCTAAAGTTGTATGCCAAACTCGTAACTCACATATTCATCTCCACGATCATATCATAGACATTTTTATCTTCTTGTCACGATCATCTTAAACTTCACTCTAAATTTGTTTGAACTTTTCATACGATTTAGACTTGTGTTTCATTAAGTAAATATACTCATATATACTCAAATCATCAGTGAAGGCAAGAAAATAACGATATCCATTGCACGCTACAACACTCATTGGACCGTATAAATCAACATGTATCATTTCCAATAAGTCAATTGCCTGTTCGAAAAATGGGGTTTTAGTCATCTTGTCCAAGAGGCATGGTCCGCATGTCTCAACCGATTCAAAATCGAATGAGTCCAAAGATCCATCAGCATGGAATTTCTTCATGCGATTTATACCAATATGACATTTAGCGCCAGTGCCACAAGTATGTGGTACTATCATTATTAACTTTGTATCCATTGGCATCAATGTTATGAACATGTGTATTACTATGATAAAGATTCAACAAACCATTCTCACTGGGTGCATCACCATTGAAGGTATTATTCATGTAAATAGAATAACCATTATTCTCTAACTTAAATGAATAACCATGTTGCAATAAACATGATCTAATCATGTTCATGCTTAACGCAAACACCAAATTACATTTATTTTAGGTTGTCACTAATCTCGAAGGTAGAGAGAGTGTGCGATGTTGATCACATCAACTTTGGAAACATTTCCAACACACATCGTCACCTCACACTTAGCTAGTCTCCATTTATTCCGTAGCTTTTACTTCGAGTTACTAACATTTAGTAACCGAAACGGTATCCATACCCAGGTGCTACTAGGAGTACTAGCAAGGTACACATCAATAACACATATATCAAATATACTTTTGTCGATGTTGCCAGCCTTCTTATCTACCAAGTATCTAGGGTTGTTCTGCTTCAGTGACCGCTCTCCTCATAATAGAAGCACTTAGTCTCGGGTTTGGGTTGCTTCACTGGAGCAGCAACTGACTTGCCATCCATGAAGTTTTCCTCCTTGCCCTTGCCCTTCTCGAATCTAGTGGTTTTACTAACCATCAACACTTGATGCTCCTTCTTGATTTCTACCTTCGCGATGTCAAATATCGGGAACAGCTCAGGGGTCATTATTTCTATCCCTGGCATTTTATAGTTCATCACCAAGTTCTAGTAGCTTAGTAACAGTGACTTGGAGAACTATATCAATCGCTATCTTATATGGAAGATAAACTCCCACTCAATTCAAGCGATTGTAGCACCCAGACAATCTGAGCACATGCTCAACGATTGAGCTATTCTCTTTCATCTTGCAGGCAAAGAATCTTGTTGGAGATCTCACATCTCGCAATACAGGCATTAGCCTGAGATCCTAATTTAAGCTCTTAGAACATCTCATTTGTTCGGTGATGTTCAAAATGTTTCGGAGCCTCAATTCTAAGTCGTAATTCATGACGCACTAAACTATCAAGTAGTCATCAGAACGTGCATGTTAGATGTTCACAACATCTATAGACGACGCTAGAGGGGTTGGCGCACCGAGCGGTGCATTAAGGACATAAGCCTTCTGTGCAGCAATGAGGACAATCCTCAGATCACGGACCCAGTCCGCAATATTTCTACCATCATCTTTCAACTCTATTTCTCTAGGAACATATAAAAATTCAAGGGAGCTACAACGCAAGCTAGTAATCTACAACATAATTTGCAAAGACACTACTGACTATGTTCATGATAATGAGTTCAATTTATCATATTACTTAAGAACTCCCCTCAAATTGGCATCCCTCTGGTCATTCAAGTGATACATGATCCAAATTCACCAACTCAAGTCCGATCATCATGTCAGTTGAGGTGGTTTCAATGGTGAACATCATCATATTGATCATATCTACTATATGACTCATATTCGACCTTTCGGTCTCTTGTGTTCCGAGGCCATGTCTGTACATGCTAGGCTTGTCAAGTTTAACCCAAGTGTTCTGCATGTGCAACACTGGCTTGCACCCATCGTATGTGAACGTAGAGTCTATCACACCCGATCATCACATGGTGTCTCGACACGACGAACTTTCGCAACGGTGCACAATCGGGGAGAACACAATTTATCTTGAAATTTAAGTGAGGGGCCACCTTATAATGCTATTGTCGTCCTAAGCAAAACAAGGTGCATAAAAGGATTAACATCACATGCAAATCATAAGTGACACGATATGGCCATGAACTTGTGCTTTTGATCTCCATCTTGAAAGCACCGGCATTATCTTCATCATCACCGGCATGACACCATGATCTCCATCATCTTGATCTCCATCAATGTGTCCCCATCGGGTTTTTTGCACCCACCATGCTTCTACTACTATTGCTACCATTTAGCGATAAAGTAAAGCATTACATAGCGATTAATGATTGACACGCAGGTCATACAATAATTAAAGACAACCCTATGGCTCCTACGGGTTGCCATACTCATCGACATGCAAGTCGTGATATTCTATACAACACATGATAATCTCATACATCACATATATCTCATCATGTAATTGGCCATATCACATCACAACATACCCTACAAAAACAAGTTAGACGTCCTCTAATTGTTGTTGCATGTTTTACGTGGCTGGTACGGGTATCTAGCAAGAACAATTCTCACCTACGCAAAACCACAACGGTGATACATAAGTTGCTTTTCAAACTTCTCAAGGTCCGCCTTTGTCGAATTCGATCCAACTAAAGTAGGAGAAACAGACACCCGCCAGCCATCTTTGTGCAACGAAGTTACACGTCAGTCGATGGAACCGGTCTCTCGTAAGCGTACGAGTAAGGTTGGTCCGGGCCGCTTCATCCCACAATACCGCTGAACCAAAACACGACCAAGGGAGGAAGCAATCTAAGCATCAACGCCCACGAACTCTTTGTGTTCTACTCGAGATCTCATCTACACATAGACCTAGCTCATGATGCCACTGCTGGGGAACGTTGCATGGGAAACAAAAAATTTCCTACGCACACGCAAGATCTATCCATGGCGATGAGAATCTACGAGAGGGAGAGTGGATCTACATACCCTTGTAGATCGCTAAGCGGGAAGCATTAAGAAACGTGGTTGGTGTAGTCGAACGTCTTCGCGATCCAAATCACCGAGCATCTCGTGATCTCATCATGATCCGTTCACGATCCAATCACGATCCGGCAACGCGACGGTGTTGCGGCAATGGTGGTGGAGCTATTCCAGCAGGGCTTCGCCTAAGCACTGCTGAAAACCGATCTAGAGGAGAAACTGGGATCTAGAGGAGAGGTAGCACGTGGCTATTAGGGTTAGCTTTTTCCTCTAAATCATCTAGTATATATAGGAGCAGAGGAGGAGTATGCTTGGCTCCCAAGGATATAGCCCTTGGGTCGGCCGAACCAGGAGGGAGGAGTCCTCCTCCTCCACTCCTAGTAGGATTAGGACTCCTTCCTAATTTAGCCCTTTTGCCTTTTTCCACCTTTTTCCTTTTGGGATTTTTCTTCCCAGCCGCATGGGCCCTTTGTGGGACTTCCTCCAGCCCACTAAGGGCTGGTATTCATCCTCCCACAGCCCATGTAGCCTCTTGGGTCGAAATACCCCTCCTGATGGTCTCCCGGTACACTACCGGCACTCCCGGTACACTACCGATGAGCCCGAAACTTTTCCGGTGACCAAAATAGGACTTCCTATATATCAATCTTTACCTCTGGACCATTTCGGAGCTCCTCATGACTTCCGGGATCTCATCTGGGACTCCGAACAACCTTCGGTCACCACCATACATAACTCTATACTACCAAAACGTCACCAAACCTTAAGTGTGCAGACCCTGCGGGTTCGAGAACTATGTAGACATGACCGAGACAGCTCAACGGCCAATAACCAATAGTGGGACCAGGATGTCCATATTGGTTCCTACATATTCTACGAAGATCTTTATCGGTCGAACCTCTGTGTCAAGGATTTAGTTAATCTCGTATGATGTTCCCTTTGTTCTTCGGTATGTTACTTGCCCGAGATTCGATCATCGGTATCTCCATACCTAGTTCAGCCTCATTACCGACAAGTCTCTTTACTCGTTTCGTAATACAAGATCCTGTGATTAACACTTAGTCACATTGCTTGCAAGGCTTGTTGTGATGTTGTATTACCGAGTGGGCACTGAGATACCTCTCCGTCACATGGAGTACCAAATCCCAGTCTTGATCCATGCCAACCCAACAGACACCCTTGGAGATACCTTTAGAGTACCTTTATAGTCACCCAATTACGTTGCGACGATTAATACACATAAGGCACTCTTCCGGTGTCAGTGAGTTGCATGATCTCGTGGTCATAGGAACATATACTTGACATGCAGAAAACAGTAGTAATAAACTAAAACGATCATATGCTACGTTTGTAGTTTGGGTCTTGTCCATCACACCATTCTCGTAATGATGTGATCCTGTTATAAAATGACATCTCATGTCCATGGCTAGGAAACCTTAACCATCTTTGATCAACGAGCTAGTCTATTAGAGGCATACTAGGGACATGGTTTTGTCTATGTATCCACACATGCATCTAAGTCTCCGATCAATACAATTATAGCATGGATAATAAATGATTATCATGAACAAGGAAATATGATAATAGCTAATTTATTATTGTCTCTAGGGCATATTTCCAATAGTTACTATTGAACGTCGAAGGTCCACTAGGACACGTTCCGCACCAGAGTGGTACGACAACCCTGTCCTAGAGATCATGTTGTTGGACAACGGTGAACCTTCGAACTATGAAGAAGTGATGGTGGGCCCGGATTCCAACAAATGGCTTGAGGCCATGAAATCCGAGATAGGATCCATGTATGAGAACAAAGTATGGACTTTGGTGGACTTGCCTGATGATAAGCGAGCCAATAAAAATAAATGGATCTTTAAGAAGAAGACTGACGCGGATGGTAATGTGACCGTCTAGAAGGCTCGGCTTGTCGCTAAGGGTTATGGACAAGTTCAAGGAGTTGAAACGATGAGACTTTCTCACCCATAGCGATGTTGAAGTCTGTCTGAATCATGTTAGCAATTGCCACATTTTATGCTTATGAGATCTGGAAAATGGACGTCAAAACGGCATTCCTTAATGGCTTCCTTAAGGAAGAACTGTATATGATGCAGCCGGAAGGTTTTGTCGATACTAAAGAAGCTAACAAAGTATGCAAGCTCCAGCGCTCCATCTATGGACTGGTGCAAGCATCTCGGAGTTGGAACATTCGCTTTAATGAGGTGATTAAAGCATTTGGGTTTGTACAGGTTTATGGAGAACCCTGTATTTACAACAAAGTGAGTAGGAGCTCTGTAGGATTTCTCATATTATATGTGGATGACATACTGATAATGGGAAATGATATAGAGCTTTTGTAAAGTGTAAAGGCCTACTTGAATAAATGTTTTTCAATGAAGGACCTTGGAGAAGCTGCTTACATATTAGGCATCAAGATCTATAGAGATAGATCGAGACGCCTCATAGGTCTTTCACAAAGCACATACCTTGACAAGATATTGAAGAAGTTCAATATGGATCGGTCCAAGAAGGGGTTCTTGCCTGTGTTACAGGGTGTGAGATTGAGTACGACTCAATGCTCGACCACGACAAAGGATAGAGAAGAGATGAGTTTCATCCCCTATGCTTCAGCCATAGGCTCTATTATGTATGCCATGCTGTGTACCAGACCTGATGTGAACCTTGCCATAAGTATGATAGGGAGGTACCAAAGTGATCCCAAAGCGGAACACTAGACAGCGGTCAAGAATATCCTGAAGTACCTTAAAAGGACCAAGGAGATGTTTCTCGTATATGGCGGTGCCGAAGAGCTCGTCGTAAAGTGTTACGTCGATGCTAGCTTCGACACAGATCCGGACGACTCCAAGTCACAAACCGGATACACGTATATTTTGAATGGAGGGGCATTCAGCTAGTGCAGCAGCAAGCAAAGCGTCGTGGCGGCATCTACATGTGAAGCGGAGTACATAGCTGCTTCGGAAGCAGCAAAGGAAGGAGTCTAGATGAAGGAGTTCATCACCGACCTAGGAGTGATTCCCAATGCATCGGGCCCGATGACTCTATTCTGTGACAACACTGGAGCTGTTGCCCTTGCGAAGGAGCCCAGGTTTCACAAGAAGACAAGACACATCAAGCGCCGCTTCAACTCCATCCGTGATTACATTCAGGAGGGAGATATAGATATTTGTAAAGTACATACGGATCTGAATGTCGTAGATCCGTTGACTAAACCTCTCTCACGAGCAAAACATGATCAACACCAGAATGCTATGGGTGTTTGATTCATCACAATGTAACTAGATTATTGACTCTAGTGCAAGTGGGAGACTGTTGGAAATAATAAAATGGTTATTATTGTATTTCCTTGTTCATGATAATTGTCTATTGTTCATGCTATAATTGTATTAACCGGAAACCAGAATGCATGTGTGAATACATAGACCACAACGTGTCCCTAGCGAGCCTCTAGTTGACTAGCTCGTTGATCAATAGATGGTCACGGTTTCATGACCATGGACATTGGATGTCGTTGATAACAGGATCACATCACTACGAGAATGATAACAGGATAACAGGACAAGACCCAATCCTAAGCATAGCACAAGATCGTGTAGTTCGTCTGCTAAAGCTTTTCCACTGTCAAGTATCATTTCCTTAGACCATGAGATTGTGCAACTCCTGGATACCATAGGAATGCTTTGGGTGTGCCAAACATCACAACGTAACTGGGTGGCCATAAAGGTGCACTACGGGTATCTCCGAAAGTGTCTGTTGGGTTGGCACAAATCGAGACTGGGATTTGTCACTCTGTATGACGGAGAGGTATCTCTGGGCCCACTCGGTAAGACATCATCATAATGAGCTCAATGTGACTAAGGAGTTAGCCACGAGATAATGTGTTATGGAACGAGTAAACAAACTTGCCGGTAACGAGATTGAGCAAGGTATAGGGATACCAATGATCGAATCTTGGGAAAGTATCATACCGGTAGATTTGTGTTGGGGAACGTTGCATGGGAAACAAAAAATTTCCTACGCACACGCAAGATCTATCCATGGTGATGAGCATCTACGAGAGGGAGAGTGGATCTACATACCCTTGTAGATCGCTAAGCGGGAAACATTAAGAAATGCGGTTGGTGTAGTCGAACGTCTATGCGATCCAAATCGCCGAGCGTCCCGCGATTTCATCACGATCCGGCCCGCAAACTAACCACGATCCGTCCCGCGAACTCATCACGATCCGTCCCGCGATCTCATCATGATCCGTCTCGTGATCTTGATCACGGTCCTTCCGATCTAGCGTCGAACGGATGACACCTCCGCGTTCAGCACACGTACAACTCGATGATGATCTCCGCCTTCTTGATCCAGCAAGAGGGAGCGGAGAGGTAGAAGAGTTCTCCCGCAGCGTGACGGTGCTATGGCAATGGTGGTGGAGTTATTCTGGCAGGGCTTCGCCTAAGCACTACAGAAAACCGATCTAGAGGAGAAACTATGCACTAGAGGAACGGGTAGCACGTGGCTGAAAAATCTTGTGCCAAAACCCTAAAACACTCTAGTATATATAGGAGGAGAGGAGGAGGAGGCTTGGATCCCAAGGAGCCAGCCCTTGGGTCGGTCGAACCAGGAGGGTGGAGTCCTCCTCCTCCACTCCTAGTAGGATTAGGACTCCTTCCTAATTTAGCCCTTTTTGCCTTTTTCCACCTTTTTCCTTTTGGGCTTTTGCTTACCAACTGCATGGGCCCTTTGTGTGCCTTCCTACAGCCCACTAAGGGCTGATATTCACTCTCCCACAGCCCATGAAGCCTCTTGGGTCGAAATACCCCTCCCGGAGGTCTCCCGGTACACTACCGGCACTCCCGGTACACTACCGATGAGCCCGAAACTTTTCCGGTGACCAAAACAGGACTTCCTATATATGAATCCTTACCTCCGGACCATTCCGGAGCTCCTCGTGATGTCCGGCATCTCATCCAGGACTCCGAACAACCTTTGGTCACCACCATACATAGCTCTACACTATTGAAACGTCACCAAACCTTAAGTGTGCAGACCCTGCGGGTTCGAGAACTATGTAGACATGACCGAGACACCTCTACGGTCAATAACCAATAGCGGGACCTGGATGTCCATATTGGTTCCTACATATTCTACGAAGATCTTTTATCGGTCGAACCTCTATGTCAAGGATTCAGTTAATCCCGTATGATGTTCCCTTTGTTCTTCGGTATGTTACTTGCCCGAGATTCGATCGTCGGTATCTCCATACCTAGTTCAACCTCGTTACTCGCAGGTCTCTTTACTCGTTCCGTAATAAAAGATCCTGTAACTAACACTTAGTCACATTGCTTGCAAGGCTTATTGTGATGTTGTATTACCGAGTGGGCCCTGAGATACCTCTCCGTCACACGGAGTAACAAATCCCAGTATTGATCCATGCCAACTCAATAGACACCCTCAAAGACACCTATAGAGCACCTTTATAGTCACCTAGTTACGTTGCGACGTTTGATACACACAAGGCACTCCTCCGATGTTCGTGAGTTGCATGATCTCATGGTCATAGGAACATATACTTGACATGCAGAAAACAGTAGCAATAAACTGACACGATCATAAGCTACGTTTGTAGTTTGGGTCTTGTCCATCACATCATTCTCCTAATGATGTGATCCCGTTATCAAATGACATCTCATGTCCATGGCTAGGAAACCTTAACCATCTTTCGATCAATGAGCTAGTTCACTAGAGGCATACTAGGGACATTGTGTTTGTCTATGTATCCACACATGTATCCATGTTTCCAATTAATACAATTCTAGCATGGATAATAAAAAAATATCATGAACAAGGAAATATAATAATAAACACTTTATTATTGCCTCTAGGGCATATTTCCAACAGTCTCCCACTTTCACTAGAGTCAATAATCTAGCTCACATCACTATGTGATTTACATTGTAATGAATCGAACACCCATGCAGTTCTGGTGTTGATCATATTTAGCTCTTGGAAGAGGTTTAGTCAACGGGTTTGCAACATTCAGATCCGTGTGCACTTTGCAAATATTTATGTCCTTCTCCTTGATGTAATATCGGATGGAGTTGAAGCATCGCTTTATATGTCCGGTCCTCTTGTGAAACCTTGGTTCCTTGGCTAGAGCAATGGCACCAGTGTTGTCACAGAACAGGCTCATTGGATTCAGTGCACTAGGCACTACTCCAAGATCTATCATGAACTGCTTCATCCAGACACCTTCCTTCGCCGCCTCCGAGGCTGCGATGTATTCCGCTTCGCACGTAGAATCAGCTACCACGTTTTGCTTGGAACAGCACCAGCTTACCGCTCCCCCGTTAAGAATAAATACGTATCCGGTTTGCGACTTAGAGTCGTCCGGATCAGTGTCAAAGCTTGCATCGACGTAACCCTTTACGATGAGCTCTTCATCACCTCCATAAACGAGAAACATTTCCTTAGTCCTTTTCAGGTACTTAAGGATATTCTTGACCGCTTGCCAGTGCTCCATTCCAGGATCACTTTGAAACCTTCCGGCCATACTTCTGGCAAGGCTAACATCGGGTCTTGTGCATAACATTGCATACATGATAGAGCCTATGGCTGAAGCATAGGGGATGACACTCATCTTTACTCTATCTTCTGCAGTTACTGGGCATTGAGTCTTACCCAACTTCACACCTTGTAACACAGGCAAGAACCCCTTCTTGGACTGATCCATTTTGAATTTCTTCAAAACTTTATCAAGGTATGTGCTCTGTGAAAGTGCTATTAAGCGTATCGATCTATCTCTATAGATCTTAATGCCTAATATGAAAGCAGCTTCTCCTAGGTCCTTCATTGAAAAACTCTTGTTCAAATATTCCTTCACGCTTTCCAGCATTTCTATATTGTTTCCAATCAGCAATATGTCATCCACATATAATACTAGAAACACTATAGAGCTCCCACTCACTTTCTTGTAAATACAAGCTTCTTCGTAAACTCGTATAAACTCAAACGCTTTGATCACCTCATCAAAGCGCTTATTCCAACTCCGAGGTGCTTGCACCAGTCCATAAATGGATCGATGGAGTTTGCAAACTTTGTCAGCATTCTCTGTATCGAAAAAACCTTCGGGTTGCATCATATACAACTCTTCCTCAAGGAAACCGTTGAGGAACGCTGTTTTGGCATCCATCTGCCAAAGTTCATAGTCGAAATAAGCAGCTATTGCTAACATGATTCTGATAGACTTAAGCATCGCTACGGGTGAGAAAGTCTCACCATAGTCAACTCCTTGAACTTGTGAAAAATCCTTTGCCACAAGTCGAGCTTTATAGACGGTGACATTACCGTCCGCGTCTGTCTTCTTCTTAAAGATCCATTTGTTCATAATGGCCTTTCGCCCTTCAGGTAATACTTCCAAAGTCCATACTTTGTTTTCATACATGGATCCCATCTCGGATTTCGTGGCCTCTAACCATTTCTCGGAATCTGGGCCCATCACTGCTCCTCCATAGCTCGTAGGTTCATTGTTCTCCAACAACATGACCTCCAAGACAGGGTTGCCGTGCCACTCAGGAGTAGTATGCGGCCTTGTCGACCTATGAGGTTCAATAGTAGCTTGATCCGAAGCTTCATGATCATCATCATTAACTTCCTCTTCTACCTTCGTAGTTTCCACAGAAACATCTTTCTGCACTGCGCTACTTTCTGGTTGAAGTAAAGGTTCAATAATCTCATCAAGCTCTATTTTCCTCCCACTCAATTCTTTCGAGAGAAACTCTTTCTCAAGAAATGTTCCGTTCTTAGTGACAAACACTTTGCCTTCGGATCTGAGATAGAAGGTATACCCGACTGTCTCTTTCGGGTATCCTATGAAGACGCATTTCTCCGCTTTAGCTTCCATCTTTTCAGGCTGAAGCTTTTTGACATAAGCATCACATCCCCAAACTTTAAGAAACGACAACTTTGGCTTCTTGCCAAACCACAGTTCATATGGCGTCGTCTCAACGGATTTTGATGGTGCCCTATTTAAAGTGAATGCAGCTGTCTCTAATGCATAACCCCAAAACAATAGTGGTAAATCAGCAAGAGACATCATAGAACACACCATATCTAATAAGGTTCGATTACGACGTTCGGACACACCATTACGCTGTGGTGTTCCGGGCGGTGTCAACTGTGAAACAATTCCACACTGTCTTAAGTGACTGCCAAACTCATAACTCAGATATTCACCTCCTCGATCAGATCGCAGGAACTTAATCTTCTTGTTATGATGATTCTCAACTTCACTCTAAAATTGCTTGAACTTTTCAAACGTTTTAGACTTGTGTTTCATTAAGTAAATATACCCATATCTACTTAAGTCATCAGTGAAGGTGAGAAAAAACGATATCCACCACGCGTTGTAACATTCATTGGACCGCACACATTAGTATGTATGATTTCCAATAAGTCACTCGCCCGTTCCATTGTTCCAAAGAACGGCGTTTTAGTCATCTTGCCCATGAGGCATGGTTCACATGTGTCAAGTGATTCAAAATCAAGTGACTCCAAAAGTCCATCAACATGGAGCTTCCTCATGCGTTTTACACCAATATGACGTAAACGGCAGTGCCACAAGAAAGTGGTACTATCATTATCAACTCTACATATTTTGGCATCAATGTTATGAACATGTGTGTCATCACTATCAAGATTCAATATGAATAAACCCCTAACATTGGGTGCATGACCATAAAAGATATTACTCATATAAATAGAACAACCTTTATTCTCTGATTTAAATGAGTAACCGTCTCACAATAAACAAGATCCAGATATAATGTTCATGCTTAACGCATGCACTAAATAATAATTATTCAAGTTCATCACTAATCCCGATGGTAATCGAAGAGAGAGCGTGCCGACGGCGATCACATCAACCTTGGAACCATTTCCCATGCGCATCGTCACTTCGTCCTTTGCCAGCCTTCGTTTATTCCGTAGTTCCTGCTTTGAGTTGCAAATGTGAGCAACCGAACCGGTATCAAATACCCAGGCACTACAACGAGAGCTAGTAAGGTACACATCAATAACATGTATATCATATATACCTTGTTTGTCGTTGGCCGCCTTCTTGTCAGCCAGGTACTTGGGGCAGTTCCGCTTCCAGTGACCAGTTCCCTTGCAATGAAAGCACTCAGTTTCTGGCTTGGGTCCATGCTTGGGCTTCTTTACAGGAGTAGCAAATGCTTTGCCATCCTTCTTGGTTTTACCCTTCTTGCCCTTGCCCTTGACCTTGCCATTTTTCTTGAAACTAGTGGTTTTATTGACCATCAACACTTGATGTTCTTTCTGGATTTCAGACTCAGCGACTTTTAGCATCGCAAACAGCTCGGCGACTGACTTGTTCATCCCGTGCATGTTATAGTTCATTGAAAAGCTCTTGTAACTAGGTGGCAGTGATTGAAGAACTCTGTCAGTGATCGCCTCTGGCAGAAGGGCAATTCCCAACTCTGCTAGACGATTTGAATATCCAGACATTCTGAGTATATGCTCACTGATAGACCCGTTCTCCTCCATTTTGCAAGCATAGAACTTATTGGAGGTCTCATACCTCTCGATCCGGGCATTCTTCTGAAAGATAAACTTCAACTCCTGGAACATCTCATATGCTCCATGACGTTCAAAACGTCTTTGAAGTCCCGGTTCTAAGACATACAATATTGCACACTGAACTATTGAGTAATCTCTAGAACGTGCCTCCCAAGCATTCTTAACGTCTCCAGACGACATGTCTTCTGGTTGGTCACCAAGCAGTGCATCAAGGACATATGATTTCTAGGAAGCCGTGAGGATAACCCTCAGATTATGGGACCAGTCAACAAAGTTACTTCCATCATCTTTCAACTTAGCTTTCTCTAGGAACGCATTAAAATTCAGGGGTGCTACTTCGCAAGCCATTGATCTACAACATAAATATGCAAAGGTTACTTAAACTATTTTTCAAGATAATGAGTTTAGTTAATCAAATTACTAAAGATCCCACTCAAATTGACATCCCTCAGGTCATCTAAGTGTCACATGATCCAAATTCGCCAACTCAAGTCCGATCATCACGTGAGTTGAGGTGGTTTCAATGGTGAACATCATCATGTTGATCATATCTACTATATGACTCATCTTTGACCTTTCGGTCTCTTGTGTTCCGAGGCCATGTATGTACATGCTAGGCTCGTCAAGTTTAACCCGAGTGTTCTGCACGTGCAACACTGGCTTGCACCCGTTGTATGTGAACGTAGACTCTATCACACCCGATCATCACATGGTGTCTTGACACGACGAACTTTCGCAACAGTGCACACTCGGGGAGAACACAATTCATCTTGAAATTTAAGTGAGGGATCACCTTATAATGCTACCGTCGTCCTAAGAAAAACAAGGTGCATAAAAGGATTAACATCACATGCAAATCATAAGTGACATGATATGGCCATGAACTTGTGCTTTTGATCTCCATCTTGAAAGCACCGGCATGATCTCCATCATCACCGGCACGACACAGTGATTTCCATCATCTTGATCTCCATCAACGTGTCCCCATCGGGGTTGTCGCACCCATCATGCTTATACTACTATTGCTACCGTTTAACGATAAAGTACAGCATTACATAGCGCTTAAAGATTGACACGCAGGTCATACAATAATTAAAGACAACAATATGGCTCCTGCCGGTTGCCGTACTCATCGACATGCAAGTCGTGATATTCTATACATCACATGATCATCTCATACATCACATATACCACATCATGTAATTGGCCATATCACATCACAACATACCCTACAAAAACAAGTTAGATGTCCTCTAATTGTTGTTGCATGTTTTACATGGCTGCTACGGGTATCTAGCAAGAACAATTCTCACCTACGTATAAACCACAATGGTGATACATTAGTTGCTTTTCAACCTTCTCAAGGACCTCCTTTGTCGAATCCGATCCAACTAAAGTGAGAGAAACTGCCACCCGCCATCCATCTTTTGCAACAAGTTGCAGTTGAGGGAACCGGTCTCTCATAAGCATACGAGTAATGTTGGTCCGGGCCGCTTCATCCCAGAATACCGCTGAACCAAAACACGACCAACGGAGGAAGCAATGTAAGCATCAACACCCACAAACTCTTTGTGTTCTACTCGAGATCTCATCTACACATAGACCTAGCTCATGATGCCACTGTTGGGGAACGTCGCATGGGAAACAAAAAAATTCCTACGCTCACGCAAGACCTATCCATGGTGATGAGCATCTACGAGAGGGAGAGTGGATCTACATACCCTTGTAGATCGCTAAGCAGGAAGCGTTAAGAAACGCGGTTGGTGTAGTCAAACGTCTTCGTGATCCAAATCGCCGAGCGTCCCGCTATCCAATCACGATCCGTTCGGGTCAAGCACCGAACGGACGGCACCTCCGTGTTCAGCACACGTATAGCTTGATGACGATCTCTGCCTTCTTGCTCCAGCAAGAGGGAGCGGAGAGGTAGAAGAGTTCTCCGGCAGCGTGACGGCGCTCCAGCAATGGTGGTGGAGCTATTCCGGCAGGGCTTCGCCTAAGCACTGCAGAAATCCGATCTAGAGGAGAAACTATGCACTAGAGGAACGGGTAGCACGTGGCTGAAAATCTAGTGCCAAAAACCCTAAAACCTCTAGTATATATGGGAGGAAGAGAGGTGGAGGCTTGGCCCTCAAGGGACCAGCCCTTGGATCGGCTGAATCAAGTGGGACAGGAGGAATCCTCCTCCAATCCTAGTAGGACTAGGATTCCTCCCTATTTTGCCTTTTTTCCACCTTATCTCTTTGGATTTTCTATCCCAACTGCATGGGCCTTGTGTGAGACTTCCACCAGCCCACTAAGGGCTGGTATTCACTCTCCCATAGGCCATGTAACCTCTTGGTCGAAATACCCCTCCCGATGGTCTCCCGATACACTACCGGCACTCCCGATACACTACCGATTAGCCCAAAACTTTTCCGGCGACCAAAATAGGACTTCCTGTATATCAATATTTACCTATGGACCATTCCGGATCTCCTCATGACGTCTGGGATATCATCCAGGACTCTGAACAACCTTCGGTCACCACCATACATAACTCTATACTACCGAAACGTCACCAAACCTTAAGTGTGCAGACCCTGCGGGTTCGAGAACTATGTAGACATGACCGAGACAGCTCTACGGTCAATAACCAATAGCGGGACCTGGATGTTCATATTGGTTCCTACATATTCTATGAAGATCTTTATCGGTCGAACCTCTATGTCAAGGATTCAATTAATCCCGTATGATGTTCCCTTTGTTGTTCGGTATGTTACTTGCCCGAGATTCGATCGTCGGTATCTCCATACCTAGTTCAACCACGTTATCGACAAGTCTCTTTACTCGTTCCGTAATACAAGATCCTGTGACCAACACTTAGTCACATTGCTTGCAAGGATTATTGTGATGTTGTATTACCGAGTGGGCCCTGAGATACCTCTCCGTCACACGGAGTAACAAATCCCAGTCTTGATCCATGCCAACTCAACAGACACCTTCGAAGATACCTATAGAGCACCTTTATAGTCACCCAGTTATGTTGCGACGTTTGATACACAGAAGGCACTCTTCCGGTGTTCGTGAGTTACATGATCTCATGGTCATAGGAACATATACTTGACATGCAAAAAACAATAGCAATAAACTGACACGATCATATGCTACGTTTGTAGTTTGGGTCTTGTCCATCACATCATTCTCCTAATGATGTGATCCCATTATCAAAGGACATCACATGTCAATGGCTAGGAAACCTTGACCATCTTTGATCAACGAGCTAGTTCACTAGAGGCATACTAGGGACAAAGTGTTTTCTATTTACCCACACATGTAATATGTTTCCAATCAATACAATTATAGCATGGATAATAAACGATTATCATGAACAAGGAAATATAATAATAAACACTTTATTTATTGCCTCTAGGGCATATTTCCAACAGATGCTAGACAACTAATGCACATTAAGAATCTCCTGCTGCATTATGCAGAGTACACATGCCTAAAGTCAATTACTCCAAGTCCATGTTGATCTCTATCAACACTCTTGCACATAAAATGGATGAGTTATCCAACCTCATTGGCTGCAAGATTGGCACTCTCCCCCACACATATCTTGGGTCGCCACTTTGTTTGTACAAACCCAGGATAGAGGATTATGTTCCTATGCTGAAACGAATAGAAAGCGGGTTGTTAAGCTGTTCCACTATGTTGTCCACTGGTGATAAATTAATTCTGTTGAAATCAATATTCACTTGTCTTCCTACCTTTGTTATGTGCACCTTGGAGATCCCTAAGAAAATTATTAAACAAATTAACACATACCTCATGAATTGTTTTTGGAGGGAATATGGTACCCAAGAAAGAGGGACTATCCATGTATCATGGGACAAAGTGTGCAAGACCGAAGAACAGGGAGGACTGGGAGTCCTTGATTTAAAGATCCATAACCAAGCTCTGATCATCAAATATCTCCATAAATTCTTCAACAAGTCCGATATCCTTTGGGTGAAAATTACTTGGGAAACTCACTACTAAGACAAATTGCCAAGTGACAACAAGGTAGGTTCTTTCTGGTGGAGGACAATACTGAAACAACTTCCTACCTTCAAACAACATGCTTTATGTAAAGCAGGTCAAGGCAATACAATTATGTTTTGGTTTACTAGATGGCAAGATCTTCCACCCAATGTCAAATTGTTGTAAATATGCCCTAGAGGCAATAATGAATTTTATTATCATATTTCCTCTTTCATGATAATCGTTTATTATCCATGCTATAATTGTACTGATCGGAGACTTAGATGCATGTGTGGATACATAGACAAAATCATGTCCCTAGTGTGCCTCTAATAGACTTGCTCGTTGATCAAAGATGGTTAAGGTTTCCTAGCCATGGACATGAGATGTCATTTGATAACGGGATCACATCATTAGGAGAATGGTGTGTTGGACAAGACCCAAACTACAAACATAGCATATGATCGTGTCAGTTTAATGCTACTGTTTTCTGCATGTCAAGTATCTGTTCCTATGACCATGAGATCATGCAACTCACTGACACCGGAGGAATGCCTTGTGTGTATCACACGACGCAACGTAACTTGGTGACTATAAAGGTACTCTACAGGTATCTCCGAGGGTGTCTGTTGGGTTGGCATGGATCAAGACTGGGATTTGTTACTCCATGTGACGGAGAGGTATCTCAAGGCCCACTCGGTAATACAACATCACAACAAGCCTTGCAAGCAATGTGACTAAGTGTTAGTCACGGGGTCTTGTTTTACGGAACGATTAAAGATACTTGCCGGTAACGAGGTTGAACTAGGTATGGAGATACCGACGATCGAATCTCGGGCAAGTAACATACCGAAGAACAAAGGGAACATCATACGGGATTAACTGAATCCTTGACACAGAGGTTCGACCGATAAAGATCTTCGTAGAATATGTAGGGACCAATATGGGCATCCAAGTCCCGCTATTGGTTATTGACCGTAGAGGTGTCTCGGTCATGTCTACATAGTTCTCGAACCCGTAGGGTCTGCACACTTAAGGTTCGGTGACGTTTCGGTAGTACAGAGTTATGTATTGTGGTGACCGAAGGTTGTTAGGAGTCCTGGATGAGATCCCGGATGTCACAAGGAGCTCCGGAATGGTTCGGAGGTAAAGATTGATATATAGGGAGTCCTATTTTGGTCGCCGGAAAAGTTTCGGGCTCATTAGTAGTGTACCGGGAGTGCCGGTAGTGTACCGAGGGACCATCGGGAGAGGTATTTCGACCCAAGAGGCTACATGGGCTGTGGGAGGAGGTAAACCAGCCCCTGGTGGTCTGGCTGAAGCCTCCTCTAAGGGCCCATGCGACTGGAGTGGTTTGAGAAGGAAACAAATCCGAAGGTGGAGAGGTGGAAAGAGTTTCCAAGTGGAACGGAGGAATCCTACTCCTAATAGGATTGGAGTAGGACTCCTCCACCTCCAATTTCGACCAAACCTTCAGGGTTTGAGGCTGCCTCCTCCCCTCCTCTCTTCCTATATATACTAGAGGGTTTTAGGGTTTTGGCACTAGATTTTCAGCCACGTGCTACCCGTTCCTCTAGTGCATAGTTTCTCCTCTAGATCGGATTTCTGCAGTGCTTAGGCGAAGCCCTGCCAGAATAGATCCACCACCATCGCCGGAGCACCGTCACGCTGCCGGAGAACTCTTCTACCTCTCCACTCCCTCTTGCTGGATCAAGAAGGCAGAGATCGTCATCGAGCTGTACGTGTGCTGAACGCGGAGGTGTCGTCCGTTTGGCGCTAGATCGGAATGACTGTGATCAAGATCGCGAGATGGATCGTGATGAGATCGCGGGATGGATTGTGATGAGTTCGCGGGACGGATCGTGATTGGATCGCGGGACAGATCGTGATGAGATCGCGGGATGCTCGGCGATTTGGATCGTGAAGACGTTCGACTACACCAACCGCGTTTCTTAACACTTCCCTCTTAGTGATCTACAAGGGTATGTAGATCCACTCTCCCTCTCGTAGATGCTCATCACCATGGATAGATCTTGCGTGTGCATAGAATTTTTTTTGTTTCTCATGCAACGTTCCCCAACACAAATACCCATAATTGCACTCTTATGCTGTCCAATAGAATATATCTTTGCATACAGTACTGGAAAGCAATGATACCAGTGTGTTATTCCATAGACCAATGTCACAAGAGGATTTTGTGCAATACAATGCATTGCAACAATTAATAAGAAATAGAATGGAATCAACAGGTAAAGACATATGGTCATATACATGGTCAGCTCCCAAGTACTCCTCCATTAAGATGTAAAAAAGCCATTCAGCGGGACAACCAAGCACACAACACATTAAGACTCCTTTGGAAAACAGCATGCCGTGAGACATAAAATCATCTTTTGGTTACTTCTACATGGTAGAATCAACACGAGAAATATGCTCCAACGAAGAAGTATGTATCTAGAAGACTACAACTGTGCCATGTGTCCTCAATCCACTGAGGAAACGATGACACACCTCTTCTCGGACTGCCCATTTGCACTGATGTGTTGGCATTCCATTGCATCCAACAAACATAGGGGCATGTCAACCTATGATGAAATTCATTTCAGCTTGGCTGCTCTCCCCACTGAATTTGCTGTGGACACAATTGTCATGGGTTGCTGGAGTATTTGGATCAGCAGAAATGATAAGATCTTCAGAAGAGCCACACCGACTGCCGGTACTTGGAAATTCTATTTAAAAGAAGGAATGGAAGGCACAAAATTGAGAGCTAAAGCAGACAAGGCAAACAAGATCCGCACATGAATACAGAATAACCTTTAAGTTTCCATGATTTTTCATAAAACAGGCGTTGGATGAATGTTTTTTCTTGTTCCTTAGTTTTATGTACTTATACTTTTAATTAATGAAAAATTTACCGTACAACAATTGTGCTAGGGTTTTGTCCTAAAAAGCAATCTTCGGCCAGTTCTTTGAAAATTACCTATAAACACAAAAGAGAAAAGTATGCTTTTGGTCCCTCAAGTTGCTCAAAAATATAGACTTCACCCCTCAGGATTATTTTTGTACACATTTGGTCCTTCAAGTCTCAAAACCGGGTAGGTTTAGTCCAAAACCGGATTTTAACCACTTTGACCTCCCAGATTTTGATTGGGTTTGACCGAATGGATAGTAAAATTGATTTTTTTTTTAAAATCTGAATATTTTTTCATCAAATATGCTTCATACACAATGTGCATGCCGATTTTCGTGGTCTTCCGACACTCGAGGATCCCGTGGCAAACAAAAACTACTCTAGGTGAACAATAAATTAGAAAACAATTGAAAAAATCAACTCTAGGTGAACTGGCAGGTACCTTGCACATGTTGGCATATTGGATGGTAGAAAAATTAAGATTTTTTATATTGATTTTGAATTTACTGTTCACCTGGTATAAATTTGGGTAGTCAAACCCGATCCAAGTGGTCAAAACAAAATCTAGATATCATGACTTGCCGGAGTATGTGCCAGTCTCGGTCCATCTCCAGCAAATGGTGTCTGGTGTGGGTTACAGCGATAGGCCTTAAAGATGCCGCCAAATGTCGACGTACTGAATGGTAGACTCGACCCCAAGGGCCCCCTAGATGTCTTGTGTCTAGGCCTAACAGGGGATGGCCTCTGAGACCAGCATGTGATTGCGCTGACACTTGGGGACTAGAGCAACAATGGCATGAGACATTTCCACAATGAAGGGTCCGTCTAGCCATGGTTTAGTATAGAAGTGGCACCTAGCCCATCCCCGAGTATCCAGTAGGTCATGGCGCGGAAGATCTACCGCACGTCTACGACAACGGGAAGGTAAAGGTGGCTCTGGGGCCTCGTTGGGTCCGTGACCTGTAACCAAAGCCATCACGCTATAGATCGCGGACACCGAGTCCACCAAACTGCCTAGGGCGTCAAACCCGAGGCCAGCTAACCGGGCAACTGCCCAATCTCATATTTTTCCTCCCATGTCAAAGGAAGTCGCGAATAAGCCGGTTGGTAAACTTCAAGATGGTGGGACATAGCGCCATGGTGAGCATGATACAACTAGCATTGCAGTGAGCACGTGAAAGCCAGTTTCTCGCCATAGGTGAGGAGTGAGGCGTGCCAAGAGGAATGCTTCCTCGCAGGGTTGTCCACGAAAGGCATAAGGGCCGTGTAGTGGACCTTGCGGACCGAGAGTGGTAGACCGAGCACTTGACCGGGAAGGAGGACACTTGGCAGGCGAGGGTCGCGCCCATCGTGGTCGTGGCCTCTTCAGAGCATTTGATTGGTGTGACCGAACATTTAGCATACTTTTCCCCAAACTAAAGGTTAACAACCCTTGCAAAGGCATGTGATACTGTAATGGCATAATCATGTAACCTTGGGTAATAAATCTGGGGCAACCCGCTTGTCGCGATGCGTCGGTAGTGACAAGCTCCCAGACCTAGTTTCCACACAAAGCCGACCCAAAAGACACATTGGCCATCAAATTTAGGGCCAGGTTAGTGTCCCAGTGTGTAACATCGGATCATTCTCACCTTTTTACGTCATAATTTTCAGCATACATTCGAAAAGTGTATTAAGATATATTTATCCTTTTCGCCTTTAATTTCCACATATTTTTTTCCTTTTTCTTCTTTTTATTTACTTCTGCTTTCCTTTTTGACATTTCTTCCTTCTAGTTCCAAGAAATGGTCCATTGGTGGCAACTTAAAAGAATGTTAATATAGTATATTTATTGTTCATTAACATGTATAGTACTCCCTCTGATTCATATTAATTCGTGCAGACTTAGTACAAACTTACAACTTTAAACCGAGTCTAAGACAATTAATATGGATCGGGGTGAGTAGCACTTTTGTTTGGAACAAAAAGTTAACACAAGGCATTTGCTCATTCTTCCCCCTGTATTGAACCTTTTTGACAACTTACGTTACCTTTTTTGGTAGAATGGATTAAGATATTTCATGCATAGCGAAAGTTTTTTAGAAAAACCTAGAGTAAACTATTTACTTGAAACACGTGAATATTTATTTCCTGTACATTAACATTTACATGGGAACTCCCATAAAGTTTACAAGAGAACATATTATATGGATTTTTTAGGGGATATGTTTACTTGTGTGAACAAAATTTCTAAGTTGATTGAATATTTTATTTCACATACGTGAAAATTTTATAAATATCTTAACATATCTCAATATATATTCGATGAATTTTACTTTTATCTGAATGTGATTTACATATAATGGTTTAGAAAAATGTACTAATATAGAAGAGTAATGGCGGGGGGGGGGGTAGGGGGCAGGTAGTTTTCATGTGCATGCACATTTAACACTTTTTAAATAGAAGATTAGATTTTTCAGGTACTTTATTATAAAAATACGTGATGAACTTTTTTTATATACATGGTATTTTTCTATGGGCATGAGGAATATTTTTTATACACATTTGACATTTTACAAATGCTAGATTAGCATTATTAAAAAATTATGTAAAAGGTTTTTGTAATATATATATTTGGAATATGTTTACGTATAAAAATAATTACAAAAGAAAGCAAAAATTGAAAACAAAAAAACAGGAAAAACAATACTATGGCCTCTGGCGAGGTGGTCTGCCCCTTATAACTAAGCGCGCCATTACAAACGTGTATAAAGAAATGTTCGACATGTATACCAAAAATGTAGAAGGTGTATTTAAAAAATGAACATAAAAACTAAGTACTAAATAATGTGGATTGTGCATGTAAAAAATTTAATCATATATTAAAGAAATATCAACCGTACTTAAAAATTGCTTCTGATTTATTCCACAAATGTACAACGTGTCCGCAAATAAACGTTCCTAATGTATAGAAAACGTTCGAATGTGTACTAATTTTTTAATGATAAATCTTAATTTTTTTTGTAGTGTATAAAAATGTTAATCGTATAGTATGGAAAATGTTCCTGATATATAACGAAAATGTACATTGTGTATGAAAAAAGTAGTCATCAAACATGTTTTCAAAATTTTAATCATGTATTAAAAATATATAAACATGTATAAAAAATGTTCGTAATATATACATAAAATGGATAAACGGGTATAAAAAATGTAGACATGTTTTGAAGAAAACAGACAAAGTAAATCTGTGAAAACCAAAGAAACGGAAAACAAAATGCCTCAGAAAAAAAAATAACTAAAATGAGAATCTCGATGAAAACCATGAAACTCCGTCAGAAAATGGGAGACCCCAAGTAAAATAAAATAAAACTTAAGACAAATAAAAAAACTGTTGAAAACTAAGAAAAAAACCAAAGAAATGAAATAAAAACCTAATTAAAACGAAAAACCCGGAATAAAACAAACAAAACGTTGAAAAAACAAATTTTTAATAAAGCCATGAGGAGAAAAAGACTGTGAGGTCATAGAGCAAACAGGAAAAAAAGGATAAATCAAAGCGAACACAATGAGCGAAGGAAGCGAGTGTGAGCGGCAGCGTACGGGGGGAGGAACACATGAAAATGGCCGACCTAGTACTGTATCACGATTGGGAAACTTTAGGCAAGACGGTAGATAGTATTTCATACAGCGCTATATAGTTCTTGTGTAGTTATAGGGAGCTCCTTAATTCCTTAGCGGCCCCGAACATATGGTGATCGTGTGGAACTCTCATGGATCGCGACCATAAAAGCAGTTCGCTACCTCTCGCTTGCATCTTTTTTTTTCTCACTCTCTCACCGCATGACCGCGCGCCGCCTCTCTCACTTATTTGATCGGCTTGCTCCTACTGGCTCAAGGAGGAACAACCATCAGTTCATTGAAAACCGACTTCCGATGTTTTAGAGAATAAAAAAATCATATATTCAAAATATTAGCAGGAATTAAAAAAAGTTTCTTATTTGCAAAAAAACGTTCATGAACTTGAAAACTGTTAATGAATTTGAAAAAAACTCATGAGTTTTGAAAACTGTTCATGTTTTTTTAATGAAAAGTGCATGATTGCGAAATACTGTTGATGCATTTTTTTACGAATTAAAAAATATTTCATGGATTTGAGAAAGAATTAAAGAATTAAAAAATAATCTGTGGAATTAAAAAAGTTCATGAAAATTTGAAAAAACTTTTCATGGATTTAAGTTATGCAAGTTTGCGAAGGGATCATGAATTTGAAAATAATTAACTAACCTCGAAATAAAAAATAAAACCATAGAATGTAAATAAAAATCGAGCAGAAAACGGAACAAAGAACGATCAAAAGAAGCAAAGAAAAGAAAAAACGGAAAAACTATCAGGAAATTTCTAAAACCGGTGCAAAGAGTAAACCTACATGGGCCAGCCCATCTAACAGGAACGCCTCCACACTCTCCAGCGTGTGTTCTCGCTCATAGAAAAAAAGCTTGTGCGCTCGCTAAAGGAAGACAAGTACTTCCTTGGCTTTTATTCATTCTGCGTATTAGCTTTGGTCTAACTTAAACTTTATAAATTTTGACTAAGTTTATAAATAAAAATATTAACATACATAATAACAAATCAATATCAGTGACCAGAGCGAACTCACAGATAGAATGGGTAGTATAATAGGCAAAGAAAGAACATGGTTTTGAACAAAAAAGAATCAAGTGCGCGACGTTGATGGCACCGTAGGATTGGGGGTCTTCTTCTATACTATAGATATGATGGGCGACTTTCTCCCGCAAGAGGGCGCTTCTTATTAGTGGAATCTGAGAAAATTTAGGAAGCAGGAAGGTGAGATTTTTTATTGAATGTACTTTTATATCACATGGATTTGTTATGGTAACTATTTATATTCCTTTCTATAAAATTGGTTAAACTTTAAAAAGTTTGACCTCAGTAAACTCTAATATACATAATAAATAAAAACAGAGTAAGTACTATTTGGACGCGTAAGAAATTCCTTAGTTATTATACATTTATACTTTTGTCCATGTTAATGTACGCACTTAATGATCTAAATGTTCTTATATTTTTTTACCGAGAGAGCACCACAGAATGGGCTATGGTACATCTGCTTTGCTGGGCTAATTGGAACGAAGAAGAAGACACTTTAAGGACACAAATAACCCACCGTTCGTACTGTACATGGCTGCAAGCCCGTGGCGACCGTATAGCCGCGCCGTCCGGCGTGCCCGGCGCGGTGTCCGCCCGCGCTGGCGCGCGACACGTCGCGGGCGGCACGAGCACCAGCCTGACGAGGCCTACGCGCGTAGCCACCACCACGTACCGCGTCACGCACGCATGTAAGCATCCATCCCAGCTAGCTGCCGCTACCCCGCTAGCTGTACTGTAACCATACCGGCGCATGGCCGGATTGACTGGTCCGGTCAGGCATCAGAGCCAGAGCGCCCCGTCCGGCGGCCTGGCACGCGCACACGCAGCCCAACGCCTCGCGCGCACCCCGTCGTCTCCTCCCTTCCATCATGCTACGTGACCGGCCGCGATGATAACGACGAGGATCATGCTCACACACGCACGCACTCATGGTCCCGTCCGGGAGCGAGCGACCTCTCGTCGCGATGCATGGCATGGCAGCCGGACAGAGGCATGCAGCGGCAGCGGCAGCGGCCCATCGACTGTGATCGCTGCGGATCTCGGCGCTAAAGCTAAGCTTCTGCTGACTGACTGCTGGGCGCGCGGTGCATCATGCGGCGCTAGCTCAGCGTGCAAAGGTTAAGGAGACGCGTAATAATGGCCAGTGCGGCAGCATGCATGCATGCAGGCGCAGATGTGCATTGCTGCGGTAGCGGGCGGGCGAGCTAGGCTGGACGGGGGCGCTGATCCATGCATCTCCAGAGATGAGGTAGTCCCCCGCTGCGCGCTGCATGCATGTTCATGCATGTCCTGGCGTCGACCTCCCGGGCCGCGGCCAGTTCAGTGTTCAGAAACATCAGAGCCACCGTCGATCTATCCCTGCATGCGCCTTTAATGATGCAGTGGGACGTGCACCGATCGACGATGGTGTGTGTACATGTGGTCCTCCCCGTCTCGGCCTCTTCCGAGAAACGATGCAGGGTTTCTTCTCGTAAGAAAATATAGTATAGCGCCGATGGAGAACAAAGATGGTGGTATATCATGCATATAGCTAGCACCATGCATGGATGCTTAAGTGACAGCATGATGGTCGATTTACAAACTAGGATGAGCCAATGACTGCATCGGTGGTAAGATCGATCACTCTCTCACGGAAGTCCAACTCGATCTTTAATTTATGGCTAACTTGTCTTGCACTACTGTAGTATCAACTTCACGATTGATCTATCTGTCTACAAGATAAAGATGCGTGGGACATGTACTTGATGAAAAATTAATCACATGAAAAGACGATGTACGACAGCGTACGGTTCTCACTTGGCAAGGCCCCATGCATCCGGTGAATCAGCTCGTTCTGCTTTCCCATCAATCAAGAAACCGATCTAGGCCATCCACACGGGTTCCAGCCTTCCAGGTTACAGACTTAGGAGTACACCACCAGAACTAGAGAACAAATTAAAACCAAACCAGTGCAGTTCACATGAATTACTATGTCTAGGTAGTAGTACTTGTGGTACTTGTCGACCTCGCGCGCCACACATGCATCTTCCAGCGCCCACCGCTAGCGCATCGCCGTCGCCCAACCCAACCCAGCCCCTGGAGACGTTGCCTCCCGCGCGCGCGCGTGCGTACGGACCCGGCCTGCCTGCGCCTCACGTCACGTCCCGGGCGGCCGGGCAGGCGGGCACCGGCCGACGGAGACGTGCTTCTGCACCGGCCGGCCAGTGGCCAACAAGTCCGGTGGATCGTGCAACACGCCCCAGTTCGACCGGTCGCCGTCGACGTAGTAATGGCAAACTCGCGTAAACCACAAGTAGCTCGCTTGCCGCGTCGACGTACTGCACTTGACGCATGCGTCGATCGACCCGCAACCATCGAGCGATCTAGTCGTATGCGCTCCATGGATTAAATTAAATGATATGGTTGAGGCCTAACCATCCGAGAGAGACCAGACCGCAGGCTAATGGCCTTGACATGCACGCGCAGTAAAATTCATGGCGATCGAGCGGGAGCTCGAGAGGAGTAAGCCACTGCTTGTACCTGCCACACACACGTCCCTTGACATCGCATGCAAGCTGCTGCCGCTGCAGAATTAACCTTGGTCATGCCACATAAACGGGGCACATGCAATGCACGCACGCACCGGTTTTGCCACTTCGGTAAAGCCGAGCGGAACGGGGCATGCAGAGGCGGCGAGCAGGTGCATGCACTGTGCGCGCGCGCACGTACGTGGCTGCATGCGACGTACTTGGACCGTTCATCGTTTTCTCCACCCCATTGGCCGCTCTCCGGTTCAGGGACGGACCCTAGCTCATCACGCCGCGCGCACAGTGGCATGCATGCTGCAGCTGCGCGAGAGGAGCTGGTCCGGAACCGAGGGAGGACTAGGCGCAGCGCTCGTACCGCTGCCAGTGCGTGTTTGGGAATACGATGCAAGCGAAAGGATAGTTCCGACCCCGAGACTTTTCTCCTCCATCCATCTATCTATCTATCCATCCATCCGTCCGTCTGGCCGGCAGGACCAGCAGCTGTACGTTTTGTACCCGTCCATGGCCGCGATGCGCGCCGGGGAAGCAGCAGGCAGAGGAGGCGGTCGCTGTCCCCGGCTGTGCCGTGGGGGCGGGGAGGGAGGGAGGGAGGGAGCGGGCAAGCTCCTCCCTACTCGTGGACAGGTGCTGGGCGGCCATCGCTTTAAAGGGGGGGCAGGGTGTGCGGTTCGCTGGGCCGATCCGATCGACATCTACCATCTGTGCTTGCTTGCTTGCTACAAATGGTGAGGTGCCTGCTGCGGGTCGCGTATCCATCTGCAGGTAAACGATAGGGCCTCACAGTTGTGCGTGTCCACGTCCGTCCGCCCGCCGGCCCGCGTACCTGTCAGCCTTCAAACTTTTGGCAATCGATGCGTTTTATGTCTCCTTCGACTTCCTTTGCCAACATTTTTATAAGTGTTGCTTCTTATGTTCCCAAAAATGCTTATTATTCCTCGGTGGTCTTGTGTTGATTGGTTCGTGTGTCTGATGCTGATGCTGACAGATGAAAACTGGTGTGTGTGTGTCAATCAACCTGGTTTTCTTGCGGTTAAGTTCTTTTTGAGCAAAAAAGGGCTTTTCTCCTCTGATTTCCATTACTGGAAACCACGTTCGAGCTACAAACTAGGATGATATGTACAAACTATTCTTGCGGTTAAGTGGCCATTAATTTTTGCTTCGTTTGGTTAATTAGGCAAAGATTTGGACTCAGGTTTGTAAAATTCGCATCGATGACTTTTTTTCCTTCGAAAAGGAGGATAGACTCCGGCCTCCGCATGGACGATGCATGCGATCATTTTATTAATTATTTATAAAGACCATACAAAGTAATACATCAGTTAGCCTGAAGCCACCATCTAGGCAACACCTGTTGCTACTCCTATCCTCTTGATGAAGGTGTGCCGAATATCCGGGCCTAATACCAAATGGACATTGCACCAAACCCTAACATCTAAAGCCGAATGCCCCAGCCCAGCCACACACCGGGACTGGGTCCCATACCGGACTGACACACTCTCAGAGGTTGTCGCCGCCATCTTCCACCAGCCTATCTTAGCAAAAACTGACCCATCGACCTTGCCTGGCTTGCCGTCACGCCACCACGACGCTAGACAACTCCACCATCCTGCACGTATCCGTCCACACGCGCCCGTCGCCAAACCTCCGCAGCACCATGTCACCGGGATCCACCGTCGTCCTTGCGCTGGATGAGATACCGCTCTTCCGCTTGTCGCGTCCAACCAGCACTTGCTCCAAAACGATGCCCTCAAGAGGGACAACGGCATAAAAGATACCATCATCGTCCGATCCGGTAGATCTAGATCTAGGGTTTCCCCCAGAGCATCACGAGTGGGTTGCCACAACCTGCAACAACGATGCCTTGAGAAGGGAACGACGTCATAGACGACATCATCGTCCTCCATGACCAAAGTCGGCGCGATTTTCACCGGAAGTCGCGTCCCCCCAACCTCGCAGCTGGCTGGAACCAAACGAAACCTCGCCGTGGAGATGAGGTCCATCGTCGGCATGCCGGCAAGGAGCCTCCAGCTGCCCCTCGCCAGTCCTCCTCGCGCCACCGGCCGGCCAAGGCCGTACGGAGATGGATCTGGACAGGACGCCAGATCTGCAGCCATCGGAGCCACCTACGCGCCCGCGGCCGCCACACCGCCGGCCATGTAGGTTCCCAATGCCGCCGCGCAACAGGAGCGCCGCCCTGACTGCCGCCGCCAGCCTCCCCGTGTGAGATGCCATCTCCGCCTCACGGGATCTGCCGCGACGACTACCCGCCCTGGATCTGCGGTGTAGGGGCCGCCGCCACTGCGGCCCTTGCCGACGGCAGCGGCGGCTTGGGATGGAGGAGCGGGAAGGGACCGGCAGCGCAGGATCGGGGGCCCCTGACGCCGCCCGAGGGGAGGCGATGCGAGGGGGAAGGAGATAGGCGTGCGTCTACTCAGTCGTGGTTGGTTATCAGTAAACAGATCAAGTTAAGCGATCACTAAAAAAAGGTCTTGACAAAATATACATGGAGTTCCTGGAACTCATTCAAACGAGTTATAATTTGGTCTTATTTACCTGACATGAGGTGACATCGCTTATTTGTTATTCTAGCTCGTTTTCATTGGTAGATCAATTCATGAAAAATACCAGGGTACACCTAGTTGTAGATGAACCCCATAAACTATTATCTATTAAAAATGGCAATCCAAGAAAATTTCAATAATCTTTGAAACATTTTCCGAACAAACTTGACATCTGGGCCTACTTATTACATAATTGACAACGAAAAACTAGCCATAATGAGCAGAAAAACAAATTGCCCAGGACAACATGGAGTGCTGATTTTGACTTTGTTCCGGACAATATCACCAAAGTCATTTCATCCCTAAATTTTACAAGAGTGTAATGCTTCACTACTAAGAAAAGGACTGCTAGTGGCGCACCTGTTTTGACTACTAATGGCGCACTACACGTGAGCCACTAGCATCACGCCATTAGAATTTTTTACTAATGGCGCACCACAGGTGCGCCATTAGTATCTGGTATATACTAATGGCGCGCCATGCAGTGCGCCATTAGTATAGCTCACGGTGCGCCATTAGTATGCCTCCCAGGGGCCATATTTACCCATGTGCTCTGGCTTACTAATGGCGCACTAATGGAGGATGCGTCACTAGTGTGCTTTTTGCAGTGCGCCACTAATGTGCTGAGTGGTGCGCCACTAGTATGAATATTAGGAATTTTTTTTTCTTTTCTGATATTTGCACAGGTTACAAAACATATTACTGCACAGAATATAGAGAGCACAACATATGAACAACAGATTTATCGAATACAATAGAAGATTAGTCTCCGAATACAATTCATCATATTAGTCTCTGAATTTAAAATAACGAACAACGTTAGAAGATTACAAGTCTCGACATCACGAGTAGCGAGTTTGTCTTCACATTACAAGTCGATATCGATCATCTAAACTACCATCACATAGAAGAGAGTTGCGGTCATCACGATGAGCATCATCGCGATGAAACTGGTCTTCATCCGGTTCCTCCAATGCTCCCTCCTCTCTCCCGCTAGATAGCACGCGTATCTAGCTTCCGCCTCCGCCCTAGTGGTGTATCCTTTGTAACTGTTACCGCTGAAACGGTGAACCTGTCTCCGACACTCCTCCCAGTCGTCGTAGACTCCGGAAACCTTACCCTTGTACACGACATACGACGGCATCTCTATGCACTAGCCAAAACTAACGTTAGTAGCAATTCACAGACAATACATAAGCAATATATAAGTATGCAACAAAAGGATTGGAAGAGAAAAGCAACACATTAATAGCACGATTCATGGTCCTACTAATAAATAGCATCGATTACATATAAGTTGAACGACTGTCCAAACCAAAGAGACATACAAGTTCATTAAAGTTTAATATCACAACATGAGCCAATCGACATTTCAGAACTACATAGCATCACTACTTTCGACTCGACTCAGGGACCGGAGCGTGGATGAAGCCGCCGTCTTTAGTGATGGTCATGAAATCGCGGGCATTGTCAGCTTCATTTGTAGCGTTGTTTCTATCTCACTGTTGGACGGTTGATATCTGAGGTAGAACTGCCCCGAGGTACGAAGGACATCTTGATGCGATAGAATTCTTGTCTGATGTCCGCGTCCTGGATTGCCGACAAGCGTGTGGCCCAATCTTTGAGATTATTTGGTAGCAGAAGGTGATGCTGGCCCCGTACGATCGCCCGCATGTGATGGAGGACGTAGTAGGCATCCTTCTGACTGCCAGGCGGCTGCTTGACGCAGGGGAACGTCGTATTGTGGGTGAACACGTGCTTGCCGTACCTACGAATTGTCCCGCTGAAGGTGCCTCCAGATCTGGCGTAGCCGGGGAGAACATCATCAAGAACTTTCTTGATATTTGTGTAGTCTTTCTTCGACTGACGGTCCGAGTCGAAATACGTGGCCATGGAATATTTTGCGCTTAAGAGGATGAGTGTGCAATGTGTGTCACTGCACAAAACACGGAATGTTAAAAAAAAGAACGATCGAAATCTAAGAAATCATATGTTACGGGGCGGTGAGGGGATGATTTACTCGGGAAAGTAAGGCACGAGGAAGTTATCCTTATCTGGGTTTGCCAGAATGACGCCTTCGAGGTGTGAACTCGCGACTTGCCGGTCCCCAGCGCTGCCCAAGATCTGGGCACGCATGTAGCAGGGGTCGACTATCACGATCTCCGGGGTCTTGTCTCTAATGATCCGCATCTCCATACTCAGTGAAAATAGCCGAACGAAGGTGTAGTGCAGCGGATGAAGGTTAAACATAGCGAAGATGTCATCAAACCGCAGGACGATTGTACCCCCCGATGGCGCTATCCACAAAGCCCTTGCCCTCTGGCACCTTGGCCACGAAAACCGGGTATGCCACATCATTCTCGGAGAGACACCGCTTCTCCAAAGAAAGAACAATGTCATGCAGACTCCGCATAGCACCGGTTGCAGCATTGAGCAGATTAGTCGGTAGCATCGGCCTACCCGCCACATGCACCCTCCTCGAGATATCCTTAGGTGAAGGTGGCCCGTCCTGAGCACGGATCGTACTCGGTGCCGGCTAGCTCGCACCGCCCTTGTTATTCTTTCTTTTTCGTCCCTTCTTCTTCTGCTGTAATGGGATCGAGTTCTGCTCACAGACCGCCTTCTTGAGTGTGTTGGGGCTGATAATATTTCGCACCTCGGCTATCTGAGGCTCGGTGAAGGCGGCAGCTGGAGGCGTCTCCTGAGAACTGAACGCCAGACGACTCCTGTTGCAATTGGGTTTCTCCATGGTACCAGCTAGATCGCGGTCGTCTTTTGCAGGGTTGGGTTCTTGAGAAGGAGGCCCGAAGAATTCTTCACCGTACCCATGTTCGGCAAAGTACTTATCGACGTTGGTAAATGTACCGTTGTCGTCGTCGTCCGGATCCTGTGCCATATGCATGTCCGGCATGTCCGGTAGCGTTGCGGCGGTCTTGCCATGGCTTGGCGCCGGCACGACTGGTGTTGTTGTCTTTGGGGTGGTGTCCCCCGCCCCCAAACGAATTTAGCTCTTTGGCCAAAGCAGGGGCCAGCTTACGCAGGCGCTAAGGGTCATCACATCATCTTCGTCGGCCCCAGCGGGTCGAATCGGAGGTAACAAGTCGTCGCAGTCTGGCAGCACCCGAACCAGTTCAACCCTATACACGGTGGGTGGCATCGGATTACCGTGGAACACGGGGTTGCCCGGTTGAACAATTCTGCCCTTGGCGACATCGATCAACTCGCCGCCCATGAAGTGCAGGAGAGTGCATGGAACGTCGGCGGCGCCCTGCGAAAACATGTAGGGCGTCAGGGATGCCCAGTCAAAGGCAAGGAGATGAAGTCATCGGTCGAGAGGCTTAGTTACCGTGATGGCGTCGAGCTCGGCTAATGTCGAGGCACCGCCAACGGCGAGCGTGCAACTGACGGAGGGGCCGCTTGCTGCCGACGTACACCCGGGTGCATTAAGCTCCAATGCCTGTGCCGGCACCGGAGACACCAATACCGCCTCCGCCGGAGACACCAATGGCGCCGCCTGCGCGTTGTGCAAGTTGCTGGCCATGAAGCTGGGAACCGGGGGTGGCCCCTGTTGGCCGCTCGCAATCCACCCCCACAGCCCCTCAACCAAGGTAGGCATAATGGCGGTGATCGTCGCTCCTAGTTGGTCTCGCACTTGCTCTGAGACTATGTCGAGAATCCGCGCCACTTGTGCCTTGAGTTCTTGAACCTCGCGCGACTGGCTTTCCGAGCTGGTCTTTCTCTCCTTTCGCCCACTAGCATTATAGTATGACGACCATTTTGTGGACAAGCCTTTGCCGGCCACACGACCAGCTGACGACGGCTTACTGAACTTATCCTTGTTTTTCATTACGTTCAACGCCCTATTTAAAGTGTTGTCCCAAGGGGAGCTCTGAGACGACCCCGCGCTACTGCTTTCAGTCTCCTGCGGAAGGAATGTGAACCATTTAGAAATTTGGCTTCATTAATTAGAATGCAACCATATGGAGCTAATTACGCGGGGGTGTATTCCTTACCAGAACACGCTCAAGTGCCTTGGTCTTCGCATCTGTGGTAAGCTCCTTTGTTACCGGGTCCACCTTGTACCGGGCCCTGACATAGTTCCTGGTCTGCTTGTCACGGTATTTCTCGAAGCGGGGCGGTAGGCCTTGCTCGGCACGCTCCGCGTCCTCCTTGTCCCATATAGGTTCCGCCACTCTGTAACTGCCAAGACCGAGTTGGTGGACCCCTAAGTTCAACTCCCGCATATCTTTCCCCCACTGACTTGATTCCAGGGTTGCGTTGCTCTCGCACTTGATCTTGAACTCCATGTAGTCATCTTTGCTGATCGAAGGATTTTTTGCCTTGATCTTCTCATAACTATCACCTTTGTCAATCATTTTCTTCACCGCGCTTCTCCAAGTAGACAGGGCCGTGCTCATTTTCGTGAGGGCGGCACTGTTCACTTTATTCCCTGAGAGGCGTGTGTTTGTGACGTCACCGGGGAACTTGTATCGTTCGTGCAGCTTCGTGAAGAGGAGGCTACGCAAATTCCCTCGGTCAGGATGCCTTAGGTTCTCAGTGTTGATTGAGACGGTGCTCCGGAGAATGCACCCGAGCTGAACCGAGTACCCCTTGACTAATTCTTTGGGCGCCGTTGGATGCCCCTCGGAGGACACTTCAGTAAATTCCTCCTTGACGGTGCCGAGCACGTTCGGGCGTCGGTCCTTCCGTTGCCTCTTCGGTTGGCTGCCATCTGTGTGTGCGCTGCCATCATCAGTGGTGGCATCCTCGGCGGCACCATCAGTGGTGTCATCCCCGACGCCTGTAGGGGTTGTGTAGTCGGGATCGGTGTCTTCCACGGCGTCCTCATAGCGGTGAGGTTCTTCCTCCATCTCCTGGGATAGCTCCCATAATGCCTTGCCCGAACCGCCGGCCTCATCGTTGTGGGCCATGTTTCGCTCTAAATAGGAAAAAAATTTGGTCAAAAAGTTGGTTATTGTCAAGGAACAAGATCATGGTCTCATCATTTAGGGTTTGTCGACACCGAGGCATCCTAAAAGCTAAGCTTTTATCATTTAGGGTTTGTCGACGCCGAGGCACCCTAAAAGCCTAAGCTTTCATCATTTAGGTTTTTATCGACACCGAGGCACCCTAAAAGCCAAGGTTTTATAATTTAGGGTTTGTCGACGCTGAGGCACCCTAAATGCTAAGTTAAGTCTTCATCATTTAGGGTTTATCGATGCCGAGGCACCCTAGGTTGACTGATATATATGGGTATCTTCTAATAATATACCCTATCAAGAAAAGGGAAGGAGAATTCTAAGTTGATCCTACTTAATTAAGTACTAAGATACCCCGACCCATGCATTAGTCGCAAGTACCCCATATGACCTATTTTTAGCAAAGTCATGCTAAAATTCACGGAAAATTTCAGCATGACCTTTGCTGAAAATAGGACATGTGGAGTACCCGAATTTGCCGGAACGGAAGTTAATCGACATTCCGGCAAACTCAAGGGCCTCTCGGGGTACCTGCAAAATCATCACGACACGATGGTCGGAGACAAAACCCAGTAAACATAAAATTATGTATATACTACATCTGCATATACATATACATACAACATCCATATACATACATACAACATCCATATACATACATCATTTATTTAACTATCAGTTTAATTTATCCAGAGAAAATGCTTAAGTGCTAGGGGGGTTGCCCACGGTCGAGCACGCCGGCGGCGAGATCCAAGGACGACAGCGAGGGGAGCGGCAGCCGGAGCGGGGGAGGCCAGCAGCGGGCTTGGCCGGCGCCGCCGCCGCGCTCCCCATAGCCTTGCCGGCGTCGAGCTCAGGCGGCGGCCGGAGCACAGCCACGGCGGAGACGGCGATGGGGAGCGCGGAGAGGCGGGGAAGAAGGGGGGATAGAGGGCGACGACGGTGAGGTCGGGGCAGAGGGCGGCGACGGCGAGGTCGAGGCAGAGGGTGGCGACGGCGAGGTCGGGGCAGAGGGCGTCGACGGGGCAGAGGGCGGCGACGGCGTGGCGGTCGGGCAGCCTGACGGCGTCGGTGTCGTCTCCGGCGTCGTCGGGGGCTAATGGCGAGATGATGACTGGAAATTCCTAAGTGCCACTTATATACCCAGAGCATTGGTCCCGGTTCATAGCACCAACCGGGACCAATTCCCCCCTTTCGTTCCGGTTGGTGCCACCAACCGGGACCAAAGGTCTCTTTTCAGCAGCCCAAACGGCGGGAAACAGAGACCTTTGGTTCCAGTTGATGCCACCAACCGTAACTAAAGGGGGCATTGGTCCCGGTTGGTGCTACGAACCGGTACCAATGCCACCCTTTCCTTCCGGTTGGTGCTACCAACCGAAACCAAAGGCCTTGGGCCGCGGTGCGGCGTGATGTTTAGTCCCACCTCGCTAGTCGAGGGAGCGCGAGAGCGGTTTATAAGCGCTGCTATGCCAACCCTCTCGAGCTCCTCTCAACTGCAGGCTTCCGGGCCTATTGTGTCACTCTTTGCCCGTGGGCCTACTGGGCCTTCTGCGGGCCTGAATCCTGGCCCATTGTTGGGTTTCTAGTCGTATTCAGGCCGTGATGGCCCTGTAGGTGGCATTTTTTTGCTTTATTTTGTTTCCACTTTTTTTATTTTAATGTTTTGAACAGAAAATACTTTTTTTTATTTTTTTGTTTATTTTTTTGAACGGACGTCCACAAGGCAGTTAGTCATGGGGCCCACAAGGTAGTAGGTTCCAACGAGATCCGGGAGGAAACGCGGGTAAAACATTCATTTGTGAATTGGTAAAACATTTATGAATATGAAAACATTTATGAATACAATCGATAAATGAAGGCTACAATTTCAATACAATCGATCTTAGCTAGCTATTTGTTCACAATCTTCTTGCCCTTATTTTTCACAAATGGAGTTCTTGTTTTGAACGGACGTCCTTTAGGTAGGGTGGTCCTGCTTCTTCTTGTGGTGTATGCTGGTACTTCATCGTCATCGTCATGTTCCATATTTGGGTCGCCGTACTTGTCAAAGTCTTGCTCATTGGCGACTCCATCCATTCCGATGATCTTCCTTTTGCCTCCCTCACAACAACACGACTGGGCTTTGGCGGGTCGGTAATGAAGAAGCATTGGTCCACTTGGGAAGCCAGTACCCATGGCTCATTTTTCGCGGTGGCGTTTGCGCCCGCGGTCTTAGATTTGGCTTCAGGTATAACCATGGTGGTGAAATACCGGTCTTCTTTTAGGACGCTCTTGGCCCATCTGACACGGAACATCGGGACCTTCTCTCCAGTGTAGCTCAGCTCCCAGATCTCCTCGATCCTTCCATAGTATGTGTCCTTGTCGTTACCGGTGTAGGATTCCATCGTTACCCCGGAGTTCTGATAACCATCGCTCTTCATGTCCTTTCCCTCGATGTAGAATGTGTAGCCGTTGATATCGTACGCCTCATACGTGATCAGGTTGTGCTCAGCGCCTTGTGACAAGGCGAATATGAGTTGTTCTTCCGCGGAAGAATCCTCATGTAAAGGGTACGATAGAAGCTTCTTCTTGAACCAACGCGTGAAACATGAGTTGTGCTCTTTGATTATATCTCCGTTCGTCCTCTGTTGGCCTCGGTCATTGTACGTCTTCTCAATAAAGGTTTTGTGCTTTATCACCCAAGGATCGACCACGTCTATGTGTTGTAGCGCGACTAGGTTTGCTCTTTCAAAGTCGGCAAGTCGACCCTCGAAGTCGACATGCATTTCGCGGCGACCCTCAAGGTGACCCCATCCAGCGAGCCTGCCGAGGTGCCTGTTGACGGGCAGACCAACGGGGTTCTCGATGCCTAGATAATTCGTGCAGTAGGAGATGCACTCTTCGGTCAGAAAGCCCGTGGCTATGCTTCCCTCTGGACGTGACATGTTGCGAACGTATCCTTTGATGACACCATTCATCCTTTTGAACGACATCATGCTGTGTAGGAACGTCGGCCCGAGTTGGATGATATCCTCCACGATATGGACCAGCAGATGCACCATAACGTCGAAGAATGCGGGGGGAGGGGGAAGTACATCTCAAGCTCGCATAGTATCACCACGATCTCTTCCTGTAGCCTTCTGAGTTGCCTCACGCCAACCAACTTCCGAGAGATGACGTCGAAAAAGTTGCATAGGCCAAATAGCGTTTCATTGACGAGCGCGTCCATGATCCCACGGATTGCAACTGGAAGTATCTGCGTCATCAGCATGTGACAGTCGTGAGACTTCATCCCGCTGAACTTGTGCTTCGCTGAGTCTAGGTATCTGCTTATCTTCGCCGCGTAACCGTAAGGAAGTTTTACTCCTACGAGGCAGGTGAAAAACTGATCGATCTCCTCCTGACTTAGAGTGAAGCACGCGGGAGGGAAGTCATTTCCGGTCTTCTTGGCCTCTTTGCCTTTGCGACGACTTTCCGTGTCCTGCTTCGCCTCATCATCATCATCATCATCATTCATCATCATTATTAGCGTGAAGCTCCTCCCTGATGCCCATTGATTTCAAGTCTGCCCTTGCTTTCGGCCCATCTTTGGTCCTCTCTGGCATGTTGAGAAGGGTACCAAGCAGACTCTCGTACACGTTCTTCGTGATATGCATGACATCAAGGCTGTGAGGCACACGGAGGATCTTCCAGTATGGCAAGTCCCAGAAAACATACCTCGTTTTCCATACCTTCAGCAGCGGCTCTGGCGCCTTTCGCTTCTTTCCCGGCTCTGGTGCCTTTCCCGGCGGTGGGCACTCTTTCCAATTTTTCAACAGCTTGTATATTTCCTCGCTGCTCCTCGTACGCGGGCGTCTTCGGGGTTCGGTTTCACCATCGAACAGATCCTTGCGTTTTCTCCATGAGTCGTCGTCGTGAAGCCACCTTCGATGTCCCATGAACATGGTTTTCGAAGACCCGGGATCTCTATCTAGCTGGCAATACGTTGTGTCATCCATGCACCTGACGCATCCAGAAAATCCATGGACCACCTGCCCCGTGACATATCCGTAAGCGAGATAGTCGTGCACCATCGTGAGCAGTGCGACTCTCATAGGGAAATATTCTTTCTCTGCGGCGTCCCACATATTGGCTGGCGTTTTCCACAGTGTGTCTAGCTCCTCTTTCAGCAGCCCCAGATACAGATTGATGTCGTTCCCTGGTTGTTTCGGCCCTTCAATTAGCATACTCATGTGAATGTACTTCCTCTTCATGCACAACCAGGGGGGAAGGTTGTACATCCACACAAACACAGGCCAGGTGCTATGTGTGCTTCTCTGGCTGCCAAACGGATTGACTCCATTGGTGCTCGCGCCCAACACGATGTTCCTTGGATCATTCCCAAATTCTGGGTGTTCGAAGTTCAACGCTTGCCACTGGCTCGCATCCTTAGGGTGACTCAGCATCTTGTCTTTTTTATTTATCTCCGGATCATTTGCGTCATCTTGTCGCTTCTTCTCCTCCCTATCCACGTGCCAACGCAGGAGCTTTGCTACCTTAGGGTCCGCGAAATACCGCTGCAGACGTGGAGTGATCGGAAAGTACCACACCACTTTTCGAGGAGCTTTCTTCCTCTTCTTGTATCGAGTGACGCCGCACACCGGACATATGGTAGACTCCGCGTGCTCGTCCCGATAAATGATGCAATTGTTCATGCACACATGGTATTTCACGTGTGGTAAATCCAGAGGACACACGATTTTCTTCGCCTCCTCGAAACTGGTCGGGCACTTGTTCCCCTTGGGAAGACGTTCGTGCCAGAATGACATGTTCTCGTTGAAGCATGCGTCGGTCATTTTGTGTTTTACCTTCATCTCTAGAGCCATGTGCGTTACTTTCAGGCGGGTATCCTCGGGCCTGCATCCTTCATACAATGGAGTAACCGCGTCTATCTCCAGTTGATCCAGCTTGGCTTTCTCTCGGGCGGCAACTCTTTCATTATTCGACTGCTTGAGAAGCAGCTCTTGAATATGAGGGTCCTGCACCCAGCCCATCGATGGTACATCGTCGTCTGATCCGGCATCTTCATCTTCATGATCATGTCCTTCGTCTGCTCCGGCATCTTCCTCATCATCATGTCCGACATCTTCTACATGATGACCGTGTACTGCATCTACTTCGTGATCATGTCCTGGAGATTCTTCGTCTTCTCGCCCGCCCTCGCCGCGGTTGTCTTGCTCATGCCCTTCCTAATTTCTTGCCCGCCCCCCATGGACGACTTCATAATCATCTTCATCACCTTGCCACCGATAGCCATCCATGAAACAACGCAAGAGCAGGTGGTCCCGCACCTGTACGGAATCCGGGTCCATAAGGCTCCTCAGCTTGCATCTTCGACACGGACATCTTATCTCCATCTCGTTATTTTGAAGCATCTCAGCCTTCGCGGAGCTCAAAAACCTATTCACGATGCCTTCGGTCATCTTGCGGACCATGGTCGCCTGCAGGGTAGAGCAAAACGATATTTTAGAACCAAGAAAAAATTTGGCATGACTTTGCCTAAAAATAGGACCAAAAAGAATGCATAGTGCCAAATTCTCGCCGAAACGGAAATGAATCAACATTCCGGAAAAATATTGGCAACTATTGCATTTCAAATACCGGTACCTGCAAACACAAACATATATGCAACACCACAAACATATGCAGCACCACAAACATACGTAGATCTAGCTAGGCCATAAAAAGTGCATGTGCACGTTGTTGGAGGGAGAAAAAAGAAGATCTACAACATAAAAGCTTTCCCCTTACTTACCTATCAAAAAAGGTAATTTAACCACTTAATTTGGGTGAATCTATGATGCAAATGAGGTGAGGAGGAGGAGGCACCCGAGACAAGCTTGGAGGAGGAGGTGGAGAGAATGAAAGTGGGGAAAGTGAGTGTGGTAGGTGGCTGTCCAAAATATCTAGCTGGTCCCAGGTTACTAATGGCGCACCACCTACAAATGCGCCATTAGTAACCCTGGTTACTAATGGCGCACCAGCTGGAGGTGCGCCATTAGTAGTTTTGCAACAAAAAAAATATAGTAGTGGCGCACTGTGTTAGTGGTGCGCCATTACTAGTTAAACTACTAATGGCGCACTCTGCCCTGGTGCGCCATTAGTACTTTTGGAGAAATAACAAAAAAAGTTTTTTAGTAGTGGCGCACCGAGTGTGTGATGCGCCATTAGTGCCCATCACACTAATGGCGCACCAGAACATGGTGCGCCACTGCTATATAGTAGTGGCGCACCACATGACTGGTGCGCCATTAGTGTCTATATTATCTATAGCTCTTTTCCTAATGGTGCTTTACCAACTTTGTTGCCAGCAATTTTCATTATTTTTTGACCATTTTTAAAATTACTATTTTTTCAAAAGAGGGTTCATATGCCCCATGCTCCATTTGTTCCCTTCCACCAATTTCCCTCCATTTGTTGTTGTGTTGGGCTAGATTTCTATTAGCTATATACTAAAAAACAACAAAAGAGAAGAATAGTAGACCCATTTGTTGCTTGTCATCACGTGATTTGGGGTTGAAAAATGAAGACCCATTAGGAAGGAAAATTGACCGAATAAATATTTTAGAGAAATAATTAAAAAATTGCGACCCTACTTGAAAAATGCATTTGTTGCCCTATTTGAAAACATGTAGTTGCCACCCCACTTGAAAATGTGCAATTATGACCCAACTTAAATACTTGCAGTAGCGACCTGACCAAAAAAGTTGCAATTGTTACCTGACTTAAAAACTTGCAGTTGCGCCCCCACCTGAAAACATGCAATTGCGACCTCACTTGAAAACTTATGGTTATGACCCTATCAGAAAACTTGTAATTGCAATCTGATTTGAAAACTTACAATTGCGACCCAAACACTTACAGTTGTTGCCCAACTTGAAACTTGCAATTGCGACCTTCTTTTGAAAAAGTTACAATTGCGATCCAACTTGAATGCTTGGAGCTGCGACCCGACTTGAATAAAATTATAGTGGCGACCCCATTTGTAAACTTGCAATTGCAACATCATTTGAAAATTTTACGGTTGCGACCCGACTTGAGTACTTGTAGTTGCGACCCCGTTTCAAAACATCCAATTACATATAGGTGCACGATAGGTTTGAAATGTATTTATATTTTTTGATTGTTTCATGCTATTGTAATATCACTTTTGTATATTGTTTGTAGCATTTATATAATTTTTCTGGACATACCTTTTAATCTAGTGCCTAATATACGTTTGTTGTTTTTTTTGCATGTTTTTGACTTTACAGAAATCAATATTTATGAAGGTAAAATAAACTAACTATTCAATACGTTTTTGGGGCACTAATGTTCCAGGAAGAATCCAAGGAGAACAAGAGGAGGCTCAAGGCCCGCACATGGTCACCTAGCGCTACGAAGCCCTTGGCCAAACCCCTGGGCCGTGCGGCCCCCACATGCACTGCCTTATGTCCATTCCACAACCATAAATTCCTATATATACAGAAACCCTTTGAGATATTTTTATCAGTTTTTCCACTGCTGCAAGTTGTTGTTCCGAGGACATCCAATCTAGAGTCTTGTTTCGGTACTCTGTTGGAGGGGCAATCCATAGTCAGAGGCTTCCTCATTAACCTCGTTGCCTTTACGACCATGTGTGAGTAGTTTCCTCAATATCTTAGGGTCTATAGCAGTAGCTAGGTCTCTCTCTCATCTCTCTCTCTCTCTCCGATCTTCAATACCAAGTTCTCGTGAGTTGCTTCACATGATCGGGATCCATCTGATTTTATTCGGGATGTGTTTGTTGGGATATAATTAATTGTCACTTTATGATCAGATTGTTCATTGAATTCAATTGAATATTTTGCGATTTTTTTGCTGTATAATCCTCTTTGGTAAAGTTTGATTGTTTTTTCTTCGGGGGGGGAGTGGTGCTTTGTAGTGGGTTCTAATCTTGAGGTGATATATATCCTAGTGACAGAATGGGGGACAAGATATTGTTGGGGAACGTTGCATGGGAAACAAAAAAATTCATATGAACACCCAAGATCTATCTATGGAGATCAAAAACTACGAGAGGGAGAGTGGATCTACATACCCTTGTAGATTGCTAAGTGGGAAGCGTTAAGAAACGCAGTTGATGTAGTCGAACTTCTTCGTGATCCAAATTGTAATCCGTCTAGCGATTCAATCAGGATCCGTCTCGATCTAGCACCGAACGGACGACACCTCCGCGTTCAGCACACGTATAGCTTGATGACATCTCCGCCTCCTCGATCCGGTGAGCAAGGTCGAAGTAGTAGATGAGTTCTCCAGCAACATGATGATGTGGTGGCTGTGGTGGTGGTGCTATCCCGACAGGGTTACGCTACCGAAACCGCGAACGGAGGAGAAAACGATATAGGGATAGAGAGGGGTGCCAAGGGCTTCGTGTGTGCTCTTGGGGCGCCCACTCCCCTCTATATATAGATGTAGGGGTGTGGAGATCATCCCCTCAAAGCCCGAGGGTGCAGCCAAGGAGGAAGAGTTGGACTCCTAGTCCAGTTCCCTCTCTTTCCATAAACAGGTCGACTTTCCACCTCTCCCAAGCCACATGGGCCTTCAGGGACTTGTGCACCTGGCCTAATAAGTTCAGGGTGCCACCCCTCAGCCCAAGCAAACCCTTGGGACGTGCTGGAACCCTTGGTGGACTTCCGGACTCCTCCGTAACTTTTCAGAACCTCCTAGAAGCTTCCCGATAGAATACCGGAAAAACCTGAAACTTTTCTGGTAGCCAAAATATGACTTCCCATATATAAATATTTACCTCCGGACCATTTCGTAACTCCTTGTGACGTCCGGGATCTCATCCAGGACTCCGAAAAACCTTCGATCACCAGCATACATAACTCAACAATTCCAAATCATCATCGAACCTTAAGTGTGCAGACCCCGTGGGTTCGAGAACTATGTAGACATGACCGAGAAAACTCTACGGTTAATAACCAATAGTGGGACCTGGATGCCCATATTGGTTCCTACATATTCTATGAAGATCTTTATCGGTCGAACCACGATGTCAAGGATTCAGACAATCCCGTATGCAGTTCCCTTTGTCCATCGGTATGTTACTTGCTCGAGATTCGATCATCGGTATCTCCATACCTAGTTCCATCTCATTACCGACAAGTCTCTTTACTCATTCCGTAACACAAGATCCTGTGACTAACTCCTTAGTCACATTGCTTGCAAGATTCTTGTGATGATGTGTTACCGAGTGGGCCCGGAGATACCTCTTTGTTATACGGAGTAACAAATCCCAGTCTCGATGCACGCCAACCAACAGACACCCTCGGAGATACCTGTAGAGCAACTTTATAGTCACCCAGTTACGCTGTGATGTTCGATACACACAAGGAATTCCTACAGTGTCATGGAGTTGTGTGATCTCATGGTCATAGGAACAGATACTTGACATGGATAAAGCAGTAGCAATAAACTAACATGATCATATGCTATGCTTACGGTTGGGTCATGTCCATCACATCATTCTCCTAATGATGTGATCCCGTCATCAGATGACAACTCATGTCTATGGCTAGGAAACCTTGACCATCTCTGATCAATGAGCTAGTCTAGTATAGGCTTACTAGGGACATGGTGTTGTCTACATATCCACCAATGTATCTGAGTTTAGATCAATACAATTCTAGCATGGATAATAAAATATTATCATGAACAAGGAAATATGATAATAACTAATTTATTATTGCATCTAGGGCATATTTCCAAAAGTCTCCCACTTACACTAGAGTCAATAATCTAGTTCACATCACCACGTGATTTAAACCCAATGAGTTATAGGGTTTGATCATGTTTTTCTTGTGAGAGTGGTTTTAGTCAATGGGTCTGCAACATTTAGATCCGTGTGTACTTTGCAAATCTCTATGTCATACTATAGATGCTGCTACGATGCCCCAGTTGGAGCTATTCCAAACGACCGCTCCAGTATACGTATCCGGATTGCTACTTAACGTCATCCGGATTGGTGTCAAAGCTTGCATCAATATAGCCCTTTACGACGAACTCTTTATCACCTGCATAATCGAGAAATGTTTCCTTAGTCCTCTAGTTACTAAGGATAATTTTGACTTATATCCAACGATCCACTCCTGGATCACTCTTGTACCCATTCACAGACTCATGGCACGGAACACACACCAGGTGTAGTACACAACATGTCATACTATATAGAGCCTATGGCTAAGGCATAAGGGACGACCTTCACCCTTTCTCTTTCTTCTGTCGTGGTCGAGCTTCAAGTCTTACTCAAATTCATACCTTACAACACAACCAATAACTCCTTATTTTACTGATCTATTTTGAACTCCTTCAAACTCTTGTCAAGGTATGTATTCATTGAAAGTTTTATCAAGCGTCTTGATCTATCTCTATAGATCTTGATGCCTAATATTAAGTACCTTCTTTCCAGGTCTTCCTTTGAAAAACTCCTTTCAAACAACCCTTTATGCTTTCTAGAAAGTCTACATTATTTCAACCACATTACTTATCAGAAATGCTATAGTTTTCCCACTCACTTTCTTGTAAATACAAGTTTCTTATAAACATTGAATAAACCCAAAAGCTTTGATCACCTCATCAAAGCATATATTCCAACTCCGAGATGCTTGCTCCAGTCCATAGAAGGATTGCTAGATTTTGCATACCTTTTAGCATCCTTAGGATCGACAAAATATTCCGGTTATATCACATATAACCTTTGCTCAAGGAAACCATTGAGGACCGATGTTTTGGCATCCATCTACCAGATTTCATAATCAAAAAATGCAGCAACTACTAACATAATTCCAACAGACTTTAGCATTGCTATAGGTGATAAAGTCTCATCGTAGTCAACTCCTTGAACTTGTTGGAAACTTTTTTGCGATAAGTCAAGATTTATAAATGTTAAATGGTGACATTTACCATGAGCATCTATCTTCTACTTAAAGGTTCATTTGTACTTAACAGCCTGTCATTCATCGGGCAAGTCTATCAAAGTCCATACTTGGTTTTCATACATGGATCCTTTCTCGGATTTCAAGGCTCCTAGCTAGTTTTTGGAATCTAGTCCCACCATTGCTTCTTCATAACTCGTAGGCTCACTGTCATCCAACAACATACCTCCAAGACAGGATTGTCATACCACTCAGGGGCGGTACGAGTCCTTGTCGACCTATGAGGTTTGATAGTAACTTGATTCGAAGCTTCATGATCATCATCATTGGCTTCCTCTTCACTTGGTGTAGGCGCCACAGAAACATCTTTCTATGTCCTGCTAGTATCCAACTAAAGTGACGATTCAACAACCTCATAAAGTTCTACTTTCCTCCCACTCAATTTTTTCTAGAGAAACTCTTTCTCGGGAAAGGACCCATTTTTAGCAAAAAAACACTTTGCACTCGGATCTGAGATAGAAGGTATACCCAATTGTTTCCTTAGGGTATCATATGAAGATGCACTTTTTTTCTTTGGGTTCGAGCTTATTAGACATAAGTGTCGCATTCCCAAACTCTAACAAATGACAACTTAGGTTTCTGCCAAACCATAATTCATATGGTGTCATCTCATCGGATTTAGATGGTACCCTATTTAAAGTGAATGTAGTTGTCTCTAATGCATAGCCCCAAAACGATAGTGGAAAAATGATAAGAGACATCATAGTACGCACCATATCCAATAGAGCACGACTACGACGTTCGGACACACCATTACACTATGGTGTTCCAGGTGGCGTGAGTTGTGAAACAATTTCACATTGTCTTAAATTGCATGCCAAACTTGTAGCTCAAATATTCACCTCCATGATCATATCGTAGACATTTTATCTTCTTCTTGTCATGATGATATTAAACTTCACTCTGAATTTGCTTGAACTTTTCAAACTTTTCATACTTGTGTTTCATTAAGTAAATATACCCATACCTACTCAACTCACCGGTGAAGGTAAGAAATAAATGATATCCACCGCATGCTTCGACACTCATTTGGACCGCATACATCAACATGTATTATTTCCAATAAGTCATTTGCCCGCTCCATCATATCGGGAAATAGAGTCTTAGTCATCTTGCGTATGAGGCATGGTCCGCATGTCTCAAGCGATTTGAAATCGAGTGAGTCTAAAGATCCACCAGCATGGAGTTTCTTCATGCGCTTTATACCAATATGACATTAGCAGTAGTGCTAGTATGTGGTAGTATCATTATTAATTTTGCATCTTTTTGGCATCAATATTATGAACATGTGTATCACTATGATCGAGATTCAATAAATCATTCACATTTGGTGCATGACCATTGAAGGTATTATTCACGTAAATAGAATAACCATTATTCTCTGACTTAAATGAATAATTGTATTACAATAAACACGATCTAATCATGTTCATGCTCAATGCAAACACCAAATAACATTTACTTAGGTTCAACACTAATCCCGAAGGTAGAGGGAGCTGATACGTCTCCAACATATCTATAATTTTTGATTGTTCCATGCTATTATATTATCTCTTTTGGATGTCTTATATGCATTAATATGCTATTTTATATTTTTTGGACTAACCTATTAATCTAGAGACTAGTGCCAGTTTATGTTTTTCCCTCTTTTTTTGAGTATTGTAGATAAGGAATATTAAACGGAGTCCAAACAGAATAAAATCTTTGCGATGATTTTTCTTGGACCAGAAGACATCTACCAGACTTGGAGGGGGGCCAGGAGACCTTCCAAGAGGTCACAAGCCACCCTGGCGTGGCCAGGGGGGCGCCCCTGGCTTGTGACCCCTAATACTTCTCCACCGTATCCACTTTTCCAAACCCCTTTGCCCTTGTTTTGGACTCTAATTTGCATGGTTTGAATACAACTAACCCGGACTGACGTTGTTTTCAGCAGAATTGCCTTGGTGTTATTTTTGTGCAGAAATTAAAGTTCTCGGATCCTCCTGAAAATTGGAGAATATTTTTGGAATTAATAAAAAAATACTGGCTCAAGAAGTAACCAGAGGGGGGTCACCTCTAGGCCACAAGCCTGCTAGGCGCGGCCACCCTCCTAGCCGCGCCTAACAGGCTTGTAGGGCCCTGGTGGCTCCTCCGACCTCCTCTACAGCTCCATATAACCCCATTCACGGAGAAAAAATCAGAGAGAAGAGTTCATCGCATTTCACGATACGGAGCTCCCGCCACCTCCTATTCTTCCTCGGGAGACCCGATTTGGAGTCCGTTTTGGGCTCCGGAGAGGGGAAATCGACGCCATCGTCATCACCAACCATCCTTCATCACCAATTCCATGATGATCTCCGCCGTTCGTGAGTAATCCCATCGTAGGCTTTCTGGACGGTGATGTGTTGGATGAGATTTGTCATGTAATCGAGTTAGTTTTGTTAGGGTTTGATCCCTAGTATCCACTATGTTCTGAGATTGATGTTGCTATGACTTGGATATGTTTAATGCTTGTCACTAGGGCCCGAGTGCCATGATTTAAGATCTGAACTTATTATGTTTTCATGAATATATATGTGTTCTTGATCCTATCTTGCGAGTTGTAGACACCTGTTACGAGGTATGATCCGCATCCCCCAGGGTGACGATAACTGGGATTATTTCTGGTGATTACCGTAGTTTGAGGAGTTCATGTATTCACTAAGTGCTAATGCTTTGTTCCGGTTCTCTATTAAAAGGAGGCCTTAATATCCCTTAGTTTCCATCAGGACCCCACTACCACGGGAGGGTAGGACAAAAGATGTCATGCAAGTTCTTTTCCATAAGCACTTATGACTATATATGGATTACATGCCTACATTACATTGACGAATTGGAGCTAGTTCGGTGTCACCCTATGTTATAACTGTTGCATGATGAATTAAATCCAGCATAATTATCCATCACCGATCCATTGCCTAGGATGTTTCCACATATTGATACTTGCTAAGTTACTTCTCCATTGCTACTGTTACAATCACTACAAAACTGTTACTGTTACTTTTGCTACCGTTACCGTTACTTCCATACTACTTTTGCTAGTGAATACTTTGCTGCAGATATTAAGTCTTATAGGTGTGGTTGAATTGACAACTCAGTTGCGAATACTCGAGAATATCCTTTGGCTCCCCTTGTGTCGAATCAATAAATTTGGGTTGAATGCTCTACCCTCGAAAACTGTTGTAATCCCCTATACTTGTGGGTTATCAAGACCTTTTTCTGGCGCCATTGCCGGGGAGCATAGCTCTATTCTGTGAGTCACTTTGGATTTATATCTGTTGATCAGTATGAAGAATCTGAAAGATCCAAAAACCAAGATCTATCCCTCTAATACGAGGGGAGGTAAGGAACTGCCATCTAGCTCTGCACTTGACCTTCTGTTATGAGTAAGCTTGCGACACCACCACCTTCTAGTAATTATGAAATGTCACAAGTAATTGATGATGCTACTTCTGCTATGCATGATGCTTATGATGATACTTTGCTTGATAATACGGTGCCACTGGGTGAATTTCTTGATGAACAAATTGCTAGAGTCAATGCTGAAAATTATGATACTTCTGAAACTGATGAAATTATTGAAACCGAACACTTTGAGACACCTGATAGACCTAGCTCCCCTAGATATGAATTGCCTCATATTCCTGAGGGTTATGTTATGGAAGGAGAGGTAGCTAGGGACTTTCTTGCTTGTAATGATAGAGATGATCTTAAGAAATTACTATGCAAGTGGAAAGAAAAATCTTTGAATGCTAGAATGAAATATGATGCTAAGTTTGCTACTTCACCTATCTTTGTTACTGATAAGGATTATGAATTATCTGTTGATCCCGTGTTAATTACTTTGGTTGAATCTGATCCTTTCCATGGTTATGAATCTGAAACTGTTGTGGCACATCTTACTAAACTGAATGATATAGCCACCCTATTTACTCGTGAGGAAAAAATTTGTTATTACTATATCCTAAGCTGTTTCCTTTCTCATTGAAGGGTGATGCTAAGATATGATTTAATTCTCTTGCTCCTGGTTGTGCGCATAGCCCCCGGGATATGATATATCACTTCTCTAGAATTTTTTTCCTATCCATAAGAAACAAGCTGGCTTGAAGGAAATATTTAACTTTGTGAAAATTGAAGAAGAGGGTCTTTCACAAGGTTGGGGGAGGCATCTTCAATTACTTAATGCTTTGCCTGATCATTCTCTTAAGAAAAATGAAATACTTGATATCTTTTATAATGGACTAACCGATGCTTCTAGGGACCACCTAGATAATTGTGCTGGTTGTGTTTTCAGGGAACGAACAGTTGAACAAGCTGAAATACTATTGAATAATATATTGAGCAATGATAATTATTGGACTATTCCCGAACCACCTCTGAAGCCAACTCCAAAGAAAAGAGGTATTCTATTTCTCAGTCCTAAAGATATGCAAGAGGCAAATAAATCTATGGAAGAGAAAGGTATTAAAGCTGAAGATGTTAAGAATATACCACTTATTGAAGAAATACATGGTCTTGATAACCCGACACAGGTAGTAGAGGTAAATTCTCGTTGTAAATTTGATGAAAGCGATATTCCTTATAATAAGTCTGCTAGCCAATGCTTGGATGAGTTCGATAATTTTGTTGTGAAGCAAGAAAATTTTAATGCTTATGTTAGTAGACAATTGAAACATAATGCTTTAATGCTTGATCGCTTAGGTGATTATATGAGTAGAACTATCAATGATCTTGAACTGATTAGTAAACATGCTTCCATGGTAACTACTCAAGTAGAACAAGTACTCAAGGCACATAATGATTTGCTTAATGAGATGAATAGTAAGAACAATGATCATTCTGTTAAAGTTGTGACTAGAGGTGGAAGAATGACCCAGGAACCTTTGTATCCCGAGGGCCATCCTATGAGAATTGAGCAGGATTGTCAAAGCAGTAACATTGATCTACCTAGTCATTCCAGTAATAAGAGAAATAAGGATGATGATAGAACTTTGCATGCTTCCAGTGGACCTATCATAGATACACCTGAAAACCCAAATGATATTTCTGTTTCAGATGCTGAGACACAATCTGGTGATGAACATGAGCCTATTAATAATATTAATGATGATGTTCATGTTGATGCTCAACCTAGTTATGATAATGATGTGGAGATTGAACCTGCTGTTGATCTTGATAACCCACATCCTAAGAATAAAAGATATGATAAAATGGACTTTATTGCTAGGAAACATGGTAAAGAAAGAGAACCATGTGTTCATAAACCCATGCCCTTTACTCCTAAACCATCCAAGAAAAAGGACGATGAGGATTTTGAGTGCTTTGTTGAAATGCTTAGACCTGTCTTTTTTGCATATTCGCTTGACCGATATTCTGAAATGTCTCCTTATGCTAAGTATATGAAATATATTGTGACTAATAAAAGAAAGATACCGGAAGCTGAGATTTCCACCATGCTTGCCAATTATACTTTTAAGGGTGGAGTACCAAAGAAATTAAGAGATCCAGGAATACCAACTATACCATGCTCTATTAAAGGGAATTGTGTTAAAACTACTTTACGTGATTTGGAAGCTGGTGTTAGTGTTATGCCTTTCTCTTTATATCATAGAATTGGTTTGAATAAGTTGACACCTACTGAAATCTCTTTGCAAATGTCTGATAAATCAACTGCTCTACCTATCGGTATTTGTGAGGATGTACCTGTCGTAGTTGCAAATGCTACTATCTTGACGGACTTTGTTATTCTTGATATTCCTAAGGACAACAGTATGTCGATCATCCTTGGTAGACCCTTTTTGAATACTGCAGGGGCTGTTATTGATTGCAATAAGGGCAACGTCACTTTTCATATTAATGGTAATGAGCATACGGTACACTTTCCGACGTAACAACCTCAAGTTCATAGTATCAACTCCTTTGAAAAAAAGTCCAACGATTACTATTGGAGACTTTGAATTCCCTCTTCCCACTATCAAGAAGAAATATTATATACTTATTATTGGGCATATGCATATCCCTATTGAGGTAACTTAGTGTTATTCAAAAATTCTTCGGTTTCATGTTATTCGAAAGAAGTTTGTTAATAAGATTTGATCAACCTTATTGATGGATTCCTTTTGATGAGCATGAAATGGATGAATTTAGAAAGCACAACTACATGTACCCAACTTTTATTTTCTGTTAGTTAGATTAAATTAAGTAAGAATGCTAGTATTTTCTTCTATTTTCTGAGTTTCCCGTGCAATAAAAAAGTGATCTGAAAATAAAAGTTCTTCAAATGTCCTGAAAATGGAGTATGATTTTTTCTGGAATATTTAAAAATATCTGGCACTGAGCACACTACAGGGGCTGCACCAGTGGGTCACAAGCCCACAAGGCACGACCATGCCCCCTGGCCACACCTAGCAGGCTTGTGGGTCCCACGTGGCCCCCCTCCACTTATTCCAGCACCCATCCACTTCATCTTCCTCCAAAAAAAATCCCACCATTGCTCAAACCCGTGTTCTAGCTCATTTTGTTGCCATTTTTGATCTCCTTGCTCAAAGCTTCATTCACAAAACTATTTTGGGAGATTGTTCCTCGGTATGTGACTCCTCCAATGGTCCAATTAGTTTTTGTTCTAGTGCTTTATATATTGCAAATTTTTGCTGCTGTGGTGACCTTGTTCTTGAGCTTGCATGTCAAATTTATATGGTCCCAAGTAGTTTTGATGCATGATATAGCCTCTAGGCACTTGAGGGAGTAGTTGGTATGAATTTTGTTGAGTTTTGTTCATCTTTATTATGAGTCACTAAAAATTTCAGATTTTTTCAGAAAAAAAAATGTTGAGGAAGGTGTTTCAAGGGGGATCATCGAGCAAGAAGGCCCCGAGACTCGTGATACGTGAGCCCAACCTTGAACCATTGAAGGATGCTCAAGTACGACCTTATGAATGGCCATCCGATCAATTCATGAGTGATGCCGGTTTCAAGGAAGAATTCTACGCATACGCAAGAAATGCTGGCCTTGAGGAATTCACGTCGGACAAGTGCAAGCAATATTATCAATTCACGGATTCTTTCGTGTGGAGGTTTGAATTTTCGCTCAATTGTAATAAACCTTCCATCCTATTTGACAATTATGAAAAATCATATACTTTGGATATAGAGGATTTTAATGCATGCAAAATTCCACAATGGGGCAGCTATAGTGATCTGCACAAAACTGAATATAATGATTTTCTGCTAGCATTACTGTCGGAGAAACTAGAAATATTACACATGCTACCATGGGGAGCATTCACTTTCCTGCCATACATTATTTTGCTCTATTCATAGGTAGATGTATTAATAGTAAAACTGAGCATACCCACCTTTGTGCAACCGATCTTAGTATTCTTAAGAGTGCAGTAAGGGGCGAAAGATGATATAACTTAGGAGCCATTATTGCTAGAATATTGAATAATAATGCTAAAGATGGAGACTTCCTTGGTGGGATTTATGCCACTCGGTTAGCTAATTATCTTGGGGTACACATACGCGGAAATGATATTGAGTTACCACTCGCTTTTCTTGATTATGAGGCTTTGGTACGTTTTCTGTTCCTCGAAAGGAACGAACAATCTCTCCAGTACTGACTAATTTTTGACAGACAACATGCTGTCCATGTTACCCTTCGTGTTCCTGCCTTCTTTAACTTTTAGGAAAAACAAATATATATTATAACCAGAGAGGAGGCAGACGAGTACGACAGGAGCGCGGAATCAGCTTGCCTCCACACCGCAGTCGTTCAGGCGGTAGCCACCGCAGCCCAGTACAACCCTAACTATGACTTCGGATATTATCAGGGCCAACCATGGCCATAGACCAACTTAGGCCAAAAGCCTATGCTTGGGGGAGTATGTTTTTCTCACCGACTTTACATTCATGTTCACACACTCATCTTAGTAGTCGGTGTTCATACTCTTTCATTGTACCATCCATGGTAGTTTATTTTCTTGTTTTGCTTTCTTCTTGTGTGTTTAATTAACTTTGAGAAAAATAAAAAAATAGTTCTATCTTTATTTCTAGTTGCTTAGTTGTAGCATTAAAAATAAAACCCAAAAAGATTTTTCGTTCTTCTTTTGCTTGCTGGGAGCTTTTCCATGTAAATTGTTTTCTCGTTCTTGTTTTGATTTTTTCTTTCTTTGGGTCATAAGGAGAAGACCACAATGAAAATTTTGAGTGTCTTTCATATGCATTATTATTTACCTATTAGAGAGCCCATATTACCTTGTATTTTCCTTTGAGTTATTGTTTGCAGATTCCAGCTTAGTCCAATGCACGTGCACTCTTATTATTATCCACACCATTCGTTCATGCAAGTGAAAGGCAATAATGACGATATTTGATGAAAAGATTGAGATGTAGAAAAGCTGGTATGAACTCGACCTATCTTGCTTTTGTAAATATGATTAGCTCATTGTTCCGAATTCAGTTCATCATGGGTGAAACATATTTGCAATGACAATTAGAGATTGTAGTTATTCATGCCATGCTTAATTAGCTAAGAGTGGATAATGGTTTGTTTTGGGTGCCAACATGCATATTAAAATGGTTGTGATGTAGTATGATGGAGTGGTATCCTCCTCTGAACGATTCAACTGGCTCGACTTGGCACATGTTCATGCATGTAGTTGAAACAAAATCAACATAGCCTTCACGATATTTATGTTCGTAGTGATTTATATCCTACTCATGCTTGCATTCAATATTGGTTAATCTCAAGGCATGTTGATGATTGTGTTGCTCTCTAGTTGGTCGCTCCCCAGTCTTTTGCTAGCCTTCATGTGTACTAAGCGGGAATACTGCTTGTGCATCCAATCTCTCAAACCCAAAGTTGTTTCATATAGGTCCACCATATCTACCTATATGCGGTATTTACCTGCCGTTCCAAGTAAATTTGCATGTGCCAAACTCTAAACCTTCAAATAAACATTCTGTTTTGTATGCCTAAATCGCTCATGTGGCAATTGGGGGTCGTCAGTATCTTCCATGCTAGGTGGGTTATTCTCACGATATGTGTTGATTCATCATCATTCACGAGAAAGTGGCTGGTAATCAGGATGCCCAGTTCCATGCTCGAAATAAAAATCAAAATATAATTAAACAAAACTCCCCTAGAACTGTGTTTGTATGGACGATACTCGTGCATTCGGCTTGCCATGGAGTGTGACTAATTGGTGGAGGGGGAGTAAAAACTTTATCATTCTATTTGGGAACCACCTATAATGTATCTAGCATGGAAGATGTTGAAAACCTCTTGGTCGTTATGTGAGCAATGAAAGCATACCGCTCAAAAATCATTACTTATCTCTGTTTTAAAAGCTCAAGCTCTGGCACCTCTGCAAATCAATGCTTCCCTCTGCGAAGGGCCTTTCCATTTACTTTATTGTTGAGTCATCATCTTCTTATAAAAGGCACCTGTTAGAGATCACCACCATCATTTGTATGCTTGCTATTAATTGATATTGAGTATGAGCATGACTGGATCTCTCTCACCATGAATTACAATGTTTAGTCAGTCCTTGTTCTTTAGAGGTGCTCTGCATTTATGTTTTGCGGTCTCAGAAAGGGCTATCGAGATACCATTTTGTCATATTGTATCATGATTGTTTTGAAAAAGTGTTGTCATCCGAGAGTTATTATTATTGCTCGCTAGTTGATTATGTCATTGATATGAGTAAATGTGAGACCTAAATGTTATTGTGAACGTGGTTAGTCTATGAGCTTTGTTGAAAATCTGAACATCAGTTAGATGTATTTACAACAACAAGATCAAACAGAGTGTGTAAAAGTTTTTCTTTATCACTTTCAGCTTATCAACTGAATTTCTTGTGGACAAGCAATGGGTTAAGATTGGGGGAGTTGATATGTCTCCATCGTATCCACTTTTCCAAATCCTTTTGCCCTTGTTTTGGATTCTAATTTGCATGATTTGAATGGAACTAACCCGGACTGACGCTGTTTTCAGCAAAATTGCCTTGGTGTTATTTTTTTGCAGAAATAAAAGTTCTCGGATCGCCCTGAAAATTTATGGAGAATGTTTTTGGAATTGATAAAAAATACTGGCACAACAAGTAACTAGAGGGGGCCCACCTCCAGGCCACAAGCCTGCTAGGCGTGGCCACCCCCTGGCCGCGCCTAGCAGGCTTGTGGGGCCCTTGTGGCTCCTCTAATCTCCTCTCTAGCTCCATATAACCCTATTCGCAGAGAAAAAAATTCAGAGACAAGAGTTCATCGCGTTTCATGATACGGAGCCGCCGCCACCTCCTGTTCTTCCTCGGGAGAGCAAATCTGGTGTCCGTTTTGGGCTCCGGTGAGGGGAAATCGACGCCTTCATCATCACCAACCATCCTTCATCAACAATTCCATGATGCTCTCCGCCATTCGTGAGTAATACCATCGTAGGCTTGCTGGACGGTGATGGGTTGGATGAGATTTATCATGTAATCGAGTTAGTTTTGTTAGGGTTTGATCTCTAGTATCCACTATGTTCTGAGATTGATGTTGCTATGACTTTGCTATGCTTAATGCTTGTTACTAGGGCCCGAGTGCCATGATTTCAGATTTGAACCTACTATGTTTTCATGAATATATATGTGTTGTTGATCCTGTTTTGCAAGTTGTATACACCTCTTACGAGTTATGATCCACATCCCCGAGGGTGACAATAACTGGGATTCTTTCCGGTGATTACTGTACTTTGAGAGTTCATGTATTCACTAAGTGATAATGCTTTGGTCCGGTTCTCTATTAAAAGGAGGCCTTAATATCCCTTAGTTTCCATTAGGACCCCGCTGCCATGGGAGGGTAGGACAAAAGATGTCATGCAAGTTCTTTTCCATAAGCACGTATGACTATATATGGATTACATGCCTACATTACATTGATGAATTGGATCTAGTTCTGTGTCACGCTATGTTATAACTGTTGCATGATGAATTACACCCAACATAATTATCCATCACCGATCCATTGCCTACGAGCTTTCCACATATTGATCCTTGCTAAGTTATTTCTCCGTTGCTACTGTTACAATCAATACAAAACTGCTACTGTTACTTTTGCTACCTTTATTGTTACTTCCATACTACTTTTGCTACTGAATACTTTGCTGCAAATATTAAGTCTTATAGGTGTGGTCGAATTGAAAACTCAGCTACGAATACTCGAGAATATTCTTTGGCTCCCCTTGTGTCGAATCAATAAATTTGGGTTGAATACTCCACCCTCGAAAACTGTTGCGATCCCCTATACTTGTGCATTATCAACCCCCCAGAAGATCTCCTAACCCTAATCATCGACCTATAAATTCCCAAATATTCCCCCAATACCAAAAAGATCCACGCAAATACTTTCCCTCCGCAAGAACCCTCCATTCTCGAGAGATCCAATTTTGGAGCATTTTCCAGTAATCTGCCGGAGGGGGATTCGATCACGGAGGGCATCTACATCAACTCCATTGCCCCTCCGATGATGCGTGAGTAGTCCACCACAGACCTATGGGTCCATAGCTAGTAGCTAGATGGCCTCTTCTCTCTCTTTGTGCTTCAATACCATGTTCTCCATGATCTTCATGGGGATCTATCCGATGTAATACTCTTTTGTGGTGTGTTTGTCGAGATCCGATGAATTGTGGGTTTATGATCAGCTTATCTATGAATATTATTTGGTTCTTATCTGAATTCTTATATGCATGATTTCATATCTTTGCAAGTCTCTTCGAGTTATTGGTTTGGTTTGGCCAACTAGATTGGTAATTCTTGCAATGGGAGAAGTGCTTAGTTTTGGGTTCAATCTTGCGGTGTCCTCACCCAGTGACAAAGTAGGGGTACCGAGGCATGTATTGTATTGTTTCCATCAAGGGTAAAAAGATGGGGTTTTGATCATATTTCTTGACTTTATCCCTCTACGTCATGTCATCTTATTTAATGTGTTACTCTAGTCTTCATGAACTTAATACTCTATACGCAGGCAGGAGTCGGTCGATGTGTGGAGTAATAATAGTAGATGCAGAATCGTTTCGGTCTACTTGACACGGACATGATGCCTATATGCATAACCATTGCCTTGAATATTGTCATAACTATGCACTTTTCTATCAATTGCTCGATAGTAATTTGTTCAGCCACCATGTTATTTTCCTTCAAGAGAGAAGCCTCTAGTGAAACCTATGCCCCCGGGTGTATTTTGCATATTATATTTTCAGATCTATATACCAAAAATACCAAAAATACCTTGCTGCAATTTATTTACCTTTTTTACTTTATGCAATCTTTACATCTATCTGAATCAGATCTAACTCTTGCAAGTAACCGTGAAGGGATTGACGACCCCTTTATAGCATTGGGTGCAAGAGTTTGATTGTTTGTGTAGGTGCATCCATTGGTGAATTGCTTGTTCCTCCTACTGGATTGATACCTTGGTTCTAAACAACTGAGGGAAATACTTATCTACTTTGCTACATCACCCTTTACTCTTCAAGGGAAAACCAACGCAAGCTCAAGAGGTAGCAAGAAGGATTTCTGGCAACGTTGCTGGGGAGGATACACATCAAGCCTACCAAGTACCCATCACAAAATCATCTCTTGCATTTACATTATTTGCCATTTTCCTCTCGTTTTCCTCTCCCCCACTTCCCCAATTTGCCATTCTATTTTCCTTCTCTTTTTCATTTGCACTTTTTCTTGCTGGGTATTTTGCTTGTCACTATGACTAGCGTTGCTACCTCCCCTTTGTCACCAGACTTTGAAGTTCTATGCTTCAAGAAAAACAAGGGGAAAATATGAAAGATGCCTAGTATAGACTAATGGAATCCCATCATATTTCCAATCTAAAAGGAGATACAAAATTTTTTCTTAGAAATTTTTACATTGGATTGACTTTACATCATAGAAATCTTTTGGATTTTGCCTCAGAGGGGAATTGGATCGAACTTGATGCAAGTGCCACTTATAAAGTTTTGGAAAGAATTTTGGGGGTTCCCCCACAAAAAGAGGGGCCTACCTTTTCACAAGAGGGAGTTCAACTCCTTGATGCATTGGGTGACTTGCATAAACACTTAGTCAAGTTACAAAAATATCACGAACCCCTCAAACACATTAATGGGAATCTGAGTCGCTTGAACACTTCGATTACCCTTTGCAATAAAATTATTTGGACATTTTGGATCTTAAGATGGTTCCTTTGCCCGAAAACCCGGGGAAGCGGAAAGCACCCCCCCAGATTCGAGAAGTCCCTCACAAAGGTTGCTAATACGAAAGATGACAATACCTAGATCTATTGCGTTTTGCCTAGCTAGGGGCATCAAACAATAGTGCTTGTTGGGAGGCATCCCAATTTTATTTTTATGTTCTGTTTTTTGCTTCTGTTTTTGAGTGTTTGACACATTATTACCTCTGTAGTAATTGTGCTTTGGTGTTTTAATTAGTGTTTGAGCCAAGTAAGACCTTCGGGATGGTCTATGGTGATTGTTGATTTGATCTTGCTGAAAAACAGAAACTTTTGCGCCCAGTCCAGGAATTTTATAAATTTATCAGATCATAGAATGAGTCTAAATTTTTTACAAAAGATTTATATACAAATTTACAAGGTTTAAATATTTTGGCAGAATTTTTGGTGTTACATAAGTATACAAAGTTTCTAGATTGCTACAGACTATTCAGTTTTTGACAGATTCTATTTTCTTTGTGTTGTTTACCTATTTTGATGTATCTATGGGTCGTATCGGGGTGTATGACCCATGGAAAAGTTGGAATACAGTAGATATTACACCAATATAAATAAATAATGAGTTCACGACATTACCTAAAGTGGCGATTTATTTTCTTTTACTAACGGATCTCACGAGTTTTCTGTTAAGTTTTGTGTTGTGAAGTTTTCAAGTTTTGGGTAAAGATTGGATGACTATGGAATAAGGAGTGGCAATATACTAAGCTTGGGGATGCCCAAGGAACCCCAAGGAACCAAGGATGCCAAAAATCCTAAGCTTGGGGATGCTCCGGAAGGCATCCCCTCTTTCGTCTTCAATCCATCGGTAAATTTACTTGAGGCTATATTTTTATTCACCACATGATATGTGTTTTGCTTGGAGCGTCGTGTATGATATGAGTCTTAGCTTTTTAGTTTGCCACAATCATCCTTGCTGCACACATATTTTGGGAGATACACGCATGAATTGTGAATTTATTAGAATACTCTATGTGCTTCACTTATATCTTTTGAGCTAGGCAATTCTGCTCTAGTGCTTCACTTATATCTTTTTAGAGCACGGTGGTGTTTTGTTTTATAGAAATAATTGAACTCTCGTACCTCACTTGTATTAGTTTGAGAGTCTTTAAACATCATGATAATTTGTTTAGGTTATGAATTTAGTCCTAATATAATAGGCATCCAAGAGGGATATAATAAAAACTTCCATATAAAGTGCATTGAATATTATGAGAAGTTTGATTCCTTGCATAAAATTTTGAGATATAAAGATGGTAATATTAAGAGTCATGTTAGGAAGTAATTTTTAATTGGAAAAAATACTTATGTAAAGGTTTGTGATTCTCGTAGCATGCACGTATGGTGAACCGTTATGTAAGGAAGCCGGAGCATGATTTGTTTATTGATTGTCAGCCTTTGTGTGAGGGTCGGGAGCACGCGATGGTTTACTCCTACCAACCTCTCCCCTAGGGGCATGCATATAATACTTTTCTTTGATGACTAATAGACTTTTTCAATAAGTATGTGATTTCTTTATGACTAATGTGAGTCCATGGATTATACGCACTCTCACCCTTCCACCTTTGCTAGCCTTTCTAGTACCGCGCAACTTTCACCGGTGCATTATACCCACCATATATCCTTCCTCAAAACAGCCACCATACCTACCTATTATGGCATTTCCGTAGCTATTCCGAGACATATTGCCATGCAACTTCCACCGTTTCGTTTATTATGACACGCACCATCATTTTCATATTGCTTTGCATGATCGTAAGATAGCTAGCGTGATGTTTTCATGGCTTGTCCGTTTTTGATGTCATTTGGTATGTTAGATCATTGCACATCCTGGTACACCACCAGAGGCATTCATATAGAGTCATATTTTGTTCTAGATATTGAGTTGTAATTCTTGAGTTGTAAGTAAATAAAAAGTATGATGACCATCATTATTAGAGCATTGTCCCATGTGAGGAAAGGATGATGGAAGCTATGATTCCCTCACAAGTTGGGATGAGACTCCAAATTTTATGAAAAATAAAAGTGGCCAGCGAAGCCCAAATAAAAAAAAGGCCAAAGATGCCCACCAAAAAAAGAGAGAAAAGAGAGAAGGGACAATGCTACTATCTTTTTTCCACACTTGTGATTCAAAGTAGCACCAGGATCTTCATGATATAGAGTATCCTATTTTATCACTTTCATATACTAGTGGGAATTTTTCATTATATAACTTGCCTTGTATATTCCAATGATGGGCTTCCTCAAATTTCCCTAGGTCTTCATGGGCAAGCAAGTTGGATGCACACACACTTAGTTTCTTTTTGAGCTTTCATGCACTTATAGCTCTAGTGCATTCGTTGCATGACAATCCCTACTCACTCACATTAATACCTATTAATGGGCATCTCCATATCCCGTTGATACGCCTAGTTGATGTGAGACTATCTTCTCCTTTTTATTCACAACCTCCACCATACTCTAGTCCACCTATATTGCTATATCCATGGCTCACACTCATGCATTGCACGAGAGTTGAAAAGGTTTGAAACATAAAAGGTGTGAAACAATTGCTTGACTTGTGATCGGGGTTGTGCATGAGATAATACTTTGTGTGGGGAAGATGGAGCATAGCCAGATGACGAGGATATGTACCTAGAGTAGGGTCCTAGGCACGACCCACATACCCTATCTAAGGATACCACATGGGAGGACTTGAAGATCAAGCATGAACTTTCGAGTGGATCCCTGGAGACGTTCAAAGCCACTCGATAGTAATCCACTCGGAGACTCCCGCTCTCACTCGGCAGTCGCGTGTCACTCGGAAGACCTCGCTTTCACTCGACGCCAGAAGACCAAGAGCCATCATCAAGAGCCCAACGGGAATACGCTGGTTCAATGGTCATTAATAGCTTTTATTACGTACGTTACCTGTAACGGCAGAATTTAATCCCACGACCAGGCCCTTTGATGCGGGGCAACTATGAGGGGCAGCGAACTCTATATAAGCCGCCCCTCCCCTCCTGCACAAGGGTTCACAACCATTGTAATAACTATACTCCACTCGATATAAAGCTCTCGAGCACTGAGACGTAGGGCTCTTACCTCCACAAGAGGGGCCTGAACTCATGCATCCGGGTGTACACCCTCGCCGTAGCTAGGACTCTGCCCTCTCCCTTCATACCCCTACAATCTACTATCAGGCTTGTTGCCATGACAGTTGGCGCCCACCGTGGGGCAGGCATCTAAGCGACTTCCGGCGAGGTTGCGATTTTCATCCTTCGACATGTCTTCCGGCGGTGTTTTTGCTTTGGGCCACGAGATCCGTTTCGGAGCGCTCACCTTCATCGTCGACGATTCGGCATGGCTCCAGGAGGCGCCTCTCGATGTCGAGGCGGTCCTGGTCCACGGGCCGCGCACTTCCGTGTGAGCCCTTGCGGCGTGTTGCTATGTCAGCCATCGACCCCCTACGTGTCGGTTCCTCTCGCCGTTCACGGTAGCAAGCGGTCCGACTGCTCACGACTCCAGCAATGGGTCGAACACGCAGCGGCGCATCAAGCTTCTCCGCAAGTTGCAGCGCTCGAGCCCGCCGAGTCCCTTCTCGGCGTGTTCGAGTCGGATTCTGATCCATCCGATGTACCTTCCAAGTGCGAAAGCTGCGATCCCGCATCGGAGGTCTTGATGGCGGGCTCTCATCAGAGTTCACCGCCTGGCTTTGGCCGTGTCAAGCGCGAGGCTGGAGGTCTGTCAAATGTGCAACTGCGTCGTGATTAGGAGGTCCTTCATACCCCCATCATCGGTGCGACTGCCGAGGCCCAACCTTTGGAGGCCGCGTGCATTCGTCTGGAAGAGCTCCAGGCAGAGATCGACGAGCGTGCCCGCCAGCGCCCGCCGCAGCCCAGTCGACGTCATCGACAATTGTTTCCAACTGGATCTCACAATGGTGTTGAGGTATACCGAACTCCTGTGCTAAATGTTGCTGTTGCTGCTAGGATAGCGGATTCCATTCAGCCGTCCCGGTCAGAGGCTGGTAGAGGGCTGTTGCAGATCAGAGCGCTGTTGGATGCAGGACAACATCAGAATTCAGCAGTTTCTCAGTCCCGTAACAGGATATACATCAATTCACCCAAGGCAGAGACCATTCAGTCGGCACATAGCCCTAGATCGCCCTTGCATCGTCGAGGCGGCGGTTTTCGTGAAGTCCAAGACAGAGATCAGCATCACCGTGAAGACCACCATCGACTGCCCACTCCTCCGTAGAGTGGTCCGTACGCGCCCCGGCACCAGGACGACAGGCACTCCCACGGTGATGAGCGGGATGTGGACTTTGACGCCCGTGCCTATCTGGTTCAGAAGCGGATCGACAAGAGTAGAGCCTACAGGGAAGGACTCGACAGAGATGTTTCGAGTGGAAGCTCAGCTGTGGTGTCTGGTCCAGAGCTATATGTTTTGTAGAGGTTCCCCCCAATTTCAGAATGGTGGCGGGGATCGGAAAGTTTTCTAGTGAAACAAAACCAGAGACTTGGTTAGATGATTACCGAGTGTCTGTGCAGATTGGCGGCGGAAATGACAATGTCGCAAGGAAGCACCTGCCCCTCATGTTGGATGGTTCAGATCGAGCTTGGTTGAATTGTTTGGCTCCTTCCAGCATACATTGTTGGGAAGATCTTCCCCGACTGTTTGCCTGGACCTTTGAGGGCACTTGCAAGCACCCCACGGGTCTGGTCGACTTACAACATTGCGTCCAGAAGCCCAATGAAACCTTAAGGGATTATATTCAGCGATGGTCCACCCTGCATCATACAGTGGAGAATGTGTCAGAACACCAGGTTGTTTGTGCCTTCAAGGCTGGTGTGAGATACAGGGAGCTATACTTGAAGTTCGGGCGCACTGGTGACATTTCACTCGGCAAGATGATGGAAATTGCCACTCGCTAATCCAATGGCGAGGAAGAAGACCGCCTCCATAGCGGCAAAGGAAAAATAGTCGCCAACGAGTCTGGCGGCAGTAACATTCGGAAATAGAAGGCTAAAGACCCGGCTCCGGCAGAGGCAGCAGCACTAGCGACTCAGTCGAAGAACAAGGGCAAAACCAAGGCTTAGTATGCCCCCAAGAAGGGAAGGGTCAGTCAAGAACTGATATCTTGGATCAGCCCTGTGTAATTCACACGAGGAAAGATGCAGAAGGCAACCTGATTTTGCCCAAGCACACCACTCGACAGTGTCGAACCCTTATCCAGCAATTCAAGGGAGACCAGTCGAGTGCGAAATCTCCTGAAAAAGAAGATGAAGATGAGGAAAAGGAAACATTCCCGGATGTCACTGCTACACTGGTGATCTTTGCTGATGTCGAGAGTAAGAGTCGTCTGAAAGTCATCAATAGAGAAATCAACATGGGTGTGCGAGACACCCCCACCTGCCTCAAATGGTCTCAATATGCTGTCACATTCGACCAGACAGACCATCCTGCTCGTGTGGCCACTCCCAGTCGACAGGCTCTGGTAGTTGATCTGGTGGTGCAGGGGACTCGACTCAGAAAGGTCCTCATGGACGGCGGCAGCGGACTGAACATTCTGTATGCGTATACCCTGAAAGGGATGGGCATTCTGATGTCCCGTCTGAGCGAGAGCAACATGCATTTTCACTGGGTCATCTCAGGAAAGAAGGCCAAGTCACTTGGCCAGATAGCATTGGATGTGACATTCGGAGATAGCAAAATTTTCGGAAAAGAAAAGTTGACATTTGATGTCATGGATTTCAAGAGTGCTTACCACGCCATCTTGGGTCGACCCGCTTATGCACGTTTCATGGCCTGACCATGTTACGTGTATCTCAAGTTGAAAATGCTAGGCCCTAAGGGCGTGATCATGGTCACTGGCAATCGAGAGTGGGCCGAAGAGTGTCTCTAGCAAGGATCCAAGATCGCCGATCAACAGATGGCCATGGTCGAGCTAGAGGAGTATAAGAAAACCATTGACCCTGCTGATTTGCTCCGTGCAAAAAAGCCGGCTTCCGATCGGCATTTCAGTCAGCAGGGGAAGTGAAGAAGGTGCACATCCGCCCGACGGATCCAACTGCTGCCCCGACGAATATCTCAACAACACTCGACAGTAAATAACAAGCCGAGCTCATCCAGTTCCTCCGTGAGAACTGGGATATCTTTGCATGGAAGCCTGCTGACATGCCGGGGATTCCTAGGGAGCTGGCTGAGCACCGTCTGTGAGTGGATCCGAAAGCCAAGCCCGTCAGGGAGCATTTGCGTCGATCCGCGGTAGAGAAGCGCAAGGCTGTCGGAGAAGAAGTGGCCCGCCTCTTGCAAGCCAAGTTCATTCAGGAGATTTACCACTCCGAGTGGCTCTCAAATGTTGTGATGGTGCCCAAGAAAGATAAGTCGTTGTGCATGTGCATTGACTTCAAACCTCTAAATAAGGTGTGCCCAAAAGATCATTTTCCGCTCCCCCACATAGATCAAATTGTTGAATCGATAGCGGAGTGTGAGCGTTTATCATTTTTGGATGCCTATTTTGGGTACCATCACATCCGTCTATATGGCCCGGACGAAATAAAGATAGCCTTCCTCACCCCGTTCGGGTGCTTTTGCTACATCACCATGCCTTTTGGTCTTAAGAATGCCGGTGCTACTTTTATGCGCATGATTCAGAAATGCTTACTCGACCAGATCCCTTGGAATGTCGAGGCGTACATGGACGATATAGTTGTCAAGTCCTGCAAAGGTTCTGACCTGTTGGCTGACTTGGCCGAGACATTCACCAATCTGAGGCGATTCGACATCAAGCTGAATCCGGCCAAATGTACCTTCGGTGTCCCTGGCGGCAAGTTGCTCGGTTTTATCGTTTCTGAGTGAGGAATTGATGTCAATCCCGAGAAGATCAGCGCCATTACCCGTATGAAGACTCTCATGCGAGTGCACGACGTTCAGAAGCTCATAGGTTGCTTGGCAGCATTGAGTCGATTCATTTCTCGTCTTGGTGAGAAGGCTTTGCCCTTATATCAGTTGATGAAGAAGTCCACCACATTCGACGGGACTCCCGAAGCCGAATCAGCGTTTGTTGAGCTCAAAGCCCTACTCTCCACCCAGCCCGTGCTTGCCGCTCCTGCCAGCAAAGAGCCCTTGCTCCTATACATCGCGGCCACAAATCGGGTCGTCAGTACAGTGCTAACTATCGAGCAAGAAGAGGAGGGTAAAGCCTATAAAGTCCAGCGGCCAGTTTATTATGTCTCGGAAGTATTGTCCCCCTCAAAGCAAAGATATCCACACTATCAGAAGCTGGTGTATGGTATTTACCTGTCAGCAAAGAAGGTGGCGCATTATTTCCAAGACCATTTGATCTCAGTCGTCAGTGATGCTCCTTTATCCGAGATCTTCAATAATCACGACGCATCAGGTCGAGTGGCTAAATGGGCAATTGAGCTTGGACACTTTGACATCAGATTCGAGGCCAAGAAGGCAATCAAGTCCCAAGCATTGGGGATTTCATGGCCGAGTGGACTGAACAACAACAGCCCATCCAAGTTCACTCGACGCATTGGACAATGTTCTTCGACAGCTCCAAAATGTTGAATGGATCCGGTGCTGGTGTTGTTTTGATATCCCCTAGAGGCGACAAGCTCAGCTATGTCTTGTAGATTCATTTTGATTCCTCCAAAAGTGAGGCAAAGTATGAAGCACTTTTGTATGGGTTGCGCATGGCTATCTCACTCGGCGTCAAGCGCCTGATGGTTTATGGCGACTCAGATTTGGTGGTGAATCAAGTGATGAAAGAATGGGATGTTAGAAACCCCGCCATGACTGAATACTGCAATGCAGTCCGAAAGTTGGAGAAGAAATTTGAAGGCCTGGAACTTCACCATGTTCCTCGACTGAAAAATCAAGCTGCTAATGAGCCGTCCAAGATTGGTTCCACTCGACGGCCTGTCCCCAGCAGGGTGTTCCTGGAGCATTTGCACGCTCCTTCGATTCAAGAGGATCCCTTCATCGAAGAGCCCCCACAAGATTTAAGCTCCTCTGACTCGACCGTAGTTGATGTTCATGCTGTGATTGACCTGGTCATGGAGGTGCTAGTTATCATACCCAACTGGACTGTGCCATATATTGCCTATATCCTCAGACAAGAGCTTCCTAAAGATGAAGCAGAGGCTCGACAGATTGTGCGCAGGTCCAAGGCTTTAATTGTGATGGGAGATCAGCTATTCAGAGAGAATGTGACTGGTGTCACCAAACACTGCATTTCCCCCGAGGAAGGTTGGATGATTCTAGATGAAATCCACTCGGGAACTTGAGGCCACCATGCGTCTTCAAGGACAATCGTCGCTAAAGCATACCGACCTGGTTTTTACTGGCCACGAGCTAATGAGATGGCTAAGGACATCGTTGATCACTGCGAAGGTTGCCAGTTCTATGTGAATCTGTCACACAAGCTGGCGTCTGCTCTGAAGACAATCCCTCTTGCCTGTCCGTTTGCAGTTTGGGGACTCGACATGGTTGGTCCCTTCTGACCTGGAAATGGAGGATTCACCCACCTGTTGGTAGCAGTCGACAAATTCACCAAGTGGATTGAAGCCAAGACCATCAAGAAGCTGAATTCCTGCACGACGGTCACGTTCATGAGGGAGATCATTATCTGGTACGGCATTCCGCACAACATCATCACGGACAACGACACTAATTTTGACTCGGAAGAATTCAGGAGATTCTGTAACTCCCAAGGCACCTGAGTGGATTACGCTTCCGTTGCACATCCTCAAACCAATGGGCAAGTTGAGCGGGCTAATGGTCTCATTCTGCAAGGTGTGAAGCCTCGTCTGATGCGTGATTTGGATCATGCCGTCAGTGCGTGGGTAACTGAGCTGCCGTCTGTTTTGTGGGGATTGAGGACAATGCCTAATCGGTCGACTGGACGAACTCCTTTCTTCCTTGTCTATGGTGCTGAAGACATATTGTCGAGTGACTTGGCCCACAATTCTCCTCGAGTGGAGCTATATTCTGAGGCTGCAGCTGAATAGGCCAGACAGGATGGTGTAGATCTTCTAGAGGAGGAGCGTGAGATGGCTCTGATCCGGACCACTGCCTATCAGCAAGATCTACAACGCTTCCATGCAAGGAATGTCAAAAGCCGAGCATTCGATGAAGAAGATTTGGTGCTCCGAGTGAATCAACACCGACCTCACAAGCTTGCTCCTGCATGGGAAGGTCCTTTTGTCGTCACTAAGGTGCTAAACAACGAAGCCTATCACCTGTATAATCTCATGAAACAGATAGATGAGCCACGAGCCTGGAATGCAGACCTGCTTCGCCATTTTTACACTTGAGACAAGAGTTTTCTGATGTAATAAGAGTACTTCATCATTGCAATTCGTGTTTATGCGATTAATACTTCATCGATTCCAAACGTGCAGTTACATTCTTGGGGATACTCCAAGTGATGAGCAATCCTCACACTTAGGGGCTTAGATGCGAAACATGTTTTGCCTAAGTTAAAAACCCTGTCGGGTGGATAGCAGTCCATTCACTCGACGGCCTATTTGCGAATCCATCTTCGCTTGGGTTAAAAACCTCGTCGAGTAGACAATAATCCATTCACTCGACAACTTAGATGCGAATCGACATTCTCCTAGGTTCAAATATACTTCGAGTGATGAGCAATCCTCACACTCGGGGGCTTAGCTGCGAAACATGTTTCGTCTAAGTTAAAAACCCTGTCGGGTGGATAGCAGTCCATTCACTCGACGACTTATTTGCGAATCCGTGTTCGCTTGGGTTAAAAAAAAAACCTCGTCGAGACGATGGTAATCCATTCACTCGACAACTTAGCTGCGAATCGACATTCGCCTAAGTTCAAATATACTTCGAGTGATGAGCAATCCTCACACTCGGGGGCTTAGTTGCGAACACGTTTTGCCTAAGTTAAAAACCTCGTCGAGTGTATAATAATCCATTCACTCGACAACTTAGCTATGAATCAACATTCGCCTAAGTTCAAATATACTTCGAGTGATGAGCAATACTCACACTCGGGGGCTTAGCTGCGAACACGTTTCGCCTAAGTTAAAAACCTTGTCGAGTGGATAATAATACATTCACTCGACAACTTAGCTGCGAATCAACATTCGCCTAAGTTCAAATATACTTAGAGTGATGAGCAATCCTCACATTCGGGGGCTTAGCTGCGAACACGTTTCGCCAAAGTTAAAAACTTCGTCGAGTGGATAATAATCCATTCACTCGACAACTTAGCTACGAATCGACATTCGCCTAAGTTCAAATATACTTCGAGTGATGAGCAATCCTCACACTCGAGGGCTTAGCTGCGAAACACCTTTGGCCTAAGTTAAAAACCTCGTCGGGTCGATAGTAATCCATCCACTCGACAACTTAGCTGCGAATCGACATTCGCCTAAGTTCGAAAATACTCTAAGTGATGAGCAATCCTCACAGTCGAGGGCTTAGCTAAGAACACGCTTCGCCTAAGTTAAAAACAAACTCAGTCGAACAGACGATTGAAAGCGAAATACGAACAAAATCCAAAGGGTAAACCACGGATAAACGTTTCGTATGAAAGCAAATGTGCTCAGACCCAAGGCCTGTATGAAGTTTTTAAGGATACAAATCCACTCGGCATACCAAGGAAAATTTAACTGTTTCTTTCAAAGACAAGTATTTCAAGCAGGAGACGGACTGGCGGGCTCGATGAAAGTGTCCAGGTCGATGCCGTCAGTGATTCTGGTCGCCGCTTCGATGAAGGTGTCCATGAATTCCTCGAACTGGAGTTTCTTTGTGTTGACCACCTGAATCTCCTTCAGCCTCTCCTCCTTCACGTCCCTGCAATGGACCCTGACGAGTGATAACACCACGGCGGCCCCACAACGAGCGGCAGATTTCTTCCAGGCCTGCACTCGACTTGGAAGTTCGTCAGGCGAGCCATCATAGAGTTGAAGTCGAGCTGAAGAGTGTCCTCATGCCATAGCTCTTTGTCGATTCTCTCCATCGTAGACTTCAGCCGGACAAGATACGCTTGGACGCCCTAGAGCCGGAAATTGAGTCGGAGCATGTTCATGGCCACCGCGTCTAAGACAGGAGACTTGGTGGGATCTAGATTGGGCTTAACCTCCTCCGTTTCCTTCTCAAAGTCTTGGCAGAATTCTGTTGAAGAATGGGGAATGGGAGGAGAATTGGTGAACTGCGACCCTCAAAGATTTTACAAAGCTTAGTCGACAAAAATACTTACCATCGAGCAGAATATACATCTTCCTTGAGAACTCGCCCAAATGGTTCTCCAGGCCATTGCTCCTCTTGTTCAGCTGCTCGGCCCTTTTGATGAGGTCTGCATGCTCCTGCTTCAGCTTGGTGTTCTCCTCTTCTAGCTTCTGGGCGGCTGCCAGCTTCTGATCTGCAGCTTCAGTATTGTCCCTGGCCACCCATTGGGCGTCGGCGAGTGCTTTGTCCTTATCCTCCAGTGCCTTCTTCATGGAATCTAAAGAAACAACATTATTTAATCGCGCTTGGAGTCGACGGTTTTCATTGCGCACATCTGTTCGAGTGAGAGCACTCGGTTTAAAACTTGAAAAGTGAAGATGGGAATGCTGACAGTCGACAATAATTACCTCCCAAGACCTAAGCTCAGCACGCGCTCGCTCCAGGGCGTTGTTGGCGACCGCCAGATCCACCTACAATCGGTTCCTCTCATCCTCCATGTTCTTGTACTACATCCCAAGTTCGCAAGCCGTCTGGAACCAACAAAAGACAGGAGTTCAATGAGCAAGTAGTTCCTGGACAGTCGACTAAGTTATTAACACCGGCGAATGACCATCTTGGAAGAATTCAAGCAGAAAGACCACTCGACATGTCGAGTGGCTCTGGCGCTCCGCGTGCCATAAACAAATTCAAAAGCTGTCTCTATTAAGACCCTTGCCGATGCAAGCAATCGATAGTGATCTCGGGGACTACACCTAGTGGGTGCACTAAGAGCGCCCCCACTGAGACAGGTAACTCTTGATCCGTCGAGTAACTTGTCAGAAAAAAACACTCGACATGTCGAGTGACACTAGTACCACGTGTACGACAAGTTTTCAAGCCTACTGTTTATCGTCTGCGATGAACAGTAGCCTCGGGGACTACACCTAGTGGGTGCACTTAGCGTGCCCCCACTGGTTATTCAAACATTCGACAAGGTCAACCCTGTCACGACACTCGACCCGTCGAGTGATGCGCCTCCCTACTCTATGAAGTGTAGTCTATCCTTATGCAGCGTCATATCATGGTTTGCCACTAATGTCCATGAAACCTGCAAGGTAGCTACGGAGTGGTGTGATTCAAAAGCAAAATGTATCTCGTATATAATAAACTCTAAAGACCCCTGCCGATGCAAGCATTTGACAGCGGTCTCAGGGACTACACCCAGTGGGTGCGCTAAGAGCGCCCCCACTGAGACGGTTAATTCTCGATCCGTCGAGTAACTTGTCAGAAAATACACTCGACATGTCGAGTGATACTATTACCACACGTACTAACAATCCCAATCCTACTCGACTACGATATGATCTATTCGAGTGGAGAAAGTTCAAACATTCTATGGTAATCACCCAGTGGGTGTACAACAGCCAAGAAAAGACAAGAATTCAACCGACAATGGACTTACAATCGAACTTACTCGGACATTGGTGTGGAGGGCCGCGCTGACATCAAAAGCCAGTTTGCTGGCCTCGTACGCCTCCTTGGTCCTTAGCATGAGCTGCTCCACCTGGATCACGACTTCCTTCATAGCCCCGGTTTGATCTTCCGGGGTGCCATGCATAGAGAAGGCCATCACAGGTGGGGTCGACGTGGTCGCAGGAGCAACCGAGGCAGTCTGAGGGGGCCCAGTTGGAGTCGATGCCACAACGGTCGAAACGGTTGGAGGAGCATGTGACAGAGGTACTACAGGTTCAGCCCTAGGTTGTGTCGAGCCACCTTCCCCCTAGGAAGACTGTGCAGTCGACCGCTGAAGTGATTACGCCGATGACGCTCCTTGGATGCGAGGGTGCAAAGTGTCAAGTCCCTCCTCATCGTCCTCCACCTGAATGACCTATGCATCGACAACCGACGGTGTTAACATTTGCATATGTCGAGTCCCATTTGTATGAACCAACAACTATCTAACCTCTCTGAGAAGTGGCCGCGTTAGCAGTGTCGACATCCATTGCATCCCCTCCATCTCGATGAGGCGAAGACACAGATGTAACAGCTCTGACGAATTGAGTGGCATTTGGTCAAATACAACTCCAGACTTCAGTTGACAGAACAAGTACGGAAATAAACTCTTACGTGGAGACGACAGGCACTGCCACCCTCATGCGAGGGAGAGCCTTGTGAGGCTTGGTGACGGCTTGCTTGGGCTGCTTAGCCAGTTTTTCGCTTGGCTCAACGGTCGAGGGGCGGCTGCGCTTTAGGTTCTTCTCACTAGGGCCCGGAGCCCTGTCCTCAACAGTCGACGGATCATGGCGGGACTTGGTGCGGCTTTCGAGGCAGGGAGGTGACTCGATTTCTTCCTCCTCACCGGAGTCCTGGTATTCTTCCTCGGAGTCGAAAGAACCGTCGCCGTCCACACTGCCGCCCTCGCTCACCACGCCGTCTTCAACATGGTTCCCGTTAGGAACGAGCGAGTGCATGTGCGTCCATTCCTGCATGATTCAAGCAAAGAAGTCAGTTCAATATATCACTCGACAGTACAATACATCAGTCGACATCACACAACTCACCAGGTTCTTCGGCGGGTTGTCGGCCGAATATGGACGGATCCTCTTGGCTCCCAAAGGATTGTCGCAGGCCCTGGTGATGCTACGGAGCCACTGCTCGACAGTTTTCTGAAGAAATTCCTCATGATCCGTCCTTGTCGAGTCCTCAGGGCCCGCGTAGTGCCACATGGTGTGGTCTCTAGCTTGGAGTGGCTGGATACATCGACCGAGAAATGTCTCCAACAGATCCATGCCGGTCACCCCGCCCTGGATCAGCTGCACCACCACTTCAACCAAGATGCCTACTTGGACGTGCTCTTCTTCAGTCACCTTTAGGGACTTGGGAACAGCCGAACGGTCGGGTGTATATGGGGGAAGGCCAGTCGACATATTGGGCGATGCTGCATCCTTGTAGTAGAACTAGGTCGACTGCCAACCCCTTACAGACTCAGGAATGGTCATGTCGGGGAAGAAGCTACGAGCTCTTTTTTGAACTCATAACCCTCTGCACAGCTAGAGCACGTGGGTCTTCCCATCAGCAGGGAGGGCTTTCTTCACTGTCTGGGATCTGACCTTGAAGAGGTGTTTGTACAATCCCCAATGGGGAGAGAAGTCCAGGAAACATTCGCACAGAGTGACGAATGCAGACAGATAGGCTATGGTGTTGGGCGAGAGGTGGTGCAGTTGGGCACCAAAAAAATTCAGAAAGCCCTAAAGAACGGGTGGGGTGGCAGAGAAAAACCTCTCTCGACGTGGGAGAGAAGGAGGTCCCGCTCCCCGTCGCGCGGCTCCAGCTCGCGCTCCTCCCCTGGCAGCCTCTAGACGTCGTCCGCCACGAGCCCGTCGGAGACGAGGCCCTCCATGTCTTCATGGGTGACGACAGAGGGGAGAAAATCCCCCTGCATCCAGCCCGCCGGCACGGTGAATCGGGCGGTCGAGGGCTTCTTGCCCTTGAGCTTTGTCGCCCCCTTCTTTGCTCGCTCCAGCTTGTCCATCGGATTCTTCATCTTCGTCGCGGCGGCTCTCATCGAGGGAGATCAGAGTTGGGCGCTGGGAGCGGAGGAAGCGGAGGAAAAGAGAGAAATAACTGACGGAGGTACTGTGCAAACCGCAGCGAAGACAGCTTTATACGCTACCGAGTGTCTCACTGACCAGTGGACCCGCGAGGTTACCGCACACGCCAACCACTGACGGCGCTTGTTACGTGGCGATACGAACGGCGTGAAAATCAAGGCGTCGCGCCCCCACTTGCCCCGATCATGGCGTAATCTTCGCGCAAGTGCTTGCGCTTCCCAAATTTTCGTATCCCAGAAAATCTGGGTCTGTCAGACCGACCCGTCGCCTCCCAAGATACTACCAACTCACTCGGACCAAAAAAAATGCTGAACATCCACTCGAACACCTTTAAGGCTGAATGGATCCGGGCAAGCGGTGAGGAATTCAATCGACACAAGTTTCGTTGAAGCCCCGAATATCATTTGGAAGATTTTGCGTGTTGACCCTAAATGCATGCTAATGCTCAGAGTTCAACCGACACAAGTTTCATGGAAATCCAAAATATCATTCGGAGGATCTGATGCACTTACTCAAGGCCCTCGAAGATACCTCTTTGCACCACTCAAACCCCGATCCATTCAGGGGCTAATGACGAGGATATGTACCTAGGGTAGGGTCCTAGGCACGGCCCACATACCCTACCTAAGGACACCTCATGGGAGGACTTGAAGATCAAGCATGAACTTCCAAGTGGATCCCTGGAGACATTCAGAACCACTCGACAGTAATCCACTCAGGGACTCCCGCTCTCACTCGGCAGTCGCATGTCACTCGGGAGACCTCACTTTCACTCGACGCCAGAAGACCAAGAGCCATCATCAAGAGCCCAATGGGAAGACGCTGGTTCAATGGTCATTAATAGCTTTTATTACGTACGTTACCTATAACGGCAGACTTTAATCCCACGACTAGGCCCTTTGATGCGGGGTAATTATGAGGGGCAGCAAACTCTATATAAGCCGCCCCTCCCCTCCTGCACAAGGGTTAGCAACCATTGTAATATCTATACTCCACTCGACATAAAGCTCCCGAGCACTGAGACATAGGGTTGTTACCTCCATGAGAGGGGCCTGAACTCATACATCCGTGTGTATACCCTCGCCGTAGCTAGGACTCTGCCCTCTCCCTTCGTACCCCTACCATCTGCTGTCAGGCTCGTTCCCACGACACCAAACTATATGATTTTGTAGGGATAACTTTTTTTGCCATTATATTTTGAAGAGACACAAATGTTTTGTTAGTAAGCTTGAAATATTATTGTTTTTATGTCAACATTAAGCTTTTGTTTTGAGTCTTATGGATCTGAACATTCATGCCAGAATAAAGGATATTACATGGACATATATGATAGGTAGCATTCCACATAAAAAATTCTGTTATTATCACTTACCTACTTGAGGACGAGCAGAAATTAAGCTTGGGGATGTTGATACGTCTCCAACGTATCTATAATTTTTTATTGTTCCATGCTATTATATTATCTGTTTTGGATGTTTTATATGCATTAATATGCTATTTTATATTATTTTTGGGACTAACCTATTAATCTAGAGCCTCGTGCTAGCTTCTATTTTTCCTTGTTTTTGAGTATTGTAGAGTATTAAACGGATTCCAAACAGAATAAAATCTTCACGATGATTTTTCTTGGACCAGAAGACATGTACCAGACTTGGAGAGGGGGCCAGGAGACCTGCCAGGAGGTCACAAGCCACCTTGGTGCGACCAGGGGGCGCCCCCTGGCTTGTGCCCCCCAGCAGATCTCCTAACCCTAATCTTCGGCCTATAAATTCCCAAATATCCCCCCAATAGAAAAAGATGCCATGCAAATACTTTTCTGCTGCCAGAAGCCTCCGTTCCCGAGAGATCCATTCTTGGAGCATTTTCCGGTAATCTACCGGAGTGGGATTCGATCACGGAGGGCATCTACATCAACTTCATTGCCTCTCCGATGATGCGTGAGTAGTCCACCACAGACCTACGGGTCCATAGCTAGTAGCTAGATGGCTTCTTCTCTCTCTTTGTGCTTCAATAACTTGTTCTCCATGATCTTCATGGGGATCTATCCGATGTAATACTGTTTTCCGGTGTGTTTGTCGAGATCCGATGACTTGTGGTTTTATGATCAGCTTATCTATGAATATTATTTGGTTCTTATCTGAATTCTTATATGCATGATTTCATATATTTGCATGTCTATTCGAGTTATTGGTTTGGTTTGGCCAACTAGATTTGTAATTCTTGCAATGGGAGAAGTGCTTAGTTTTGGGTTCAATCTTGCGGCGTCCTCACCCAGTGACAAACTAGGGGTAGCGAGGCACGTATTGTATTGTTGCCATCAAGGGTACAAATATGGGGTTTTCATCATATTGCTTGAGCTTATCCCTCTACATCATTTCATCTTACTTAATGTGTTACTCTATTCTTCATGAACTTAATACTCTAGACGGAGGCAGGAGTCGGTCGATGTGTGGAGTAATAGTAGTAGATGCAGAATCGTTTCGGTCTACTTGACACGGATGTGATGCCTATATGCATAATCTTTGCCTTGAATATTGTCATAACTATGCGCTTTTCTATCAATTGCTCGACAGTAATTTGTTCACCCACCATGTTATTTTCCTTCAAGAGAGAAGCCTATAGTGAAACCTATGGCCCCCGGGTCTATTTTCAATATTATATTTTCAGATCTATATACCAAAAATACCAAAAATACCTTGCTGCCATTTATTTAGCTTTTTACTTTCCGCAATCTTTTACATCTATCTCTATCAGATGCAATCCTTGCAAGTAACCGTGAAGGGATTGACAACCCCTTTATAGCGTTGGGTGCAAGAGTTTGATTGTTTGTGTAGGTGCATCTATTGGTGACTTGCTTGTTCCTCCTACTGGATTGATACCTTGGTTCTCAACAACTGAGGGAAATACTTATCTACTTCACTGCATCACCCTTTCCTCTTCAAGGGAAAACCAACGCAAGCGCAAGAGGTAGCAGGAGCATGCGATGGTGATCACATTAATCGTGGAAACACTTCCAACAAACATCGTCACCTCACCCTTATCCAGTCTCTGTTTATTCTGTAGCTTTTATTTCGAGTCACTAACATTAGCAAATGAACTGGTATCTAATACACAGGTGCTGCTAGGACTACTAGTAAGGTATACATCAATAACAAGTATATCAAATATACTTCTGTTGACGTTCTGCTTTAGTGACCGTTCTCCTCATATTATAAGCACTTACTCTCGGGTTTTGGGTCAACGTTGGGTTACTTCACTGGAGCAGCAATTGCTTTGCCATTCATGAGCTTTCCCTTCTTGCCCTTCTCGAAACTAGTGGTTTTACTAACCATCAACATTTGATGCTCCTTCTTGATTTCTACCTTCGCGGTGTCAAACATCGCGAATAGCTTAGGGATCATCTTTTCCATCTTGGCATGTTTATAGTTCATCATGAAGCTCTAGTAGCTTTATGGTAGTGACTTGGAAACTATATCAATCAATATCTTATCTGGAAGATCGACTCCCACTTGATTCAAACGATTGTAGCACCTAGACAATCTTAGCACATGCTCACTGATTGAGCTATTCTCCTTCATCCTACAGGCAAAGAATCTTGTTGGAGGTATCATACCTATCAACATGGGCACGAGCCTGAAATCCCAATTTCAGCTCTTGGAACATCTCATATGCTCCATGAGGTTCAAAACATCTTTGGAGCCTCAATTATAAGGAGTAAAGCCTAACACACTGAACTATCAAGTAGTAATCAAAACTGCTTGTCTGATGTTCTCAACACCCATAGTCTACGCTTGAGGGGTTGGCGCACCGAGCGATGCATCAAGGACATAAGCCTTCTTGCAGCAATGAGGACAATCCTCAGTTTATGGACCCAGTCACATAATCGCTAGTACCATCTTTCAAATTAGTTTTTCTCTAGGAATGTACCAAAATATAGGGGAGCTATAGAGTGAGCTATTGATCTACAACATAATTTGCAAAGATATTTTGACTATGTTCAAGACAATGAGTTCAATTAATCATATTACTTAACAACTCCCACTCAAATCAACATCCCTCAAGTTGTCTAAGTGTGACATGATCCAAATCCACCAACCCAAGTCACGTGAGATGACGTGGTTTCAATGGTGAGCATCTCCATGTTGATCATATCTACTATGTGACTCATGTTCGACCTTTCGGTCTCATGTGTTTCGAGGCAATGTCTGTACATTGTAGGCTCGTCAAGTTTAACCCAAGTGTTCTACATGTGCAAAACTGTCTTACACCCATTGTATGCAAACGTAGAGTCTATCACACCCAATCATCACATGGTGCTTCAAAACGACGATCCTCCGCAATGGTGCACACTTGGGGAGAACACAATTTTAATCTTGAAATTTTAGTGCAGGATAATCTTATAATGTGATATGTCTCCAAGTATCTACTTTTCCAAACTCTTTTGCCCTTGTTTTGGACTCTAATTTGCATGATTTGAATGGAACTAACCCGGACTGATGCTGTTTTCAAAAAAATTGCCTTCGTGTTATTTTTGTACAAAAATAAAAGTTCTTAGATTGACCTGAAAAATTATGGAGAATACTTTTGGAATTAATGAAAAATATTGGTGAAAGAATCAACTGCAATGGGACCACCACCTGGCCACAAGCTTGGGGGGCGCGCCCCTATGGCTTGTGGGCCCCCCGTCGCTCCTCTGACCTCGTTTCCACTTCTATATATTCCTATTCGTGGAGAAAAAAAGCCAGGAGAAGAGTTCATCACGTTTCACGATAAGGAGCCGCCGCCACCTCCCGTTCTTCCTCGGGAGACAAGATCTGGAGTCTATTTTGGGCTCCAGAGAGGGGAAACTAACGCCTTCATCATCACCAACCATCCTTCATTACCAATTCCATGATACTCTCCACCGTTGGTGAGCAATTTCATCATAGGCTTGCTGGACGGTGATGGGTTGGATGAGATTTTCATGTAATCGAGTTAGTTTTGTTAGGGTTTGATCCCTAGTATCCACTATGTTCTGAGATTGATGTTGCTATGACTTTGCCATGCTTAATGCTTGTCACTAGGGCCCGAGTGCCATGATTTCAGATCTGAACTTATTCTGTTTTAATTAATATATATGTGTTCTTGATCCTATCTTGCAAGTTGTATACACCTATTACGAGTTATAATCCGCATCCCGCAGGGTGACAATAACTGGGATTCTTTCCAGAGATTACCGTAGTTTGAGGAGTTCATGTATTCACTAAGTGATAATTCTTTGGTCCGGTTCTATATTAAAAGGAGGCCTTAATATCCCTTAGTTTCCATTAGGACACAACTGCCACGGGAGGGTAGGACAAAGGATGTCATGCAAGTTCTTTTCCATAAGCGCGTATGACTATATATGGAATACATGCCTACATTACATTGATGAATTGGAGCTAGTTCTGTGTCACCCTATTTTATAACTGTTGCATGATGAATGCCATCCGACATAATTATCCATCACTAATCCGTTGCCTATGAGCTTATCACATATTGATCTTTGCTAAGTTACTTTTCTGTTGCTACTGTTACAATCACTACAAACTTCTACTATCACTTTGCCACCGTTATTGTTACTTCCATATTAGTTTGCTACTGAATACTTTGCTGCATATATTACGTCTTTAAGGTGTGGTTGAATTCACAACTCAGCTGTTAATACTCTAGAATATTCTTTGGCTCCCCTTGTGTCGAATCAACAAATTTGGGTTGAATACTCTACCCTCGAAAACTGTTGCGATCCCTTATACTTGTGGGTTATCAAGACCTTTTTCTGGCACCATTGTCGGGGAGAATATCTCTATTCTCTGAGTCACTTTGGATATATATCTATTGATCACTATGAAGAATCTGAAAGATGCTAAGACTAAAATTTACCCCTCAACTACGAGCATAGGTAAGGAACTGCCATCTAGCTCTGCACTTGATTCACCTTCTATTATGACTAAATTTGTGACACCAGCATGATACGTCTCCAACGTATCTATAATTTATGAAGTATTCGTGCCATGTTTAAAATAATTCTATATGATTTTGGTATGATTTTATTAGAACTAACCTGGACTAACGATGTTCTCAGCAGAACTACCATGGTGTTGTTTTTGTGCAGAAATAAAAGTTCTCCGAATGAGCTGAAAATTTATGGAGAATATTTTTGGAAAATATAAAAAATACTGGAGCGAAGAGTCACCGGAGAGGAAGTCCAAGGAAGTCACAAGCCGCAGGGGCGCCCCCCCAGGGTGCGTCCCCCTGGCTTGTGACTTCCTTGGGAACCCTCTGGACGTGGGACCGATGCCAAAAATTTGAATAAATACTAAAAAACCCAGAAAGAAACCTAGATTGGGAGTTCTGCTACCGCAAGTCTCTAGAGGCACGAAAAACCAATCAGGATCCTGTTCCCACACCCTGCCGGAGGGGGGAACCATCACCGGAGGCCATCTTCATCATCCCGGCGGTCTCCATGACGAGGAGGGAGTAGTTCACCCTCGGGGTTGAGGGTATGTACCAGTAGCTATGTGTGTGATCTCTCTCTCCCTCGTGTTCTTGAGATGACACGATCTTGTTGTACCGCGAGCTTTATTGATATAGATTGAATAATACGGAGTTTCCCCCTCTCTATCTTCTTGTGATGAATTGAGTTTTCCCTTGAAGTTTTCTTATCGGATTGAGTCTTTAAGGATTTCAGAACACTTCATGTATGTCTTGCGATGGGATATCCGTGGTGACAATGGGACGTTCTATTGATCCACTTGATGTATGTTTTGGTGATCAACTTGCGGGTTCCGTGTCCTTGGGAATCTATGCATAGGGTTGGCACATGTTTTTGTCTTGACTTTCCGGTACAAACTTTGGGGCACTCTTTGAAGTTCTTTGTGTTGGATTGAACATGATGAATCTGAAATTATGTGATGCATATCTTATAATCAAGCCCATGGGTACTTGTGGTGACATTGGAGTATCTAGGTGACATTAGGGTTTTGGTTGATGTGTGTTTTAAGGTATTATTTTAGTACAAACTCTAGGGCTGTTCGTGACACTTACAGGGATAGCTCATAAGATTGATCAAAAAGGATAACTTTGAGGTGGTTTCGTACCCTACAATAATTTCTTCGTTGGTTCTTCGCTACTTGTGACTTTGGAGTGAACTTTTTGTCGCACGAGAGGTATTTACATCTGATTCAACTATGTCAATAATGTTGAGAGAAATTGCACTAGTGAAAGTATGGACCCTAGGCCTTGTTTCCAAGCATTTATACCACATTTTGCTCGTTGTTTACTATTTCCTACCTTGCTGTTTTTATATTTTCACATTACAAATACCTATATCAACCATCCATATTACACTTGTATCACCATCTCTTCGCCGAACTAGTGCACCTATGCAATTTACAATTGTATTGGGTGTGTTGGGGACACAAGAGACTCTTTGTTATTTGGTTGCAGGGTTGTTTGAGAGAGACCATCGTCATCCTACACCTCCCATGGATTGATAAACCTTAGGTCATCCACTTGAGGGAAAATTGCCGTTGTGCTACAAAACACTATGCTTGGAGGCCCAACACGAGTCTATTAGAAGAAGGTTGTGTAGTAGACATCACACCACCTGCTAGTAATTCTGATATGTCGCAAGTAATTGATGATGCTACTTCTACTATGCATGATGCTTATGATGATACCTTGCTTGATACCACTATGGCACTGGGTGAATCCCTTGAAGAACAAATTGCTAGAGTCAATACTGAAACTGATGATATTTCTGAATCTGGTGAAATTATTGAAACAGAACACTATGAGACACCTGCTAGGTCTAGCTTTCCTAGATATGAATTACATGATATACGTGAAGGTTATGTTATGGGAGGAGAGGTACCTAGGGACTTTCTTGCTTGTAAGGATATAGATGATCTTAAGAAATGGCTTTGCAAATGGAAGGAAAAATCTTTGAATGCTAGAATGCAATATGATCCTAAGTTTGCTACTTCACCTATATTTGTTATTGATAAGGATTATGAATTCGCTGTCGATCCTGAGTTAATTACTTCGGTTGAATATGATCCTTTCCATGGTTATGAATCTGAAACTGTTGTGGCACATCTTACCAAATTGAATGATATAGCTACCCTATTTACTCATGAGGAAAAAAATCGCTATTACTATATTCTTAAGTTGTTTCCTTTCTCATTAAAGGGTGATTCTAAGGTATGGTTCAATTCTCTTGCTCTTGGTTGTGTGCATAGTCCCCAGGATATGATCTATTACTTCTCTAAAAAATATTTTCTTGCCCATAAGAAACAAGCTGCCTTGCAGAAAATATTTAACTTTGTGCAAACTAAAGAAGAGAGTCTCCCACAAGCATGGGGAGGCTTTCCAGTTACTTAATGCTTTGCCTGATCATCCTCTCAAGAAAAACAAAGTACTTGATATCTTTTATACTGGACTAACCTATGCTTCTAGGGACCACCTAGATAGTTGTGCTGGTTGTGTTTTCAGGGAACGACATGTTGAACAAGCTGAGATACTATTGAACAATATATTGAGCAATGATAATGATTGGACTATTCCCGAGCCACCTCCAAAGCCAACTCCGAAGAAAAGAGGTATTCTATTTCTTAGTCCTGAAGAAATGCAAGAGGCAAAGAAGTCAATGAAAGAAAAAGGTATTGAAGCTGAAGATATGCAAGAGGCAAAGAAGTCTATGAAAGAAAAAGGTATTAAAGCTGAAGATGTTTAGAGTCTACCACCTATTCAAGAAATACATGGTCTTGATAACCTGACACAGGTAGTAGAGGTAAATTCTCTCCGTAGATTTTATGAAGGAATATTCTTTATAATAAGCCTGCTAGCCAATGCTTTGATGAATTTGATAACTTTGTAGTCAAGCAAGAAATTTTTAATGCTTATGTTAGTAGACAATTGAAACATAACGCTTATATGCTTGATCACTTGGGTGATTATTTGAGTAGAACTGTCAATGATCTTAAGATTATTAGTAAACATACTTCCATGGTAACTACTCAAGTAGAACAAGTACTAAAGGCACAAAATGATTTACTTAATGAGATGAATAGTAAGAACAATGATCATTCTGTTAAAGTTGTCACTAGAGGTAGTAGAATGACTCAAGAACCTTTGTATCCTGAGGGCCATACTCGGTGTCAAAACCGGCGGATCTCGGGTAGGGTGTCCCGAACTGTGAGACTAGGATCGATGGTAACATGAGAAGAACGGGACAAGAGTTTACCCAGGTGCGGTTCTTCCAATGGAGGTAATACCCTACGTCCTCCTTGATTGTATTGATGGTGTAAGGGGTTACAAAGTTGATCTACCTCGAGATCGTATGTGTAACCCTAGATGACTTATTCTATGTCTAAGGGTTTAGGATGCCTAGGTGACTGGACCAGCTGCTCCGTCACTCTCCTGCGGCTCCGTAATCTGGAGACCCAGGGATATCTCCCATCATCAGATCTGGTGGCAACCCACGCAGATATGCTTTCTTATGGTGATGAGGTCTTCGACGAGCGCTTCCCAAATCCAAACAAGGGTGATCACGTTTGCTTCATCCCCTTCCTCCTGCGGGGCCTTGGGTTTCCAATCCACCCATTCTTGAGGGGGTTACTGGAGTTCTACAGGATTCAACTCCACCATCTCACGCCAGGGTCGATCCTACAGATCTCGGGCTTTGTCGCCCTCTACGAGATGTTCTTAGGGTGTGAAGCCCATTTCGATCTTTGAAGGAAATACTTCTACCTCGTCCCCCGAACTCGGGACAAGGCCATCTTAGAGGTCGGCGGAGCAGAAGTATGCCGCATAGCGAGAACGGGATATCCGGCTGGCACACTAAAGAAAACCGAAGAATGGACTTCGGTGTGGTTCTATATTGAAGACGTCCCCCCTGTTCGAGTCAGACCGAACATGTCTACCCGAATACTCCGACCTCCTCCCGAAGAAGAGGTACAACTAGCGACCCAAGAGCTCATCTCAGGAGGAGAGCGCCGAAGCGCAATGCCTTTCCACGCAAGTACTGATGCTTGCCCATCACCGGCGGACCATGATCGACGTCATGGCCGCCACTATCTCTCGGTGCATGCAACCCCTCCAACAAAGGGTGCAACCCTTATGGTGATACAACAGGACAAGCGACGCAACGCTTTCCCAAAAACTAGGTCCGGCCAATCCAACAGCGCTGGCCGCCGCACTTGCCGACATGTACAAAGGAGAGCAAGAAGACTTCATCCGGTGGTCAACCAAGGAAGGGTATTCGACCCACAATCCCATCGAATAGGTAAACCTTCCTCTTTTAATCATGAAATAGTTTGGGGCTTCATTTCGTACTTTACTTGACTGAGGCCTTGACATGAATAGGAATGGAAGAGCTTCGTCGAGACAATCAACTGTCCGGATCCTCAGCCCCAAAATCATGCACGTGATAACGATCCAGGCTTTAACGAGGACCCGGATCTCCTTCTCGACTTCGAAAATGGAGTCTACTACCAGGACAACATCGTCCAGACCCCGGTGGCAATCATAGTCGATTACCCTGAGTCATTCACCATTCCATCTACAGGTAAGAAGAAAAGCTCCTCCCGCAAGAGACCTGCTACCCAGAGCACCTCGGACGCGCCGGTCCGAGCACCCAAGCACCGCCGATCAGCAAGCCATGCACCAGCAGCCGAAGCCGCGGGCGAGTCAGAGGCTAGCTAGGACCTTGCAAAGGAGCCGGACATGGGGACGAATCCACTAGTCCGCGCATCCCGTAGGTACATTGTTCGGATATCCGCTTTATGGTTGTACTCAACATAATCTCATAGGCGCTCATTTTTTACCTAGGCGAAACGCCCAATCTTCCCCTACCGAGGGGGCTGCCCGGATGTTAGGAGACGCCCGAAGCTCCTGGGCCGCGACCCATGTGGCTTCCTCTACGAAAGCCCCCATGGCCGGTCCGGCGCCCGCCGAATCTGGCGATGGAGTATCCGTCACCCAATCGGAGGTCGATAGTACCATCCATCATCAGCACCGATGGGAGGCCGTGCAGCATCCAATTTTCTCCGACCAGGAGTTTGGTGCCCTACGCTCGGCGGATGCAGATCTCGGGGCCGCCTGAGATGGATTCAGTAAAGCTAAGAAGCTGATAACTGTTGGGGAACATTGCATGGGAAACAAAAAATTTCCTATGCACATGCAAGATCTATCCATGGTGATGAGCATCTACGAGAGGGAGAGTGGATCTACCTACCCTTGTAGATCGCTAAGCGGGAAGCATTAAGAAACGCGGTTGGTGTAGTCGAACGTCTTCGCGATCCAAATTGCCGAGCGTCATGTGATCTCATCACGATCCATCCCGTGATCCAATCATGATCCTTCCCGCGAACTCATCACGATCCGTCTCGCAATCTTGATCACGGTCCTTCCGATCTAGCGCCGAACGGACGACACCTTCGCGTTTAGCACACGTACAGCTCGATGACAATCTCCACCTTCTTGATCCAGCAAGAGGGAGCGGAGAGGTAAACGAGTTCTCCGACAGCGTGACGGCACCGCGACGATGGTGGTGGAGCAATTCCGGCAGGGCTTCGCCTAAGCACTGTAGAAAACCGATCTAGAGGAGAAACTATGCACTAGAGGAACGGGTAGCACGTGGCTGAAAATCTAGTGCCAAAAACCCTAAAAACTCTAGTATATATAGGAGGGAGAGAGGAGGAGGCTTGGACCTCAAGGGGCGAGACCTTGGTTTGGCCTAATCAAGGAGGAGGGGAGGACTCCTCCTCCAATCCTAGTAGGACTAGGATTCCTCCCTATTTTCCATTTTTCCACCTTTTCTCTTTGGGTTTTCTCTCCTAGCCGCATGGGCCTTGTGTGGGACTTCCTCCAGCCCACTAAGGGCTGCTATTCACTCTCCCACAGCCCATGTAGCCTCTTGGGTCGAAATACCCCTCCCGATGGTCTCCTGGTACACTACCGGCACTCCCGGTACACTAGCGATGAGCCCGAAACTTTTCCGGCGACCAAAACAGGACTTCCTATATATCAGTCTTTACCTCCAGACCATTCCGGAGCTCCTCATTATGTCTGGGATCTCATCCAGGACTCCGAACAACCTTCGGTCACCACCATACATAACTCTATACTACCGAAACTTCACCGAACCTTAAGTGTGCAGACCCTGTGGGTTCGAGAACTATGTAGACATGATCGAGACACCTCTATGGTCAATAACCTATAGCGGGACCTGGATGACCATATTTGTTCCTACATATTCTATGAAGATCTTTATCGATCGAACCTCTGTGTCAAGGATTCAGTTAATCCCGTATGATGTTCCCTTTGTTCTTCGGTATGTTACTTGCCCGAGATTCGATCGTCAGTATCTCCATACGTAGTTCAACCTTGTTACCGACAAGTCTCTTTACTCGTTCTGTAATACAAGATCCCGTGACTAACACTTAGTCACACTGCTTGCAAGGCTTATTGTGATGTTGTATTACCGAGTGGGCCCTGAGATACCTCTCCGTCACACGGAGTAACAAAGGCCAGTCTTGATCCATGCCAACCCAACAGACACCCTCGGATATACCTGTAGAGTACCTTTATAGTCACCCACTTACGTTGCGACGTTTGATACACACAAGGCACTCCTCCGGTATTAGTGAGTTGCATGATCTCATGGTCATAGGAATAGATACTTGACATGCAGAAAACAATAGCAATAAACTGACACGATCATATCCTACGTTTGTAGTTTGGGTCTTGTCCATCACACCATTCTCCTAATGATGTGATCCCGTTATCAAATGACATCTCATGTCCATGGCTAGGAAACCTTAACCATCTTTGATCAACGAGCCAGTCTATTAGAGGCATAATAGGGACATGGTTTTGTCTATGTATGAACACATGCATCTAAGTCTCCGATCAATACAATTATAGCATGGATAATAAACGATTACCATGAACAAGGAAATATGATAATAACTAATTTATTATTACCTCTAGGGCATATTTCCAACAGTCTCCCACTTGCACTAGAGTCAATAATCTAGTTCACACCACCATGTGATTCGCATTGTTATGAATCTAACACCCAATGAGTTCTGGGGCTCGATCATGCTTTGCATGTGAGAGAGGTCTTATAGTCAATGGGTCTATGACATTCAGATCCGTGTGTACTTTGCAAATCTCTATGTTAAACTGTAAACACTGCTACCACACTCCACTTGGTATTATTCCAAATGGCTGCTCTACTATACGTATCCAGATTGCTACTACGAGTCATCTGGATTGGTGTTAAAGCTTGCATCGACGTAACTCTTTACGAAGAACTCTTTATCACCTCCATAATCGAGAAACATCCCCTTAGTCTTTTAGTTACTAAGGATAATCTTGACCGCTGTCTAGTGATCCACTCCTGGATCACTCTTGTACCCCTTGATGGACTCATGGCAAGGCACACACAGGTGTGGTACACAACATGTCATACTATACAGAGCCTATGGCTAAGGCATAGGGGACGACGTTCGTCCTTTCTCTTTCTTCTGCCGTGGTCGAGCTTTGAGTCTCACTCAACTTCACACCTTACAAATCAGGCGAGAACTCTTTCTCTGACTGATCCATTTTGAAATCTTTCAAAATCTTGTCAAGGTATGTACTCATTGAATCTCTCATCAAACATCTTGATCTATCTCTATAGATATTGATGCTCAACAATTAGGTAGCTTTATCTAGGTCTTCCTTTGAAAATCACCTTTCAAACAACCGTTTATGCTTTCTAGAAATTCTACATTATTTCCGATCAACAATATGTCATCCACATATACTTATCAGAAATTCTATAGTGCTCCCACTCACTTTATTGTAAATACAAGTTTCTCGTAAACTTTGTATAGACTCAGAAACTTTGATCACCACATCAAAGTGTATATTCCAACTCCGAGATGCTTGCTTCAGTCCATAGAAGGATGACTGAAGCTTGCTCACCTTTTAGCATCCTTAGGAATGACAAAACCTTATGGTTGTATCACATACAACATTTCCTCAAATAAACCATTAAGGAACATCAATGATGTTTTGAAGTCCATCTGCCAGATTTCATAATTGAAAAATGCAGCAACTGCTAACATAATTCCAACAGACTTTAGCATCGCTATGAGTGAGAAAGTCTCATCACAGTCAACTCATTGAACTTGTCGTAAACTTCTTTGCAACAAGTCGAGCTTTATAAATGGTGACATTTACCATCAGCGTCTGTCTTCATCTTAAAGGTCCATTCGTACTCGACGACCTGTCGTCCAACGAGCAAGTCTACCAAAGTCTATACTTGGTTTTCATACATGGATCCTTTCTCGAATTTCATGGCCTCTAACCATTTGTCGGAATCTGGCCCATCATTGCTTCTCCATAGCTCATAGGTTCATCGTTGTCCAACAACATGAACTCTAAGACAGGGTTATCGTACCACTCAGGAGTAGTACACGTCCCTGTCGACCTACGAGGTTCGACAGTAACTTGATCCGAAGCTTCATGATCATCATCATTAACTTCCTCTTCAACTAACGTAGGCTTCACAGAAACATCTTCCTATGCTATGCTACTCTATCGTTGAAACAAAGGTTCAACAACACCATAAAGTTCTATCTTTCTCCCACTCAATTATTTCGAGAGAAACTTTTTCTCGAGACAGGACCCAGTTTCAGCAACACACATTTTATGCTTGGATCTGAGATAGAAGGTTCACCCAACTGTTCTTAGGGTATTCTATGAAGATGCATTTGTCCGCTTTGAGTTCGACCTCATTAGGTGAAAACATTTTCCACACAAGCGTCGCAGCCCCAAACATTAAGAAATAATAGCTTAGGTTTCTATCAAACCACAATTCACACAGTGTCATCTCAACGGATTTAGATGGTGCCCTATTTAAAGTGAATGTAGTTGTCCGTAATGCATAACCCCCAAATTATAGTAACAAAACGATAAGAGACATAATAGCATGCACCATATCCAATAGAGCACGACTATGACGTTCGGACACACCATCACACTATGGTGTTCCAGGTGGCGTGTGTTGTGAAACAACTTTCACATTGTCTAAAGTTGTATGCCAAACTCGTAACTCAGTTATTCACCTCCACGATTATATTGTAGACATTTTTATCTTCTTGTCATGATGATCTTAAACTTCACTCTGAATTTGCTTGAACCTTTCAAACGATTTAGACTTGTGTTTCATTAAGTAAACATACACTATATCTACTCAAATCATCAGTGAAGCTAAGAAAATAATGATATCCACCGCACGCTACAAGACTCATTGGATTGCATACATCAACATGTATCATTTCCAATAAATCACTTGCCCGCTCCATCGGAAAACGGGGTCCTTAGTCATCTTGCCCAAGAGGCATGGTTCGCATGTCTCAACCGATTCGAAATCGAATGAGTCCAAAGATCCATAAGCATGGAGTTTCTTCATGCGCTTTATACCAATATGACATCTAGCGGCAGTGCCACAAGTATGTGGTACTATCATTATTAACTTTGTATATTTTGGCATTAATCAATAACCATGTTGCAATAAACACGATCCAATCACGTTCATGCTCAATGGAAAACACCAAATAACATTTATTTAGGTTCGTCATTAATCCCGAAGGTAGAGAGAGCGTGCGATGTTGATCACATCAACCTTGGAAACATTTCCAACACACATCGTCACCTCACCCTTAGCTAGTTCTTCGTGCATTCTGTAGCTTTTATTTCGAGTTACTAACATTTAGCAACCGAACCGGTATCCAATACCCAGGTGCTACTAGGAGTACTAGCAAGGTACACATTAATAACATGTATATCAAACATACTTCTGTTGACGTTGGCAGCCTTCTTATCTACCAAGTATCTAGGGTTGTTTTGCTTCAGCGACCGCTGTCCTCATAAACAAAGCACTTAGCCTCGGGTTTGGGTTAAACTTTGGGTTGCTTCACTGGAGCAGCAACTGACTTGCCATCCATGAAGTTTCCCTCCTTGCCCTTGCCCTTCTCGAAACTAGTGGTTTTTACTAACCATCAACACTTAACGCTCGTTCTTGATTTCTACCTTTTGCGGTGTCAAACATCGCGAATAGCTCAGGGATCATTATTTCTATTCCTGGCATTTTATAGTTCATCACCAAGTTCTACTAGCTTAGTGACAATGACTTGGAGAACTATATAAATCACTATCTTATCTGGAAGATTAACTCGCACTCGATTCAAGCGATTGTAGCACCCAGACAATCTGAGCACATGCTCAACGATTGAGATATCCTCCTTCATCTTGGAGACAAAGAATCTTGTTGGAGATCTCATATCTCACAACATGGGCATGAGCCAGAGATCCCAATTTCAGCTCTTAGAACATCTCATATGTTCCGTGACGTTCAAAATGTTTCGGAGCCTCAATTCTAAGCCGTAATGCATGACACACTAAACTATCAAGTAGTCATCGGAACGTGCCTGACAGATGTTCACAACATCTACAAACGACGCTAGAGGGGGTGGCGCACCGAGCGGTGCATTAAGTACATAAGCCTTCTGTGCAGCAATGAGGACAATCCTCAGATCACGGACCTAGTCCGCAATATTGCTACCATCATCTTTCAACTCTATTTCTCTAGGAACATATAAAAATGCAAGGGAGCTATAGCGTGAGCTAGTAATCTACAACATAATTTTGCAAAGACACTACTGACTATGTTCATGATAATGAGTTCAATTAATCATATTACTTAAGAACTCCCACTCAAATTGACATCCCTTCCGGTAATTCGATTGATACATGATCCAAATTCACCAACTCAAGTCCTATCATCACGTGAGTTAAGGTGGTTTCAATGGTGAACATCATCATGTTGATCATATCTACTATATGACTCATGTTCGACCTTTCGGTCTCTTGTGTTCTGAGGCCATGTCTGTACATGCTAGGCTCGTCAAGTTTAACCAGAGTGTTCTTCATGTGCAACACTGGCTTGCACTCGTTGTATGTGAACGTAGAGTCTATCACACCCGATCATCACGTGGTGTCTCAACACGACAAACTTTCGCAACGGTGCACACTCGAGGAGAACACAATTCATCTTGAAATTTAAGTGAGGGATCACCTTATAATGCTACCGTCATCCTAAGCAAAACAAGGTGCATAAAAGGATTAACATCACATGCAAATCATAAGTGACATGATATGGCCATGAACTTGTGCTTTTGATCTCCTATCTTGAAAGCACCGGCATGGTCTCCATCGTCACCGGCACGACACCATGATCTCCATCATCTTGATCTCAATCAACGTGTCGCCGTCGAGGTTGTCGCACCCATCATGCTTGTACTACTATTGCTACCGTTTAGCGATAAAGTAGAGCATCACATAGAGCTTAATGATTGACACCTAGGTCATAAATAAATTAAAGACAACCCTATGGCTCCTGCCGGTTGCCGTACTCATCGACATGCAAGTCATGATATTCTATACAACACATGATCATCTCATACATCACATATATGACATCATGTAATTGGCCATATCACATCACAACATACCTTGCAAAAACAAGTTAGGTGTCCTCTAATTGTTGTTGCATGTTTTACGTGGCTGCTACGGGTATCTAGCAAGAACAATTCTCACCTACGCATAAACCACAACGGTGATACATAAGTTGCTTTTCAACCTCCTCAAGGACAGCCTTTGTCGAATCCGATCCAACTAAAGTAGGAGAAACTGCCACCCGCTAGCCATCTTTTGCAACAAGTTGCAGTTGAGGGAACCGGTCTCTCGTAAGCGTACGAGTAATCTTGGTTCGGGCCATTCATCCCACAATATCGCTGAACCAAAACACGACCAAGGGGGGAAGCAATCTAAGCATCAACGCCCACAAACTCTTTGTGTTCTACTCGAGATCTCATCTACACATAGACCTAGCTCATGATGCCACTGTTGTGGAACGTTGCATGGGAAACAAAAAAATTCCTACGCACATGCAAGATCTATCCATGGTGATGAGCATCTACGAGAGGGAGAGTGGATCTACATAGCCTTGTAGATCGCTAAGCGGGAAGCGTTAAGAAACGCGGTTGGTGTAATCGAACGTCTTCACGATCCAAATCGCCGAGCGTCCCGCGATCTCATCACGATCTATTCCGCGATCCAATCATGATCGGTCCCATGAACTCATCATGATCCGTCCCATGATCTCATCATGATCTGTCTCACAATCTTGACCACGGTCCTTCCGATCTAGTGCCGAACGGACGACACCTCCGCGTTCAGCACACGTACAGCTCGATGGCGATCTCCGCCTTCGTGATCCAGCAAGAGGGAGCGGAGAGGTAGAAGAGTTATCCAGTAGCATGACGGCATTGTGGCAATGGTGGTGGAACAATTCTGACAGGGCTTCGCCTAAGCACTGCAGAAAACCGATCTAGAGGAGAAACTATGCACTAGAGGAACGGGTAGCACGTGGCTGAAAATGTAGTGCCAAAACCCCTAAAACCTCTAGTATATGTAGGAGGAAGAGAGGAGGAGGCTTGGCCCTCAAGGAGCCAGCCCTTGGTTTGGCCTAATCAAGGAGGAGGGGAGGACTCCTCCAATCCTAGTAGGACTAGGATTCCTCCCTATTTTGCCTTTTTCCCACCTTTTCTCTTTGGTTTTCTCTCCTAGCCGCATGAGCCTTTTGTGGGACTTCCACAAGCCCACTAAGGGCTGGTATTCACTCTACCACAGCCCATGTAGCCTCTTGGGTCGAAATACCCCTCCCGATGGTCTCCCGGTACACTACCGGCAGTCCCGGTACACTACCGATGAGCACGAAACATTTCCAGCGACCAAAACAGGACTTCCTATATATCAATATTCACCTCCGGACCATTCCAGAGCTCCTCGTGACGTTCGGGATCTCATCCGGGACTCCGAACAATGTTCAGTCACCACCATACATAACTCTATACTACCGAAACGTCACCGAACCTTAAGTGTGCAGACCCTGCGGGATCGAGAACTATGTAGACATGACCGAGACACCTGTATGGTCAATAACCAATAGCGGGACCTGGATGCCCATATTGGTTCCTACATATTCTACGAAGATCTTTATCGGTCGAACCTCTATGTTAAGGATTCAGTTAATCCCGTATGATGTTCCCTTTGTTCTTCGGTATGTTACTTGCCCGAGATTCGATCATCGGTATCTCCATACCTAGTTCAACCTCATTACCGGCAAGTCTCTTTACTCGTTCCGTAATACAAGATCCCGTGACTAACACTTAGTCACATTGCTTGAAAAGCTTGTTGTGATGTTGTATTCACTACAGGAATCTGAGATTTTGCCGTCCGCCATGGCAGACGGCAAAGGGGGGAAACACGGACGGCAAAGTCTTTGCCGTCAGTCAGCTGACGGCAAACTAGATGGCAAAAAAATATCCGGTAAAGAGGTGATTTGCCGTCTGCTTTTTGTACGGCGGACGGCAAAGACTCTTTGCCATGAGGGAGCAGACGGCAAATAAAACGGGACGGCAGATCAACAGGCCGTCCCGTTAAGTGCTAACGGCAGGCTTCCCCCCTTTACCTTCTGCTCTTAGCCCCCTTTTGCCGTCTGCCCCCTCATGGCAAAGGGGACCCTAGCCCCTCTCTCCCCCCTCTTTGCCGTCTGCTCTTGGCCCTTTGCCGTCTGCCCCTCACGGCAAAGGGGGGAAACCCAGCCCCTCTCTTTCCCCCCCTTTGCCGTCTGCCATGTGCCTCTTTGCCATGCGGGGCAGACGGCAAAGGCTCTCACCCCTTTGCCGTCTGCCCCCCATGGCAAAGGGGCATCCCAGCACCTCTCTTACCCCTTCTTTGCCGTCTTACTTGAGCCCCTTTGCCATGAGGGGGCAGACGGCAAAGGCTGAAAACAGCCCTTTGCCGTCTGCCCCCTCATGGCAAAGGCTCAAAACAGCAACCTCACCTCTTTTATTTTCTATTATATCCAGCAAATTTCAAAATAATTAGGATATATATATATATTTGACAGGAATAAATTTGTTTCCGTACTCATAACCATATTAAAATAACTTTCATCCATAGTACATACATATTATTCAAGTTGCTTCCGTAGCAAACCATATATTACACCAGTTTAATCCATATGCATACAAAGTTTCATATATATCCATATACTACAATAGTTTCAATACAAGCTTCCGTGAAGCCATGGTACAAGCAATCATATGCAAGCATTCCATCAATGTAATCCAAGCTTCCCGTGAAGTGAATGTAATCTGCAAAATGACAAATAAGAAAGTTAGAAGAAGAATACTAGATGAAGAAGAGAAGTATATGTAGGTTATTTCGGAGAGAACTTAGCTAAGTATAGGCCATTTAATAGCTACGTTAGGTGGAATATGTCATCTTGGAGCTACATAGCCTTATTATGTCATTTAGGAGAGAACTTAGCTAGGCATAGGCCATTCTAGAGCTAACTTGTGTAAAATATGTCATTTTGGAGCCAACTATGATTATTAAATCCATTTTGATCTTATTATGTCATTTTGGAGCTAAATTAGTCATTTTAATGAGATAACCAAGGTTCTTATGATGTTTTTACCTAACTATGCTAATTATGTCATTTTGGAGGATAATTAGCTAAGTATAGGTCATTTCTTATTAAATAGCCCATTTCGGAGCTAACTAAGCTAATTATGTCATTTTGTTGAATATTTAGCCAATTTAGTCTTTTTTGGATAACTCTAAGCTACGTAGAAGTAGAGAAAGAGAAGAAGCAAGAAGAGAAGAAGAAGGAGAAGTAAAAGAAGAAGGAGGAGGAGGAGGAGAAGGAGAAGGAGAAGGAGAAGGAAGAGGAGAAGAAGAAGAAAAGAAGAAGGACAAGAAGAAGGAGAAGAAGCTTCTCTCCTCCTCCTTCTCCTTCTCCTTCTTCCTCCTCCTCCTCCTCCTTATTCTTCTCTTCTTCTTCTTCTTCCTTTTTTTCATTTCTCCTCTTTCTTCTCCTCTTGTCCTCTTCTTCGGGCTAAATGAGATAATTATGCCTTTTTGGAGCTAATTATTTCATTTTGGAGGATAAATAGCTAAGTATAGGTCATTTATTATTAAATAGGCCATTTTGGAGTTAACTAAGCTAATTATGTCATTTAGGTGGAAGCCAAGCTAAGTATAGGCCATTCTAGAGCTAACTTGGGTAAAATGTGTCATTTTGGAGCCAACTATGATTATTAAATCCATTTTGACCTTATTATGTCATTTTGGAGCTAAATTAGTCATTGTAATGAGCTAACCAAGGTTCTTATGATGTTTTTACCTAACTATGCTAATTATGTCATTTTGGAGGATAATTAGCTAAGTATTGGTCATTTCTTATTAAATAGCCCATTTCGGAGAGAACTAAGCTAATTATGTCATTTTGTTGGATATTTAGCCAATTTAATCTTTTTTGGATAACTCTAAGCTACGTAGAACTAGAGAAAGAGAAGAAGCAAGAAGAGAAGAAGAAGGAGCAGTAAAAGAAGAAGGAGGAGGAGGAGGAGAAGGAGAAGGAGAAGGAGAAGGAGAAGGAGAAGAAGAAGAAAATAAGAAGGAGAAGAAGAAGGAGAAGAAGAAGGAGAAGAAGCTTCTATCCTCCTCCTTCTCCTTATTCTTCTCTTCTTCTTCTTCTTCCTTTTTTTCATTTCTCCTCTTTCTTCTCCTCTTGTCCTCTTCTTTGGGCTAAATTAGCTAATTATGCCTTTTTGGAGCTAATTATTTCATTTTAGAGGATAAATAGCTACGTATAGGTTTTTTTATTAAATAGGCCCTTTCGGAGCTAACTAAGCTAATTCTGTCATTTAGGTGGAAGCCAAGCTAAGTATAGGCCATTCTAGAGCTAACTTGGGTAAAATATGTCATTTTGGAGCCAACTATGATTATTAAATCCATTTTGACCTTATTATGTCATTTTGGAGCTAAATTAGCTAAGTATAGGTCATTTTAACCTTAAGGCAAAGCACACCAAGGACGCTGTTGGGCTTGCGGACACCCTTGGAAACAATCCAACCCCTGCAGTATGACAAATTAAAGCCAAAACAATAAATATTTGAGAAAACGTGAAGGCAAAAGGTTAAATAAGAGTAAACTAACTTACTTCTCCCCATTGGGCTTAATCGACCACCTCTGCTCGCGGGTCACCGGCATGAGCGGGAGCCCCGAACTACCACGCTGGTAGACGGTAGCCCCCTCACCCAGCTCCTCATCGCTATCAACATGGCCACTTGGCTCAGGCTGACCCTGATCAGCCCAGGTATCCCACTGGGTCTCTGGGGCCATACCCTCATCCCTGCTTTGCTCTGGAGTCGCCTGGAACGAAGCCTTCGGAGTCACCTGAGGCTCGTCGACCTGAGGCGCGTCGACCTGAGGCTCGTCGACCTGAGGCACGTCGACCTGAGGCTCGTCAACCTGAGGCGCATCGACCTGAGCCTCGTCGACCTGAGGCTCGTCCACCCTAGAAGTCCTGTGCTGAGGTGAATCAGCTTGGGGTGGCGGCGAGGAAGGCGTGGCAGCCACCGCCCTACCTCTCCCACGGGCACGTGTACCTTTAGTACAACATAAATACCAACATGAGTAATAAAATGTATATAAATACCACCATGACTACAACATAAATACCAACATGAGTACAACATAAATACCAACATGAGTAATACCTTTAGTACCTCTCGCCTTCGCGGGGACTCGACCTCCTCTCACGGGGGCCGCGAGAGTCAAAGAAGCGACCACTCCATGCAGAGTAGAGAGCAACGCTCTCCGAAGAGCCGACTCAGGAATAATGGAAGTACCCATCCCATGACCCGCCGACGAAGGAGCCGCGGAGTGCTTTCGACCCTTTCCCACCATCTTTCAACACCTGTCATGACAAAGAGTAAATGAAATTAGTACAACATAAATACCAACATGAGTAATAAAATGTATATAATTTAAGTGTATCATCGTCATAAATACCAACATGACTAATAAAAATTGAATACCTAACATGAACTCAAAATTTATATATAGTAATAGTTGAATACCTGACATGAACTAATCGTGCTCGTCTATATATGCTTCGGGGTCAATAAATGCATCACGATCATCACTATCATCAATAAATGCATCATCATCATCAGTATCAGGAAGAACATGTGGAAGGCCACCATTATGTAATCGTTCAAGAAGTGACAGGTCATCCGCAGCAGTAACCTCTTCTTCCTCCTGCTCTTCCTGTTCGGGCTCAGGTGTTAAGACGGATTCACCGTCGCTGTCTACTTCAATGTTCTGGGGTGAAGTAGAGCGGTTCTTGAAACGTTTCTTGGACATACGTGTTTCTTGGAATAATTCTCCTTCATATGTGTCTGGGTTAATGTGAGGTTCGTAATCCTCTTCATTGAGGGTAGGTGGTCTAAAATGTGGTGGCACTTCATAAACGACATCCCAACCTTTCAGATTTGGATTAGTTTGGCAGGCCCACGGTAGATAGAAAACTTGTGTCGCCTGTTTAGCCGTAATATAGACATCTGGAACATCTAAGTGGGTGTTTTGGTTGATTTCGACTAGTCCTATATGTTCACGAGTCCTTCTAGTCTCCCTCGGCTCAAACCAATGACATTTGAAGACTACGACGGTCGGTGGGTTTTCACCATAGAATAGAAGTTCATAAATTGCTTCAACTCTTCCATAATACTCGGTGCCTCCTTCACCGATAGCAGAGACACAACAATTTGTAGTCTTTAGGTCGGGCATAGATAGATCTTTGCCAAAGGTACGAAAGTGATACCCGTTGATGTTGTATTTGTGAAATGAACGGACCTTATAGTCAAAACCATTAGCGACTTGTCTCAACTCGGCGTCCATAGACTCTGCATCAGCCTACAAGTTTAATACGAACGAATGGATGCATTAGCCGCAAATTAGACCAAGAAATCAAATGGACCATTAATGGTAATTAATTACCCTTTGTTTGAACCAAGAGATGAAACCGGGATAGTCGCCTCCATGCTTTGCGAGAAGCTCATACTCTTCGACGGAATCATTTTCGATGACCGCTCCATGCGAGAATTCGGCAACATATCGACTATATCAAATCTCCGGGGAATAAGAGTAGTTGAATGGAATTAGAAGTTACGGAACAATAATTTACCGAGAACTTACTCGATGTACGGCCGCACTTCTGTTAGGTTGGTGAAGATATACAATGAAATGGTCCGCCATTCTTCGACATCCAACGATTTCCCTTTCGAAGCACCGGATGGTGCGAGCTTCCCTTTGAATAGGCTGAGGTTGGATCGACCTTTTTTGGATTGTCATCATTGTACCGAGGCTTCGGGTTATGCAAATGATGATTTTTGGCTTCGTAGTGTGCTGTCACAAAGTTTGCCGCCTCCTCGGTAATGAATGCCTCGGACATCGATGCTTCAATTCTACATTTATTTTTACACTTAGCTCGACGCGTCTTCTGCATCCTCTCAGTTGAGAAGCACCATCGATTTTGAACGGGCCCCCCCGCAATCTTGCCTCGGTCGGGAGATGCAAAATCAAATGCTGCATTGGATTAAAGAAGCCCGGTGGAAAGATGCCAACTCTTCCATTTCATCTAGCACGCCAGGCGATAGTTCTTGCGCACAAAGAGAACGGAAGAAATAGCTCAGCTCTGCCAGTACTAGTCATTCATCCTCAGGGATAAAGCCACGCAACATCACCGGCATTACCCGCTCAATCCATATGTGCCTATCATGACTCTTGAGACCAAATATTTTCAATTTCTCAAGACTCGCTCCCCTCTTTAGATTCGTAGCATACCCATCGGGGAACATCAACCGCATTTTCACCCACAATAGCATTTCCCTCATAGCTGGCATTTGAAGATTGAACCATGCCTTTGGCTTCGCTATGCTTTGCTTTCCTTTCCGTTGTCGCAAGTTCTGTAATGGTCTATCACATAGAGCCTCCAGGTCGATTCTAGCCTTAGGATTATCTTTTGACTTCCCCTCTATGCCGAACAATGTACCAAAATGGCCTCCGCAATATTCTTTTCATTGTGCATGATGTCGATGTTGTGTGGGCAAAGGAGGTCTTTAAAGTAAGGCAAATCCCACAAACATGACTTGTGAGTACAGGCGTGTTCCGTATTATACCCTTTGAAATACCCTGGACGTTTAGGATCCGGCTCGAGAGCGTTTATGTGATCCAGGATCTGTTGGCCTGTCAACACAGCTGGTGCAGTGTCTTTGACAAATCTACCTTTGATGAAATTCTTCTTTTCTTTTCTGAACTTATGGTCAGGATCCAGGAATTGTCTATGCAAGTCGAAGCAAGAATACTTGCGACCAGCCTGCAGCCAACGGAACTGAAGAGTTGCCTTGCATGTGATGCACGGGAACCTTCCATGCACACACCAGCCAGAGAATAGCGCATACGCCGGATAATCATGCGTCGAGTACATGTACCACACATGCATTTTGAAATTTGTTTTGGTAGCAGCGTCGTAGGTCTTGAACCCATTATCCCAGGCTTCTTGCAACTCATCCTTAAGCGGCTGCATGTACACATTCATATTGTTCCCCGGATAGTTGGGCCCTGGAATTATCAACGTCAGGAAAATGTTCTTTCTTTTCATAATCTCTCCGGGTGGGAAATTGAGTGGAATGACAAATACAGGCCAACAACTGTATTGTGTTGCCGTCATACCGTACACATTGAACCCATCCGTGCTGATGGCAACTCTTGGATGCCTTGGATCTTCCGATTTATCCTTATGTAATGCATCAAGTGCTTCCACGCAAAACCATTTGAAGTGTGTACCAGCATCTTGTTCCCATCCGCATCTAGTTTGGTTCTTTTGCCCAATATGTGCCATGTCATCTGTCTGGCCGTCTCTTCGACCATGAAAAGACGTTGAAGTCTTGGTGCGATTGGCAGATACCGAAGAACACTAATGGGGATTTTGGTCTGATTCTTCTCACCCATACCGTTGTCTACCATAATATACCTGGAAGAATTGCAAATGGGGCAATAGTTCAAGGCCGCATACTCAAGCCTAAATAAGGCACATCCATTATCACAGGCATGTATCTTCTCATAGGGCATCTTAAGTACACGGAGGATTTTCTCTGACTGGTACAGGTTTGCAGGCAGTACATGGCCTTCGGGTAGAAAGCGTCCAAATATCGTCATCATCGCGTCGTAGCATTCTCTGCCTAGGTTGAATTGAGACTTTAGAGCCATTACTTGCGCGATGGCATCCAGCTGACAAAGCTCAGTCTGCTCGTGGAGAGGACGTTTTGAAGACTCCAACATTTCATAGAAGGCCTTTGCAGATTCCTCCATCTCATCGTCTGAATCTCGAGCATCATCAAAGTCTTGCACCATGTCTTCAATCCCCGTACCATGCTCGTCAGTGCGACAACGAATCACCTCAGCTCTGGCACGTTGGTCAGACTCACCATGAAAAGTCCAAACCGTATAATTAGGCGTAAAACCCCACTTCTGCAGGTGTTTACCCATTTCAAACTCTATCTGCTTTTTCCAGTTGTCGCAGTTGGGACAGGGGCACCATGTTTTTTGTTGGCCATTTGCAAATGCAACTCTCACAAACCCCCTGGTTTTTGTTAACCATTCATTGGTCATGTCTTTCTGACTAGGGTGACCAGTGTACATCCAAGCACGATCACTCATGTTGCCTAGCTACCTATGGGCACAGAAGAAATAAATTAATATATAATTCATCACCTATATTCATCCGCTAATAAAGTTTGTCAGTTTTATTACGTCCATGCAACCTACACGCTAATAGGTAAAGATAGGTCCTAATCCCACCCGAGTATGTGTAGATTGGGTTCGTTTTCCCATGCTCTGCTCCAGATGCGATGCAGAATTTCGGCAGCACCTCCTCGCTGTTCTCTTGATACACGTCTCGGCAATAAGCAGAGAGGATGTGTACCCAGAGAACAACAGGGAGGCACTGACGAAATTCCGCATCGCATCCGGAGCACAGCATACGGGAAAACGAACCCAATCTACACATACTCGGGCTGTCCATGGATAACGTTGGATAATTTTTTCTTTACTAATAAATAAACCAACTAACCTAAACCTAAACAAACCTAATAAACCAACCTAAACCTAAACCTAAACTAACCTAAAACTATAACTAAACTAACCTAAACCTAAACTAACCTAAAACTAAAACCAAACTAACCTAAACTAACCTAAAACAAAAACTAAAATAACCTAAACTTAAACTAATTACCTAAAACTAAAACTTAACTAACCTAAAAAAACAAAACAAAAACAAAACTAACTAAAACTTATACTAACCTAAATCTGAACTAACCTAAAAACAAAACAAAAAATAAAAAAAACTCACCGGGGGTGGGGGAGGGCCGGCCGGGGGTGGGACCGGCCGGGGGAGGGGGTTGCCGGGGGCTGGCGGTGGCCAGGGGAGGGGCGGTGGCGACAGGAAGGGGCGTCCGGAGGGGGCAGGGAGAAGGCGGCGCTGGGGCAGCCGGAGGGGGCGGGGGAGGAGGGGTGGCGGCGCGGGGGCCGGCGGCGGCCAGGGGAGGGGCGGCGGCAAGAGCAAGGGGCGGCCGGAGGGGGGCGGGGAGGAGGCGGCGTTGGGGCGGCCGGAGGGGGGCGGGGAGGAGGAGGGGGCGGCGCTGGGGCTGGCGACGGCTAGGGGAAGGGCGGCGACGAGAGCAAGGGGCGGCCGGAGGGGGCGGGGACGAGGAGGGGGCGGCGCTGGGGCTGGCGGCGGCTAGGGGAGGGGCGGCGGCGAGAGCAAGGGGCGGCCGGAGGGGGCGGGGAGGAGGCGGCGCTGGGGCGGCCGGAGGGGGCGGGGAGGAGGAGGGGGCGGCGCTGGGGTGGGCGCGGGTGAGAGAGAGAGAGGGGGTCGCGAGGGGTGAGAACGGGCAGGGGAGACGGCCGTTAGGAGGGGGCCTCTCTTTGCCGTCCGCCCCCCGAAGGCAAAGAGCTGCACGGCAAACGGCAAAGAGGGCGCCGTTATGGGGTGGGGGAGGGGGTGTGCGGTGGGGGGGCTCTTTGCCATCTGCCCTAGCCTTCTTTGCCGTGAGTGGGCAGACGGCAAAGGCCTGGCACATGGCAAAGACACTTTTTGCCATGTGCCAGTTCTTTGCCGTCTACTTTTGGACAGCAGACGGCAAAGAGAAACTTTGCCATGTGTCAGCAGACGGCAAAGGACTGGCACATGGCAAATAACTGAATTCCAGTAGTGATTACCGAGTGGGCCCTGAGATACCTCTCCGTCACACAGAGTAACAAATCCCAGTCTTGATCCATGCCAACCCAACAGAGACACCCTCGGGTATACCTGTAGAGTACCTTTAATAACAACCAACATTTACGTAAGAGGTTGGGTTTTGTAGAATCCGCATACTTATGTAAGCCTAGTAGCCCCCGAGCCTTAATTTGATTTAGAGAAAACGAATTAAGGATCTCCGTGCTGTTTGACTGCTGATGCAAGCCTCAAAGCAACCGTCCAAGCAGTTGGCCAAGGCCCTCGAGGAGAGTCGCAAGGAGGTGCAGTCCGTGAAGGCCGAACTGGCACAAGTGAAGAGCTTCACGCGAGAGGCCCATGGTGAGTATGCTTTTGCTGTTGATCCTTTTACATTATCTTGCCTGACATATGGATTAGGACATATGGAAAGGCAGCTGGATGAAGCCCGGGATTCACAAAGGTATGTGGAATCCCAACAGCAAGCCGGCTGTCTTGTCATACAAAAAGAGGCCAAAGAAATAAAGAGTTTAAAGACTCAATTGGTCCAAGATCGAGAAGAGAATCAAAATCTTTGGAGGGCCATATTCGATAAATTCAATTCCGCTATGAGTAAGTATTTTCGATGTAGAGAATGATAGTATTCATGCTTGTTATCTTGTGTGCAGGTCTCCTAATGGTCACCCTCAAGAGGAGATCGAATCATACCAAGGGGACTTGCTGAAGGATCTGACCTCTCTCCACAAGCGTGTGTAAAAAGCAATAAAGGGGATGGTGAAGGCATTATGGCCCACCGAACAGCCACCTGAAGGGCTAGCCGCACTTGTGGATCGATTTATGGGGGCTCAGGATAGGTTCGAGCTATGGAAGACTTTGACCTGCCGCGAAGGAGCACGGGAGGCGTGGGCACTGGTCAAGACCCGTTTCACCGGACTTAACCCCGAGCATATGGCGCAGGTTGGTCCTGTGGGATCGGATGGAAAAGAAGTGCCACCCCGCCTGGTATATGACCAGGTGATGCCAGTCGTCCGTCTCTCGCAAGCAGATTGCCCCCTCAACACAATAATCAATGAAATCGATCAGCAGCCGCATATGTAATTTACATATACATGTGTAAAACAATTTGTGTTGTAAACTTTGTCTTAAACGTCCATCGGCTTCTCCCCCCGTGCGAAGAGCTCGGGAGTATTCCTTTTTATTATTCCTTCGCCAAAGAGAAAACTTGTATTCGGGGAACTAGGCAATTTGACCATGTGATATGAACAGATAAAAAGCACACAGAAAGATACATCATATTACGACATAGCGTAAGAAACATCTTTCGATGAAAATAGTAACTCTAGCAATACCTTTCGTCAGGGTTTTACGAAGAGCGTAGATAGGAATCTGCATACTTGCAGTACGCGACTAAGTGTCCTTTGGGAATAAGACTAGCAACTAGGGTCGTATAAGATGTTTCCGTCATAGCTGACCAAATTTCTACGTAAGATAGCTAGCTTTCGGTTTCACCCATATGAGGTACGTGTTTGGATGACCCGATCATAGCAATCGTAGAGGTGCTCCCTTTACTCTCTAGCCAAACAAGCGAGAACATAGAGAGTAACCACAGGAGCGAGGCAACCCAGCTTGGCAAAGTCTTAGTTCGAATTGATGCATATGATGGCTAAAACATGAGAAAAGAAGCATGTGCACCCGGTAAGTATGAACAATTAAAATACTGGCTATTAAAAGAAGCCCCCACGTGCTGCATTCGGATTTAACACTTTATGGTGTATGCCGAGTATCTGTAATACAAGATTGGTTCAGCCGAACATAGGGTAGCAAAAGAAATTGTCCAGATCGAATAGCAAAATGGGAAAGGAAATGGCTAAAAAGGCAAAAAATAACCAAAACAGAAAAAGTGTAGGGGAGTATGGACGACACCGGTTTATCTGTAAAAGCGCCGAAGACGAGCTGCGTTCCATGGGTTTGGTTCAAGGCGGTTATCAGATGAATTCCGCAAACGATAGGCCCCTCCCACGAGCACTCCATCAATGATGAAAGGACCCTCCCATTTGGGGTTGAGTGTGTGCTTCTGTTTCTCTGGGAGCCGTAGGACGAGTTCTCCTACGTTGTATGCTTTTGCCCTGGCCTCCCTACTTTGGTACTGCCAAGCTTGCTGTTGGTAAAGAGTGGATTGAGCCAGAGCTATGTCCCGCTCCCCCTCCAGGGCGTCTAAGTTCTCCTACCGATCTAACTCGGCCTCCTTTTCCTCGTACATGCGCATTCTTGGTGCGTCGTGGATAATATCGCAGGGGAGAACCGCCTGTGTCCCATAGACCATAAAAAACGGTGTATAACCCGTTGATCTGTTCGGAGTAGTACGCAGGCCCCATAGAACGGAGTCGAGTTCCTCCACCCAATGACAGTCTGACTCATGAAGAGATTGGACCAAACGTGGCTTGATGCCGCTCATAATGAGACCGTTTGCTTGCTCGACTTGTCCATTGGTCTGCAGATGATAGAGCGATGCATAATCGAGCTTTATGCCCATTTTTGCGCACCAGTCCTTGACCTCTTGGACTGTGAAATTGGTTCCATTGTACATTATTATACTATGCGGGACACCATAACGGTGTACTACGCTATATATAAATTCAATCACTCGTCCGGATTTAGCCGATTTAACAGGCTTTGCTTCTATCCATTTGGTGAACTTGTCAACCATGACCAGTAAGTATTTATTTTTCTTGGTTCCCCCTTTGAGGGGTCCAACCATGTCCAGCCCCCATACAGCAAAAGGCCAAGTGATCGGAATAGTCTGAAGAGCTATTGGGGGCATGTGACTTTGATTCGCGAAGAGTTGACACCCAACGCAATGTTGAACGAGTGACTGGGCGTCGGTCCGAGCTGTAGGCCAAAAGAAATCAGCTCAAAAAGCTTTGTCGACAAGAGATCTTGCTGCGATGTGATGCCCGCCCATGCCTACATGGATTTCGGTGAGGAGCTACCGTCCCTCTTCCTTGGATATACACCTCTGTAATACTCCAGTGGTGCTTTTCTTGTATAACTCACCCTCGTGCACTTTGTAAGCCTTGGATCGCCGAACTATGCGTCGTGACTCAGTTTGATCGTCGGGGAGTTCCTTGTGATGGAGGTAGGCGAGGAAGGGCTCTGTCCATGTCGCAGTTACCTCATGAGCCAAGGGCGTCTCGTTCATCGTTGAGCCACTGATGACGCCATCATCTCGTTCGTTTATAGGGGGAACAACCTCATCCGCTGTTTTCGGACCGGTGCCATTTGCATCGTCCTACCACACTATAAAGGGCTTGAAGAGCGGCTCCAGGAAGGTGTTTCTCGGGATGGGATTGCGCTTAGCTCCCATACGGGTCAATATATCGGCGGCTTGGTTGTTGTCTCGAGCAATGTGGTCAAATTCCAACCCCTCGAACCGAGCAAATATCTTGAGGACAACGTCTCTATAGGCCGCCATCTTCGGAGTTTTGGCGTCGAACGTTGTTAATTTGGGATATGGCCAGGTTTGAGTCTCCCCGTACCTCTATCCGTCGTGTTCCCATTGACACCGCCATCTGAAGACCATGAAGAAGAGATTCGTATTCGGCAGCATTGTTGGGATCGGCATACATGATTTGCAACACATATCTTACATTGTCGCCTGTGGGGGATGTGAGGATAACTCCAGCCCCCAGACCGGCCAAGGTCTTGGATCCGTCAAAGTACATTGTCCAATGGGAGTATGCACTATACTCCTTGGGGAGCTCGGCCTCTGTCCATTCAGCCAAGAATTCCGCCAGTACCTGAGATTTAATGGTGCGACGTGGCTTGTAGCTTATTTCAAAGGGAAGGAGCTCAATGGCCCATTTAGCTATGCGACCGGTAGCGTCCGTTTTGTTGATTATATCATTCAAGGGGACTTCCGATGCCACTGTTACCACGCCTCCTGAAAGTAGTGTCGGAGTTTCCTCGCTGCAGTGAATACTATATAGGTTATTTTGTTATAATGTGGGTACCTGGACTTGCACTACGTTAGTACCTCTGACAGATAATATACCGGCTTCTAAGTTCGGAATTTATGTCCCTCCTCATCTCGTTCGATGATGAGCACCGTGCTGACTACCTTGTTGGTGGCTGATATGTGTAATAACATGGGCTCACCGGTGCCTGGTTCCGTGAGTATGGGATTGGTTGCTAGTATTGTTTTGATTTCCTCCAACGCAGCCGCTGCTTCATCGGTCCATTCGAAATAGTTTGTCCGCTTCAGCAGCTTATAGAATGGAAAAGCTTTTTCTCTAAGGCGGGAAATAAAGTGGCTTAATGTGCCTACGCACTCGGCTAGTCTCTGGACATGCTTCAGCTCTGTGGGGATTGCAAGTTCTGATAGAGCACGAATTTTAGCTGGATTTGCCTCTATTCCTCTATGGGAGACGATGAATCCAAGCATCTTGCCCGAGGGAACTCCGAATACACATTTTTCCAGGTAGAGCCGTATATCAAATTTGCGCAAATTAGCAAAAGTTTGACGGAGGTCGTCGATCAACTAATCTACGTGTTTGGTTTTGATTACCACATCATCCATGTATGCCTCCACAGTCTTCTCGTCATGTGTGGTGAGGCAGGTTTAATCATGTGCTAGTACGTGGCTCCGGTGTTTTTTAGCCCGCATCGTGTTGAAGCAAAATGGCCCGTAGGGGGTGATGAATGTGGTAGCCTCCTGATCGAATTCCTTCATTTTAATTTGATGGTATCCAGAGTAAACGTCGATGAAACACAAAAAATCGTGTCCGGCTGTGGCATCAATGATCTGGCCTATGCATGGTAAGGGAAAAGGGTCCTTGGGGCATGCTTTGTTAAGGTCTTTGAAATCGACACACAGCCACCAGGATTTGTCTTTCTTGGGTACCATCACTAGGTTTTCTAGCAACTCGGGGTGTTTGATGTCCCAAATAAATCCGGCCTCGAGTAATTTTGCTAATTCTTCACCCATGGCTTGTCGCTTGGGTTCGGAGAAGCGGCGCAGGGTCTACTTCATGGGCTTAAAGCCTAGAATAATGTTTAGGCTGTGTTCGGCAAGCCGACGTGGGATACCGGGCATATCGGAAGGATGCCAAGCGAAAATGTCCCAATTTTCGCGAAGGAAATTCCGCAGTGCCTCGTCCATAAGGGGATCTGGCTGGGCTCAGATGGATGCTATTTTATTGGGGTCCGTTGGATGCTCCTGAAATTTGACGATTTCCCCTACGGGTTTAAAGGACGTGGACTTGGGCCTTTTACTGAGGATCACATCGTTGCTATTAACTATCGACCGTAGAGCGGTCAATAACTCGGCAGTGAAATTTTGTGCTAATACCTTGAGGGCAAGCGTTGTCGTCTTGTTTTCGGCCCGAAGGGCTATATTCGGATCACTAGCAAACGTGATCACTCCATTTGGTCCTGGTATTTTGAGTTTCATGTACCTGTAATGGGGTATAGCCTGGAACTTTGTAAAGGCGTCACGTCCTAACAGGGCGTGATAGCCACTGGGGAAGGGGATGATGTGGAAGAGAAGTTCTTCAGATTGGTAATTTTCGGGCGTGCTGAACACATCGTCTAGGATGACAGATCCTCAACAACATGCCTCTTTCCATGGGATAATTCCCCGGAAGGTTGTGTTGCTATTTTCTCCAGGGTGGCCTCGTAAATGAGGTTTAGACCACTGCCGCCGTCCATGAGCACCTGATGTAGTCTATATCCATCAATGATGGGATTCAAGACTAGAACGGCGTGTGAATGACCAGGAAGGATGGACGGCTGGTTAGTGTCCCCGAAAGTAATCGGTACGTCTGCCCATGGGCTAGTAGCTGCCACGTGGTAGACTTTCTCGTGCTCCCTAAGACGTCTTTTACGCCTGCACCTCGAGGGGAAGACCTATGAGACTAGGATCTCACAGTTCAGGCTCCCTAAGAGGCACGTTGTTCCTGATGGGTTCCCCATGAATCAGTCACGAACTCTAGAGTTCCTAACTTAATGCACTGATTGGGGTGAAACCTTCCGGTCTGACCATGATGGCCAACCGGGATGGCATGTCACAAGATGTCATCGCCAATGAAATTCTGATCGGGGGCGAGAGTCCCCTCGATACATATCTCGCTACTTGCGTCGGGGCGAGCCATCGATTCCTTCGGTGCTCACAGAGGAACTCTCAATGAAAGCATAAATGTCGGTGTCAAAACCGGCGAATCTCGGGTATGGGGTCCCGAACTGTGAGACTAGGATCGATGGTAACAGGAGATGAATGGGACACGAGTTTACCCAGGTTCGGCCCTCCGATGGAGGTAATACCCTACGTCGTGCTTGATTTTATTGATGGTGTAAGAGGTTACAGAGTTGATCTACCTCGAGATCGTATGTCTAACCCTAGATGAGTTGTTCTAAGTCTAACCCCTAACACCCTCCGGCTTATATAGATGCCGAGGGTGTCCTGGGCCTACACATGGTCGGTTACATGCTGAAGAGATAACTTGCTTAACTACAGCCAATAACTTGGAGAATACATCTTGACTCCATGAGGCTTCCGTCCTGGTGCAGGTGGTCCTCGATCCTTCGATGCCTGCCGTGCGGCCCATACAGTCCGGCCCATGAACAATGGGTCAGCTACCTAAGGACCCCTTAATCTTGGACTCCCTCAGCCACCCTAAGAGAATTGAGCAAGATTCTCAGAGAGTTAAGACTGATGCACCTATTCATTCCAGTAAGAGTAGGAAAAGGAATGACGATAGTACTTTGCATGCCGCTAGTGAACTTGTTATGGATACACCAGAGAATCCAAATGATCCTTTTGTTTCTGATGCTGATACACAATCTGGTAATGAAAATGAGCCCAGTGATAATATTAATGATGATGTTCATGTCGATGCTCAACCTAGTAATAATAATGATGTGGGGATTGAACTTGTTGTTGATCTTGATAATCCACAACCTCAGAATAAGAGATATGATAAAAGAGACTTTGTTGCTAGGAAACATGGTAGAGAAAGAGAACCATGGGTTCAGAAACACATGCCCTTTGCCCCTAAGCCATCCAAGAAAAAGGATGATGAAGATTTTGAGCGCTTTGTTGAAATGCCTAGACCTGTCTTTTTACGTATGCGCTTGACAGATATTCTAAAAATGTCTCCTTATGGTAAGTATATGAAAGATATTGTGACAAATAAAAGAAAATACCGGAAGCTGAGATTTCCACCGTGCTTGCTAATTATATCTTTAAGGGTGGAATACCAAAGAAACTAGGAGACCCCGGAGTACCTACTATACCATGCTCTATTAAAAGAAATTATGTTAAAACTGCTTTATGTGACCTTGGAGCTGGTGTTAGTTTTATGCCTTTCTCTTTATATTGTAGAATAGATTTGAATAAGTTGACACCTACTAAAATCTCCTTACAAATGGCTGATAAATCAACTGCTCTACCCATCGGTTTTTGTGAAGATGTACCTGTTGTAGTTGCGAATGTTACTATCTTAACAGACTTTGTTATCCTTGATATTCCCGTGGATGATAGTATGTCGATCATCCTTGGTAGACCCTTTTGGAATACTGCGGGGGCTATTATTCCCAGGAGTTTACATATTAATGCCAAGGATGGAGATTTTTTTGGTGGAATTTATGCCACCCGTGTAGCTAAGTATCTTGGGGTACCCATAAGAGAGAATGATATTGAGTTACCCCTTGCTTTTCTTGATTATGAGGCTTTGGTGCGCTACCAGTTTCTTGAAAGGAATGAACAACCCCTCCAATACCAACTATTGTTTGACAGACAACGTGATGTCCATGTTACCCTTCCTTCTCTTGCCTTTTCTAACTTTCAGGAAAAATAGAGATACTTTGTAACCAGTGAGGAGGCATACGAGTACGAGAGGAACACGGAATCAGCTCACCTTCATGCTGTAGTCGTTCAGGAGGTAGCCACGGCAGCCCAGTACAAATCCAACTATGACTTTGGATATTATCACGGCCAGCCATGGCCCTAGACCAACTTAGTCCTAAAGCCTAAGCTTGGGGGAGTATGTATTTCTCACCAAAATTACATTCATGTTCGCACACTCATTTCAGTTGTCGGTGTTCATACTTTTTCATTGTACTATCCATGGTTGTTTATTTCTTCCTTATGCTTTCTTCTTGTGTGTTTGATTAATCTTTACGAAAATCCAAAAAAATTAGCTCTAGATTTACCTTCTAGTTTGTTTAGCTGTAGCATTAAAAGAAAACACAAAAAGATTTCTCGCTCTTCTTTTGCTTGATGGGAGTTTTCCCGTGTAAATAGTTTTTCTCGTTCTTGTTTTAAAACTTCTTTTCTTTGGGTCGTAAAGAGAAGACCACGATGAAATGTTAAGCGGCTCTCATATGCATTATTATTTATCTTACATAGATCCCATATTGCCTCGTCTTCTCATTTGAGTTAGTGCTTGCATATTCCAGCTTAGTCCAATGCACGTGCACTCTTATTATTCACATCGTTCGGTAGTGCAAGTGAAAGGCAATAATGACGATATATGATGAAATGACCGAGATGGAGAAAAGTCGGTGCGAACTCTAACTATCTTGTTTTTGTAAATATGATTAGCTCATCGTTCGGTATTGAGCTCATTATGGGTTGAACATGTTTGCAGTGACAATTAGAGGTTATAGTTATTCATGCCATGCTTAATTAGCTAAGAGTTAATAATGGTTTGTTTTGAGTGCCAACATGCATATTAAAATGGTTGTGATGTAGTATGATAGAATGACATCCTCCTCTGAATCATTCGAGTGGCTTGACTTGGCACATGTTCACGCATGTAGTTGAAACAAAACCAACCTAACATCCACGATGTTTATGTTCATGGTGATTTATATCCTACTCATGCTTGTATTCAATGTTGGTCAATCTCAAAGCATGCTAATGACTGTTGTTGCTCTCTAGTTGGTCGTTCCCCAGTCTTTTGCTAGCCTTCACTTGTACTAGGCAGGAATACTGCTTGTGCATCCAATCTCTCAAAACCAAAGTTGTTTCATATGAGTCCACCATATCTACCTATATGCGGTATTTACCAACCGTTACAAGTAAATTTGCATGTGCCAAACTCTAAACCTTCAAATAAACATTCTGTTTTGTATGCCCAAATCGCTAATGTGGTGATTAGGGGCTGTCAGTATCTTCCACGCTAGGTGGGTTAATCTCACGATATGTGTTGATTTACTATCATTCATGAGAAAGTGGCTGGTAATCGGGATGCCCAGTTCCATGCTCGAATTAAAAAGCAAAATATAATTAAACAAAACTCCCCCAGGACTGTGTTTGGATGGACGGTACCCGTGGATTCGGGTCGCTGTGGAGTGTGACTGATTGGTGGAGGGGGAGTATAATATTTACCATTATGTTTGGGAACCTCCTATAATGTATCTAGCATGGAAGATATTGAAAACCTTTTGGTCGTTATGTGAGCAATGAAAGCATGTCGCTCAAAAATCATTACTTATCTCTGTTTTAAAAGATCAAGCTCTAGCACCTCGGCAAATCAATGCTTCCCTTTGCGAAGGGCCTTTCCATTTACTTTATTGTTGAGTCATCATCTTCTTATAAAAGGCACCAGTTAGAGAGCACCATCTTCATTTGTATGCTTGCTATTAATTGATATTGAGTATGAGCATGACTGGATCTCTCTCACCGTGAATTACAATGTCTAGTCAGTCCTTGTTCTTTAGAGGTGTTGTGCATACATGTTTTGCGGTCTCAGAAATGGCTAGCGAGATACCATTTGGTCATATTGTATCATGATTGTCTTGAGAAAGTGTTGTCATCCGAGAGTTATTATTATTGCTTGCTAGTTGATTATGTAATTGATATGAGTAAATGTGAGACCTAAATGTTAGAGTGAACGTGGTTAATCCACGAGCTTTGCTGAAAACCTGAACATAAGTTAGACATATTTACAACAGCAAGATCGAACAGAGTTTGTAAAAGTTTTCTTTATCACTTTCAGTTTATCAACTGAATTGCTTGAGGACAAGCAAAGGTTTAAGCTTGGGGGAGTTGATACATCTCCAACATATCTACTTTTCCAAACTCTTTCCCCCTTGTTTTGGACTCTAATTTGCATGATTTGAATGGAACTAACCCGAACCGACACTGTTTTCAAACAAAATTGCCATAGTATTATTTTTGTGCAGAAATAAAAGTTCTCTGGTTGACCTAAAAATTTATGGAGAATACTTTTGGAATTAATGAAAAATATTGGCGAAAGAATCAACTACAGGGGGCCCACCACCTAGCCACAAGCCTGGGGGGCGAGCCCACCCCGTAGGGCACGCCCCTGTGGCTTGTGGGCCCCTTGTCGCTCCTCCAACCTCATTTCCACTTCTATATATTCCTATTCAAGGAGAAAAAAAATCCAAGAGAAGAGTTCATCGCGTTTCACGCTACGGAGCCGCTGCCACCTCCTATTCTTCCTCGGGAGACCAGATCTGGAGTTCGTCTTGGGCTCCGGAGAGGGGAAATCGACGCCTTCGTCATCACCAACCATCCTTCATCACCAATTCCATGATGCTCTCCGTCGTTCGTGAGTAATTCCATCATAGTCTTGCTGGACGATGATGGGTTGGATGAGATTTATCATGTAATCGAGTTAGTTTTGTTAGGGTTTGATCCCTAGTATCCACTATGTTTTGAGATTGATGTTGCTATGACTTTGCTATGCTTAATGATTGTCACTAGGGCCCGAATGCCATGAATTCAGATCTGAACCTATTATGTTTTCATTAATATATATATATATATATATATATATATATATATATATATATGTTCTTGATCCTATCTTGCAAGTTGTAGACACCTATTACGAGTTATGATCCTCATTCCCCAGGGTGACAATAGCTGGGATTCTTTCCCGTGATTATTGTAGTTTGAAGAGTTCATGTATTCACTAAGTGCTAATGCTTTGGTCGGTTCTCTATTAAAAGGAGGCCTTAATATCCCTCAGTTTCCATTAATACCCGCCTGCCATGGGAGGGTAGGAAAAAAGATGTGGTGCAAGTTCTTTTCCATAAGCACGTATGACTATATATGGAATACATGCCTACATTACATTGATGAATTGGAGCTAGTTCTGTGTCACCCTATTTTATGACCGTTGCATGATGAATGCCATCCGATATAATTATCCATCACTGATCCATTACCTATGAGCTTATCACATATTGATCTTTGCTAAGCTACTTTTCCGTTGCTACTGTTACAATCACTACAAACTGCTACTATCACTTATTCACCGTTATCGTTACTTCCATATTACTTTGATACTGAATGCTTTGCTGCAAATATTAAGTCTTTCAAGGGTGGTTGAATTGAAAACTCAAATGCTAATACTCGAGAATATTCTTTGTCTCCTCTTGTGTTGAATCAATAAATTTGGGTTGAATACTCTACCCTCGAAAACTATTGCGATCCCCTATACTTGTGGGTTATCATAATGCTACCGTCGTCCTAAGCAAAATAAGATGCATAAAAGATTAACATCAGATGCAACTCATATAAGTGACATAAGATGTCCATCATCATGTTCTTCTTTTGATCTCCATCTCCAAAGCACCGGCATGATCTCCATCATCATGATTTGCATCACTGTGTCGTCACGTGGTTGTCGTGCTAACTATTGCTTCTACAACTACTGGTAACACATAGTGATAAAGTAAAAGCAATTACATGGCATTTAGTGATTGACATGCAGGTCATACAATAAATCAAGGACAACCCTATGGCTCCTATCGGTTGTTTTACTCATCAACATGCAAGTCGTGATAACTATTACAAAACATGATCATCTCATACATCAACATCATATCATGTCTTGGGCATATCACATCACAACATGCCCTGCAAAAACAAGTTAGATGTTCGATACTTTGTTGTTGCAAGTTTTACATGGGTGCTATGGACAACTAGTAAGAACCGTTCTTACCTATGAAAAGCCACAATGGTGATATTCAAGTTGCCTTTTAACCTTCTACAAGGACATCCTCGGTCGAATCTGTGTCAACTAAAGTGCGGGAGATAGACACCCGCCAGCTATCTTTATGCAACAAGTTGCATGTCAGTCGATGGAACCGGTCTTTCGTACATGGACGAGTAAAGTTGGTCCGAGCTGCTTCATCCCACAATACCGCCGAATCAAGATAAGAATAAGGAGGTAAGAAATATGAACAAAAATCCCCACAAACTCTTTTGTGTTCTACTCGTGCATGTTATCTACGAATATACCGAGAAAATGATGCCATTGTTGTGGAATGTTGCATGGGAAACAAAAAAAATTGTATGAACACCAAAGATCTAACTATGGATATCAACAACTACGAGAGTTAGAGTGGATCTACATACCCTTGTAGATCGCTAAGCGTAAGCATTAAGAAACGCGGTTGATGTAGTCGAACGTCTTTGCGATCCAAATCGCAATTCGTCCCGCGATCCAATCACGATCTGTCCCGATCAAGCGTCGAATGGATGGCATCTCCACATTCAGCACACGTATAGCTCAATGACATCCCCGCCTCCTCGATCCAGGAAGAGATATTAGAGTAGTAGATGAGTTCTCTAGCAACACGACAACATGGTGGCGGCGGTGGTGGTGCTATCCCAGCAGGGCTACGCCTAGCGCTACCGAAACGACGAATGGAAGAGAAAACGATCTAGGGATATAGAGGGGAGCCAAGGGCTTCGTGTGTGCTCTTGGGGAGACCCCTCCCCTCTATATATAGGTGGATGGGTGTGGAGATCATCCCCTCCAAGCCCTAGGGCGCAGACAAGGAGGAAGAGTTAGAGTCCTAGTCCAGTTCCCTCCCTTTCCATAAACAGGTGGACTTTCCACCTCTCCCAAGCCACATGGGCCTTGAGGGACTTGTGCGCTTGGCCCAATAAGTTCAGGGCGCCTCCCCTCATCCCACACAAACCTTGGGACGTGGTGGAACCCTTGGTGGACTTTCGGACTCCTCCGGAACTTTCCGGAACCTTCTAGAAGCTTCCTGGAACAATACCGGAAAAACCCGAAGCTTTTCCGCTAGCCAAAATATGACTTCCCATATATAAATCTTTACCTCCGGACCATTCCGTAACTCCTCGTGACGTCCGGGATCTCATCCGAGACTCCTAACAATCTTCGATCACCAACATACATAACTCAACAATACAAAATCGTCACTGAACGTTAAGTGTGCAGACCATGCGGGTTCGAGAATTATGTAGACATGACCGAGACAACTCTACAGTTAATAACCAATAACGGGACCTAGATATGCCCATATTGGTTCCTACATATTCTACGAATATCCTTGTCGGTCGAACCACAATGTCAAGGTTTCAGACAATTCCGTATGCAGTTCCCTTTGTCCATCGGTATGTTACTTGCTCAAGATTCGATCGCCGGTATCTCCATACCTAGTTCAATCTCATTACCGGAAAGTCTCTTTACTTGTTCTATACCACGAGATCCCCTGACTAACTCCTTAGTCACATTGCTTGCAAGATTCTTGTGATACTTGACATGGATAAGGTAGTAGCAATAAACTAACACCATCATATGCTATGTTTACGGTTGGGTCTTGTCCATCACATCATTCTTCTAATGATGTGATCCTGTTATCAAATGACAACTCATGTGTATGTCCAGGAAACCTTGACCATCTCTGATCAATGAGCTAGTCTAATAGAGGCTTACTAGGGACATGGTGTTGTCTATGTATCCACACATGTATCTGAGTTTCCTATCAATACAATTCTAGCATGGATAATAAACAATTATCATGAACAAGGAAATTTGATAATAACTAATTTATTATTGCCTCTAGGGCATATTTCCAAAAGATATGTATTATATTGTTGTCACTAAGGATAAAATGAAGGTTGCTTGACATATTGCTTGATGTTTTGGTGTCTACATTATGTTATCGTGCTTACTGCAGTGCGCCGTTTCTTGTAAACTTAACACTTTGACATGGATGTATGATAATGGTCTTGGGTTGGAGTATTAGTAGTAGATGCAGTTGAGTTAATGGTCTATGTTTCATGGAATTAATGCTTATATGTGAGTATACCATGAATGATCATAGTCTTAAATATAAATATTACAATCTAATTGTTGTCCAACTATAATTTATTCACCACACCACACTTGTATGGTTGACAAAGATGCCACAAGTGAACCTATGGGCACCTGGGTCTATTCTTCTTTACTTAAAAGGAATATTTTTATTGGTGCCATATTGACTTTACTTTTACTTTGGTATGTACTATCTTGCAGTTTAATATTATATCTAGCAACACAAGGGGATTGATAATCCTCTTCCTATGTTGGGGACAAGCTTGTTTTGTATTTTGTGTGCATGCACCACTCACTTTTGGTCAACAAGGGTATGAAGACAGCTCTCCCTATTGTTGCTAGCATCTCCATAGAATAGATCTTTGGTGTTTCGTTGCAATTTTTTCCCATGCAACGTTCCCCAACACTTGTTATCCATCTTGCCTAGTTACTTTTATCTTTTGGCATTACTTGCATATTTTCTTGCTAAAAAATCTTCAAAATATCAAAAATGTCATTAGTTGCTATTACTTTTCTTGTTGCAATCATGTCTATGGTTGAATAAGTTTGTGTTGATGATGTTAGTGAAGCTACTCCTGTAGAGAATGTTGAGGAAACACTTAACTCACCTATTTATGATAAATATTCTTATGAGGATGATATTCCCTCAACTTGGAAGACAAAAAAATGATGAAGGAATGGGAATGTTATTCGAAAAAGTATTATTTAGGAACTCTTTACTTGCTTTGGAGTCATATCCTTAATTGGGGGAGGGGGTCTGATAAGGGAATTAGAGAGAAAGTTCATGCATTGTATCCCTCCTTCCAAAGAATGTTTCTTGAATTACCTAATATACATGACCCTAGAGCTTAAAATTTGGTGATAGTTATCTGAATGAATGAATTTCATTTCATAATGAAAGAAGATAGGGATATTTTTTTGTTATCATTATAGTATAAATCGTCAATGCCCCCTATAGAAGATATTCTCCTAATTAGGATGCTATGAGAAGAATGAAACCTAATAATTACTCGGGATTTGGGAGAATGCTAGAAAGCGGTTTCCACTCTCAGTTATGGTTAAAACTTTATTTGAGCACACTAATGATAAATTTGAATGTATTATTAGAGGAGTGGATTATATTTTCACGGATAACTTATTTAGGTATACCGCTAGGAACCCAATTGAAGATGAAATAACTGTTATGTATGAGGATTTCTATGAAGATGATCCACTACCACAAGAATTTTAGTTCATAGATGTTAAAATCACTAAATATAGTCATTTCAATAATTTATGCTTGTCGGCTAGAAAACTTGCTACATAAAGGAAGGAACAAGAATTGAATGATGATAAAACATGATCGTGGTATTATGCCTAGCTAAAAGGCATTAAAAACGCTTGTTCCAAGGCTGCACACTATGTTTTTATTTGTTTTTTGTGTGTCAATGATACGTCCATGTTACATCATGATCTCTTATTAATAATTATACTATTCTTGGTTATTATTCCACTCTATGATGACATTCTTATGCCTTTTCTCTTTTTAGTTTACAAGGTACATCACAGGGAGGGAAATTGCTTGAAAGTGGAATTCTGGACCTAAAAACTAAGAAAAAGGATGCAAATTCTCTAGACTCCAAATGACCTGAAACTCCATGAGGATTTTTTCCAGAATATATATGAATTTATGGAGCAAAACTATACCATAGGGGGCCACCCGTTGGTGCCAAGCCAATAGGGGGCGCCCACCCCTGGTCACTTCCTGATGGCTTGGCAAGCCCATAGGCGGCCTCCGTCCCTCCTCTTCTTCTATATAATGTGTTTTGCCCTAGAAAGAAAATCAAGAGGATACTTTCGGGATGAAGCGCTTCCGTCTCGAGGCGGAAATATAGGCATAGGCCCTTTTGCTCTCCGACAGAGAGATTCTATTAGGGAAACTTCCCTCCGGGAGGGGGGAATCAAAGCCATCATCATCACCAACGCTTCCTCCTTCATGGGAGGACCAACCTTCATCAACATCTTTACCAGCACCATCTCATCTCAAACCCTAGTTCATCTCTTGTATTCAATCTTTGTCTCAATACCTCAGATTGGAACCTGAGGGCTACTAGTAGTCTTGATTACATCTTGTAATTGATGCTTGTTAATCTACTTGGTGGTAGATAATATGTTCAGATATTTAATCATATTTATTATACCTATCATATTGAACATGGTGATAATTTGTGAGTAGTTACCTTTATTCCCAAGGACATGTGAGAAATCTTATTATGAGTAATCATGTGAAGTTGGTATTCATGCGATACTTTGATGATATGCATGTTGTTGCTTCCTTTGGTGGTGTCGTGTGAACATCGACTACATGACACTTCACCATATTTGGTCCTAAAGGAAGGCATTGTGGAGTAATAAGTAGATTATGGGTTGCTAGAGTGACAGAAGCTTAAACCCTAGTTTATGTGTTATTTCATAAGGGGCTGAATTGGATCCACATGTTTCATCCTATTGTTAGATTTATCTTAATTCTTATTCCTTAGTTGTGGATGCTTGCGAGAGGGGTTAATCATAAGTGGGTTTCTTGTTCAAGTAAGAACAACACCTTAGCACCGGTCCACCCACATATCAAATTATCAAAGTAACAAACAAGAATCAACTCAACATGATGAACATGACTAGATTAAAATTCCCATGTGTCCTCAGCGCTTTCTTCATATATGAGTACTTTTAGGCCTGTCCATTGCTATAAAAGGATTGTGATATCTTGTTTCACACTTGTTTATTTTGCTACTTGTCACCTATTACGAATTGTCTTGCTGCAAAACTATCTATCACTTTTACTCACAACACTTGCAGAGAATACCTTGCTAAAAACTGGTTATCATTTCCTTCTACTCCTCGTTGGGTTTGACACTCTTACTTATCGAAAGGACAACGATTGATCCTCTATACTTGTGGGTCACCTGTCTACATGATTATTGCTACTTTAGTAATTATGTTTGTATCTTTGATTTGAGTAATGTGCCAAGCTTAGCCATTGGGACGTTGCAATTGCAAGTTTATTAGGTTATCTGCAGAAAGAGAAACTTTTGACTGCAATATTTGAATTTTTATTATGTACTACAAAGTTAGCAATTCCTTCAATTTGTACACAGTACTTCACAAATGCTCAACTACATCCTTGAAAGTGCATGTGACACTTAGTTGTATTTTGTTGAGATAACAATGTTGTTGTTAAGGCATATTTATCTCTAATGGTTTTGGTGATTGATGACAATGCTATTCGCGAACTAACTATGTGCATTGAGCATTTAAGATACTCTCACATATGGTACAAGACGGTTTTATTCCCCGCATTGGAAGGAAGAGTGATGACGTTTTTTCGGCATTTCCTTTCGGTTGACTTGAGTCGAGGAAATTCGTACTATTAGGAGGGGTCCGCTTTGGAAACGTTTGGGTGGAATGAACACGTACACAACCCCATATGCACCCACTTACACTTATCACAACATAGTGTATCCAACTGTTGTTGCTTGGGTACTTATACAGCACCCAGGCAGTAGTACCGCTCTACTCCAGGGTAGTACCGCTTAGGCGGTACTGCCGCAGACCTGTAACATCCCAAGATTTCATTTTGGAATGTTATGAAATATAGCTATGCATTCATCTGCATCATTGCTTGAATACATGTATTGTTGAAATGCCCTTTCTAAACTTCTGAAAGCCCTTTCTATTTTCCCCTAAGTTGCTTTCACCTATTTGAAATTTTGGTTAAAAAGTTCAAATAAGAGAGGAGGAACATGACACTCCACACCAGGGACTAATTGGTGATATATTTGAACAATAATAACCAGGGGTTATTTTGAAAATATTTGCAAAAAGGGTTTAAAAAACAATTAGGCAATTTCTGAAAATATTATTTTTTGTAAAGTGTTCAAATGACAGAATAGAAATGTTCATTAAATAGAATTTATTATTCTGTTAATTTTGATATATAATACCCCTATATTTACAAACGATTTGAATGCTTTAAATGTTTTTGAAACGCTCTGGTAAATTATTAAAAGGAAACGGTAACAGTTACTGTAATAAACGGGCCGGCCCAACGGCTTTAAAAGCCGAGACCGTTACCGGTCGGCCGACCGACGCGCATTCACTTCTCTCTCTCTCACTGACACTGGACCCCACCCCGACCGACCGTTAGCCTCGCTCGGTCGTCACTCACCTCCCTCCCGCGACGCCGGACCGCCGGCAGTTACTCCCTCTCCCCCGGATCTCTCTCCTCTCTCCTCCCCCGCACCCCCCGAGCACCCTATAAGTACCTGCCAGCCCCGTCTTTCATTTTTCCCCCAAACCCCCTCTATCCCTCGCCGAGGCGCTGCCCAATTGCTCGCCGGAGTAGCCACCCCCACCGAAGCTTCCGTCGACCGTAGCCGTCGATTCCGACCACCGTTCCACCCACACGTGCCACCAGTCGACTCCGGAGACCCGTCGCCGTCGCCCGGACCACTTCGCTGCCTTCCTCGACGACCGGAGCACCAACACCGGCAACGTCGCCGTTTCGGACTCGCCGGAGGACCCTCGCCGGCGACCTTTTTCACTGTGAGCTCTCTCCTCCCTTCGATCTAAATCCAACGGCCATGATTAGAACCACTAAAACCCCGAACCGGTATCCTCTACCGACCGGTCGCCCGCCCGCAAACTCCCATGCGCACACCCTAGCCACCAATCGGACAGCGCCACGTAGCCCCCCTGGCCGTTGCAAGTCAGGTTTCTTTTCAGTTTTGTTTTAATTAACAGAATGATTTCAAATTTTGTTTTGCTTATATCTTTTAATCTATTTGATGTTTTGAGTTGATTCTTTTTGCAATAGCTCACATTTTTCATGTAGTTTCACCCTGTACTTTTAAAGTTCAAATTTGAGCTATAAAATTTGAATTTGAATCAAATTTGCTCAGAATCTTCAAATCTGAATAACTAGAGTTTGAAAATAGATTTTCATATGAATCTTTTTGCTACTGTTTGATATTGGTTAGGACTATCATCATGTTTAGTTTGAGGATTTTTAGGATGATTTTGAATAGTGTTCTAGCTATAAACAAAATCTGCCTAGTATTACAATATAGTTTTATTTACTTAGTTTTAGTTAGTTCAATTTAGATTTAGTTTTAATTTGTCTAGTAGGTTCTGTTGTTTATACATTTAGTGTTTTACTTATTGTTAATAAAAATATAAAAATTGTTTAGTTTATTTCTTTGTTAATGTAGGAATCACAACTTCTTTTCAAATAGGTTTATTTTGATTAAAACAACTAGTTATTAATAGTTTTGCTTTCAAACAAAGTTTTATATAATTTAATTTTGTTTTCTAAAACAAGTTTATTTGTAAATTCTTTTCTGTTAAGAACATGTTTTACTAATAAATAATAAGTTTGGTTTTGCTCTCTTGTTAGTAAAACTATAATTGTTCCATTTAGTGCTTATCAAAACTTTTACAAACTTTACAAAAGTGTTCCCAACAAACTTAAATTGATTTTCTTCTGTTTATTAATAAAAATATTTTATTGTTCCTTGCTGTCAACAATTGTTTTTTTTACAAAATAGTTTCATTATGTTAGTAGTGTTTTATCAATCATCTTTTTAGTAAACAAAACTTTGTGTGTTTTTTCTTACTTGTGATTTGTACATTGTTTTTGTCTTGATTGTTTGCTAATTATTGGTTGATGTTTGTGAGTTACAATATTTTGTTGTATGCTTATTGAGTGCTTGTTTGCTTCGTTAGATTATCCGGAGTGCGAAGCTTGTTACTTAGAGTCCCACGAGTACGAAGATCATCAACCAGGCAAGTCACTTTGATCATGTTTACCAATGTTTTATATGCATTAGTTCTACCATCTCCCCAAATTGCATGCAAGATAGGTTAGTTGGAAGCTTGGTTACATTGTAGTAGTATCATGTGGTAGGTACCCCCCTCAAACTCTTTGACACATTGGCCTCGGGAAACGTTGTTTTACTTTTTGCTATGCTATTAAGAGACGGGGTTGGTTGTGTGATTCATGAGAGTTGAGAGAGTTAATAATTTGAAGACCTACATAATGATCAAGATTTAAGACTCCGAGTTTTCAACATACCTCTGGGTGGATGATGGTTGAACGGCACCCTGGAGAAACCAGTGGATTTGCCTAGGTGATGCTGGAGATGGCCAGTATTCACGCGGAAAGGTCCACCCAGGCACAAAGAGATGGATGGGTGCTTCAAGACCCAAGGCTTACCTGCACAGCCACAAGTCATTATGGGCTCTGGCTTGGTTGGATATCGTGGTGACCCTGGACAGGCGGTGCTACGAGATGTAGAAGAACGGTAGGAAAGGATGGGCACCGACAGAGTCGCAGGGAAACCCTTTGGAAGACCATGTTTTGGTCATCCGTTTCTCAAACACCCTGAAGTGCGAGAAATCAAACGGAGGCAACCAAATCTTGTGGGGAACGTGTGCAAAACTCTGCGGAGTATTCAAAACCTAATTGATTAGCCTTGTCCATGGTCATGGACGACTTGAGCCAAAGGAATTGAAACTTCCGGAACTCTCAACACAATTAATAATGAGGATGTGGGTATTATCAATTTGGGAATGAGAATTGGTTGGTGGAACCATCTCATTAATCAACCAACTTAGTAATATTTTTGCTTATCCCTCTCTTGATGTAGGAAAAAAATTGGCTTTACTCATAAACTTACCACCCCCTGCCATATATGCATATAGACTAGATGATTATCTTTTCACCCCTCTCTTGTGACTTTGCCATCATATTCCATATGCTGACCTACATGGTTGCAACGTATCATGTTGCAGAGTACTTTTCTGACCAGGAGTGAGGACACGTTCTCTGCTCAGTGAGATGCCCTTGGAGTCAGATGGACTCATCTACCTTCGACGCTTCCGCAAGATTTAGATATTCTCATGAGTTGGTTTTTAGCCACTTTATTGTAATTTTTATTGTAATAAAGGACTCGAAATGAGATTTCGATTAATATATTTGCTGTGTGATTTCCCTTTGATATATACATAGATGTACCGTGTGTGTACCAGCATGATCTTGGGATGGTACGGAAACACCGGAGACTTGACCTTTCAGGTCGGGTCGCTACAGAAATGGTATCAGAGCACACGCTGACCGTAGGACGTAACCTCTAGGATTGGAAAGCCTTAGGATTGTATCTCTTTGTCTTTAAAAATTCTTATACTCTCATCTACTCATTTCTGATTTCTCTCCGATTATTTCAAAATTTATAGATGGCCACCTTCATCCTAGTGTTGATCACGGAGTTTTGCCAGCCTGACGCAACGATGCCTTTTGGTAAGGAGCTGATGAGGATCGTCAAAGACGTGAGGATTGCTTTGCCGAGCATCACCGAGACTCCTATCATGTCATTTCCACAAGATGGACGCTACAGGATTGAGGTGCACATCCCAGGGAAGACCTTTGGGAATAGGAAGAAACCCATCGACTTCAAGTTCGTGGCACCCAGCTCGATACTTGGAAGAGACATGGCCATTCATCGTGCCCTTGGACGTATTCAGGAGGAATACAGAGGTGGAACCATTTCACCAGGACTCAGCATGGTTTGTCGCAGAGATGCCCATGGAAACATCAAAACTCCTCCCACTTCAGACACCACTATCTCCTATATCCAGACTCTGGAGACTCACATTAGGACTCTGGAGCTTCGAGTTCGTGCTGATACGAAGACAATCAAGAATTTGATGAACCGCGAGATTGACCTTGAAGCTGACTTACGGGAAGCCGAGTACGAGCATGAGTATGAGGTGAAGGATTTCTTAGAGAGGATCGACAAGCTGAACACTCGCATCGCCACTTTGGAGGAACAAATGGACATGGGTGAAAATCTTCATCCTGAGGGAGACTTGGCTCCTTTCATCAGTGATGATGATGACTATGAGGAGAGCACCACTGGAGGAGACTCAGTCACCATGTACTTCTGAGGAAAACTTTAGTTATGCCCTCCATGTACCTTTTATTTTTCAACGTTAAAAGCGTAGGTCGATGCTTAGTTGTTGAGATTTGTATTCCCGATGTTTGACATTGATTGAATAAATGAATGAGTGTTTGGTGTGATATGTTTGCTGCATTGCATATGGGTAGTGAATTCCTTCTAGACCCTTGTTCTATTCTAATTCTCATCCCTCTGAAAACAGCAAGATGCCTCCACGACGTGAGACCGACTTCACTTTCCCGCCGAAACTCACGCAACTCCTTCAGCAGCAGAATGCACTGATGCAGCTATTGATCCAGAATCAGACCAACAACCAGAACAACAACAACCACCAACATCCACCCCAGACTGACAATCTCACCCGCTTTCTGAGGTTGAATCCTCCAACTTTCTCCAGCAGCACTGAGCCCATTGTGGCAGATGACTGGCTCCGTAAGATGGAGAGAGAACTTGTCACCGCTAGATGTACTGATGCTGAGAAGGTGCGATTTGCCGCACATCAACTTGAAGGACCAGCAGCTTCATGGTGGGAGAATTACATCACCACATATCCTATTGCTGATGTAACTTGGGAGCAGTTCCAGCAAGCTTTTCGCACCGCTCATGTCTCAGCTGGAGCCATGAGTCTGAAGAAGCGCGAGTTTCGCAACTTGCGCCAGGGTAATCGCTCTGTGGCCCAATACGTGGATGACTTCAGCACATTGGCACGTTATGCACCAGGAGACCTGGCCGATGATGCGGCCAAGCAAGAGAAGTTTTTGGAAGGACTCAACGATGAGTTGAGCATGCAGCTGGTAGTGGCTAATTTCAACAACTACCAAGAGCTGGTGGACAAGGCCCTCATCTTGGAGGGTAAACAGCAGCAAATTGAGAACCGCAAGAGGAAGTACACTCAGGGGAAGTTTAACTCTGGAGCTCATCATAATCCCCGCTACTCCCCGTACTCAGGGAATACCGTATCAGGGACCGGTAAGTTTGGAAGGCACACTCATGCTGTGCACAACCATGGAAGCCACAACCATGGAGGAAATGGGAATGCCCGTCCCAACCATGGCAATTTCAAGACTGACAATGGGAATGGGAACAACAACCAGCACCATCACGTTCCTACTCAGAAGGATCTGAGTCACATCACCTGTTTCAAGTGCCAAAAGACAGGGCACTATGCTACTGAGTGTCCCCAGAGCAAGCAGGGAAATGGAAACGGCAACTCCGCAGCCAAGAAGCCAAACCCTTTTCCTCGTGCCTAGGTGAACCACCTCGACGTGGAAGAAGTCTATGATCAACCCGAGACAATGGTTGGTAAGTTTTAATTAAATTCACGTCCAGTTACAGTACTTTTTGATTCCGGTGCAACTCATTCATTCATATCAAGGGTAGTTGTGGATAAATATGGTTTGGCCACCAAAACCCTTAGCCAGCCTATTAAGGTCAGTTCCCCAGGAGGTATGATGATGGCAGGAATAGGATGCCATGCCCTGAAACTTCATATAGGAAACCATGTTTTTCCCACCGATCTCATCGTCTTAGAATCCCAGGGATTGGATGTAATCCTAGGCATGGATTGGATGACCAAGTATGAAGGAAATCTTGATTGTCCCAGCAAGTCTGTTTCACTCACCACCCCGGAGAACAAGAGGATTAAGTATGTATCCCGACACACACGTATGAGTGCTCGGTTAAATGCCCTCACAGGAGTCGTTCAGGAGGAAGTACCTGTGGTAAAAGATTTTCTGGATGTATTTCCGGAAGAATTACCAGGCATGCCACCAGATAGGGAGATTGAGTTCCTAATAGAGCTACAGCCAGGGACAGCCCCAATTTCCAAGAGACCCTATCGGATGCCCGCAAATGATCTGTTGGAAATCAAGAAGCAAATTAAGGAGTTATTGGACAAAGGTTATATACGCCCAAGTTCTTCACCTTGGGGAGCCCCAGTTCTTTTGGTGGAGAAGAAGGATAAAACCTTGAGAATGGTAGTCGATTATCGTGCCTTGAACGAGGTGACTATCAAGAACAAGTACCCTCTGCCGATGATTAATGACTTGTTTGATCAGCTAGTAGGTGCCAAAGTGTTCTCTAAGATCGATCTTTGATTAGGGTATCATCAACTGAAGATTCGTGAACAGGATATACCCAAAACAGCTTTCACCACAAGATATGGCTTATACGAGTATACAGTCATGTCCTTTGGTTTGACTAATGCTCCTGCCTACTTCATGAATTTGATGAACAAGGTGTTTATGGAATATTTGGACAAGTTTGTCGTGGTTTTCATTGATGACATTTTGATATTCTCCAAGAACGAGGAAGAACACAAGGAACATCTGCGTTTAGTTCTGGAGAAGCTAAGAGAGCATCAGTTATATGCCAAGTTCAGCAAATGTGAATTTTGGCTGACGGAAGTTGGATTCCTTGGACATGTTATTTCTGGAGAAGGAATAGCCGTAGACCCCACTAAGGTTGAAGCCGTCACCGAGTGGAAGTCACCCACCTCAGTTAAGGAGATCCGCAGTTTCCTCGGACTTGCCGGATATTACCGGAGGTTCATTGAGAATTTCTCAAAGATAGCCAAGCCCATGACAGAGTTGTTGAAGAAAGAATCCAAGTATGTTTGGACTGAGGAATGTGAAGCCAGTTTCCAGGAGTTGAAGAAACTTTTGGTCACAGCCCCAGTATTGATCTTGCCCAATATTCGGAAGGACTTCCAAGTTTATTGTGATGCTTCACGTCAAGGACTTGGAGGAGTACTCATGCAAGATGGAAAGGTTGTAGCTTATGCTTCCAGACAACTACGGCCTCATGAGTTGAATTATGCCACCCATGATTTGGAACTAGCAGCCGTAGTGCACGCACTCAAGACCTGGAGACATTTTCTTATCGGAAATAGTTGTGATGTTTACACCGACCATAAGAGCCTGAAATATATTTTCACTCAGAAGGAGTTGAACCTCAGATAGAGGAGATGGTTAGATTTAATCAAGGACTATGACATGAGATTACATTACCATCCAGGTAAGGCCAATGTTATAGCCGATGCCTTGAGCCAGAAAACTTATGTAAACACCCTCACAGCGGGAGGATTACCCCAAGAGTTAGCCGATGATCTCAGAGAGCTCAAGCTAGAGATAGTTCCAAGAGGATATGTTGCTACACTGGAAATTCAGTCCACCTTGACCGAAAGAATTCGTGAAGCCCAGAAATCGGACAAGGAGATAGCTGAGATAAAGCAGAGAATGGAAGATAGTAAGGCTAAAGGTTTTCGTGAGGATGAACACGGAACTTTGTGGATTGAGAACCGAATCTATGTGCCCAATGACCCAGAGCTCAGGAAGTTGATACTTCAGGAAGCCCATGATTCACCTTACTCGATACACCCAGGCAATACCAAGATGTATCTGGATTTAAAGGAAAGTTATTGGTGGACAGGTATGAAGAAAGATATTGCGGAACATGTTGCAATATGTGATGTTTGTCAGCGAGTAAAGTCTGAACATCAGAAACCAGCAGGGTTACTCCAACCTCTGCCGATACCCGAGTGGAAATGGGAAAAGCTTGGTATGGATTTCATCACAGGATTACCCAGGACCCGTTCAGGTTATGATTCCATCTGGGTAGTGGTAGATCGCTTGACCAAGGTAGCTCATTTCATTCCAGTGAAAACCACTTATACCAGTGCTAAGCTAGCCAAGATATATATGACCAGGATTGTATGTTTGCATGGAGTTCCGAGGAGTATCGTGTCAGATAGAGGAACACAGTTTACCTCAAAGTTTTGGCATTTGTTACATGAAACTTTGGGTACAAGGCTAGAGTTCAGTACAGCCTTTCATCCACAGACAGATGGACAAACTGAGAGAGTCAACCAGATTCTGGAAGACATGTTGAGAGCTTGTGCGCTAGATTATGGATCTAGTTGGGATGACAACTTACCTTACGCAGAATTTTCGTACAACAACAGTTATCAGACCAGTCTGAAGATGGCCCCTTTCGAAGCTTTATACGGAAGGAGGTGCAGAACACCACTGACGTGGGATGGTGTTGGAGACCGACAACTTTTTGGTCCCGACCTTATCCGAGATTCGGAAGAGAAAGTCAGGTTGATTCATGACAGACTCAAGATAGCTCAATCTCGACAGAAGAGTTATGTTGACAGCAAACGTAAAGAAGTGACGTATGAAGTGGGAGACAGAGCATATCTTCGTGTGTCCCTGCTTCGAGGAATCAAGAGGTTTGGTGTTAAAGGAAAATGAGCACCCAGATTCATAGGCCCCTACAAAATTCTTCAACATAGAGGCGAAGTTACATACAAACTAGAATTGCCGGAAGGATTATCCGAAGTTCATAATGTGTTCCACGTGTCCCAGCTGAAGAAATGTCATGCTGAGATGGCTGATATCCCTTTGAGAGATACAGTGCCCCTAGAGGCCATACAACTTGACAATGATCTGACCTACGAGGAGAAGCCTGTCAGACTCCTCGAGACTGCCAACAAAGTTACCTGCAGCAAGATCATCAAGTTCTGTAAGGTTTTGTGGAGCCATCACACCAAGGAAGAAACCACCTGGGAACGTGAAGAAGATCTTCGTAGAGACCACCCGCACCTATTTTCTAGCCAACCCGAATCTCGAGGGAGAGATTCATCTTAAGGTGGGTAGGTTTGTAACATCCCAAAATTTCATTTTGGAATGTTATGAAATATAGCTATGCATTCATCTGCATCATTGCTTGAATACATGTATTGTTGAAATGCCCTTTCTAAACTTCTGAAAGCCCTTTCTATTTTTCCCTAAGTTGCTTTCACCTATTTGAAATTTTGGTTAAAAAGTTCAAATAAGAGAGGAGGAACATGACACTCCACACCAGGGACTAATTGGTGATATATTTGAACAATAATAACCAGGGGTTATTTTGAAAATATTTGCAAAAAGGGTTTAAAAAACAATTAGGCAATTTCTGAAAATATTATTTTTTGTAAAGTGTTCAAATGACAGAATAGAAATGTTCATTAAATAGAATTTATTATTCTGTTAATTTTGATATATAATACCCCTATATTTACAAATGATTTGAATGCTTTAAATGTTTTTGAAACGCTCTGGTAAATTATTAAAAGGAAACGGTAACAGTTACTGTAATAAACGGGCCGGCCCAACGGCTTTAAAAGCCGAGACCGTTACCGGTCGGCCGACCGACGCGCATTCACTTCTCTCTCTCACTGACACTGGACCCCACCCCCAATCGACCATTAGCCTCGCTCGGTCGTCACTCACCTCCCTCCCGCGACGCCGGACCGCCGACAGTTACTCCCTCTCCCCCGGATCTCTCTCCTCTCTCCTCCCCCGCACCCCCCGAGCACCCTATAAGTATCTTTTAATCTATTTAATGTTTTGAGTTGATTCTTTTTGCAATAGCTCACATTTTTCATGTAGTTTCACCCTGTACTTTTAAATTTCAAATTTGATCTATAAAATTTGAATTGAATCAAATTTGCTCAGAATCTTCAAATCTGAATAACTAGAGTTTGAAAATAGATTTTGATATGAATATTTTTGCTACTGTTTGATATTGTTAGGACTATCATCATGTTTAGTTTGAGGATTTATAGGATGATTTTGAATAGTGTTCTAGCTATAAACAGAATCTGCCTAGTATTACAATATAGTTTTATTTAATTAGTTTTAGTTAGTTCAATTTAGATTTAGTTTTAATTTGTCTAGTAGGTTCTGTTGTTTATACATTTAGTGTTTTACTTATTGTTAATAAAAATATAAAAATTGTTTAGTTTATTTCTTTGTTAATGTAGGAATCACAACTTCTTTTCAAATAGGTTTATTTTGATTAAAACAACTAGTTATTAATAGTTTTGCTTTCAAACAAAGTTTTATATAATTTAATTTTGTTTTCTAAAACAAGTTTATTTGTAAATTCTTTTCTGTTAAGAACATGTTTTACTAATAAATAATAAGTTTGGTTTTGCTCTCTTGTTAGTAAAACTATAATTGTTCCATTTAGTGCTTATCAAAACTTTTACAAACTTTACAAAAGTGTTCCCAACAAACTTAAATTGATTTTCTTCTGTTTATTAATAAAAATATTTTATTGTTCCTTGCTGTCAACAATTGTTTTTTTTACAAAATAGTTTCATTATGTTAGTAGTGTTTTATCAATCATCTTTTTAGTAAACAAAACTTTGTGTGTTTTTTCTTACTTGTGATTTGTACATTGTTTTTGTCTTGATTGTTTGCTAATTATTGGTTGATGTTTGTGAGTTACAATATTTTGTTGTATGCTTATTGAGTGCTTGTTTGCTTCGTTAGATTATCCGGAGTGCGAAGCTTGTTACTTGGAGTCCCACGAGTACGAAGATCATCAACCAGGCAAGTCACTTTGATCATGTTTACCCATGTTTTATATGCATTAGTTCTACCATCTCCCCAAATTGCATGCAAGATAGGTTAGTTGGAAACTTGGTTACATTGTAGTAGTATCATGTGGTAGGTACCCCCCTCAAACTGTTTGACACATTGGCCCCGGGAAACGTTGTTTTACTTTTTGCTATGCTATTAGTAGACAGGGTTGGTTGTGTGATTCATGAGAGTTGAGAGAGTTAATAATTTCAAGACCTACATAATGATCAAGATTTAAGACTCCGAGTTTTCAACATACCTCTGGGTGGATGATGGTTGAACGGCACCCTGGAGAAACCAGTGGATTTGCCTAGGTGATGCTGGAGATGGCCAGTATTCACGCGGAAAGGTCCACCCAGGCACAAAGAGATGGATGGGTGCTTCAAGACCCAAGGCTTACCTGCACAACCACAAGTCATTATGGGCTTTGGCTTGGTTGGATATCGTGGTGACCCTGGACAGGCGGTGCTACGAGATGTAGAAGAACGGTAGGAAAGGATGGGCACCGACAGAGTCGCAGGGAAACCCTTTGGAAGACCATGTTTTGGTCATCCGTTTCTCAAACACCCTGAAGTGCGAGAAATCAAATGGAGGTGACCAAATCTTGTGGGGAACGTGTGCAAAACTCTGCGGAGTATTCAAAACCTAATCGATTAGCCGTGTCCACGGTCATGGACGACTTGAGCCAAAGGAATTGAAACTTCCGGAACTCTCAACACAATTAATAATGAGGATGTGGGTATTATCAATTTGGGAATGAGAATTGGTTGGTGGAACCATCTCATTAATCAACCAACTTAGTAATATTTTTGCTTATCCCTCTCTTGATGTAGGAAAAAAATTGGCTTTACGCAAAAACTTACCACCCCCCTGCCATATATGCATATAGACTAGATGATTATCTTTTCACCCCTCTCTTGTGACTTTGCCGTCATATTCCATATGCTGACCTACATGGCTGCAACGTATCATGTTGCAGAGTACTTTTCCGACCAGGAGTGAGGACACGTTCTATGCTCAGTGAGATGCCCTTGGAGTCAGATGGACTCATCTACCTTCGACGCTTCCGCAAGATTTAGATATTCTCATGAGTTGGCTTTTAGCCACTTTATTGTAATTTTTATTGTAATAAAGGACTCGAAATGAGATTTCGATTAATATATTTGCTGTGTGATTTCCCTTTGATATATACATTGATTTACCGTGTGTGTACCAGCATGATCTTGGGATGGTACGGAAACACCGGAGACTTGACCTTTCAGGTCGGGTCGCTACAAGACCAGTGCTACTCCTACTTATGCTTGGGAAATGGCTTATGTTGTCTTCTAGATAGTTAATAGTAGCACGATAGTACCGCTTAGGTCGTACTTCTGCACTAGTGCCTCTTCACTACCGCTGATCCCTTTGTTGCTTGTAACAATTAGTGGTAGTGACACGGTAGTACCGCGCAAGCGGTACTTTCGCTTCCTACTACCATTGCTACTTCCGTTTATTTTCATACTGCTTTTGCCTATTCTGCTCTCACGGTACTTGAACGGTTGTTACATGGTAGTACTGCTTCATGCGGTACTTCCGCATTTCCACTACTTCGATGATGTCGTTCCTCTTTGCCTATGATCTGAAGCAGAAGGACCACTTTGATGGACGATAGTACTGCTCCAGTACTATCACACTTACTGGCTACGGCTGGGACTGTCGCTCTAGGTGGTAGTACCGCTCCCTTGACCGATAGTACCGCTTGAGTGCGGGATGTGAGGAGCATAGCGGTTGGATAGTGCCCCACTATATAAAGGGGTTTTTCTTCCCCACAAAGACCGACCTCTTATCCCCTTTGCTCCATTGTTACCCCTAAGCTCATTTTCACCCGATCTCTCACCCTGGCCATCAAAACTTGTTGATTCTCAAGGGTTTGGAGGAGAAGGCCTTGATCAACAGTTCCACCAGGAGGAATTTGATTCAGCCCTCTAATCCCATGCGGATCTTGTTACTCTTGGTTGTTTGGGCACTGTAGATGAAAGAGTTCACCTCGAAGCCACATTCCATTGTGATGAAGCTTTGTGCTGGTGTTGGGAGCGTCCAATTAAATTGGGTAGAGAGAGCCTCAACCTTATTGTAAAGGTTTGGTCACTGCCTTCAAGGGCACCACTAGTGGAATTAAACCATCTTGCGTTGTGCGAGGGCATGAGAACAATACGGTGGCCCTAGTGGCTTCTTGGGGAGCATTGTACCTCCACATCGCTTTAATAGAGATGTACCTCCCCCTAAAGGGAGGAAACTTCGGTGACACATACTCATCTCCATCGACTCCATTTGCGATTACTTCTAACTTTTAGTTTATGCAAGCTTATATTGTGTTTGTATCTTGTGCTTGCTTGTGTTGTTATTGTTGAGCTCATTATATAGGTTGTCCACCTAGTTACATATCTAGAAAATCTATTTTGTTGTTAACCTAAATTGTTAAAAGAAGATAAAAATTGTTAGTCACCTATTCACCCCCTCTAGCCGAGCATATCGGTCCTTTCAGTTGTTATTGAAACTAATATTGGTTTCTAAAGTTTATCTCAGGATATTGGTTCCATGAAGATCATGTTTGAGTTGTGTGACCCCTCCCCCCCATTTCAAAAATATCAAAGGCGTGATTTTACAGGCAACTCAAAGGTTTTCGTTTTGGTTCGATTTGAGTCATAGGAAAATCCACACTATTAAAATGGGTTATCATGGATGAATGTTGTGTGGGAACATATCAAAACATATGCACCAAGCCTAACAAACCTACCATACATATAATCCTTTTGTAGTGTGCTTCATTGAGGCGTCCTTTGAAGTTTCCACCTGAACTTACTTGATACCCGATGTGCAAGGGCTGGTCAATACACTAGTAGGAAAAAGGGCATTAGTCCCGGTTGGGAAGTTCCTTTAGTCTCTGTTCCCCAATCGGTACTAATGTATAGAGACTAAAGGCCCCTGAACTTTAGTCCCGGTTGGCCATGACCCGGGACTAAATCCCTGCCACGTGGGCGGCAGCGTGCGCCGTTGGATGGGGACCTTTAGTCCCGGTTGGCGACACCAGCCGGGACTAAAGATTTAGGGGTTTCAGGGTTTAGGTATTTTGGTTTTATGGTTCATTTTTTGTTTTCAATTTAATTATTTTCCATTTCAAACATATTTTACGATACTACATACTCACACGTTATGCATATATAATAGAATTTCTTGTACAAGCAATCATATATTATAGAATTTCTCGTACAAGCAATCATATATCATAGAATTTGTCGTACAAGCAACCATATATCATAGAATTTCTCGTACGACTACATGCATACACATATATACATATACAATTTGGTAGATACAATTTCTCCTACAATTTGCAGATTATTACATGCAGGCATTAGGTGAAATGTTATTGTTCATCGGGAGGTATGAACTGCTCAAGCAAAAATCCCGCAACTTCCTCTTGAATTGCTTGTATGCGGTCCGTTGGTAGGAGCTGATCCTGCATCTATGTCATATATATATATATATATATATATATATATATATATATATATAAAGAAGGAGATCAATATGAATATGCATGTTAGTTGTGTGCATATGTATTAGATCATCATAATAAAATATAAATGGTGTTTATGTACCCAAAGATCTCTTGCATTTTTGCTGCTTTTTCTCATAAAGTGAATGTTCTCACAAATGTAATATGCACATAGATTAGTCGCCTATGCCTGCCTCATGCACTTTACGACAATATAATTCAATCAGATAATAATGAAGCATGACAATGGTATTGAAACTAGAATTAAAGAGGTGCGTGGACGTAGCTAGTACTACTTAATTACCCTGGGCTTTCGCCATCTTGTAGGATCGAAAGTAGGTCTAGAGGGGGGTGATTAGACTACTTGACCAAATAAAACTATGATTTTTCCCAATTTTAATTCTTAGCAAGTTTTAGCATTCATAACATATCAAGGACACCCTACACATGCAAGTCTAAGAGTATAGCAGCGGAAAGTAACAACAAGCATGAGTAAAAGGATAGGGTAGGAAGATCAAACGCAATTGTAGATACGATGATTTTTCCCGTGGTTCCGATAGGTGGTGCTATCGTACATCCACGTTCATCGAGTCTTCAACCGACGGAGGGTAACGGTCACGAGAGTCCATGGAGGGCTCTACCCATGGAGGGTTCCACGAAGAAGCAACCTTGACTATACCATGACGACCTACGTCCACAGAGGACTAGCCTTACTTGGGGTAGATCTTCACGGGCGATCTCCTTGCCCTTACAAACTTCTTGGTTCATTCAACAACACGAAATGGGAGGCTCCCAAGTGACACCTAACCAATCTAGGAGGCACCACCCTCCAAAAGGTAATAGGCTCGGTAATGACGATGAACTCCTTGCTCTTGTGCTTCAAGATGGTAGACTCGTCAACACACAATCACTCTCTCGCAGATTTGGCTTGGTGGAAAGAAACTCGGGGGGGGGCTAGAAATCATGATCCATATGGTTTGGGTGTTAGATCTTGACCTCAACACAAGGGTAGGTGGCTCTCTCTCAGAAAACTGAGTAGGATAGTTATGGAATAGTTCTGAGTGCTTCTCTTTCGAGTAAGTGGTGGTGAAGGGGTATATATAGGCATCCCCAAAAATCCAACCATTACACACAAAATGACCAACTCGTTGACACCTATGTGTTAATCTCGGTGGTATCGAACTGACCAAAAGGTGGCAACTTTTGAATCTCGGTGAGTCCGATATAGGATTCTCGGTTGCACCGACAAGGTGACCAATGGTCAGAATTACCAAACTCGGTGATGCCGATTCAACATTCTCAGACGAACCGAAAGTGTGAACTTGCGTAACAGAAAGTTGGCAACCCAACTCGATGGCACCGCAAGCAGAGTCGGCTGCACCAAAGTGGCTAGGGTTTGGCTGAGTTTGTCTAGGGTTTGGAATCGGTGGCACCGGGATAGGAATGTTGGTTGCACCTGTTTTGTATGTTTGGCTATAGATAGACTTTGGTGGGAGAGCTTGTGAATGTTTTTGGTTCACCAACAAAACCTTACCCCCTTTTAATAGTATTGGCTTTCCTATGGACTCAAAGTGATTTCTCACAAATGTAAAATGTAGAGTCCTCTTGCTTGAAGCTTGGCCAACCTATTTCCTTGCATCTTGGGGTTGTTCCACAATCTCCACAATCCTTTTGCCATCCCTATCATTGAACTTTTCCTGAAATATACTTGGTGGAAACATTAGTTCAATGACTCATATGTTGTTATTAATTACCAAAACCACCAAGGGAGCAAATTGCTTTCAATATCCCCCGTTTTGGTAATTGATGACAACATATAGATCAAAGCTTCGACAAAGATATAATAAATGAATATAATCGTCGCTTTGAGAAGTATGTGATAAGCAAGAGCTCCCCCTAAATTTGTGCATTATTTTAAATTTTCGTTTGAATGCAAATGCACAATCGATTAGGCACATGGGTCACTTCTTACATGTCACATAGCACTTGGTTGTGTGCGAAGAGTAATTAGAATGAGCATCATAGCACAACACAATCAACCAAAGATGAATGATCATCACATAAGCATTAAGATGATAGGAAATAGTAGCATCACACATTAAAGCGTATGATCAAACATCATCAAACGTGTATCACAAGCAACCAAAAGTGTGTCAAAGCAACCAAATGCAAATGTTTTTTAAAACAAGCAACAAAACACCAAACGCTCTCTCACTCGAAGCCTAAAGATCTATATAAACTGCCCCCCTTTAGCAACAAGTTACCAAAAATTTCAAAGGCATATATCTAAGCGTTCTTGGGATGATCTCGTATGGTAGTTGATGTATGAGTCGAGAGAACGACATCAGCGAAGATCTCTGCAGATGTCGTGGATAGAGCTGGAGTGGTCACTGGAGGAACTGGAGCTGACGGAGCAGGAGCTGTGCTGACAGTAGAAGGAGGTGATGAAGAGGGCCTCATGTCTGGTGCAGGCACTGTGGCTGTTCTAGCCTGAGTTGTGAACTATGTTCTTGGCCTGAGAGGTGATCCATCCTCATCATCATCTGAACAAGTAGAAGAGACCCGAAGAATGTGCACTGAGTCAACTTCCTTTTGAAGCTCTATGACTGTCTTAGTCACCTTGTCCACCTTATCATGAAGAGTCTTGATCCTTGTCTCAAAGATCTTCACAAGATTGTTCTGGTTGTCCAGAATCCCCTTTATATCCTTCTACATGCCCTGAACTGCTGAGATCAAAAGCTCCATTTGCTCGTTTCTAGATCTGGGGGCTTGAGCACTAGTGGCTCTAACTGCTTCTGCATCTGCTTGTGCTGTAGCAGATGTGGGATGATCTGGGTCCATCACCACAACATTATCCTCAATTTCTGGCTGGAGGGGCAAATGAGGACGGTCTAGAGAAAATATGTGCTTGTCCAACTGAGAGTTGATAAGCATCTAGATGTAGGGTGCTTAGCAGCAAGAGCGCTTCTGATCAGCAGCAACCCTCTTGATTGTCTCAACAATCAAATCCGTGACTCTAATCCTGGTATGTCTGTCAAGGTGGATAAACATGTTGATGGAGTAGCCTCGGATCATCTTCTCATCTCCTGACTTGGCCATTAAAGTATGCCTCAGAATAGTGTTCATGGTACGGAGGCCTGCTTGCAGATAGTAGATGGATCCTAGCTTGTGGGATTGCACTTTTTCTGCGGGGATAGGCGTATACATATCCTTCATGGCATTGTGTCTTGCCTTGGATTGTGAGTATACATCTAGATCACCATCCTGAACCTTTGGAACTCCTAGAAGTGCAGCCCACTCATCAACAGTGGATACATACCTTGCTCCTTCAGTCATCCATACAATTCTACCATCTCCGTAGAAATGTGTGATACCTCCATTTTGCATCATGATTTTATATTGATATTTATTGCATTATGTGTTGTTATTACACATTTTGGTACAATACTTAGGCCTTTTCTCTCTTATTTTACAAGGTTTACCTGAAGAGGGAGAATGCCGACAGCTGGAATTCTAGACTGGAAAAGGAGGAAACCTGAGATACCTATTTTTCGCAACTCCAAAAGTCCTGAAAATCTACGAAGAATTATTTTGGAATATATAAAAATTACTGGGCAAAAAAAATATCAGGGGGCCCACCAGGGAGCCACAAGCCTGCTGGTTGCGGCCCCCCTAGCCGTGGCTAGCGAGCTTGTGGCCCACCTGGAAGCCCTCCAATGCCCATCTTCTGCTATATGGAGGGTTTAGTCGAGGAAAAAAAATCATAAGAGACCTTTCGGGATGAAGCGCTGCCGGCTCTAGGCGGAACTTGGGTAGAACCAATCTAGAGCTCCGGCAGGGCGATCCTGCTGGTGGAACTTCCGTCAGGGAGGGGGAAATCAAAGCCCTCGTCATCACCAACGATCCTCTCATCGAGAGGGGGTCAATCTCCATCAACATCTTCACCAGCACCATGTCCTCTCCAAATCCTAGTTCATCGCTTGTATCCGATCTTTGTCTCAAAACCTTAGATTGGTATATGTGGGTTGCTAGTAGTGTTGATTACTCCTTGTAGTTGATACTAGTTGGATTACTTGGTGGAAGATTATATGTTCAGATCCTTGATCGTCACTTATACTCCTCTGATTATGAACATGAACATGTTTTGTGAGTAGTTACATTTGTTCATGAGGACATGGGATAAATCTTGTTATAAGTAATCATGTTAATTTGGTATTCATTCGATATTTTGATGAGATGTATGTTGTCTCTCCTCTAGTGGTGTTATGTGAACGTCGACTACATAACACTTCACCATTATTTGGGCCTAGGGGAAGGCATTGGGATGTAATAAGTAGATGATGGGTTGGTAGAGTGACAGAATCTTAAACCCTAGTTTATGTGTTGCTTCGTAAGGGGCTGATTTGGATCCATATGTGTCATGCTATGGTTAGGTTTACCTTAATTCTTCTTTCGTAGTTGCGGATGCACCCAAGCACCGGTCCACCCACAAATCAAATTATCAAAGTAACGAACGCGGATCAAATAAGCATGATGAAAACTAGCTTGACAGAAATTCCCATGTGTCTTCAGGAGCGCTTTGCTTTATATAAGAGTTTGTTTAGGCCTGTCCTTTGCTACACAAAGGATTGGGTTACCTTGATGCACCGTTGCTACACTTGTTACTTGTTACTCGTTACGAAATATCTTATCACAAAACTATCCGTTATCAATAATTTCAGCGCTTGTAGAGAATACCTTACTGGAAACTGCTCGACATTTCCTTCTGCTCCTCGTTGGGTTCGACACTCTTACTTATCAAAAGGACTACGATAGATCCCCTATAATTGTGGGTCATCAAGACTCTTTTCTGGCGCCGTTGCCGGGGAGTGAAGCGCCTTTAGTAAGGAAAAATTTGTATAGTGTGCTGAAATTTACTGTCACTTGTCACTATGGAAAGTAATCCTTTGAGGGGCTTGTTCGGGGTATCTTCACCTGACCGGAGACACAAACAGTTGTGCCTCAACCTACTGAACCTACTGAAAATATCTATTATGAAATTCCTTTGGGTATGATAGAGAAACTACTGGCTAATCCTTAAGTAGGAGATGGAACACTACATCCAGATTTACATCTAATCTATGTGGATGAAGTTTGTGGATTATTTAAGCTTGCAAGTTTTCCCGGGGATCAGGTTAATAAGAAGGTCTTTCCTTTATTTTTGAAGGAAAAGGCACTGACATGGTATAGGCTATGTGATGATGTTGGATCATGGAGCTACAACCGATTGAAAATGGAATTTCATTAGAAGTTTTACCCTATGCATCTAGTTCATCGTGATTGGAATTATACTTATAACTTTTGGCCTCGTGAAGGAGAAAAAATCGCTCAATCTTGGGGGAGGCTTAATTCAATGTTATATTGATCTCTCGAGAGAAAGTATTATTCAGAATTTTTATGCTCGGCTTTCTCGTAATGATCAATCCATGCTCGATATTCCTTGTGTTGGTTCCTATATGAAGAAGGATATTGACTTCAAATGGGATTTATTGGAAATAATTAAACACAGCTCTAAAGATTGGGAACTCGACGAAGGTAAGGAGTGAGGTATGAACCTTAAGTTTGATTGTGTTAAATCCTTCGTAGACACCAATGCTTTTCGTGAATTTAGCACTAAATATGGAATTGACTCTGAGATAGTAGCTTCTTTTTGTGAATCTTTTGCTGCCCATGTTGATCTCCCTAAGCAGAAGTGGTTTAAATTTCATCCTCCCATTGAAGTGAAAGTAGTTGAACCTATTAAAGTTGAAGAGAAAACTATTACTTATAATGTTGAGCCTATTATTCCTGAAGCTTATATTGAGAAACCACCTTTCCCTATTAGAATAAAGGAACATGCTAAAGCTTCCACTGTGGTTCGTAAGAGTTGTGCTAGAACACCTACACCCCCTGAGAAAATTAAAGTTGAGCCTAGTATTGCTATGGTTAAGGATCTCTTGGTTGATAATATTGATGGGCATGTTATTCAATTTTGTGATGAAGCTGCTAGAATTGCAAAACATGATGCTAAAGATAAACATAGATCCATTGTTGGCATGCCTGTTGTTTCTGTTAAAATAGGATATTATTGTTATCATGGCTTATGTGATATGGGTGCTACTGTGAGTTCAATTCCATTTACCTTATATAAAGAGATTATGAATGATATTGCACCAGTTGAGTTAGAGGAAATTGATGTTACCATTAAATTTGCTAATAGAGATACTATATCACCAGTTGGATTATTAGAGATGTTGAAGTCTTGTGTGGGAAAATAAAACATCCTATTGATTTTCTTGTTCTTGGTTCCCCACAAGATGATTTTTGTCCCATTATATTTGGTACCACCTTCTTGAATACCATTAATGCCAGGATAGGTTGTGAGAAGGAAACGGTTACCGTAAGTTTTGGGGATACGTCTCATGAGTTTAATTTATCTAAATTTCGTAGATAACCCCATGATAAATAATTGACTAGTAAGGATGAAATTATTGGTCTTGCTTCTATTGTTGTGCCTCCTACTGATCCTTTACAACAATATTTGCTAGACCATGAAAATGACATGCATATGAATGAAAGGAATGAAATAGATAAGATTTTATTTGATTAGCATCCTATTATGAAACACAACTTGCCTGTTGAAATACTTGGGGATCCTCCTCCACCCAAGGGTGATCCTTTGTTTGAGTTAAAAAAATTATCGGATAGTCTGAAATACGCTTATCTGGATGAAAAGAAGATATATCCTATTATTATTAATGCTAACCTTTCAGAGCAAGAAGAACAGAGATTATTAAAAACTCTAAGGAAGCACCGTGCTGCTATTGGATATACTCTTGATGATCTTATGGGCATTAGCCCCCACTCTATGTCAACACAAAATTAAAATGGAGTATGATGCTAAAGCAGTTGTCGATCACCAACGACGGTTGAATCGTAAAATGAAGGAAGTGGTAAGAAATGAAATATTAAAGCTTCTAGAGGTAGGTATCATTTACCCTATTGCTGATAGTAGATGGGTTAGTCCCGTTCATTATGTCCCTAAGAAAGGAGGTATTATCGTAGTTCCTAATGATAAAAATGAATTGATTCCGCAGAGAATTGTTATAGGATATAGAATGGTAATTGATTTTAGGAAACTGAATAAGGCTACTAGAAAAGATCATTACCCTCTACCTTTAATTGATCAAATGCTAGAAAGGTTATCCAAGCACACACATATCTGCTTTGTAGTTGGTTATTCTGGTTTCTCTCAAATACCTGTGTCAAAAGAGGACCAAGAGAAGACCACCTTTACCTGCCCTTTTGGTACCTTTGCTTATAGATGTATGCCTTTTGATTTATGCAGTGCACCTGCTACCTTTCAAAGATGCATGACTGCTATATTATCTGATCTTTGTGAAAGGATTGTTGAGGTTTTCATGGATGATTTTTCTGTTTATGGAACTTGTTTTGATGATTGTTTGAGCAACCTTGATCGAGCTTTGCAGAGATGTGAAGAAACTAATCTTGTCTTGAATCGGCACAAGTGCCACTTTATGGTGAATGAAGGTATTGTCTTGGGAAATAAAATTTCCGAAAGAGGTATTGAAGTTGACAAAGCTAAAGTTGATGCTATTGAAAAAATCTCGTGTTCTATGGATATGAGAGGTATAAGAAGTATCCTTGGTCAGTTTGGTTTCTATAGGAGATTTATTAAAGACTTCTCTAAGATTTCTAGGCCGCTCACTAATCTCTTGCAAAAAGAAGTTCCATTCATTTTTTTAATGATGATTGTGTAGAAGCTTTTGAAATTCTTAAGAATGCCTTGATTTTTGCACCTGTTTTTCAACCACCTGATTGGAACTTACCGTTTGAAATTATGTGTGATGCTAGTGATTATGCCGTTGGCGCTGTCCTAGGAAAAAGAGTTGATAAGAAATTAAATGTTGTTCATTATGCTAGCAAAAATCTAGACAATGCTCAAAGAAACTATGCTACCACTGAAAAGGAATTTTTAGCAGTTGTGTTCGCTTGTGATAAGTTCAGACCGTATATTGTTGATTCCAAAGTAACTGTTCACACTGATCATGCTGCTATTAAATATCTTATGGAAAATAAAGATGCTAAACCTAGACTGATCAGATGGGCTCTTCTGCTACAAGAATTTGATTTGCATATTGTTGATAGAAAGGGTGCTGATAACCCCGTAGCAGATAACTTGTCTAGGTTAGAGAATGTTCTTCATGACCCACTACCTATTGATCATAGATTTCCTGATGAACAATTAGCTGTCACAAATACTTCTCATAATACTCCTTGGTATGCTAATTCTGCCTATTACATTGTCTCTAAATTTATACTGCCTAGTTTCACATACCAACAAAAGAAAAGGTTTTCTACGATTTAAGACATTACATCTCGGATGACCCACACCTTTATAAAGAAGGAGTAGATGATGTTATTAGACGTTGTCGACCTGAGCATGAACAGGAACATATCATACAGAAGTGTCATTCTGAGGCCTACGGAGGACACCATGCTGGAGATAGAACTGCGCATAAGGTATTACAATCTGGTCTTTATTGGCCTACTCCATTCAAGTATGCTCGTAAGTTTGTCTTGTCATGTGATTAATGTCAAATAATTGGTAATATTAGTAGACGTCAGGAAATGCCTATGAATTACTCTCTTTTCACTGAATCATTTGATGTTTGGGGTTTGATTATATGGGACATTTTCCAACGTCCAACGGGTATACTCATATTTGTCGGGGAACGTTGCATGGTAAACAAAAAATTTCCTACGCACACGCAAGATCTATCCATGGTGATGAGCATCTACGAGAGGGAGAGTGGATCTACATACCCTTGTAGATCGCTAAGCGGGAAGCGTTAAGAAACGCGGTTGGTGTAGTCGAACGTCTTCGCGATCCAAATCTCCGAGCATCCCGCGATCTCATCACGATCCGTCCCGCGATCCAATCACGATCCGTCCCACAAACTCATCACGAGCCGTCTCGTGATCTCATCACGATCCTTCTCGCAATCTTGATCACGGTCCTTCCGATCTAGTGCCGAACGGATGGCATCTCCGCGATCAGCACACGTACAACTTGATGACGATCGCCGCCTTCTTGATCCAACAAGAGGAAGCAGAGAGGTAGATAAGTTCTCCGGCAGCGTGACGGCGCCACAACGATGGTGGTGGAGCAATTCTGGCAGGGCTTCGCCTAAGCACTATAGAAAACCGATCTAGAGGAGAAACTATGCACTAGAGGAACGGGTAGCACGTGGCTGAAAATCTTGTGCCAAAACCCTAAAACCCTCTAGTATATATAGGAGGAGAGGAGGAGTAGGAGGCTTGGCTCCCAAGGATCCAGCCCTTTGGTCGGACAAACCACGAGGGAGGAGTCCTCCTCCTCCACTCCTAGTAGGATTAGGACTCCTTCCTAATTTAGCCCTTTTTGCCTTTTTCCACCTTTTTCCTTTTGGGCTTTTCTTCCCAGCCGCATAGGCCCTTTGTGGGACTTCCTACAGCCCACTAAGGGCTGGTATTCATCCTCCCACAGCCCATGTAGCCTCTTAGGAATAAATACCCCTCCCGATGGTCTCCCGGTACACTACCAGCACTCCCGGTACACTACCGATGAGGCCGAAACTTTTCCGGCGACAAAAATAGGACTTCCTATATGTCAATCTTTACCTTCGGACCATTCCGGATCTCCTCGTGAAGTCCGGGATCTCATCCGAGACTCCAAAGAACCTTTGGTCACCACCATACATAACTCTATACTACCAAAACGTCACCGAACCTTAAGTATGCAGACCCTGCGGGTTCGAGAACTATGTAGACATGACCGAGACACCTCTATGGTCAATAACCAATAGCGGGACCTGGATGCCCTTATTGGTACCTACATATTCTACGAAGATCTTTACCGGTCGAACCTCTATGTCAAGGATTCAGTTAATCTCGTATGATGTTCCCTTTGTTCTTCGGTATGTTACTTGCTCGAGATTCGACCGTCGGTATCTCCATACCTAGTTCAACCTCACTAACAGCAAGTCTCTTTACTCGTTTCGTAATACAAGATCCCGTGACTAACACTTAGTCACATTGCTTGCTACTAAGAGTCATTCGGATTGGTGTCAAAGCTTGCATCGACGTAACTCTTGATGACGAACTCTTTCTTACCTCCATAACCGAGAAACATTTCCTTAGTCTTTTAGTTACTAAAGATGATCTTGAACGTTGTCTAGTGATCCACTCCTGGATCACTCTTGTACCCCTTGACGGACTCATGGCAAGGCACACACAGGTGCGGTACACAGCATGGCATACTATACAGAGCCTATAGCTAAGGCATAAGGGACGACTTCGTCCTTTCTCTTTCTTCTGCAATGGTCGAGCTTTGAGACTCACTCAACTTCAGACCTTACAAAGCAGGTGAGAATGCTTCTCACTGACTAATACATTTTGAACTCTTTCAAAATCTTGTCAAGGTATGCACTCATTCAAAGTCTTATCAAGCATCTTTATCTATCTCTATAGATCTTGATGATCAACAATTAGGTAGTTTTATCCAGGTCTTCCTTTGAAAAACTCCTTTCAAACAACCATTTATGCTTTCCAGAAATTCTACATGATTTTTGATCAACAATATGTCAACCACATATGCTTATCAAAAACTCTATAGTGCTCCCACTCACTTTATTGTAAATACAAGTTTCTCATAAACTTTGTATAGAATCAAAAACTTTGATCACCTCATCAAAGTGTATATTCCAACTTCGAGATGCTTGGTTCAGTCCATAGAAGGATCACTGAAGCTTGCTAACCTTTTAGCATCCTTAGGACTGACAAAACCTTCTGGTTGTATCACATACAACTTTTCCTCAAGTAAACTGTTAAGGAAACGATGTTTTGTCATCCATATGCCAGATTTCATAATTGACTTTAGCATCGCTATGAGTGAGAAAGTCTCTTCACAATCAACTCTTTGAACTTGTCAAAAACTTCTTTGTGACAAGTTGAGCTTTATAAATGGTGACATTTACCATCAGTGTCTGTCTTCATCTCAAAGGTCCATTTGTACTTGACGACCTGCCATCCAACGAGCAAGTCTACCAAAGTCTATACTTGGTTTTCATACATGGATCCTTTCTCGGATTTCATGGCCTCTGACCATTTGTCGGAATCCAGGCCGACCATCGCTTCTCCATATCTCGTAGGTTCATTGTTATCCAACAACATGACCTCCAAGATAGGGTTCTCGTACCACTCAGGAGCAGTACACATCCTTGTCGACCTACGTGGTTTGATAGTAACTTGATCTGAAGCTTCATGATCATCATCATTTACTTCCTCTTCAACTGACATAGGTTCCACAGAAACATCTTTTTGCGTTGCGCTACTCTCTGGATGAAACAAAGGTTCAACAACCTCATCAAGTTCTATCTTCCTCCCACTCAATTCTTTCGAGAGAAACTTTTTCTCAGGAAAGGACCCATTTTAGCAACAAACACTTTATGCTTGTATCTGAGATAGAAGGTTCACCCAACTGTTCTTAGGGTAATCTATGAAGATGCATTTGTCTGCTTTGGGTTCGAGCTCATTAGGTGAAAACATGCGCCGCAGCCCCAAACATTAAGAAATGACAGCTTATGTTTCTGTCAAACCATAATTCACACGGTGTCATCTCAACGTATTTCGATGGTGCCCTATTTAAAGTGAATGTAGTTGTATCTAATGCATAATCCCAAAACTGTAGTAGCAAAACAATAAGAGACATCATAGCAAGCACCATATCCAATAGAGCATGACTATGACATTCGAATACACCATCACACTATGGTGTTCCAGGTAGCGTGAGTTGTGAAATAACTTTCACATTGTCTAAAGTTGTATACCAAACTCGTAACTCAGATATTCATCTCCATGACCATATCGCAGACATTTCTTCTTGTCACGATGATCTTAAACTTCACTCTGAATTTGCTTGAACCTTTCAAACGATTCAGACTTGTGGTTCATTAAGTAAATATACACTATATCTACTCAAATCATCAGCGAAGGTAAGAAAATAATGCTATCCACCTCACGCTATAAGACTCATTGGATGGCATACATCAACATGTATCATTTCTAATAAATCACTTGCCCTCTCCATCAAACCAGAAAATAGGGTCCTTAGTCATCTTGACCAAGAGGCATGGTTCGCATGTCTCAACTGATTCGAAATCGAATGAGTCCAAAGATCTATCAGCATGGAGTTTCTTCATGCGTTTTACACCAATATGACATTTAGCGGCATTGCCACAAGTATGTGGTACTATTATTATTAACTTTGTATCCTTTGGCATCAATGTTATCAACATGTGTATTACTACAATCAAGCTTCAACAAACCATTCTCACAGGGTGCGTGACCATTGAAGGTATTATTCATGTAAACAGAATAACCATTATTCTCTAACTTAAATGAATCACCATGTTGGAATAAACATGATCTAATCACGTTCATGCTCAACGCAAAACAACAAATAACATTTATTTAGGTTCGTCACTAATCCCAAAGGTAGAGAGAGCATGCGATGTTGATAACATCAACCTTGCAAACATTTCCAACACACATCGTCACCTCACCCTTAGCTAGTTCTGCGTTTATTCCGTACCTTTTATTTCGAGTTACTAACATTTAGCAACCGAACTGGTATCCAATACCCAGGTGCTACTAGGAGTAATAGCAAGGTACACATAAATAACACGTATATCAAATATACCTTTGTTGACGTTGCCAGCCTTCTTATCTACCAAGTATCTAGGGTTGTTCCGCTTCAGCGACCACTCTCCTCATAATCGAAGCACTTCGTCTCGGGTTTGGGTTCAACTTTGGGTTGCTTCACTGGAGCAGCAACTGACTTGCCATCCATGAAGTTTCCCTCCTTGCCCTTGCCCTTCTCGAAACTAGTGGTTTTTACTAACCATCAACACTTGACGCTCCTTCTTGATTTCTACCTTCGCGGTGTCAAACATCGTGAATAGCTCAGGGATTATTATTTCTATCCCTGGTATTTTATAGTTCATCACGAAGTTCTTGTAGGTTAGTGATAGTGACTTGGAGAACTATATCAATCACTATCTCATTTGGAAGATTAACTCCCATTTGATTCCAGCGATTGTAGTACCCAGACAATCTGAGCACATGCTCAACGATTGAGCTGTTCTCCTTCATCTTGTAGAAAATGAATCTCGTTGGAGAACTCATATCTCGCAACACGGGCATGACCCTGAGATCCTAATTTCAACTCTTAGAACATCTCATATGGTCCGTGACGTTCGAAACGTTTTAGAGCCTCAATTCTAAGCCGCAATGCATGACGCACTAGACTATCAAGTAGTCATCAGAACGTGCATGTCAGATGTTCACAACATCTACAGACGATGCTAGAGGGGTTGGCGCACCGAGCGGTGCATTAAGGACATAATCCTTCTTTGCAGCAATGAGGACAATCTCAAATCACGGACCCAGTCCGCAATATTGCTACCATCATCTTTCAACTCTATTTCTCTAGGAACATATAAAAATTCAAGGGAGCTATAGCGTGAGTTAGTAATCTACAACATAATTTTGCAAAGACACTACTGACTATGTTCATGATAATGAGTTCAGTTAATCATATTACTTAAGAACTCCCACTCAAATTGACATCCCTCCGGTCATTCGAGTGATACATGATCCAAATTCACCAACTCAAGTCCAATCATCATTTGAGTTGAGGTCGTTTCAATGGTGAACATCATCATGTTGATCATATCTACTATATGACTCATGTTCGACCTTTCGGTCTCTTGTGCTCCGAGGCCATGTCTGTACATGCTAGGCTCGTCAAGTTTAACCCGAGTGTTCTGCATGTGCAATACTGGCTTGCACCCATTGTATGTGAACATAGAGTCTATCACACCCGATCATCACGTGGTGTCTCGACACGACGAACTTTCGCAATGGTGCACACTCAAGGAGAACACAATTTATCTTAAAATTAAGTGAGGGATCACCGTATAATGCTACCGTCGTCCTAAGCAAAACAAGGTGCATAAATGGATTAACATCACATGCAAATCATAAGTGACATGATATGGCCATGAACTTGTGCTTTTGATCTCCATCTTGAAAGCACCGGATGATCTCCATCGTCACCACCATGACGCCATGATCTCCATCAACATGTCGCCATCGGGGTTGCCTCGCCCATCATGCTTGTACTACTATTGCTACCGTTTAGCGATAAAGTAAAGCATTACATAGCACTTAATGATTGACACGCAGGCCATACAATAATTAAAGACAACTCTATGGCTCCTGCCGGTTTCCATACTCATCGACATGCAAGTCTCAATATTCTATACTACACATGATCCTCTCATACATCACATATATCACATCATGTAATTGGCCATATCACATCACAACATACCCTGCAAAAACAAGTTAGACGTCCTCTAATTGTTGTTGCATGTTTTACGTGGATACCACGGGTATCTAGCAAGAACAATTCTCACCTACGCATAAACCACAACGGTGATACATAAGTTCCTTTTCAACCTTCTCAAGGACTGCCTTTGTCGAATCTCATCCAACTAAAGTAGGAGAAACTGACACCCGCCATCCATCTTTGTGCAACGAGGTTACACGTCAGTCGATGGAACCGGTCTCTCGGAAGCGTATGAGTAAGGTTGGTCCGGGCCGCTTCATCCCACAATACCATTGAACCAAAACACGACCAAGGGAGGAATCAATCTAAGCATCAACGCCCACGAACTCTTTGTGTTCTACTCGAGATCTCATCTACACATAGACCTAGCTCTGATACCACTGTCAGGGAACGTTGCATGGGAAAAAAATTCCTACGCACACACAAGATCTATCCATGGTGATGAGCATCTACGAGAGGGAGAGTGGATCTACATACCCTTGTAAATTGCTAAGCACGAAGCGTTAAGAAACGGGGTTGGTGTAGTCGAATGTCTTCGCGATCCAAATCGCCGAGCATCCCGCGATCTAATCATGATCCGTCCCGCGGTCCAATCACGATCCATCCCGCAAACTCATCACGATCCGTTCCGCGATCTCATCACGATCCGTCTTGCGATCTTGATGACCGTCCTTCCGATCTAGTGCCGAACGGACGACATCTCCGTGTTCAAAACACGTACAGCTTGATGACGATCTCCGCCTTCTTGATCCAGCAAGAGGGAGAGGATAGGTAGACGAGTTCTCTGGCAGTGTGACGGTGCCGCGGCGATGGTGGTGGAGCAATTCCGGCAGGGCTTCGTCTAAGCACTGCAGAAAACCGATCTAGAGGAGAAACTATGCACTAGAGGAACGGGTAGCACGTGGCTGAAAATCTTTTGCCAAAACCCTAAAACCCTCTAGTATATATAGGATTAGAGGAGGAGGAGGCTTGGCTCCCAAGGAGCCAGCCCTTGGGTCGGCCGTACTAGGAGGGAGGAGTCCTCCTCCTCTACTCCTAGTAGGATTAGGACTACTTCCTAATTTAGCCCTTTTTGCCTTTTTCCACCTTTTTCCTTTTGGGCTTTTCTTCCCAGCCGCATGGGCCCTTTGTGGGACTTAATCCAGCCCACTAAGGGCTGGTATTCATCCTCCATGGTCCATGTAGCCTCTTGGGTCGAAATACCCCTCCCGATGGTCTCCCGGTACACTACCGGCACTCTCGGTACACTACCGATGAGCCCGATACTTTTCTAGCGACCAAAATAGGACTTCCTATATATCAATATTTACCTACGGACCATTCCAGAGCTCCTCGTGATGTCCGGGATCTCATCCGGGACTCCTATCAACCTTCGGTCACAACCATACATAACTCTATACTACCGAAACGTCACCGAACCTTAAGTGTGCAGACCCTGCGGGTTCAAGAACTATGTAGACATGACCGAGACACCTCTACGGTCAATAACCAATAGCGGGACCTGGATACCCATATTGTTTCCTACATATTCAGTTAATCTCGTATGATGTTCCCTTTGTTCTTCGGTATGTTACTTGCCCAAGATTCGATCGTCGGTATCTCCATACCTAGTTCAACCTTGTTACCAGCAAGTATCTTTACTCGTTCCGTAATAGAAGATCCCATGACTAACACTTAGTCACATTGCTTGCAAGGCTTATTGTGATGTTGTATTACCGAGTGGGCCCTGAGATACCTCTCCGTCACATGGAGTAACAAATCCAAGTCTTGATCCATGCCAATCCAACCGACACCCTCGGAGATACCTGTAGAGCACCTATATAGTCACCCAGTTACGTTGCAATGTTTGATACACACAAGGTACTCCTCTGGTGTGAGTGAGTTGCATGATCTCATGGTCATAGGAACAAATACTTCACATGCAGAAAAGAGTAGCAATAAACTGACATGGTCATATGCTACGTTTGTAGTTTGGGTCTTGTCCATCACATCATTCTCCTAATGACGTGATCCCGTTATCAAATGACATCTCATGTCCATGACTAGGAAACCATAGCCATCTTTGATGAACGAGCTAGTCTATTAGAGGCATACTAGGGACATGGTGTTGTCTATGTATCCACACATGTATTTGAGTTTCCGATCAACACAGTTATAGCATGGATAATAAACAGTTATCATGAACAAGGACATACGATAATAACCAATTTATTATTGCCTCTAGGGCATATTTGCTACAATATTTTAGTTGTTGTTGATTATGTTACGAAGTGAGTAGAAGTTATTCCAACTACTAGTGCTGATCATAACACATCTACTAAGATGCTTAAAGAAGTTATTTTCCCTAGATTTGTAGTACCCAGATATTTAATGACTGGTGGTGGTTCACATTTTATTCATGGTGCTTTCCATAAATTGCTTGCTAAATATGATGTTAATCATAGAATTGCATCTCCTTATCATGCTCAGTCTAGTGGTCAAGTAGAATTAAGCAATAGAGAAATTAAGTTGATCTTGCAAAAGACAGTTAATATATCTAGGAAGAATTGGTCTAAGAAACTTGACGATGCATTATGGGCTTATAGAAATACTTACAAGAATCCTATGGGTATATCTCCGTATAAAATGGTTTATGGTAAATCATGTCACTTACCTCTAGAGCTAGAGCATAAAGCTTATTGGGCAATCAAAGAGCTCAACTATGATTTCAAACTTGCTGGTGAGAAGTGGTTATTTGATATTAGCTCACTTGATGAATGGAGAACCCAGGCCTATGAGAATGCCAAGTTGTTTAAAGAAAAAGTGAAGAGATGGCACGATAAAAGGATACAAAAGCGTGAATTCAATATAGGTGATCATGTCTTGCTATACAATTCTCGTTAAGATTTTTTGTAGGTAAACTTCTCTCTAAATGGGAAGGGCCTTACATTGTTGAGGAAGTATATCATTTCGGTGCCATCAAGATAAAAAACGCCGAAGGCACAAATCCAAAGGTGGTAAACGGGCAATGAGTCAATCATTGTATATCAGGTACTCCCATTAATGTTGAAACCAATGTTACCAATACCATAACTCTGGAAGAGCAAATTAGGGAGACCTACCAGAACGTTTCGGACTCCGAAAAGGAATAGGTACGTGGTACGGTAAGTAAACCGACTCCAAAACTTTACCAATAGCAATTTTACTCAGTTTTGGAATATTTAAAAATTTAGGAAAATTAAAAGTAGTCCGGAAGATGCACAAGGAGGCGACAAGCCTGCTAGGCGCGACCACCCCCTCGCCGTGCCTAGGGGGCTTGTCACCACCCCGTGCGCCCTCTAGACTCCGTTTTCTTGTGGTACACCCCTTCGGGTCGAGAAAAAAATCATTTTTATAATCTCCCAAAGGTTTGCACTTTCATATCACGACAATACCTCCTGTTTCCGTTTTGAGTTGTTCCTGCAGCACATTTAGAGCAAGATATCTTCGCAAGTGTCGACCGGGGAGAGTCGTGTTTCTCACCCGACACGAGAGCCCAAGGCATACATTGAATCTAACCACTTTGGGCGAACCATAGAGGAGGATATGGAGTCTGACTTAAAAAGGGTGGATTCCATGGAGGAAGACCAAGAACTTAACTCTCATCCATAACCTGGAGCCATGTTAGAGGAACTTCTGAGCTCAACTATCCCAAATTTGGTCATTCATCCCAATGCTAAATTTATTACTTATGAAAACTAGAAAAAGAGTGTTGTCTTTTCACCCGCAACAATGAAACATACATGGGTGAAGGGATCCCTAACCGTCAATGGAAAACTACACAAGGAAGTAATGGATCTCAGGCATCAAAATAACAAGCTTGAAGAGGAGAATCGCATTCTGAAGGGTATCATCGCCAAGAATATCGCACCATCACCTCCGAAGAAGGGCATCTAAACACATGGGTATGGGCACTCCCCTTGGCTGGTGCCAAGCTTGGGGGAGGCGCCCCGGTATCGTATCATCATGACACCTTTTTCCTTTTTCCCTTTTCTTGTTTTTCTTAGTTTGATCCTTTTTTATTTTGTTTTGATCTAGTAGAATAAAGTGTTAGTATGATCTACCTTTTAGTTTTTTCTTTTTCTCCCCTTATGTACGCAAACTGAGAGTTATATAATAAATAGTAGTTTCGATGAGAGGGCTTTGCTAGATTATTATGATCTTGAGAGTGATGAATAAACAATAATAGAATAAAAGCAAAGACTAGACATAATGATCTCATGGGGAGTGATGACTTCGCTTATAAAAAGTATGTCGATTGAAATTTGTTGGGAGTTAACAAACATAGTAATTGGTCATTGGTGCAATTGAAAAGGAAGTGATAAAGAAAGAGAGATTCACATATAAATATATTATCTTGGAGATCTTTTATGATTGTGACCACTCATTAAAATATTACATGCCAAGAAGTTGATGTTGGACAAGGAAGACAACATAAAGGTTATTATTGCTTGCCTCTGAATAGAAGCTATATGGTTTTAGATCCTCCAACATGTAGTGCTTGGTTCCACATCATATCAGCCAAAACTTCCACACCAAGTAGAGATACTACTTGTGCATACAAACACCTCAACCCAGTTTTTGCCATGAGATTCCACCATACCTACCTATGGATTGGATAAGATCCTTCAAGTATGTTTTCATCGGTGCAAAAGGCAATAAAAATTGCTCATAAATATGTGTGATCGTTTAGTGTAAGGGAAATAAGCGTTGTACAAACTTGTGATAGTAAAGAAATAAAAGCGACATACTGGATAATAAAGGTTGCTATCACAAAGGGCAATACAACGTGGAGTTCCTTTGCACTAAGGGTTTGTGCATCCCAAAATAAAAAGTGCATGACAACCTTTGCTTCCCTCTATGTCGTCGTTTTCTCACGACAGATGCCATAGGGTGGCTTATCGTGGGTTGTTGGGGCCGAAGGACGCCGATGGGCTCCGGGTGCGAGATTGGGCACAGGCGGTGATGACACACGATGTACCCAGGATCAGGGCCCTCCGAGGGAGGTAACACCCCTACTCCTGCTTGGTTTATTTGGATGGATGAGTATGTATACAAGGGCGCTCCTAGAGCTGTGTTAGGAGGAGGAATAAGGAGCAGCCGGCTCGTCTTCCTCCACTGCAGGAGGGGGGTTTGAGAGCTCTGTGTGTGTGTGCGGGGGTGATCGTCCGTCCCCGTTGCATGGGGGGCTCGGGGGTTTTATAGGCCAACCCCCCGACTCTTATAATATGTTCTAAGTAGAACAACAAGGGACCCGGCTGGCAGCCTCTCCGGCTAGCCTGGGGGTCCCGCTATTCGCGTCGTCTCATCACTTGTAGGGGCCACCGGCTGAGCGGTCCCATCTCTTGCTGGGGCCCACCGGCCGGCCTGGTGATTGGCCCTCGCCCAACTGCCGCAGCATGGGCAGCCGAGTTGGCGTTGCCTAGCGCCAGCCGGCCAAAGTCTTTGGTACGGCTGGCTGCACTATAGCCACGCCGGGACAAGTAATCGAGTGGGCGAGGGTGTGTCGGCACTATTCCCTCGCCCGGTCGCGCTTGTCGAGGTCAGCAGCCTGGACGGCCGGAATGTAGCCACGCTCTGTAGTGCGTCAGCAGCCATTGTAGCCAAAGGGCTGCCCGTCGTGCCGGTTGTGTCGTGTCGCCGTACCCGCGCGCAGAGGAATGGGATACCACATGTCGGTCCCAAGGTCAATGCAAGAGGTGGCCCAGGAGCAGCCCGCCGCGCCCAGCCAAGGGAGGGTCGGGCCGGCTCCCTGACCGGCTGACGAGGATATGTACCTAGGGTAGGGTCCTATGCAAGGCCCACCTACCCTACCTAAGGACACTACATGGGAGGACTTGAAGATCAAGCAGGAACTTCCGAGTGGATCCCTAGAGACGTCCAAGGCCACTTGACAGTAATCCACTCGGAGCTCCTCCTCTCACTCGACAGTCGCGTGTCACTCGACAGACCTCGCTTCACTCGATGCCAAAAGACCAGGAGCCATCATCAAGAGCCCAACGGGCAGACGCTGGCTTAATGGCCCATAATAGCTTTTACTACGTACGTTACCTGTAACGTCAGACTTTACACCCCATGACCAGACCCTTTGATGCGGGGCCATTATGAGGGGCAGCAAACTCTATATAAGCCGCCCTCCCCTCCTGCACAAGGGTTAGCAACTATTGTAATCTCAACATTCCACTCGACATAGAGCTTCCGAGGACTGAGACGTAGGGCTGTTACCTCCACGAGAGGGGCCTGAACTCATACATCTGTGTGTACACCCTCGCCGTAGCTAGGACTCTGCCCTCTCCAGTCGTACCCCTACCATCTACTATCCGGCTCGTTCCCACGATAGTTGGCACCCACCATGGGGCAGGCGTCTAAGCGACATCCGGCGAGGTTGCATTTTTCATCCTTCCACATGTCTTCCGGTGGTGTTTTTGCTCTGGGCCACGAGATCTATTTCAGAGCGCTCACTTTCATCACCGATGATTCGGCATGGCTCTAGGAGGCACCTCTTGATGTTGAGGCGCTCCCGGTCCACGGGGCCTCGCATTTTCGCGCGAGTTCGTGTGGCGTGTTGCTGCATCAGCCGTCGACCCCATACGCATCGGCTCCTTTCACCGTTTGCGGTCGCAAGCTGTCCGGCCGCTCACGACTCCAGCGGTGGGTTGAACACGCAGCGGCGCGTTAAGCTTCTTCATAGGTTGCGGCACTCGAGCCTGTTGAGTCCCTTCATGGCGTGTTCGAGTCGGATTCCGATCCGTCCGACGTGCCTTCCAAGTGTGAGAGCTGCGATCCCATAGCAGAGGTCTTGATGGCGGGCTCTCATCAGAGCTCACCGCCTGGCTTTGTTCGTGGCAAGCACGAGGCTGGAGGCCCGTCGAACGTGCAGTCGCGTCACAATGAGAAGGTCCTTCATACCACCATCGTCGTTGAGACCGCCGAGCCCAGGCTTTGGAGGCCGTGCGTGTTCGTCTGGAAGAGCTCCAGGCAGAGATCGACAAGCGCGCCCGTCCGCGTCCCAGTCAACGTCAGCGACAGCTATTCCCGACTGGATCTCACGATGGCATTGAGGTATATCGAACTCCTGTGCTTAATGTTGCTATTGCTGCTAGGATAGCATATTCCATTCAGCCATCCCGGTCAGAGGCTGGTACAGGGCTGTTGCAGATCAGAGCGCTGTTGGATGCAGCACAACGTCAGAATTCAGCAGTTTCTTAGTCCCTTCACAAGATACATAGCAATTCACCCAAGGCAAAGACTGTTCAGTCGGCACACAGTCCTGGATCACCCTTGCATCGTCGAGGCGGTAGTTTTCATGAGGGGCAAGACAGAGATCAGCATCACCGCGAAGACCACCATCGAGTGCCCACTCCTCCACAGAGTGGTCAGTACGCGCCCCGGTGATGAGCGGGACGCGGACTTTGATGCCCACGCCTACCTTCTTCAGAAGCAGATCAACAAGAGCAGAGCCTACAGAGAAGGACACAACAGAGATGTCCCGAGTGGAAGCTCAGCTGTAGTGTCTAGTCCAGAGTGTTTCAGCAGAGCTATACGTTTTGTGGAGATTCCCCCCAACTTCAGAATGGTGGCGGGGATCGGATAGTTTTCTTGTGAAACAAAACCAGAGAATTGGCTAGATGATTACCGAGTGGCTGTGCAGATTGGCGGCGGGAATGACAATGTCGCAATGAAGCACCTGCCTCTTATGTTGGATGGTCCAGCTCGAGCTTGGTTGAATCGTTTGGCTCCTTCCAGCCTACATTGTTGGGAATATCTTGCCCCAGGACGTTTGAGGACACTTGCAAGCGCCCCGCAGGTCTGGTCGACTTAAAGCACAGCATCCAGAAGCCCGGTGAAACCTTAAGGGACTATATTCAGCGATGGTCCACCCTGCATCATACGGTGGAAAATGTGTCGGAACACCAGGCTGTTTGTGCCTTCAAGGCCGGTGTGAGATATAGAGAGCTGTACTTGAAGTTCGGGCACACTGGTGACATTTCACTCAGCGAGATGATGGAAATTGCCACTCGCTACGCCGATGGCGAGGAAGTAGACCGCCTCCGTAGTGGCAAAGGAAAAGTGGTCGCCAACGAGTCTGGCGGCGGCAACAATAGGAAACAAAAGCGGAAGGCTGAAGACCCAGCTTCGGCAGAGGCGGCAGCACTGGCGACTCAGTCGAAGAACAAGGCCAAGGACAAGGCTCAATATGCCCCCAAGAAGGGGAAGGGTCAGCCAGGAACCGATATCTTGGATCAGCCGTGTGTGATTCATACGAAGAAAGATGCAGAAGGCAACCTGATTTTGCCCAAGCACACCACTCGACAATGTTGAACCCTCATCCAGCAGTTCAAGGGAGACCAGTCGAGTAGGAAATCTGCTGAAAAATAAGATGAAGATGAAGAAAAGGAAACATTCCCAGATGTGACTGCTACACCGGTGATCTTTGCTAATGTCGAGAGCAAGAGCCGTCTGAAATTCATAAATTGAGAGATCAACATGGTTGTGCCAGACACCCCCACCTACCTCAAATGGTCTCAGTATGTTGTCACATTCGACCAGGCTGACCATCCTGCTCGTGTGGTCACACCCGGTCGACAGGCTATGGTAGTTGATCCGGTGGTGTAGGGGACTCGACTCAGAAAGGTCCTCATGGACGGTGGCAGCGGCCTGAACATTCTGTATGCGGATACCCTGAAGGAGATGGGCATTCCTACGTCCCTTCTCAGTGAAAGCAGCATGCATTTTCACGGGGTCATCCTAGGAAAGAAGACGAAGTCACTCGGCCGGATAGCATTGGATGTGACATTCGGAGATAGCAAAACTTTTCGAAAAGAAAAGTTGACGTTTGAAGTCGTGGATTTCAAGAGTGCTTATCACGCCATTTTGGGCCGACCCGCTTATGCACGTTTCATGGCCCAACCATGTTACGTGTATCTCAAGCTGAAAATGTGTAGCGACCCGACCTGAAAGGTCGAATCTCCGGTGTTTCTGTACCATCCCAAGATCATGCTGGTACACACATGGTACATCAATGTATATATCAAAGGGAAATCACACAGCATTAATTAATCAAAATCTCATATCGAGTCCTTTATTACAATAAGGATTACAATAAAGTGGCTGAAGGCCAACTCATGAGATAAACTAAACCAAAACTTGCGGAAGCTCCAAAGGTAGTTGAGTCCATCTGACTCCAAGGGCATCTCATCGAGCATAGAGCGTATCCTCACTCCTGGTCGGAAAAGTACTCTGCAACATGATACGTTGCAGCCGTATAGGTCAGCATATTGAATATGCCAGCAAAATCAGAAGAGAGGAGGGGTAAAGTAATCATCTAGTCTATATGCAAATATGGCAGGTGGGGTGGTAAGTTTTTGCATAAAGCCAAATTTTTCCTACAACAAGAGAGGGCAAAAGCATCATTACTACAATGTTGGTTGATTAATGAGATGGTTCCACCAACCAATTCTCATACCCAAGTTGACATTTAAAATACCCACGTCAATGTAATTTATGGTGCTGAGAGTTCCAGATAGTTTCAGTTCCTTTGGCTCAAACTGTCCATGACCGTGGACACGGCTAATCGATTAGGTTTGGGTACTCTACAGAGTTTTGCACACGTTCCCCACAAGATTTGATCGCCTCCGTTGGATTTCTCTCACTTCATGGTGTTTGAGAAACGGATGACCAAAACATGGTCTTCTAAAGGGTTTCCCTGAGACTCTGTCGATGCCCATCCTTTCCTACCGTTCTTCTACATCTCGTAGCATCGCCTGTCCAGGGTCACCAAGATATCCAACCAAGCCACAACCCATAATGGCTTGTGGCTGTGCAGGTAAACCTTGGGTCTTGAAGCATCCATCCATCTCTTTGTGCCTAGGTGAACCTTTCCGCATGAATACTGGCACTTCTCCAGCATCATCTAGGCTAACCACTGGTTAATCCAGGGCGCCATTCAACCATCATCCACCTAGAGGTAAGTTGAAAACTTGGAGTCTTGAAGACTTGATCATCATGTAGGTCTTGAAATTATTAACTCACAACTCTCATGAATAACACAACCAACCCCGTCTACTAATAGCATAGCAAAATGTAAATCAACGTTTCCCGGGGCCAATGTGTCAAAGGGTTGAGGGGTACCTACCACATGATACTACAACAAGTAACCAAGTTTCCAGATTACCTACTTTGCATGCAATTGGGGAGATGGAAGAACTAATGCAATAAAACATAGGTATACATGGTCAAAGTGACTTGCCATACTGATGATCCTCGTAATCAAGTGACTCTAGATAACAAGCTTCGCACTCCGGATGATCTAACGAATCAAACAAGAGCACACCATAAGCAAAAACACAATACAATTCATTCAATAGCAAGGTAAACAAATGCTTCAACAAACAAAATCAAAATCAAAAGAAGAATCACTTAAAGTATAAGACTATAAAATTGGGGTCAAAATCCCTACTAAGACATACAAGTCAAAAAAAATTGGTTTTGAACAACTAGACATTTTAGATAACAGAAAAGTAAATATAAAATTTTATTTGAAAACAGAAAGTATTTCATTATAAAAGTATTGTGCTAAAAGAAGTACTACAAAACTTCTTCTAAACAATATACATGGTGAAGACAAGATGAACCTATTCAAACTAGAGCACAAAACAATTTGAAAAAACATATTTTATTAACAGAAAAATACACCTAAAGTTAAGTCAATAGAACATAATGAAATCTAAAAACAAAAGTTAAACTAATTCAGGTTCAAATTAAATAAAAATCAATTTAGTTAAAATCTATTAATTACTAAACAGATTCTATTTTTGTTAAAAACAGTAACCAAATTCATTCTAAAAATTCTCAAATTATGTAGAATGATAGGTTTAACTAATACCAAACAGTGGCAAAAAGATTCACTCAAAAATATATTTTTAAACCCTAGTCATACAGATTTTAGTAATTTAAACAAATTTGATTAGATTCAAAATTTAAAGTTCAAATTTGAAATCTAAGCATACAGACATAATCTACATCAAATTTGTGAACTAATGCAAAAAGAATCCACTAAAAACACCACATATTTTAAAAGATATGATAAAAACAAAAACAGAATACATTCTATTTTCTAAAACAGAAAAGAAAAAGAAAAACTTCCTATCTATCGGACAGGGTCAATGTGTCAGGTTGTGATTGGCCACGAGGGCGTGCCTGTGAAAGCTAACGAGCAGACGACCGAAGCGTAGAGGAAAACGTTTCGCTGTTTAAATCTTATAATGGGGAGCGTTGGATCTACATCTAACGGTCCAGGAGGGGTCCGGTGGTTTACAGAGCGGAGGAGGAGGTTCCGGCGGAGTCGACGGCGGCCGGAGGTCGAAGGTGGTCGGGGGCGACGGTGCGGTGGTCGGGGGCGATGTCCGAAGTGCTCAGGCAACGGCGACGAAGCTCCGGCGTCGATTGGCGGCGTCGGACGGGGCTGGGGATGACGGAGGCGACGGTCTCGAGCTCAGGAGGGTTCGGTTGGAGTCCGAACTCCGGCGAGGTGGTGCGGCGGCGTTCTGGCAAGGTAGAGTGGGGGCTCAGGGTGGCATGGAGCACGGCGAGGGCTGGGGCTTTTATAGGCTAGGTGCGGGCTCAGGGGAGGGAGAGAGGAGGGAGATCCGGACAGAGGGATCTCCGGCGAGGTGGCGCGCGCGAGGAAGGAGACGGGCGAGCGGATGACGCTGTCGGTCAATGGGTCCCGCTTGCCAGTGAGAGAAAAGGTGAGGTTAGCGCGTCGGTTGACCAATTCGAATTGAATTCGGGAGTTAAAGCCTGTGGGCCGGCCCGATTCGTTTTAAAAACTTTTCTTTTCTATTTCCAGTGCAATAAAAACTCTTTTAATGCATTCAAAACAATTCCAAACATAGGAATTATATATATCAAAATGATCAGGAAAATTAATGCTATTTAATGAACATTTTTCCTCTGTCATATTGAATATCTTTTAAAAATTTATTTTCAGAAAATGCCTAATTGATTTTAAATCCTTTTGAGATAAATTTTCAAATGACCCCCTGGTTTAATTGCTCAAATATTTCACCAAGATGCCCCTGGTGTGGAGTGTCATGTTACTCCTCTCTTTCTTTGAACATTTCCAAAGGTTTTCAAATAGATGAAACAGATACATGGAAAATAGAAATGGGCCTTTCAAAATTTTAAAAGAAGCACTTCAACAAATTCATTACATTCCAACAATGATGATGATGCATAGATATATATATCATAACATTCCAAAATGAAGTTTTGGGATGTTACAAACCTACCGACCTTAAGATGAATCTCGCCCTCGAGATTCGGGTTGGCTAGAAAATAGGTGCGGGTGGTCTCTATGAAGATCTTCTTCGCGTTCCCAGGTGGCTTCTTCCTTGGTGTGGTGACTCCATAGAACCTTACAGAACTTGATGGCCTTGCTTCGGGTAACTCTGTTGGTAGTCTCGAGGATTTTGACAGGCTTCTCCTCGTAGGTCAGGTCACTGTCAAGTTGTATGGCCTCTAGGGGCACCGTGTCTCTCAAAGGAATATCAGCCATCTCAGCATGGCATTTCTTTATCTGGGAAGCATGGAAAACATCATGAACTCCGCACAGTCCTTCCGGCAATTCCAGCTTGTATGCAATTTCGCCTCTACATTCCAGAATTGTTTTGGGGCCTATGAACCTGGGTGCTAACTTTGTTTTAACACCAAACCTCTTGATTCCTCGAAGTGGGGACACACGAAGATATGCTCGATCCCCTACTTCATATGTCACCTCCTTGCGTTTGTTATCAGCATAGCTCTTCTGCCGGGATTGAGCTATCTTGAGTCAGTCTCGGATCAGTTTGACTTTGTCTTCAGAATCTCTGGTAAGATCGGGACCAAAAAGTTTTCGGTCTCCAACACCATCCCACGTCAATGGTGTTCTGCACCTCCTTCCGTATAAAGCTTCAAAAGGGCCATCTTTGGACTGATCTGATAGCTATTGTTGTATGAGAACGCTGCGTAAGGTAAGTTGTCATCCCAACTGGACCCATATTCTAGTGCACAAGCTCTCTACATGTCCTCCAGAATCTGGTTCACTCTCTCAGTCTGTCCATCGGTCTGCGGATGAAAAGTTTTACTGAACTCCAGCCCTGTACCCAAAGTTTCATGTAGCTGATGAAAAAACTTTGAGGTAAATTGTGTTCCTCTATCTGACACGATACTCCTCTGAACTCCATGCAGACATACGATCCTGGTCATATATATCTTGGCTAGCTTAGCACTGGTATAGGTGGTCTTCACTGGAATGAAATGAGCCACCTTGGTCAAACGATCGACCACTATTCAGATGGAATCATATCCTGAACAGGTCCTAGGTAGTCCTGTGATGAAGTCCATACCAAGCTTATCCCATTTCCACTCGGGTATCGGCAAAGGTTGGAGTAACCCTGCTGGTTTCTGATGTTCTGTCTTTACTCGGTGACAAACATCACATATCACAATATGTTTGGCAATATCTTTCTTCATACCTATCCACCAGTAACTTTCCTTCAAATCCAGGTACATCTTGGTGTTGCCTGTGTGTATCGAGTATGGTGAATCGTGGGCTTCTTGAAGTATCAACTTCCTGAGCTCTGGGTCATTGGGCACATAGATTCGGTTCTCAAACCATAGAGTACCCTGTTCATCTTCACGAAAGCCTTTAGCCTTGCCTTCCTTCATTCTCTGCTTTATCTCAGCTATCTCCTTGTCCGATTTCTGGGCTTCTCGAATTCTTTTGGTCAAGGTGGATTGAATATGTAGTGTGGCAACATATCCTTGCGGAACTATCTCTAACCGAAGCTCTCTGAGATCTTTGGTTAAGTCCTGGGGTAATCCTCCGGCCATGAGTGCGTTCACATAACTCTTACGACTCAAAGCATCTGCCACAACATTTGCCTTTCCTGGATGGTAATGTAATCTCATGTCATAGTCCTTGATTAACTCTAACCATCTCCTATGTCTGAGGTTCAACTCCTTCTGCGTGAAGATATACTTCAGGCTCTTATGATCAGTGTACATGTCACAACTATTTCCGATAAGGAAATGTCTCCAGGTCTTGAGTGCGTGCACTACGGCTGCTAGCTCCAAATCATGGGTGGCATAATTCAACTCATGGGGTCGTAGTTGTCTGGATGCATATGCTACAACTTTTCCCTCCTGCATGAGTACTCCTCCAAGTCCTTGACGGGATGCATCACAATAAACCTGGAAGTCCTTCCGAATGTTTGGCAGTATCAACACTGGGGCTGTGACCAAACGTTTCTTCAACTCCTGGAAACTGGCCTCGCATTCCTCAGTCCAGATATACTTAGACTCTTTCTTCAACAACTCTGTCATGGGCTTGGCAATCTTTGAGAAATTCTCAATGAATCTCCGGTAATATCCGGCAAGTCCGAGGAAACTGCGGATCTCCTTAACTGAGGTGGGTGACTTCCACTCAGTGACTGCTTCAACCTTAGCGGGGTCTACTGCTATTCCTTCTCCGGAAATAACATGTCCAAGGAATCCGACTTCCGTCAGCCAGAATTCACATTTACTAAACTTGGCATATAACTGATGCTCCCTAAGCTTCTCCAGAACTAAACGCAAGTGTTCCTTGTGTTCTTCCTCGCTCTTGGAGAATATCAAAATGTCATCGATGAACACCACGACAAACTTGTCCATATATTCCATAAACACTTTGTTCATCAAATTCATGAAGTAGGAAGGAGCATTAGTCAAACCAAAGGACATGACTGTATACTCATATAAGCCATACCTGGTGGTGAAAGTTGTTTTGGGTATATCCTGTTCACGAATCTTCAGTTGGTGATACCCTGATCGAAGATCGATCTTGGAGAATACTTTGGCGCCTACTAGCTGGTCAAACAGGTCATTAATCATCGGCAGAGGGTACTTATTCTTGATAGTCACCTTGTTCAATGCACGATAATCGACCACCATCCTCAAGGTTTTGTCTTTCTTCTCCACCAAAAGAATTGGGGCTCCCCAAGGTGATGAACTTGGGCGAATATATCCCTTATCCAATAGCTCCTTAATCTGCTTCTTGATTTCTACTAAATCATTTGCGGGCATTCGATAGGGTCTCTTGGAAATTGGGGTCGTCCCTGGTAGTAGCTCTATTAGAAACTCAATCTCCCTATCTGGTGGCATGCGTGGTAATTCCTCCGGGAATACATCTGGAAACACTTGTACAACCGGCACTTCCTCCTGAACAACTCATGTGAGGGAGTTCAACCGAGCACTCATCTGTGTGCGTCGGGATACATACTTAATCCTCTTGTTCTCTGGAGTGGTGAGTGAAATAGACTTGCTGGGGCAATCAAGGTTTCCTTCATACTTGGTCATCCAATCCATGCCTAGGATTACATCCAATCCCTGGGATTCTAAGATGATGAGGTCGGTAGGAAAAACATGGTTTCCTATGTGGAGTTTCAAGGCGTGGCATCCTATCCCTGCCATCATCATACCCCCTGGGGAATTGACCTTAATGGGCTGACTAATGGTTCTGGTGGGTAAACCATACTTTGCCACAACTACCCTTGATATGAATGAATGAGTTGCACCAGAATCAAGAAGTGCCATAACTGGACGTGAATGCAATAAAAACTTACCAACCACAGTCTCGGGCTGATCATAGACTTCTTCCACATCGAGGTGGTTCACCTGAGCACGAGGAAAAGGATTTGGCTTCTTAGCTGCGAAGTTGCCGTTGTTGTTGCTGTTTCCATTTCCTTGCTTGTTCTGAGGGCATTCAGTGGCATAGTGCCCTATCTTCTGACACTTGAAGCAGGTGATATGGTTCAGATCCTTCTGAGCTGGAGCGGGACGATGTTGGTTGCCATTCCCACTTCCATTACCATTCTTGAAGCTGCCATTGTTGGGACGATTATTTCCATTTCCTCCATGGGTATGGCCTCCATGGTTGTGCACGGGATGAGTGTGTCCTCCATACTTACCGGTCCCTAATCCGGTATTTCCTGAGTACGGGGAGTAGCGGGGCTTCTGATGAGCTTCAGAGGTAGACTTCCCCTGTGCATACTTCCTCTTGCGGTTCTCGATTTGCTGCTGCTTCCCCTCCAAGATGAGGGCCTTATCTACCAGCTCCTGGTAGTTGTTGAAGGTAGCCACCATCAGCTGCACGCTCAACTCATCATTGAGTCCTTCCAAGAACTTGTCCTGCTTGGCTGCATCATCGGCCACATCTCCTGGTGCATAACGAGCCAACGTGCTGAAATCATCCACGTACTGGGCCATGGAACGGTTCCCCTGGCGTAAGTTGCGAAACTCACGCTTCTTCAGACTCATGGCTCCACCTGAGACATGGGTGGTGCGGAAAGCTTGCTAGAACTGCTCCCAAGTCACACAGTAATGGGGTACATGGTGGTGTAGTTCTCCCACCATGAAGCTGCTGGTCCCTCCAGTTGATGGGCGGCAAAACGCACTTTTTCAGCCTCAGTGCATCCTGCGGTGGTGAGTTCCCTCTCCATCTTGCGGAGCCAATCATCTGCCACAATGGGCTCAATGCTGCTGGAGAAAGTTGGGGGATTCAGTCTCAGAAAACGGGTGAGGTTGTCGCCTTGAGGTGGAGGGTGGTTGTCGTGGTTGTTGTTCTGATTCTGAATCAACAGCTGCATCAGGGCGTTCTGCTGCTGGAGAAGTTGTGTGAGCTCTGGCAGGAAAGTGAAGTCGGGCTCACGTCGCGGAGGCATCTTGCTGTTTTCAGAGGGGTGAGAATTAGAATAGAACAATGACCTAAAAGGGAAATTCACTACCCATATGCAATGCAACAAACATAAACATCGAGATACAAATCTCCAAAATCAAACTAAACATCGACCTACGTTTTAACGACGAAAATGAAAATACATGGGGGCATAACTAAAGTTCTCCTCAAAATTACATGGTGAAGGGGCCTCCTCCGGTGGTACTCTCCTCATAGTCATCATCGTTGATGATCAAAGGAGCCATGTCTCCTTCTAGATGAAGATTTTCACCCCTGTCCATTTGTTCCTCCAGAGTTGCAATGCGAGTGTTCAGCTTATCGATCCTCTCTAAGAGATCCTTCACCTCATACTCATGCTCGTACTCGGCTTCCCATAAGTCAGCTTCGAGGTCAATCTCACGGTTCATCAGCCTCTTGATCGTCTTTGTGTCGACACGTACCCGAAGCTCCAAGGTCCTGATGTGTGTCTCCAAAGTCTGGATATAGGAAGTGGTGGTGTCTTTAGTGGGAGTGGTTATGATATTGCCATTGGCATCCCTGCGACAAACCACGCTGAGTCTTGGTGAAATGGTTCCACCTCTGTATTCCTCCTGAATACGTCCAAGGGCACGATGAATGGCCATGTCTCTCCCAAGTATCCAGCTGGGTGCCACAAACTTGAAGTCGATGGGTTCCTTACGATTTCCAAAGGTCTTGCCGGGGATGGGCACCTCGATCCTGAAGCGTCCGTCTTGTGGAAAAGAAATGATAGGAGTCCCGGTGATGCTTGGCAAAGCAATCCTTACGTCCCTGACGATCCTCATCAGCTCCTTGCCAACGGGCATCGTTGCGTCAGGCCGACAAAACTCCGTGATCAAAACTGGGATGAAGGTGGCCATCTATAAATTTTAAAATAAATCGGAGGGAAGTCAGAAACGAGTAGATGAGAGTATAAGAATTTTAAAGACAAAATAGAAATAAATCCTAAGGCTTTTCCAATCCTAGAGGTTACGTCCTACGGTCAGCGTGTGCTATGATACCATTTCTATAGCGACCCGACCTGAAAGGTCGAATCTCCGGTGTTTCTGTACCATCCCAAGATCATGCTGGTACACGCACGGTACATCAATGTATATATCAAAGGGAAATCACACAGCATTAATTAATTGAAATCTCATATCGAGTCCTTTATTACAATAAGGATTACAATAAAGTGGCTGAAGGCCAACTCATGAGATAAACTAAACCAAAACTTGCGGAAGCTCCAAAGGTAGTTGAGTCCATCTGACTCCAAGGGCATCTCACCGAGCGTAGAGCATATCCTCACTCCTGGTTGGAAAAGTACTCTGCAACATGATATGTTGCAGCCGTATAGGTCAGCATATTGAATATGTCGGCAAAATCACAAGAGAGGGGGTAAAGTAATCATCTAGTCTATATGCAAATATGGCAGGTGGGGTGGTAAGTTTTTGCATAAAGCCAAATTTTTCCTACAACAAGAGAGGGCAAAAGCATAATTACTACAATGTTGGTTGATTAATGAGATGGTTCCACCAACCAATTCTCATACCCAAGTTGACATTTAAAATACCCACATCAATGTAATTTATGGTGTTGAGAGTTCCAGATAGTTTCAGTTCCTTTGGCTCAAACTGTCCATGACCATGGACATGGCTAATCGATTAGGTTTGGGTACTCTGCAGAGTTTTGCACACGTTCCCCACAAGATTTGATCGCCTCCGTTGGATTTCTCGCACTTCATGGTGTTTGAGAAACGGATGACCAAAACATGGTCTTCTAAAGGGTTTCCCTGAGACTCTGTCGGTGCCCATCCTTTCCTATCGTTCTTCTACATCTCGTAGCACCACCTGTCCAGGGTCACCACAATATCCAACCAAGCCAGAGCCCATAATGGCTTGTGGCTGTGCAGGTAAGCCTTGGGTCTTGAAGCATCCATCCATCTCTTTGTGCCTGGGTGGAGCTTTCCGCATGAATACTGGCACTTCTCCAGCATCATCTAGGCTAACCACTGGTTTCTCCAGGGCGCCGTTCAACCATCATCCACCCATAGGTAAGTTGAAAACTTGGAGTCTTGAAGACTTGATCATCACGTAGGTCTTGAAATTATTAACTCACAACTCTCATGAATCACACAACCAACCCCGTCTACTAATGTAAATGAACTTTCCCGGGGCCAATGTGTCAAAGGGTTGAGGGGTACCTACCACATGATACTACAACAAGTAACCAAGTTTCTAGATTACCTACTTAGCATGCAATTGGGGAGATGGAAGAACTAATGCAATAAAACATAGGTATATATGGTCAAACTGACTTGCCTTGCTGACGATCCTCGTAATCAAGTGACTCTAGATAACAAGCTTCGCACTCCGGATGATCTAACGAATCAAACAAGAGCTCACCATAAGCAAAAAGACAATACAATTCATTCAATAGCAAGGTAAACAAATGCTTCAACAAGCAAAATCACAATCAAAAGAAGAACCACTTAAGGTATAAGACTATAAAATTGGGGTCAAAATCCCTACTAAGACATACAAGTAAAAAACTGGTTTTGAACAACTAGACATTTTAGATAACAGAAAAGTAAATATAAAATTTTTATTTGAAAACATAAAGTATTTCATTATAAAAGTATTGTGCTAAAATAAGTACTACAGAACTTCTTCTAAACAATATACATGGTGAAAACAAGATGAACCTATTCAAACTAGAGCACAAAACAATTTGAAAAAACATATTGTATTAACAGAAAAAAATACACCTAAAGTTGAGTCAACAGCACCTAATGAAATCTAAAAACAAAAGTTAAACTAATTCAGGTTCAAATTAAATAAAAAACAATTTAGTTAAAATCTATTAAGAACTAAACATATTCTGTTTTTGTTAAAAACAGTAACCAAATTCATTCCAAAAATTCTCAAATTATGTAGAATGATAGGTTTAACTAATACAAAACAGTGGCAAAAAGATTCAGTCAAACAAATATTTTTAAACTCTAGTTATACAGATTTTACTAATTTAAACAAATTTGATTAGATTCAAATTTAAAGTTCAAATTTGAAATCTAAGCATACAGACATAATCTACATCAAATTTGTGAACTAATGCAAAAAGAACCAACTAAAAACACCACATATTTGAAAAGATATTATAAAAACAAAAACAGAATACATTCTGTTTTCTAGAACAGAAAAGAAAAAGAAAAACTTCCTATCTATCGGACAGGGTCTACGTGTCAGGTTGTGATTTGCCGCGAGGGCGTGCGCGTGAAAGCTAACGAGCGGACGACCGAAGCGTAAAGGAAAACGTTTCGCTTTTTAAATCTTATAATCGGGAGCGTTGGATCTATATCTAATGATCCAGGGGGTCCGGTGGCTTACAGAGGGGAGGAGGAGGTTCCGAAGAGGTCGACGGCGGCCGGAGGTCGAAGGTGGTCGGGGGCGATGGTGTGGTGGTCGGGGCGATGTCCGAAGTGCTCAGGCGATGATGTTGAAGCGCCGTCGTCGATTGGCGGCGTCGGACGGGGCTGGGGATGACGGAGGCGACAGTCTCGAGCTCGGGAGGGTTCGCTTGGAGTCCGAACTCCGGCGAGGTGGTGCGGTGGCGTTCTGGCGAGGTAGAGTGGGGGCTCAAGGTGGAATGGAGCGCGGCGAGGGCTGGGGCTTTTATAGGCCAGGTGCGGGGTCGGGGGAGGGAGACAGGACAGAGATCCGGAGAGAGGGATCTCCGGCGAGGTGGCGTGCGCGAGGAAGGTGACGGGCGCGCGGATGACGCCGTCGGTCAGTGGGTCTCGCTTGCCAGTGAGAGAAAAGGCGAGGTTAGCGCATCGGTTGACCGATACGAATTGAATTTGGGAGTTAAAGACTGTGGGCCGGCCCGATTCTTTTTAAAAACTTTCCTTTTTTATTTCCAATGCAGTAAAAACTCTTTTAATGCATTCAAAACAATTTCAAACATAGGAATTATATATATCAAAATGATCAGGAGAATTAATGCTATTCAATGAACATTGTTCCTCTGTCATATTGAATATCTTTTAAAAATTTATTTTCAGAAAATGCCTAATTGATTTTAAATCCTTTTGAGATAAATTTTCAAATGACCCCCTGGTTTAATTGCTCAAATATTTCGCCAAGATGCCCCTGGTGTGGAGTGTCATGTTACTCCTCTCTTTCTTTGAACATTTCCAAAGGTTTTCAAATAGATGAAACAGATACATGGAAAATAGAAATGGGCCTTTCAGAATTTCAAAAGAAGCACTTCAACAAATTCATTACATTCCAACAATGACGATGATGCATAGCTATATATATATATATATATCATAACATTCCAAAATGAAATTTTGGGATGTTACAAAATGTCGGGCCCTAAGGGCGTGATCACGGTCACTGGCAATCGACAGCGGGCCAAAGAGTGTCTCCAGCAAGGGTCCAAGATCGCCGATCAACAAATGGCCATGGTCGAGCTGGAGGAGTACAAGAAAACCGCTAACCCTGCTGATTTGCTCCGTGCAAAAAAGACGGCTTCCGAGTCGGCATTTCAGACGGCAGGAGAAGTGAAGAAGGTGCACATCCACCCAACGGATCCAACCGCTGCCCCGACGAATATCTCGACAGCAGATAGGAAGCCGAACTCATCCAGTTCCTTTGTGGGAACTGGGATATCTTTGCATGGAAGCTTGCTGACATGCCAGGGATTCCTAGGGAGCTGGCTGAGTACCGTCTGTGAGTGGATCTGGAAGCCAAGCCTGTCAAGGAGCATTTGCGTCGGTCCGTGGCGGAGAAGCGCAAGACAATCGGAGAAGAAGTGGCCCGTCTCTTGCAAGCCAAGTTCATTCGGGAGATTTACCACTTCGAGTGGCTCTCAAATTTTGTGATGGTACCCAAGAAAGATAAGTCATTGCGCATGTGCATTCACTTCAAACATCTCAATAAGGTGTGTCCGAAAGACCATTTTTTGCTCCCCCACATAGATCAAATTGTTGACTCGACAGCGGGGTGCGAGCGATTATCGTTTTTTGATGCCTATTCTGGGTACCATCAGATCCGTCTTTTTGGCCCAGTTGAAATAAAAACAGCCTTCATCACCCCGTTTGGGTGCTTTTGCTACATCACCATGCCTTTTGGTCTTAAGAATGCCAGCGCTACTTTTATGCACATGATTCAGAAATGTTTACTTGACCAAATTTCTCGGAATGTCAAGGCATACATGGACGACATAGTGGTCAAGTCCCGCAAAGGTTCCGATCTGCTGGCTGACTTGGCCGAGACGTTCGCCAATCTGAGGCGATTCGACATAAAGCTGAATCCGGCCAAATGTACCTTCGGTGTCCCTGGCGGCAAGTTACTTGGTTTTCTCGTTTCCGATCGAGGAATTGATGTCAATCCCGAGAAGATCAGCGACATTACCCGTATGAAGACTCTCGTGCGAGTGTATGACGTTCAGACACTCACGGGTTGCTTGGCATCATTGAGTCGATTCATTTCTCGTCTTGGTGAGAAGGCTCTGCCCCTGTATCAGTTGATGAAGAAATCCAACACATTTGACTGGACTCCTGAAGCTGAAGCAGCATTTATTGAGATCAAAGCCCTGCTCTCCACCTAGCCGGTGCTTGCCACTCCTGCGAGCAAAGAGCCCTTGCTCCTGTACATCATGGCCACAAATCAGGTCGTCAGTACAATGCTGACTATCGAGCGAGAGGAGGAAGGTAAAGCCTATAAGGTCCAGCAGCCAGTTTATTATGTCTCGGAAGTTTTGTCCCCCTCAAAGCAGAGATATCCTCATTATCAGAAGCTGGTGTATGGTATTTACTTATCAGCAAAGAAGGTGGCACATTATTTCCAAGACCATTCGATCTCAGTCGTTAGTGATGCTGCTTTATCAGAGATTTTCAATAATCGCGACGCATCAGGTCAAGTGGCTAAATGGGCAATTGAGCTTGCACACTTTGACATCAGATTCGAGACCAAGAAGGCAATCAAGTCCCAAGCATTGGCAGATTTCATGGCCGAGTGGATCGAACAGCAATAGCCCATCCAAGTTCACTCGGCGCATTGGACAATGTTCTTCGACGGCTCCAAAATGTAGAATGGGTCCGGTGCTAGCATTGTTTTGATATCCCCTAGAGGCGACAAGCTCAGCTATGTCTTGCAAATTCACTTTGATTCCTCCAACAATGAGGTAGAGTATGAAGCACTTTTGTATGGGTTGCGCATGGCTATCTCACTTGACGTTAAGCGCCTGATGGTTTATGGCGACTCAGATTTAGTGGTGAATCAAGTGATGAAAGAGTGGGATGTTAGGAATCCTGCTATGACTGGATACCACAATGCAGTCCGAAAGCTGGAGAAGAATTTTGAAGGTCTGGAACTTCACCATGTTCCTCGACTGAAAAATCAGGCAGCCGGTGAGCTATCCAAAATTGGTTCCACTCGACGGCCTGTCCCCAGCGGATTGTTCCTGACGCATTTGCACACTCCTTCGGTTCAAGAGGATCCCTTCACCAAAGAGCCCCCACAAGCTTTAAGCTCCTCTGACTCGACTGAAGTTGATGTTCTTGTTGTGATTGACCTGGTCATGGAGGTGCTAGTTATCATTCCTGACTGGTCTGTGTCGTACATTGCCTATATCCTCGGATAAGAGCTCCCTGAGGATGAAGCAGAGGCTCGACAGATTGAGCGCAGGTCCAAGGCTTTCACTATGATGGGAGATCAGCTATTCAGAGGAAGTGTGACTGGTATCACCGAGCGCTGCATTTCACCCGAGGAAGGTCGAATGATTCTAGACGAAATCCACTCGGGAACTTGCGAGCACCATGCATCTTCAAGGGAGATCGTCGCTAAAGCATACCGAGTTGGTTTTTATTGGCCACGAGCTAATGAAATGGCTAAGGACATTGTTGATCACTACGAGGGTTGTCAGTTCTATGCAAATCTGTCACACAAGCCAGCGTCTTCTCTAAAGACAATACCACTCGCCTGTCCGTTTGCAGTTTGGGGACTCAACATGGTTGGTCCTTTCCGACCCGGAAAAGGAAGATTCACCCACCTGTTGGTAGCAGTCGACAAATTCACCAAGTGGATTGAAGCCAAGCCCATCAAGAAGCTGAATTCCCGCACGGCGGTCACATTCATGAGGGAGATCATTATCCGGTTCGGCATTCCCCACAGCATCATCACGGACAATGGAACTAATTTTGACTCGGAGGAATTCACGAGATTATGTAACTCCCAAGGCACCCGAGTGGATTACGCTTCCGTTGCACATCCTCAAACCAATGGGCAAGTTGAGTGGGCTAATGGTCTCATTCTGCAAGGTCTGAAGCCTCGTCTCATGCACGATTTGGATCATGCCGCTGGTGCGTGGGTAACTGAGCTGTCGTCTGTTTTGTGGGGTTTGAGGACAATGCCTAATCGGTCGACTGGACAAACTCCTTTCTTTCTTCACTATGGTGCTGAAGCTATACTGTCGAGTGACTTGGCCCACAATTCTCCTCGAGTGGAGCTGTATTCTGAGGCTGAAGCTGAATAGGCCAGACAGGATGGGGTAGATCTTCTGGAGGAAGAGCGTGAGATGACTCTGATCCGGACCACAGCCTATCAGCAAGACTTACGGTGCTTCCATGCAAGGAATATCAGAAGCCGAGCGTTCCACGAAGGAGATTTGGTGCTCCGAGTGAATCAGCACCGACCTCACAAGCTTGCTCCTGCATGGGAAGACCCTTTTGTCGTCACCAAGGTGCTAAACAATGGAGCCTATCACTTATATAATATAATGAAGCAGATGGATGAGCCACGAGCTTGGAATGCATACCTGCTTCGATGTTTTTACACTTGAGACATTAGTTTTTTGATGTAATAAGAGTACTTCATCAATGCAATTCGTGCAGTTATTTACTTGGGGATACTCAGAGTGATGAGCAGACCTCGCACTCGAGGGCTTAGCTACGAAACATGTGTCGCCTAAGTTAAAAACCCTGTCGGGTGGATAGCAGTCCATTCACTCGATGGCCTATTTGCAAATCCATCTTCGCTTGGGATAAAAAACAACTCATCAAGGCGATGGTAATCCATTCACTCGACAGCTTATATGCGAATCGACATTCGCCTAAGTTCAAAATACTCCGAGTGATGAGCGATCCTCACACTCGGGGGCTTAGCTACGAATACATTTCGCCTAAGTTAAAAACCTCGTCGAGGCGATGGTAATCCATTCACTCGACAGCTTAGATGCGAATCGACATTCGCCTAAGTTCAAAATACTCCAAGTGATGAGTGATCCTCACACTCGGGGGCTTAGCTGCGAATACATTTCGCCTAAGTTAAAAACCTCGTCGGGTGGATAGTAATCCATCCACTCGACAGCTTAGATGCGAATCGACATTCGCCTAAGTTCAAAAATACTCCGAGTGATGAGCGATCCTCACACTCGGGGGCTTAGCTGTGAATACATTTTGCCTAAGTTAAAAACCTTGTCGGGTGGATAGTAATCCATCCGCTCGACAGCTTAGATGCGAATCGACATTCGCCTAAGTTCAAAAATACTCCGAATGATGAGCGATCCTCACACTCGGGGGCTTAGCTGCGAATACATTTTGCCTAAGTTAAAAACCTCGTCGGGGGGATAGTAGTCCATCCACTCGACAGCTTAGATGCGAATCGACATTCGCCTAAAGTTCCAAAATACTCCGAGTGATGAGAAATCCTCATACTCGGGGGCTTAGCTGCGAATACATTTTGCGTAAGTTAAAAACCTCGTTAGGTGGATAGTAATCCATCCACTCGACCGCTTAGATGAGAGTCGACATTTGCCTAGGCTCGAAAATACTCCGAGTGATGAGCGATCCTCACACTCGGCGGCTTAGCTGCGAACACATTTCGCCTAGTTTAAAAACTTCGTCGGGTGGATAGTAATCCATCCACTCGACATCTTAGCTACGAATCGACATTTGCCTAAGCTCGAAATTACTCCGAGTGATGAGCGATCCTCACACTCGGGGGGCTTAGCTGCGAACATGTTTCACCTAAGTTAAAAACCTCGTCGGGTGGATAGTAATCCATCCACTCGACAACTTAGCTGCGAATCAACATTTGCCTAAGCTCGAAAATATTCTGAGTGATGAGAAATCCTCACACTCGAGGGCTTAGTTGCGAACACGCTTTGCCTAAGGTAAAAACAAACTCAGTCGAAAAAATGATTGAAAGCCAAATACGAATAAAATCCAAAAGATAAACCACGGATATATGTTTCGTATGGAAGCAAATGTGTTCAGACCCAAGGCCTGAACGAAGTTTTTAGGGATACAAATCCACTCGACATACCGAGGCAAATGAAACTGTTTCTTTCAAACAAAAGTTTTTCAAGGATGCGATGGACTGGCAGGCTCGACGAAGGTGTCCAGGTTGATGTCGTCGGCGATTTTGGTAGCCGCTTCACTGAAGGTCTTCAGGAAGTCCTCAAACCGAAGTTTCTTCGTGTTGACAACCTGAAGCTCCTTCAGCCTCTCCTCCTTCATGTCCCTGCAATGGACCCTGACGAGTGACAACTCCACGCCAGCCCCACAGCGAGTGGCAGATTTCTTCCAGGCCTTCACTCGACTTGGAAGTTCATCCAGGCAAGCCATCATCGAGTTGAGGTCAAGCTGGAAGGTGTCCTCACGCCGTAGCTCTTTGTCGATCCTCCCCATTACAGATTTCAGTCGCACAAGATACGCCTGGACGCCTTGGAGCCGGAAATTTAGTCGGAGCATATTCATGGCCACCGCGTCCGCGACAGGAAACTTGGTGGGATCCAGATTGGGCTCAACCTCTTGTGTCTCCTTCTCAAAGCCTTGGCAGAATTCTGTTGAAGAATGGAGAATGGGAGGAGAATCGATGAAAGGAAATCCTCAAAGATTTGACGAAGCTCAGTCGACAAAAATACTTACCGTCGAGCAGAATATACATCTTCCTCGAGAACTCGCCTAGATGCTTCTCCAAGCCACTGCTCCTCTTGTTTAGCTGCTCGGCCTTTTTGGCAAGGTCCGCGAGCTCCTGCTTGAGTTTGGCGTTCTCCTCTTCCAGCTTCTAGGCGGCTGCCAGCTTCTACTCTGCAGCTTCAGTTTTGTCCTTGGCCACTCGTTGGGCGTCAACAAGTGCTTTGTCCTTCTCCTCCAGTGCCCTCTTCATGGAATCTAAAGAAACAACATTGTTCAGTCGCGCTTGGAGTCGACGGTTTTAATTGCGCACGTCTATTCGAGTGAGAGCACTCGGTTCAAAACATGAAAAGGTGAAGATGGGAATGCTGACAGTCGGCAATTATTACCTCCCAGAGACTTTAGCTCAGCACGTGCTCACTCCAGGGCGTTGTTGGCGACCGCAAGGTCCACCTGCAACTGGTTCTTCTCCTCCTCCATCTCCTTGTGCTACATCCCAAGTTTGCAAGCCGTCTTGAACCAACAAAAGACAGGAGTTCAATCATCAAGTGATTCTGGGACAGTCGACTAAGTTATTAAAACCGGCGAATGCCCATGTTGGAAGAATTCAAACAGAAAGTCCACTCAACATGTCGAGTGGCTCTGGCGCTCCGCACGCCATAAACAAATTGAAACAGAAAGTCCACTTGACATGTCGAGTGGCTCTGGCGCTCCGCACGCCATAAACAAATTCAAACAGAAAGTCCACTCGACATGTCGAGTGGCTCTGGCGCTCCGCACGCCGTAAACAAATTCAAACAGAAAGCTATCTCTATTAAGACCCCTGTCGATGCAAGCACTCAACAACGGTCTCGAGGACTACACCCAGTGGGTGCGCTAAGAGTGCCCCCATTGAGACGGTTAACTCTCGATCCGTCGAGTAACCCATTAGAAAACACACTCGACAAGGTCAGCCATGTCGTGACACTCAACACATCGAGTGACGCACCCACCCTACTATATAAAGTGCAGTATATCCTTATGCAGCGTCATATCATGGTTTGTAAATAATATCCATGAAACCTGCAAGGTAGCTACGGAGTGGTGTGATTCAAGGTGAAGTGCATCCTGTATACAATAAACTCTAAAACCCCTGCCGATGCAAGCACTCGATAGCGGTCTCGGGGACTACACCCAGTGGGTGCGCTAAGAGCGCCCCCACTGAGACGGTTAACTCTCGATCCGTCGAGTAACACATCAGAAAACACACTCGACAAGGTCGGCCCTGTCGTGACACTCAACCCATCGAGCAACGCACCCCCCACTCTATGAAGTGCAGTCGATCCCTATGCAGCGTCATATAATGGTTTGTTAATAATATCCATGAAACCTACAAGGTATCTATGGAGTGGTGTGATTCGAAGACAAAATGTATCCTGTATACTCTAAAGACCCCCGCCGATGCAAGCATTTGACAGCGGTCTCAGGGACTACACCCAGTGGGTGCGCTAAGAGCGCCCCCACTGAGACGGTTAACTCTCGATCCGTCGAGTAACTCGTCAGAAAATACACTCGACATGTCAAGGGACAATAGTACCACGTGTACTACCAATCCTAATCCTACTCGACTACTATCCGATCTATTCGACTGGAGAAAGTTCAAACATTCTACGACAATCACCCAGTGGGTGTATAGCAGCCAAGAAAAGAGAAGAATTCAATCGACAATGGACTTACAATCAAACTTACTTGGACAGTGGTGCGGAGGGCTGCGCTGACGTCAAAAGCCAGTTTGCTGGCCTCGTATGCCTCCTTGGTCCTCAGCATGAGCTGCTCCGCCTGGATCATGGCTTCCTTTGTAGCTCCGGTTTGATCTTCCGGGGTGCAATGCAGAGGGAAGGCCATCACAAGTGAGGTCGGCATGGTCACTGGGGCAGCTGAGGCAACCTAAAGGGGTCCAGTTGGAGTCGAAGTCACGACGGTCAAGATGTCTGGAGGAGCATGCGACAGAGGCGTTGCAGGCTCAATCCTAGGTCGCGTCGAGTCACCTCTCCTCTAGGAAGACTCCGCAGTGGAGCGCTGAGGTGCTTGCGCCCTCTTTGGGTGCGAGCGCGCAAACTGTCCAGTGGCCCCTCATCGTCCTCCACTTGAATGACCTCTGCAACAACCGAAAACATCAACATTTGCATGTGTCAAGTCCTATTCGGACAAACTAACAACTTTCTTACCTCTATGAGAAGTGGCAGCGTTAGCGGTGTCAACATCCATCGTGTCCTCTCCATCTCGATGAGGCGAGGTCACAGATGTTGCAGCTCTGAAGGATTAAACAGCTTTCGTTCAGATATAACTCAAGACTTCAGTCAACAGAACAATTCAAAAATGAACACTTACGTGGAGACGACAGGTACGACCACCCTCATGCGGGGCAGTGCTTTGCGAGGCTTAGAGATGGCTTGCTTGGGCTGCTTGGCCAATCTTTCATTCGACTCGACAATTAAGGGGCGGCTCCATTTTGGGTTCTTCTCGCTTGGGCCCGGGGCCTTGTCCTCAGCAGCTGCCGGATCATGGAGAGCCTTGGTGCGGCCTTCACAATGAGGAGGTGACTCGACTCCTTCCTCTTCGCCCGAATCTTCATATTCATCCTCGAAGTCAGAAAGTTCGTCGCCGTCCATGCTGCCTCCCTCGCTCACCACACCGTCATCCACATGGTTCCCGTTGGGAACGGGTGAGTGCATGTTCGTCCATTCCTGCATAATTCAAACAAGAGAGTCAGTCTACAAGTCAATACGTCACTCGACGGTATAAATGTATCCGTCGACTTCACATGTCTCACCAGGTTCTTCGGTGGGTTTTCAGCCAAGTAAGGCCGAATCCTCTTGGCTCCTGAGGGATTGTTGCAAGCTCCAGTGATGCTCCGAAGCCACTGCTCAACAGTCTCCAGTGGAACTTCTTCTGGATGCGTCATGGTCGAGTCCCTCGGACCTGCATAGTGCCACATGGTGTGGTCTCTGTCCTGGAGTGGCTGAATGCATCGACCGAGGAACATTTCAAGCAGATCCATGCCTGTCACCCCGCCCCGGATCAGCTGCACCACCGCCTCGACTAAGATACCTACTTGGACATGCTCCTCATCGGTCACCTTCAGGGACTTGGGGGCAGCGGGTCGGTCAGGCAAAAACGGGGGAAGACCAGTCGACATGTTGGGTGGCGCTACATCTTTGCAGTAGAACCAGATCGACTGCCAGCCTGTGACGGACTCGGGAAAAGGAATGGTAGGAAAGGAACTACGCTGCCTTTCCTGGACCCCTAAACCTCCACACAACTGGAGCACATGAGTCTTCCCATCGGCGGCAAGGGTTTTCTTCACAATCTGTGATCTGACCGTGAAGAGATGCTTAAACAACCCCCAATGGGGAGAGCACCCCAGGAAACACTCGCACAAGGTGACGAATGCTGACAAGTACGCCATGGTGTTCGGCGGAAAGTGATGTAGTTGCGCACCAAAGAAATTCAGAAATCCCCGAAAGAATGGGTGGGGTGGCATGGAGAAACCTCTTTCTACATGCGAGAGGAGAAGAACTCGCTCCCCATCGCATGGCTCCAGCTCGCGCTCCTTCCTCCCCCGGCAGCCTCCAGGCGCCGCCCGCCACCAGCCCGTCGGAGACGAGAACCTCGATGTCGACACGGGTGACAATAGAGGGGAGAAAGCCCCCTGCAACCACCCCGCCGGCGCGGTGAATCGAGAAGTCGAGGGCTTCTTGCCCTTGAGCTTCGACGTCCCTTTCTTTGCTTGCTCCAGCTTCTCCGTCACATTCTTCGTCATCGGAGCGGCAACTCTGGTCGAAGGAGAGTGGAGTGTTGCGATAGGGGGCAGAGCAGGCGAAGGAAGAGAGGGAGAATCGACGAAAGGTATTGTGCAATCCGTGGCTCGGGAAGCTTTATATGCTCCGAGTGTCTCATTGACCAGTGGGCCTGCGAGATAACCGCACACGCCAACCGCTAACGCTGCCCAGTGCGTGGCGAGATGACCGACGCAAGAATCGAGGCATCGTGCCTCCACTTGCCCTGATCGTGGTATCATCTTTGCGCATGTGCGCGCTTCCCAAATTTTCGTATCCCGGAGAGTCCGGGCCTGTCAGACCGACCCGTCACCTCCCAAGATGCGCTCAATTCACTCGGACACTTTTAAGTCTGAATAGATCCAGGAGAGCGGAGAAGAATTCAATCGGCGTAAATTTCATTGAAGCCCCGAATATCATTCAGAAGATCTCGCATGTCGATCCTAAATAAACGCCGATGCTCAGAGTTCAATCGACGCAAGTTTCATGGAAACCCCAAATACCATTCGAAGGATTCGATGCATTAACTAAAGGTTGACATTGATACCTCCTTCCACCACTCAAACACCGATCCATTCAGGAGCTAATGACGAGGATATGTACCTAGGGTAGGGTGCTATGCAAGGCCCACCTACCCTACCTAAGGGCACTACATGGGAGGACTTGAAGATCAAGCATGAACTTCCGAGTGGATCCCTGGAGACGTCCAAGGCCACTAGACAGTAATCCACTCGGAGCTCCTCCTCTCACTCGATAGTCACGTGTCACTCGACAGACCTTGCTTCACTCGATGCTAGAAGAACAGGAGCCATCATCAAGAGCCCAACGGGCAGATGCTGGCTTAATGGCCCTTAATAGCTTTTACTACATACGTTACCTGTAATGGCAGACTTTACACCCCACGACAAGACCCTTTGATGCGGGGACATTAGGAGGGGCAGCGAACTCTATATAAGCCGCCCCTCCCCTCCTGCACAAGGGTTAGCAGCTATTGTAATCTCAACATTCCACTCGACATAAAGCTCCCGAGCACTGAGACGTAGGGCTGTTACCTCCACGAGAGGGGCCTGAACTCATACATCTGTGTGTACACCCTCGCCGTAGCTAGGACTCTACCCTCTCCATTCGTACCCCTACCATCTACTGTCAGGCTCGTTCCCACGACATCGGCCGTCTGGGGCGCCAGCCGGCGCTAGCTCGAGCCACACGTCCTCCAGCCGGCCTTGTCCAGCCGGCCGTGTAGTTTTTCTTTGAAGTGTAAAGGGGGAGGACCCCGTTGCTTTGGCCTACCTAGGGGTAATAACCCCGTCACTCTATGAAGGGCCTATCTGTTTCTTCTACTTTTTTAAGTACTTACCTTCACACACGAGTCATGGTGATCCTCACCACTTCTTATATTTCGCCTCTCTCTTGGCAATCATTATGTGTTGGGGAATGATCTAGACACATATATCCACTTGGATGTGGATGATCATGAGTTATTATTGTTGACATCACCCTTGAGGTGAATAGTTGGGAGGCAAAACTATAAGCCCCTATATTTCTCTGTGTCCGGTTGAAGCTTTGATCTCATGGGTACCGCGTGAGTGTTAGCAATTATGAAAGACTAAAAGATGATTGGGTATGTGGGTTTGCTTTACAAGCTCTTATATTGACTGTTTCTGATGTTATGATAAATTGCCAATTGCTTCAATGACTAAGATCATAGTTTGTTGGTTGTCAATAGAGTTCTTGGTTCATACTTTATATTGTGAATGAATTGTTACTCTAGTATAAGAAATCTTATACAATAAGTATCGTTGTTCTAAGGATGTTCATGATGCCCTCATGTCCTTATTTTCTTTTATCGACACCTCTATCTCCAAACATATGGACATATTTATTGATCTCGGCTTTCGCTTGAGGGAAGCGAGGTCTAAGCTTTGGGGAGTTGATACATCCATTTTGCATCATGCTTTTATGTTGATATTTATTGCATTATGGGCTATAATTACACGTTATGGTACAATACGTATGCCTTTTCTCTCTTATTTTACAAGGTTTACATAAAGAGGGAGAATGCCAACAGTTGGAATTCTGGACTGGAAAAGGAGCGAATCTAGGATACCTATTATGCACAACTCCAAAAGTCCTGAAAATTTACGGAGAATTATTTTGGATTATATAATAAATATTGGGCGAAACAGATGCCAGAGGTGGGCCAACAGGAGGTGACAAGCCTGCCATGTGCGACCACCCCCTCGCCGCGCCTAGCAGGCTTGTGGCCCACCTGACAGGCCCCCCACACCCATCTTCTGCTATATGGAGGGTTTTGACCTGGAAAAAAAATCATAAGAGAGCTTTCGGGATGAAGCGCCGCCGTCTCTAGGCGAAACTTGGACATAACCAATCTAGAGCTCCGGCAGGGCTATTCTGCTGGGGAAACTTCCCTCTCGGAGGGGGAAATCGAAGCCATCATCATGACCAATGATCGTCTCATCGAGAGGGGGTCAATGTCCATCAACATCTTCACCAACACCATCTCCTGTCCAAACCCTAGTTCATCTCTTGTATCCGATCTTTGTCTCAAACCTTAGATTGGCACCTATGGGTTGCTAGTAGTGTTGATTACTCCTTGTAGTTGATGCTAGTGGTTTACTTGGTGGAATATCATATGTTCAAATCCTTTATGATAATTAATACTCATCTGATTATGAACATGAACATGTTTTGTGAGTAGTTACGTTTGTTCCTAAGGACATGGGATAAGTCTTGTTACAAGTAATCATGTGAATTTGGTATTCGTTCGATATTTTGATGAGATGTATGTTGTCTCTCCTCTAGTGGTGTCGTGTGAATGTCAACTACATAACACTTCACCATTATTTGGGCCTAGGAGAAGGCATTGGGAAGTAATAAGTAGATGATGGGTTGGTAGAGTGACAGAAGCTTAAACCCTAGTTTATGTGTTGCTTCGTAAGGGGCCGATTTGGATCCATATGTTTCATGCTATGGTTAGGTTTACCTTAGTTCTTCTTTCGTAGTTGCGGATGCTTGTGATAGGGGTTAATCATAAGTGGGAGGTTTGTCCAAGTAAGGGCAGCACCCAAGCACCGGTCCACCCACATATTAAATTATCAAAGTAACGAACGTGAATCAAATGAGCATGATGAAAACTAGCTTGACAAAAATTCCCATGTGTCCTCAGGAGCACTTTGCTTTATATAAGAGTTTGTTTAGGCTTGTCCTTTTCTACAAAAAGTATTGGGCTACCTTGCTGCACCCTTTCTACACTTGTTACTTGTTACTCATTATGAATCATCTTATCACGAAACTATGTGTTACCGATAATTTCAGCGCTTGCAGAGAATACCTTACTGGAAACCACTTGTCATTTCCTTCTGCTCCTCATTGGGTTCGACACTCTTACTTGTCGAAAGGACTCCGATAGATCCCCTATACTTGTGGGTCATCAGCGGGCATGCATAACTCATCAACTTCACTTAATATCGAGTATATATATAAACAAAAATATAATTTGTAGTACAAGACAGTAACACTCAATGGAAGTTCGAAGGTAAAAGTATTTCTAGTCTGGTATTTAGGGCCTTCAAAACCTTTAGAAGCATTTTCTGTGTGTCTCTAGGGTGGCTTCTTAACACTTGTTCATTAATGATATTTGGGTCAATGAACCCAATGCCATAGACTCCATCTCTTTTCAATTGAAAAATCTTCATTCTGCATAATACCACACAAAATAATATAATGAGTATAATTACAGGCAATGAACGAGCTGAGCTAGAGACTTAAATTATAGAAAGGAATCACTTACACACAATAGCAACTGACAGTAGATTTGTCGAGTGCTTTTTGATTGAATAACTGAAAAATTCTTCATTTTCAATCCAAAAATCTTTTTCATGGATGTAATGCTCTTTCTTGACTTTCACCATGAGGCTCTGTCACCTGAGCTTTACTTCTCTCATATACCAGCCATGCAAGTTATGCATTTGCGTTGATAGAAGCTTCTCCTCGTCAGGACTGACCAGAGGGTTCCTGGGGACATCTTTCCATGCTAGTTCCTTTGGATCCCTCGGTGGAAATTCTGATACTCTAGGAGTTGTTCAACGGTGATACTGAGCAATCTAGCATTCTCTCTATTAGCGTCGGTTATTACCACATTATTGGTACTCACCTTGAGTACGCTGATCGATTGGACTGCCTGTTCTCCGAGATGGGGAACAATTTTCCCACATTCACTACTATTTCTTGATACATCTCCAACGTATTTATAATTTATGAAGTATTCATGCCATGTTTACAATAATTCTATATGATTTTGGTATGATTTTATTAGAACTAACCCGGACTGACGCTGTTTTTAGCAGAACTACCATGGTGTTGTTTTTTGTGCAGAAATAAAAGTTCTCGGAATGGGCTGAAAATTTTCAGAGAATATTTTTGGAAAATATAAAAAATACTGGAGCAAAAGGATTCCGGAGAGGAGTCCTAAGGAGGCCACAAGCCACCAGGGCGCCCCCCTAGGGTGTGCCCCTGGCTTGTGCGTCCCTCGGGAGTCCCCTTGACGTGATTCTAATGCCAAGTAGTCCTATAAATCCAGTAATCTCTAGAAAGAAACCTAGATCAGAAGTTCCATCATCGCAAGTCTCTGTAGCCACGAAAAATCAATATTGGCCCTCTCCGGCACCCAGCCGAAGGGGGTCATCATCATTCGAGACCATTGAGGAGGAAGGCGGAGGGGCCATCATCACCATGGAGGCCAAGGACCAGCGGGAGAACCTATTCCCCCTATCGGGGATGCCATGGAGGAGGAAGCATAAGGGGGAGACTCTCTCTCCCCTCTCTCTTGGTGGCGTCGGAGTGCCATGGGGGGAACCATCGCCACGGTGATCGTCTTCATCAACATCTCCTTATTCATCACCATCCTCATATCTTTTTAGCGGTCCACTCACCTGCATCCCGTTGTAATCCCCTACATGAACATGGTGCTTTATGCCACATATTAAGATCCAATGATGTGTTGCCATCCTATGATGTTTTGAGTAGATTTCTTTTGTCTTATGGGTTGATTGATGATCTAGATTGGTTTGAGTTGTATGTTTATTTTGGTGCTATCCTATGGTGCCTTCCATGCTGCGCACACGTGAAGGATTCCGTTGTAGGGTGTTGCAATATGTTCATGATTCGCTTATAGTGGGTTGCTAGAGTGACAGAAGCTTAAACCCGAGTAAGGGGGTTGTTGTATATGGGATAAAGGGGACTTGATGCTTTAATGCTATGGTTGGGTTTTACCTTAATGATCTTTAGTAGTTGCGGATGCTTGCTAGAGTTCCAATCATAAGTGCATATGATCCAAGTAGAGAAAGTATGTTCGGTTATGCCTCTCCCTCATATAAAATTGCAATAATGATTTCCGATCTTGTTAACAATTGCCTAGCACAATTCCGCACACCGACCCATCATTATTCCACACTCACTATTTGTAATATATTGTAATATATTCTAAATTTTTGATAACAGCACCTATTTTTATATTTTAGTTCTCTAATATCATGCAAATCTATTCTCTTCATACCGACAACGTAGTTTTATTTCTTGTTTCTAGTTGGAAGCAAACTTTTGGTTTACGTAGAGTCGTATCAGTGGCGGATAGGACTTGAGAGAACATTAATCTTACCTTTAGATCCCTATGGGTTCGACACTCTTTACTTATAACTTCCACCATTGGAAATTGCTATGATGATTCCTTAGACTTGGGGATTATCAAGCTCTTTTCTGGCGCCGTTGCCGAGGAGCAATAGCGTGGGGTTGATATTCTTGTGTGTGCTTGTTTGCTTTCTTCACTAAGTATATTTTGTTTTACCTTTATGCTTTCTTTAGTTGTGGGTGAAACAAACAAAATAATAATTAAAAATACAAAAATAATTACTTGCCTCTTTTGCCTAAGAAGTTTTTCAAAAATAGAAGTGATTGGAAGGTTGTGCATTGGAGAATTGAGGGTTGACCTTGAACACTTGTGTTCATGCTCATGGAAACTATGTAGAATTTTTTATGGAAGCTTCTAAAAAATAATTATCCCCTTGTATATATCCATTGTATTATAAAAATAATGTGCCAAGATTTTCTTTTAGGATGATTAGATTGCTTGTTTGCTATGTGCGGTGCAAAAACAGAAACTTTGATTGTACTGTAGGAATTTACATTTCTTACCGAAAGGTCAAATGTTGATGAAATTTTTACACGGTACTTCTATACAGATTTTTTTATTTTTCCTAAATGTTCAATTTTTTGAGTTACAGAAGTATACGAAGGTTTCAGATTGCTATAGACTGTCTTGTTTTTGACGGATTCTATTTTCTATGCATTGTTCTCTTATTTTGATGAATCTATGGGTTGTATCGGGGGTATGAACCATCGTTAAGTTAAACTAAAATAGATATAATTCTAATATGAATTTTGTATGAGTTCACAACAGTACTTAAAGTAGTATTTTGTTTTATTATAGTAACGGATCTCACGAGGGTTTTGTTAAGTTTTGTGTGAATGAAGTGTTCGAAGATCGAGGAGTTATCAATATAACAAGAATACAGAGAGACAAGAGTTCAAGATTGGGCATGCCCAAGGCACCCCAAGTAAATATTTCAAGAAGATTCAAGTATCTAAGCTTGGGAATGCCCTGGAAGGCATCCCATCTTTACTCTTCAACAATTATCGGTATATCTCGGTTTTTGTTTTGTTCACATGCTATGCATCGTTAGTGTTTTTTATTTTCCTTTATGCACCCTCATAATATGATATAGTCCTTCATTTATTTGTAGAATGCTTCATGCGCTTCACTTAAATCTTTTGAGTATGGCTTTGTAGAATGCTCTTCTTGCTTCACCTAAATATTTTGAGATGGCTTTATAGAATGCTTCGTGTGCTTCACTTATATATTTTCATCTTGGATATTGGTTAATCTATATTAATTGTAGAATTATCTATGAACTTAACTTATATCTTTAGAGTGTGAATAAAATTATCATCGCAATTAGGCTTGGAAGAGTATCATTAAAATGTCATGCCTAGCTAAAAAGCATTAAAGAAAATTGCTTGTTGGGAGACAACCCAATACTATTACTTTCTATTTTTGTGTGTTTACATGATTAAGCTAATGTGGTCATCATGTTTTGTCCCTTTTATTTCAATAAAGTGCCAATTAAAACCTTTGGGATGACTCACAAGATGAGTAGAATCGATGCTGAACCAAAACAGAAACTTTTGCCTCTAGTACAGGAATATTCATATTTTACCGGAGCGTGCTAATGATCTGAAATTTTTACACAGTCTTGAAATACAAATTCTTCAGGCTTTCATAATGTTTTAGAACTTTTAGATACACATAAGTATGGCTATACTACACATCTTCACAGACATTATGTTTTTGACATATTCTGTTTTGCATGCATAGTTTGCTTCTTTTAGTGTTCCCATAGTTTATAATCAGTGATATAAATTATGTGAATGGTATAATACAGTAGGTATTATGTGATAAAAATTATGAATCTTTTCTTGACAGTACCTAAGTGAATGATTTATCTTTATTACACTAACCCTTCTCACGAAGTTTCGTTAAGTTTTGTGTGAATTAAGTTTACAAGTTTTGGGTGAGACACCGATATGAGGAGAATAAGGAGTGACAAAAACCTTAAGATTGGGGATTCCCAAGGCACCCCCAAGGTAATATTCAAGAAAGACTCAAGATTCTAAGCATGGGGATGCCCCGGAAGGCAAACCCTCTTTCGTCTTCAACACTATTGGTATATCTTACTTGGAGCTATATTTTTATTTGTCACATAATAGGAGTTTTGCTTGGAGCATCATTTTATTTTGTTTTTATCTGTTATGTGTTATTTATAATCTTTTTTTTCAATAAAAAGTTCCAAGAATTGCCTTAGGATGCTTGCATTGCATGTTTGATGTGTGCTGTGTAAAAATAGAAACTTCTGTTGTAGTGTTTGAATTTTTCATATTTTACTAAAACGTGGAAAGTTTCTGAAATTTTGACACAGTATTTTCACATAAATTATTTATCATGTCAAAAAAATCATACTTTTTTGAGTTACGTAAGTGCACTGTTTTCATAAATTTCTACTATTCTGTTTAGACACATTGCTATCCTAGTTTTGTTATCTGCTTATCCAATAGTTTCTATAGCCTATATTGGTAGATATAAATTATGGAAACGATAGTAAAACAGTAGAAGATGTTGAAAATTATTGTGCAACTTATCTTGGCAGTACATGAGGAGTTGATTTATTCTTATGTGTACTAACCTATCTCACGAGTTCTTTTCGAGTTTTGTGTGGATGAAGTTTTTGAAAATAGGTAAAACCATGATATGAGAGGATTGAAAGAGATAAAAAAGCTCATGCTTGGGGATGCCCAATGCACCCCAAGTAACTATTTCAAGAAGTCTCAAGAATCTAAGCTTGGGGATGCTACGCATCCCACCTCTCTTCACCAACAATTATCGGTTAGCCTATGTTGAGCCTAAATTTTTATTCGTTCACATGATGCGTGCTATTCTTGGAATATCATTTTATTTTGTTTTTCCGTTTGAATAAAATCATTGGATCTGAAATTTTTAATAAGCGAGAGAGTCCTCACATGGCTATTTAAACTAATTGACTACACATTGATCTTCACTTATATCTTTTGGGAGTAGTTTATCATTCATTCTCGTGCTTCACTTACACCCTATGAATAAATGGTTGAATGAATTGAATACCATAAATCTGAAGTTAAATATGCTTCATATACTTATCCCATGGGGAGTGATGACTTCACACATAATAATTATAGGTGGTAAAATTTATTGAAAGTTAGAAAACACCACATTGGTCACTTGAAAAATTCATGAAAGAATATTGAAGGAAGAGAGATTCCACATATATATATACTATATTGGACATCTTCTATGTTTGTGAGCTCATTAATTATTTCCAAATTCGAGCAAATTAGTTGAAATTGGACAAGGAAGACAACTTAATGAGTTATGTTTGGGTATATTTGTATAGAAGTTATATTGTTATGGATCCTCCAACAAGTGGTGCTTGCTTCCACCTTAGACTAGCCAAAAGTCCCGCACCAAATAGAAATACTACTTGTGCATCCAAACACCCTTAAACCAGTTTTGCCATGAGATTCCACTACACCAACCTATGGATTGAGTAAGATCCTTCAAGTAAGTTGTCATGGGTGCGAAAAGCAATAAAAATTGCTCCTAAATATGTATGATCTTTTATTTTAAGGGAAATAAGTGTTGTACGAACTTGTGATGGTAAAGAAATAAAAGCGACAGACTGCATAATAAAGGTTGCTATCACAAAGGTCCAAACAACGTGACATTCCTTTGCATTAAGGATTTGCACATCCAAAACCAAAAAGCGCATGACAACATGTGCTTCCCTCTGCGAAGGGCCTATCTTTTACTTTCTAGTACTTACCTTTATGCAAGAGTAATGGTGATGTTCACCACTTCCTATATTTTGCCTTTTTCTCTTGGCAAGCGTCATGTGTTGGGGAATGATCTAGACATATATATCCACACAAATATATTTGATCATGAATTATTATTGTTGACAATTATGTATATGATAAATAAGTTGGGAGGCGAAACATTAAGCCCCTATCTTTCTTTGTGTTCGATGAATGCTATTTGTTCTTAAAATATGCTTTGAGTGACAATAATCATGGAAGACTATATGATTGTTGAGTACGTGGAATTTGCTAAATCAAAGCTCTTACATAGACCCTTCTTAAAAATAAGATGAATTGCAATTGTTTGATGGCTAGGAATATGGTTTGTTAGTTTTCAAGAAAAATTTTGGTCTATACTTTAACATGTAAATAGCTTTCTACTTGATCATGAGAAGTTTTATGAGATGAGCTAATGTCTATGATATATAATGATGCTAGAAAAAGTGTTAGGAACTATCATTGATCAAATTTATGCACTATGCTAGCATTCACACTTCATAAATTATTTCTTTTATCATTTACCTACTCGAGGACGAGCAGGAATTAAGCTTGGGGATGTTGATACGTCTCCAACGTATCTATAACTTATGAAGTATTCATGCCATGTTTACAATAATTCTATATGATTTTATTAGAACTAACCCGGACTGACGTTGTTTTTAGCAGAACTACCATGGTGTCGTTTTTTGTGCAGAAATAAAAGTTCTCGAAATGGGCGGAAAATTTGCGGAGAATATTCTTGGAAAATATAGAAAATACTGGAGCAAAAAGATACCGTAGAGGAGTCCCAAGGAGGCCACAAGCCACCAGGGCGCCTCCCTAGGGCGTGCCCATGGCTTGTTGGCCCCTCGGGAATCCCCTTGAACTAATTCCAATGGCAAGTACTCCTATAAATCCAGAAACCTCAAAAAAGAAACCTAGATCAGAAGTTCCGCCGCCGCAAGTCTTTGTAGCCACAAAAAATCAATCTTGGCCCTCTCCGGCACCCTGCCGGAGGGTGTCACCATCACCGGAGACCATGGAGGAATACGGAGGGGCCATCAGCGCCATGGAGGCCAAGGACCAAAGGGAGAACCTTTTCCCCCCTAGGTGGGAGGCCAAGAGGAGGAAGCACAAGGGGGAGACCCTCGCCCCCTCTCTCTCGATGGTGCCGGAGTGGCATCGGGGGAACCATCGCCATGGTGATCGTCTTCATCAACAGCACCTTCTTCATCACCGTCCTCATATCTTTTTAGTAGTCCACTTTCCCGCATCCGGATGTAATCCCCTACTTCAACCTGGTGCTTTATGCCACATATTATGATCCAATGATGTGTTGTCATCCTATGTTGTTTTGAGTAGATTTGTTTTGTCTTATGGGTTGATTGATGATCTAGATTGGTTTGAGTTGTATGTTTATTTTGGTGCTATCCTATGGTGCCCTTTGTGCCGTGCACATGTGAAGGATTCCCGTTATAGGGTGTTGCAATACTTTCATGATTTGCTTATAGTGGGTTGCTAGAGTGACAGATGCTTAAACTCGAGTAAGGGGGTTGTTGCGTATGGGATAAAGGGGACTTGATGCTTTAATGCTATGGTTGGGTTTTACCTTAATAATCTTTAGTAGTTGCGGATGCTTGCTAGAGTTCCAATCATAAGTGCATATGATCCAAGTAGAGAAAGTATGTTAGCTTATGCCTCTCCCACATATACAATTGTAATAATGATTTCCGATCTTGTTAACAATTGCTTAGGACAATTACGCATGCCGACCCATCATTATTCCACACTCGCTATTTGTAATATATTGTAATATATTCTAACTTTATGATAACAGCACCTATTTTTATATTTTAGTTCTCCAATATCATGCAAAGCTATTCTCTTCATACCCACAACGTAGTTTTATTTGTCATTTCTAGTTGGAAGCAAACGTTCGGCATACGTAGAGTCGTATCAGTGGCAGATAGGACTTGAGAGAAAACTGATCCTACCTCGGGGGGGATGGATTCGGCTGGTGCAACAGAGATCGATATGTCGGATTCACCCCGCGCTCCATCTCAGGGTGGGTTGGAGTCTGCTGACGTGAGTGACTTGGAGGAGGAGTCGGTTGCCTTCGCGCCGAGTTTAGAAACACGATGCATTCCTTTTTCCACACAATGATACCACATATGTCTTATCCCAATGTCTGCTCCCGTTGACCTCCAGGGTGATGAAGATCTAGTGTATCATATCGTGACAGAACTTCATCCACCCCGACACGAGTATAGCCAGGTGGAATCGGATTGCTGTGGAGGAGTACTTCAGGTGCATTCGGTAAAGCAAAGCCATGTGCCACCTTCATGTATATGTTCTTGAGTTTAATGTGTAGCTCACAAGGTGTTGACTCAAGGATATCATCCACGGGGTAGCGAGCCAGCAGTGCATCATCGGCCGGGACCCCCGTGGAACCCACGCTGCTTTTCGGCATAGATGATCGAATGGTACTATCCAATGCTAGATCTGGTCGCTCTAGCAGTTTGTTGATCTGATCCTCCTGCATGTTATATTTGTGTTCCAAGTCCTGAATCCGATCTACTTCATGCTTCTTCTTTCTGTCACGGCTTCTATAACTATCGTTCCAATCCGCAAACCCTAGAAGCCACGAAACCATGTCTTTGCCTCATGTTCGTCCCTGGTATTCAGGATTCTTGAGGGCGCGTGAAAGCTCGTCCTTCTCTCTCTCCGGCTGGTACAAACCCGCTCGAGCTTCTTCTATTTCTTTAAGTAACTCCTCCATGGCTTCTTTAAGACTTGTCTGTTCAAGAACATCCCCTGTCTTTGGGTCCAACTTTCCCCCATGTGCATAAAACCAAGTCCTGCACCTCTCAGGCCATGTCTCTGTTACTGGAGTGACCCCAACAGCCTTCATGTTTCTCTCGGATTCATCCCACTTAGGAAACCCAGACTTGTAGCCACCTGGCCCCAGACGATGGTGCCACAATTTTTTGTCGGAATTTATATTGTTTATTCTCGACTGTTCCTTAGCTGCTTGTGATTCCTTGAACTTCACAAATTCGTCCTAGTCAACTTGTAACTTCACATATTCTCCTTTTAATTCTGGAGTCTTCTTTTCGTCTTTCACGTATCTTTTCCATAATCTTTTCTTCCAAGACTGGAATTGTGTGGCCATCTTCCTAAGAGCACACTTCTTGACTTTCTCCCGTTGGACATCTGTCAGACCCTCTGGTAGGGTGAAATGTTTCGTGAGCGCCTCCCAAAGCAGATTTTTTGCTCTTGGGCTGACAAAAGAAACTTCAGGATCTTTTGGCTGATTCCATTGTTGAACGGTGATCGGGATTTGGTCCCTAATGATAACTCCGCATTGATGTATAAAATGTCTGCATTCTTTTTTAGGAGCAATTGGTTCGCCATCCGCTCTGATTTGATAGATGTTATACTTTACGCCTTCTTTCAACTTTTTTGCCGGGCCACGTTTAACCATTGTAGATGATTTGCTTGATCCGGAGGGCTAAAAGAAGAAAGATTCATTAATATATACAAATCAATCAATACATATGATGATCACCATAGGGCAGATTAATACCTCGCTGGACTGTGTTAAATGGACAAAAATTTCTTCGTCATCGTCATTATCAGTTGTTTCGCCTTCGTCTCTTAGTTGTTCTTCCTCAGTTACCTCACCGAATGGGATGAGGTATTGTGATCCATCATATACTTCAGTATCATCATTTCCGGAGTGTATCAGGTCGTACATTGCATTCTCTTGATCATGGTCTGTGTCTCTACCGTCCATAGCTTAACTAATCCAGAACAAATATAAAACAATCAGAATGCATTCAATAAGCAGAACCGAAGATATGCAAATCAATACAAGTCAATGCAACAATACGATCATATAATATCACTAATACATCATTGAATAGTATCACTAATACATCTCGAATATTATTGTATAATATCACTAATACATCATCGAATATTATCACTAATACATCTCAAATATTATTATATAATATAACTAGTACATATCCAGTTGATGTCTCGCGATGCAGGCGGTGGTCACCTAAAGAGAAGGAACCATGACAGGATCATGGCTCGGGTGTGATCCCAGAAGAACCTGCCAGGTATTGGAGAACCTGGCGTCCGACGCAGCTATGTAGCAGCGTACATGCTCGTCCTCCTCCCTAACACGATGACGTACCACCTCCGTGGGGGCCAGCTTCCTTCGCACCGATAGTGGTCCACGCGACTGCCACCAAAGAATCTCTGGGTCGATGACGGGAGCTTGATTCCTCACCAAGCTGCGCACCCTGGAAGGTAGCACCTCCCAGTGCTAGCTCGACGGAGCCTAGTCCCGGACATGATGTCGCCTCTCAAGCAGGTAGTCATCGGTGCCTAGTCGATGATGAGGATGCGTGCCGGGCATCATCGTCTTCGAGAACAAATTCTACAACTATTTAAATTCCCAATATTTAATTTAATTTAATAAAGATGATTGCATTTAATAAAGATGATTTCTACTTAAGCGATCGTCGGGGACTCCTCCTCGCCAATCGTTGGGGACTCCTTACCGGCGACCGGTAGGGACTCCTCACCGACGATTGTCGGGGACTCCTCCTTCTGGGCGATCGTCGGGGACTACTCGTCCCCGGCGATCGTCATGGACTACTCGGGGTTTGCCGACTCGGGACTCAGGACTTGGGACTCCTCATCAACTAAAACAACTAATTTTATACAACTCAAACAACAAATTAATAAAACAAACTAAAACAACTAATAAAACAAATTAAAACAACTAAAAAACTAAAACAAATGAGTGCAGTCCAGTGGCTCTGGTGCACGCGGCCGCGGTGGCCGCGGAGGAGGGGGTTGGAGCTCACCGGTGATGACGGCTCGGGGAGGAGGCGCGGCAGCGACGATCGATGGTGCTCGGCGAGGAGGCGCTGGCGGGGATGATGAGGCTTGGGGAGGAGGCGCGGGCGGGGTCCAATGTCGGTGGCGACGGCGATGCTGATGAGGATGAGGAGGCGCAGGCAGCCTAGTGACGTCGGGGGCGTCAACGTCAGGGGGGGGGAAATGGGAAATTGAAATGGCTAAATCCCAATATATATAGATGGACCTTTGCTGTTTAGAAAAACATAACAAAAAAGAAAATAGACCTTTAGTCCCGGTTGGTGGCTCCAACCGGGACTACAGTTCCCTTCCCGAGCGAGAGCCGAAAAAAGGGTCTTTGGTCCCGGTTGGTGGCTCCAACCGGGATTAAAGAGGTCTATTTTCTTTTTTGTTATGTTTTTCTAAACAGCAAAGTTCTATTTTTATATTTGGAATAACTATTAGAGTATTTATAGTTTTTGAATGAACCTTTTTGATTTAGGTCCAAAAAATTATAAACTCTATGTTAGTATCTTAGTTTTCAAATTTAAATAGTTTAAATTTGAATTCTTTTGAAATTTGTGTGAATCACTAGTTAGTGAATAACTTTAGTTCAAAAATAGATTTTTTAGTAATTGTTTTTCCTGTTGTTTAATATTAGTATGTTTTATGAGTATATTCACTTTGGGATTTTTTAGGATATTTTAAATAGGTGTTTTAATCAAAACTAGATTATGTTTAACTCTTTTAGTTTTATACCTTCATCTGTTACAAAGGCATTTCATTTTTTAACTTATTTCAACTCTAGACTTTTTGTGCATTCAACATGCACCATTCTAAGCCATATCCTCAAATTTCAACCCTTCTAACTTCATTTTTTATTTTTCATCCATTTAATGAATTGTTTTGAGCTAAATGACCCTGAAATTAAAAATCACTGCAAATGAATCCTGAAAAGGTTGAAACTTGGCATGGTATCATCATTTCACCCACATAGCAAGTGCTAAAAAGTTGAGAGGCTTACGACAAAAACTGGATGCACTTCGTGTACAAAGTGGACCATCTACTTCGAAGTATGAGGGTTTCAGAAAAAAACTCATCTGTTAGAGAGGCATTTCATTTTTTAACTTATTTCAACTACAGACTTTTTGTGCATTCAATATGCACCATTCTAAGACACATCCTCAAATTTCAACCCTTTCTAACTTCATTTATTAATTTTCATCAATTTAATGAATTGTTTTGAGCTAAATGACCTTGAAATTAAAAAGCACTACAAATGAACTTTCAAAAGGTTGAAACTTGTCATGGTATCATCATTTTACCCACGTAGCAAGTGCTAAAAAGTTTAGAGGCTTATGGCAAAAACTGGATGCACTTCGTGTACAAACTGGACCTTCTACTTCGAAGTATGAGGGTTTCGAACGAAAACTCATCTATTACGAAGGCACTTAATTTTTAACTTATTTCAACTCCAGACTTTTTGTACATTTAATATGCACCATTCTAAGCCACATCCTCCAATTTCAACCCTTTCTAACTTCATTTGCTATTTTTCATCCATTTAATGAATTGTTTTGAGCAAAATGACCCTAAAATTAAAAAAGCACTACAAATGAACCCTAAAAAGGTTGAAACTTGGCATGGTATCATCATTTCACCCACATAGAAAGTGCTAAAAAGTTGATAGGCTTACGGAAAAAACCAGATGCACTTCGTGTACAAACTGGACCATCTACTTCGAAGTATGAGGGTTTCGGACGAAAACTCATCTGTTACAGAGGCAATTCATTTTTTTGAATTGTTGCAACTCCAAACTTTTTGTGCATCCAATATGGACCATTCTAAGCCACATCCTCAAATTTCAACCCTTTCTAACTTCATTTGCTATTTTTCATCCATTTAATGAATTGTTTTAAGCTAAATGACCCTGAAATTAAAAAGCACTACAAATGAACTCTGAAAAGGTTGAAACTTGGCATGGTATCATCATTTCAACCACATAGCGTGTTCTAAAAGGTTGAGAGGGTTATAACAAAAACTGGATGCACTTTGTGTACAAAACTGGTCCATCCCGGCTACTCACTAGAGAAGAAAAGTGATGACGGTGAAGCCAATCACATCCCAGAGTGGGATCTTGAGGTATAAAACTTATTCTTTGCGTGTGTCCCTTGATTATGCCGCAAGGATGGACAATCTTCATCATTTAACAGGATGCTTGGGCCAGTCTTCACTATGAAGGGAGGAATTTCAGCAAACTTTTCATAATATTTTGACATGTCTGTCTTGTCCTCCACTCCCAAGATGTTTCTTTTCCTAGAAAGAACTATGTGGCACTTTGTCTCATCGTATGATGTATCCACTTTATTATCTTTTCTTTTTCTCAGTTTGGTAGACATGTCCTTCAGATAGAAAACTTGCGCCACATCCTTGGCTAGGACGAATGGTTGCTCTGTGTACCCAAGATTGTTGAGATCCACTCATGTCATTCCGTACTGCGAGTCTACCATTACCCCTCCTCCATTCAAATTGACCTATTTGCATCGGAACAAAGGGACCTTCAAATAACCTCCATAGTCAAGTTCCCATATCTCCTCTATGTAACCATAATATGTGTCCTTTTCCTTGGTGTTTGCCGCATCATCAAAACGAACACCACTATTTTGGTTGGTGCTCTTTTTATCTTGGGCGATCATGTAAAATGTATTCCCATTTATCTCGTACCCTTGGAAAGTCAATATAGTCGAAGATGGTCTCTTTTCCAACAAGTACAGGTCATCTTCAAGATTGTTGTCATTCATGAGATGTGTTCGCAACCAACCATCGAAAGCCTCAATGTGTGTACGTTAATCGAGGGGTCAGACTCCTCCGGGTTCTCGGAGCGTATAATATCCATGTGTTTCTCGATATACGGGGTCATCAATGTAGAATTTTGTAAAACTGCGTAGTGTGCTTACGCCCTAGCATGCCCGTCCCTACATATTATTGATTTTGGTCCAATCGTGGCTTTTCCATGGAGTCTCCCCTCATGCCGCGATTGAGGAACACCAATCAGCTTAATGTCAGTAATAAAGTCAACACAAAACTCAATAACCTCCTCTATTTCATGCCCCTTGGAGATGCTTCCTTCCAGGCTAGCATGGTTACGAACATATTTCTTTAAGACTCCCATGAACCTCTCAAAGGGAAACATATTGTGTAGAAATACAGGACCCAGAATGGCAGTCTCTTCGACTAGGTGAACTAGGATGTGCGTCATAACATTGAAGAAGGATGGTGGGAACACCAACTCAAAACTAACAAGACATTGGACCAAATCATTTTGTAAGTTTGGTAGGATTTCTGGATTGATTACCTTCTCAGAAATTGCATTGAGGAACGAACATAGCTTCATAATGTCTGATCGAACATTTTCTGGTAGAATCCCCCTCAATGCAAGCAGAAGCAATTGCGTCATGAGACTTCAGGTTCTCGAATTTGTTCTTTGCCATATTTATTATTCCCTTTATATTCGACAAGAGCCATATGGGGCCTTCATACTAAGAAGGCATTCAAAAAATATTTCCTTCTCTACTTTGGTAAGAGCATAGCTAGCAGGACCTTGATACTGCTTTGGATGCATGCCGTCGTTTTCGTGCACATGTTGCTGGTCATCCCATGCCTCTGGTGTATCTTTTGTCTTCCCATACACGCCCAAGAAGCCGAGCAGGTTCACACAAAGATTCTTGGTCATGTGCATTACGTTGATTACAGAGTGGACCCCTAGGACTTTCCAATATTCTAGCTCCCAAAATATAGATTTCTTGTTCCACATGTGTGTGCATCCCTCAACGTCAGTCGGAACAGGTTGTCCACCAGGACCCTTCCCAAATATTACTTGTAAATCCTTTACCATATCAAGTATGTCATCACCAGTACGGAGGACGGGCTTCTTCCGGTGATCTGCCTCACCTTTGAAATGCTTGCCTTTCTTTCTTATGGCATGCTTGGTCGGAAGAAATCGATGATGTCCCAGGTACACATTCATCTTGCATTTGTCCAAATATATAATTTGAATCACATCTAAACAATGTGTGCATGCATGGTATATCTTGTTTGTCTGTCCTGAAAGGTTATTAAGAGCAGGCCAATCATTGATGGTTACAAACAGCAATGCTCGCAGGTCAAATTCCTGCTGTTTGTGCTCATCCCACACACGTACACATTTTTTATTCCATCGCTATAAAAGTTCATCAATTAATGGCCTTAGGTACACATCAATACCGTTGTCGGGTTGCTTAGGGCCTTGGATGAGCAGTGGCATCATAATGAACTTCCGCTTCATGCACAACCAAGGGGGAAGGTTATAGATACATAGAGTCACATGCCATGTGATATGCTTGCTCCTCTGCTCCCCAAATGGACTAATGCCATCTGCACTTAAACAAAACCATAAGTTCCTTGGGTCATCTGCAAAGTTCGACCACTCTCTCTCGATTTTTCTCCACTGCGACCCATCAGCGCATACTCTCAACTTCCTTTCTTTCTTATGCTCTTCTTTGTGCCATCGCAACGACTTGTCATGCTCTTTGTTTTGGAACAAACGTTTCAACCATGGTATTATAGGAGGATACCACATCACCTTGGCAGGAATCCTCTTCCTGGGGCGCTCGCCTTGAACATCATCACCAGGGTCATCACGACCGATCTTATATTGCAATGCACTGCATACCAGGAATGCATTCCAATTCTTGTACTCACCGCGGTAGAGGATGTAGTCACTAGGGCATGCATGTATATTTTGCACCTCTAATCTTAGAGGGCAGACAACCTTATTTGCTTCGTATGTACTGTCGGGCAATTCATTGTCCTTTGGAAGCTTATTCTTCATTATTTTCAGCAACTTTTCAAATCCCTTGTCAGATACACCATTCTCTGCCTTCCATTGTAGAAATTCCAGTATGGTACTGAGCTTTGTGTTGTCATCTTCACAATTTGGGTACAACCCTTTTTGTGATCCTCTAACATGCGCTGCAACTTCAACTTCTCCTTTTCACTTTTGTAGTTTCTCTTTGCATCATCAATGGCCCGACCAAGATCATCAGCGGGATCATCTAATGCCTCGGCTTACTCTTCCTCATTATCTTCCCCCATTGTAGTACCATCATATTCAGGACACCCAGGATAGTTGTCGTCATCCTCTTGTTCTTCATTCTCTTCCATTAGAACCCCTCTTTCTTCGTGCTTGGTCCAACAATTATAGCCGGACATGAAACTGGACGTAAACAGGTGGACGTGAATGCGTTTTGAGCTAGAGTAAGTCTTATCATTCTTACCCACACCACATGGACAACACATAAAACCATCCCGCTTGTTTGCCTCAGTCGCACGCAAATAACTCTGTATGCCATTAGTGAACTGGGGAGAGCGTCGGTCATCGTACATCCATTGCCGCTTCATCTTCATTACACAACACCGAAAATACCAAATTAATATAAGTTCATACATACTTATTCTCATAAAGCAACATACAACTATCTAACTAAAACATTTAAATGCAACAACAAATGTGATCAAAATCGCAACTAAGGTAAAGATAACCCACAAGTATAGGGGTTCGCAACAGTTTTCGAGGGTAGAGTATTCAACCCAAATTTATTGATTCGACAAAAGGGGATCCAAAGAATATTCTCGAGTATTAGCAGCTGAGTTTTCAACTCAACCACACCTGAAAGACTTAATATCTGTAGCAAAGTAGTATGGAAGTAACGGTAACGGTTGCAAAAGTGATAGTAGCAGTTTTGTAGTGCTTCTAACAGTAGCAATGGAACAGTAACTTAGCAATGATCAATATATGGAAAGCTCGTAGGCAATGGATCAGTGATGGATAATTATGTCGGGTGGCATTCATCATGCAACGGTTATAACATAGGGTGACACAAAACTAGCTCCAATTCATCAATGTAATGTAGGCATGTATTCCATATATAGTCATACGTGCTTATGGAAAAGAACTTGCATGACATCTTTTGTCCTACCCTCCCGTGGCAGCGGGGTCCTATTGGAAACTAAGGGATATTAAGGCCTCCTTTTAATAGAGAACCGGACCAAAGCATTAGCACTTAGTGAATACATGAACTCCTCAAACTACGGTAATCACCGGAAAGAATCTTAGTTATTGTCACCCTGGGGGATGCGGATCATAACTCGTAATAGGTGTCTAAAAATTGCAAGATAGGATCGAGAACGCATATATATTCATGAAAACATAATAGGTTCAGATCTGAAATCATGGCACTCGGGCCCTAGTGACAAGCATTAAGCATAGCAAAGTCATAGGAACATCAATCTCAGAACATAGTGGATACTAGGGATCAAACCCTAACAAAATTAACTCGATTACATTGTAAATCTCATCCAACCCATCAGCGTCCAGCAAGACTACGATGGAATTACTCACGAACGGAGGAGAGCATCATGAAATTGGTGATGAAGGATGGTTGGTGATGACGACGGTGTCGATTTCCCCTCTCCGGAGCCCAAATCAGACTCCAGATCTGCCCTCCCGAGGAAGAACAGGAGGTGGCGACGGCTCCGTATCGTCAAACGTGAGGAAATCTCCTCTCTTATTTTTCTCTCTCCGTAAATAGGAATATATAGGAGTGTAAACAAGGTCAAAGGAGCAACAGGGGGCCCACAAGCCACAGGGGCGCGCCCTAGGGGTGTGGGCGCGCCCCTCGCTTGTGTCTAGGTGGTGGGCCCCCTGTAGTTGATTCTTTCGCCAATATTTTTTATAATTCCAAAAATATTCTCTGTAAATTTTTAGGTCAATCTGAGAACTTTTATTTCTGCACAAAAATAACAACAAGGCAATTCTGCTAAAAACAGTGTCAGTCCGGGTTAGTTCCATTCAAATCATGCAAATTAGAGTCCAAAACAAGGGCAAAAGAGTTTGGAAAAGTAGATACGTTGGCGACGTATCAACTCCCCCAAGCTTAAACCTTTGCTTGTCCTTAAGCAATTCAGTTGATAAACTGGAAGTGAGAAAGAAAAACTTTTACAAACTCTGTTTGATCTTGCCGTTGTAAATATGTCTAACTTATGTTCAGATTTTCAGCAAAGATTATAGACTAACCACATTCACACTAACATTTAGGTCTCACATTTACTCATATCAATGGCATAATCAACTAGCGAGCAATAATAATAAGTCTCGGATGACAACAATTTTATCAAAACAATCATGATACAATATGACATAATGGTATCTCGCTAGCCCTTTCTGAGATCGCAAAACATAAATGCAGAGCACCTCTGAAGAACGAGGGCTGACTGGACATTGTAATTCATGGTAAAAGAGATCCAGTCATACTCATACTCAATATCAATTAATAGCAAAGCATACAAATGACGGTGGTGCTCTCTAACAGGTGTCTTTTATAAGAGGATGATGACTCAACGATAAAGTAAAATAGATAGGCCCTTCCGAGAGGGAAGCATTGATTTGCAGAGGTGCCAGAGCTTGAGATTTTAAAACAAGGATGAATAATCATTTTTAAAAGGTATGCTTTCATTGCCAACATAACAACTAAGACATCTCGATATCTTCCATGCTAGATACGTTATAGGCGGTTCCCAAACAGAATAGTAAAGTTTTTACTCCCCCTCCACCAAATCAATCACACTCCACGGCGGGTCAAATCCACGGGTACCGTCCATACAAACACAATCCTAGGGGAGTTTTGTTTTATTATACTTCGATTTGAATTTTGAGCATGGGACTCGGAATCCCGAGTACCAGCCACTTTCTCGTGAATGATAGTGAATCAACACATATCGTGAGAATAACCCACCTAGCATGGAAGATACTGACAGCCCCTAGTCACTACATGAGCGAGTTGGGCATACAAAATAGAATATTTATTTGAAGGTTTGGAGAATGGCACATGCAAATTTACTTCGAACGGCACATAAATACCATATATAGGTAGGCATGGTGGACTCATATGGAACAACTTTGGGTTTACGGAGATGGATGCACAAGAAGTATTCCCGCTTAGTACAAGTGAAGTCTAGCAAAATACTAGGAGCGATTAACTAGAGAGCGACAACAGTCATAAACATGCTTTGAGATTAACCAACATTCAATGCAAGCATGAGTAGGATATAAATCACCATGAACATAAACATTGTGGAGGCTATGTTGGTTTGTTTCAACTACATGTGTGAACATGTGCCAAGTCAAGCCACTCGAATCATTCAGAGGAGGATACCATTCTATCATACTACATCACAACCATTTTAATGCCCATGTTGCCACTCAAGACAAACCATTATCCATTCTTGGCTAATTAAGCATGGCATGAGAAACTATAATCTCTAATTGTCATTGCAAACATGTTTCATATATAATGGGCTGAATTAAGAATGATGAGCTAATCATATTTACAAAAGTAAGATAGGTCGAGTTCATACAAGCTTTTCTCCATCATCATTATTGCCTTTCACTTGCACGGCCGAACAACGTTAATAATAATAAGAGTGCACGTGTATTGGACTAAGCTGGAATCTACAAACAATAACTCAAAAGGGAAGGCAAATAAATATGGGCTCTATATAAGATAAACAATAATGCATATGAGAGCCACTCAACATGTCATCGTGGTCTTCTCCTTACGACCCAAAGAAAATAAAGGAAAATTATTTACACGGGAAAGCTCCCAACAAGCAAAAGAAGAACGAGAAATCTTTTTTGGGTTTTCTATTAATGATACAACTAAACAAACTTAAAAGGTAAAGCTAGAACTTATTTTTTTATTTTCTTAAAGATTGATTAAACTCACAAGAAGAAAACAAAATGAACAAATAAACTATCGTGGATAACATAATGAAAAAGTATGAACACCGACTAATAAGATGAGTGTGTGAATGTGAATGTAATGTCGATGAGAAATACGTACTCCCCCAAGCTTAGGCTTTTGGCCTAAGTTGGTTTAGGGCCATGGCTGGCCCGGATAATATCAAAAATCATAGTTGGGGTTGTACTAGGCTACGGTAGCTACTGCCTGTACGGCTACAACACGAAGGCGAGCGGCTTCCACCTTTCTCTCGTACTCATCTGCCTCCTCTCTGGTTATAAAGTGTCTCCAATTTCCAGAAAGTTAAATAAGGCAGGAGCAGGAAGGGTAATATGGATAGCATGTTGTCTGTTAAAAATTAGTCGGTACTAGAGGGATTGTTCATTTCTCTCAAGAAACTGGTAGCACACCATAGCCTCATAATCAAGAAAGGCAGTTGGTAACTCAATATCATTCTCCCTTATGGGTACACCAAGATACTTAGCTACGCGAGTGGCATAAATTCCACCAAAGAAATCTCCATCCTTAGCATTAAGATGTAACCTCCTGGCAATAATAGCCCCCAAGTTATATTGTCTATCTCCCATTATCGCACTCTTAAGAATACCCAGACCAGGTATGCAAAGGTGGCTATGCTCATGTTTACCTTTAATACATCTACCTATGAAGAGAGCAAAATAATGTATAGCAGGAAAGTGAATGCTCCCCAAAGTAGCTTGTGTAATGGTTCTAATCTCTCCCACCGTGATGCTAGCAAGGAAATCATTATATTCATTTTTATGAGGATGTCTATGGCTACCCCACTGTGGAATTTTGCATGCATCATTAAAATCGTCCAGGTCCATGGTATAGGACTTATCATAAAAATTAAATAGAACATAATGAGAGTTACGCTTGGATGAAAATTCAAACCTCCGCACGAAAGAATCAGTGAGTTGATAATATTGCTTGCATCGGTCTGAAATAAAATCCTCAAGGCCAGCATTCCTTATGTACTCATAAATCTCTTCCTTGAACCCGGCATGAATTGATCCGACGGCCATTCACAAGGTCGAACTTGAGCTTCCCTTGTTGGTTCAAAATTAGGCTCATGTAATGCGAGTCTCAGAGTTTTCTTGCTCTAGGAACCACCTTGGTACATTCTCCTGAACATCTTTTTTGCTGAGAAATTTCTAACATTTTTAGTGACTCTAAATAATAGTGAACAAAACTCAACAAAACTCATAGCGGCTGCTCCCACAAGTGCCTAGAAGCTATATCATGCATCAAAACTACTTGGTACCATATAAATTTAACATGCAAGCTCAAGAAAAAGGTCACCACAGCAGCAAAAATTTCCAATATGTAAAGCACTAGAACAAAAACTAATCGGACCATTAGAGAAGTCACATACCGATGAGCAATCCCCTAAAACAGTTTTGCAAATGGAGCTTCGAGTAAGGAGATCGAAAATGGCAGCAAAATGAGCTTGAACACGGGTTTGAACAATGGTGGGATTTTTCTGGAGGAAGAAGAAGTGGACGGTGGCTGAAATATATGAGGGGGGCCCACGTGGGACCCACAAGCCACTAGGGCGTGCCGAGGGGGGGCGCCCTACAGGCTTGTGGCCCACTGGTGCAACCCCCTGATGCATACTTAGTGCCAAAAATTCTTACATATTCTAGAAAAAATCATACTAAATTTTCAAGGAATTCTGGGAACTTTTATTTTTTAGGTCATTTTTCTATTGCATGGATAAAACAGAAAACAGAAAAATAATGGCATTTTTGCTAAATTGAAACTAAGGAACATAGAATAAAAGTTGGTTACATAAGGTAGTGCTTTCTAAATTCATCCATCTGATGTTCGTCAAAAAGAGCCCATCAATAAGGTTGATCAAGTCTTATTGACAAACTTTTTTTCGAATGACAAGAAACTGGAGAATTTTCGAATGACACTAGGTTACCTCAATGGGGATATGCATGTCCCCATCAATAAGTATATCATATTTCTTCTTAGCAGTAGGGAGAGGGAATTCAAAACCTCCAATAATAATCGTTAGAATATTTTCAATGGAGTTGATACTATGAACTTGAGGTTGTTTCTTCGAAAAATGAATCATATGCTCATTACCATTAACATGAAAAGTGACATTGCTCTTGTTGCAATCAATAACATCCCCTGCAGTATTCAAAAAGGGTATACCAAGGATGATCGACATATTGTCATCCTCGGAATATCAAGAATAACAAAGTCTGTTAAGATAGTAACATCCGCAACCACAACAAGCACATCCTCGCAAATACCGATGGGTAAAGTAGTTGATTTATCAGCCATTTGCAATGAGATTTTGGTAGGTATCAACTTATTCAAATCAAGTCTACGGTATAAAGAGAAAGGCATAACACTAGCACAAGCTCCAAGATCACATAAAGTAGTTTTAACATAATTTCCTTTAATAGAGCATGGTATAGTAGGTACTCCGGGATCTCCTAGTTTCTTAGGTATTCCACCTTTAAAAGTATAATTAGCAAGCATGGTGGAAATCTCAGCTTCTGGTATCTTTCTTTTATTTGTCACAATACTTTCATATACTTAGCATAAGGAGACATTTTCAAAATATCAGTCAAGCGCATACGAAAAAACACAAGTCTAAGCATTTCAACAAAGTGCTCAAAATACTCATCACCCTTTTTCTTGCATGGTTTAGGACGAAAGGGCATGGGTTTTTGAACCCATGGTTCTCTTTCTCTACCATGTTTCCTATCAATGAAGTCTCTTTTATCGTATCTTTTATTCTTAGGTTGTGGGTTATCAAGATCATCACCAGGTTCAATCTCCACATCATTATCATTACTAGGTTGAGCATCAACATGAACATCATCATTAATGTTATCACTAGGCTCATGTTCATCACCAGATTGTGTCTCGGCATCAGAAATAGAAATATCATTTGGATTCTCAGATGTATCTATAACAGGTTCATTATCAGCATGGAAAGTACTATCATCATTCTTTTTTCCTACTCTTATTGGAACAAATAGGTGCATCAGTATTAACTCTCTCAGAATCTTGCTCAATTCTCTTAGGATGGCCCTCAGGATACAAAGGTTCCTAAGTCATTCTACCACCTCTAGTCACAACTTTAATAGAAGGATCATTGTCTTTACTATTCATCTCATTAAGCAAATCATTTTGTACCTTAAGTACTTGTTCTACTTGAGTAGTTACCATGGAAGCATGTTTACTAATAAGCTTAAGATCATTGACAGTTCTACTCAAATAATCACCCAAGCGATTAACCATGTAAGCATTATGTTTCAATTGTCTACTAACATAAGATTGAAATTTTCTTGTTTCACAATAAAATTATCAAATTCATCTAAGCATTGGCTAGCAGACTTATTATAAGGAATATCTCTTTCATCAAATCTACGGAGAGAGTTTACCTCTACTACCTGTGTCAGGTTATCAAGACCATGTATTTCTTCAATAGGTGGTAGATTCTTAACATCTTTAGCTTTAATACCCTTTTCTTTCATAGATTTCTTTGCCTCTTGCATATCTTCAGGACTGAGGAATAGAATACCTCTTTTCTTCGGAGTTGGCTATGGAGGTGGTTCGGGAATAGTCCAATCATTATGATTGCTCGATATATTATTCAATAGTAATTCAACTTGTTCAATAGTTCGTTCCCTGAAAACACAACCAACACAACTATCTAGGTGGTCCCTAGAAGCATCGGTTAGTCCATTATAAAAGATATAAAGTATTTCATTTTATTGAGAGGATGATCAGGCAAAGCATTAAGTAATTGGAGAAGCCTCCCCAAGCTTGTGGGAGACTCTCTTCTTCAATTTTCACAAAGTTAAATATTTCCTGCAAGGCAGCTTGTTTCTTATGGGTAGGAAAATATTTTTCCGAGAAGTAATAAATCATATCATGGGGACGACGCACACAACTAGGAGCAAGAGAATTAAATCATATATTAGCATCACCCTTTAATGAGAAAGGAAACAACATAAGAATATAGTAATATCGAATTTTTTCCTCATGAGTAAATACGGTGGCTATATCATTCAATTTAGTAAGATGTCCCACAACAGTTTCAGATTCATAACCATAGAAAGGATCAGATTCAACCAAAGTAATTAACTCGGGATCAATGGAGAATTCATAATCCTTATCAGTAACAAAGATAGGTGAAGTAGCAAACTTAGGATCATATTGCATTCTAGCATTCAAAGATTTTTCTTTCCACTTGCGAAGCAATTTCTTAAGATCATCTCTATCCTTACAATCAAGAAAGTCCCTAGCTACCTCTCCTTCCATAACATAACCTTCAGGTATATCAGGCAATTCATATCTAGGAGAGCTAGGTCTAGCAGGTGTATCATAGTGTTCAGTTTCAATAATTTCATTAGATTCAGAAATATTATCAGTTTTAGCATTGTCTCTAGCAATTTCTTCATCAAGAAATTCACCCAGTGGCACAGTATCATCAAGCAAAGTATCATCATAAGAATCATGCATAGCAGAAGTAGCTTCATCAGTTACTTGCGACATATCAGAATTACTAGCAGGTGGTGGTGTCGCAAATTTACTCATAACAGACGGTGAATCAAGTGCAGAGCTAGATGGCAGTTCCTTACCTGTCCTCGTAGTTGAGGGGTGAATCTTAGTCTTAGCATCTTTCAGATTCTTCATAGTGATCAACAGATATATATATATATCCCAAGTGACTCAGAGAATAGAGCTATGCTCCCCGGCAACAGCGCCAGAAAAATGTCTTGATAACCCACAAGTATAGGGGTTCGCAACAGTTTTCGAGGGTAGAGTATTCAACCCAAATTTATTGATTCGACACAAGGGGAGCCAAAGAATATTCTCGAGTATTCGCAGCTCAGTTGTCAATTCAACCACACCTGAAAGACTTAATATCTGTAGCAAGGTATTCGGTAGCAAAGTAGTATGGAAGTAACGGTAACGGTGGCAAAAGTGATAGTAGCAGTTTTGTAGTGTTTGTAACAGTAGCAATGGAACAGTAACTTAGCAACGATCAATATATGGAAAGCTCGTAGGCAATGGATCAGTGATGGATAATTATGTCGGGTGGCATTCATCATGCAACGGTTATAACATAGGGTGACACAAAACTAGCTCCAATTCATCAATGTAATGTAGGCATGTATTCCATATATAGTCATACGTGCTTATGGAAAAGAACTTGCATGACATCTTTTGTCCTACCCTCCCGTGGCAGCGGGGTCCTATTGGAAACTAAGGGATATTAAGGCCTCCTTTTAATAGAGAACCAGACCAAAGCATTAGCACTTAGTGAATACATGAACTCCTCAAACTACGGTAATCACCGGAAAGAATCTCAGTTATTGTCACCCTGGGGGATGCGGATCATAACTCGTAATAGGTGTCTAAAAATTGCAAGATAGGATCGAGAACGCATATATATTCATGAAAACATAATAGGTTCAGATCTGAAATCATGGCACTCGGGCCCTAGTGACAAGCATTAAGCATAGCAAAGTCATAGGAACATCAATCTCAGAACATAGTGGATACTAGGGATCAAACCCTAACAAAATTAACTCGATTACATGGTAAATCTCATCCAACCCATCAGCGTCCAGCAAGCCTACGATGGAATTACTCACGAACGGCGGAGAGCATCATGAAATTGGTGATGAAGGATGGTTGGTGATGACGACGGCGTCGATTTCCCCTCTTCGAAGCCCAAATCAGACTCCAGATCTGCCCTCCCGAGGAAGAACAGGAGGTGGCGGCGGCTCCGTATCGTAAAACACGATGAACTCTTCTCTCTGATTTTTTTCTCCGTAAATAGGAATATATAGGAGTGGAAATAATGTCGAAGGAGCAACAGGGGGCCCACAAGCCACAAGGGCGCGCCCTAGGGGGTAGGCGTGCCCCTGGCTTGTGGCCAGGTGGTGGGCCCCTGCAGTAGATTATTTCGCCAATATTTTTTATTAATTCCAAAAATATTCTCCGTAAATTTTCTGGTTAATTCGAGAACTTTTATTTCTGCACAAAAATAACACCAAGGCAATTCTGCTGAAAACATAGTCAGTCCGGGTTAGTTCCATTCAAATCATGCAAATTAGAGTCAAATACAAGGGCAAAAGAGTTTGGAAAAGTAGATATGTTGGAGACGTATCAGGTAACAATTGATCCAACAACATAATGATACCAAGCCTCTTTATTAATGGCATATTTTCTAATCTTTCTAATCTTTAAGCGCATTGCATTCATCTTAATCTTGTGATCATCGACGACATCGGCAACGTACAACTCCAATTTTATCTTCTCTTATTCAACACTTTTTAATTTTCCTTTCAAATACTCGTTTTCTTTTTCAACTAAATTTAACTTCTCGACAATAGGGTCGGTTGGCATTTCCAGTTCAACTACCTCCTAGATAAAAAAATATGTATGTCAACTTGATGGGCATAATTGTCATTAACACGAAATGCAACAAATAGTTATAAAAGAGAATATACCACATCCGAATCGTAAACCAGACGAGGGCCGATGGGAACGGATATCATAACCATGGCACTATATATAACAACAATTATACAAGTAAGAAAATTATGCAAGTAACTATCTAAATCATACAAATATGATTTTTTATATAAAAAGGATAGGAACACAAGAAGAGGCTCACCAAGGTGGTGCCCGCGATGGGACGGTGCGAGCGATCGATGGTGGTTAGGACGGGGACGTGAAGGCACACTAAGTAAATCACACCTACACATATGCAAACTAAGAAGTTAATTTGAGCTCAGATTGCATATAAATCTAAAAACCTACCACATAATTACACCCAAACTAAAACCCACAAATCCCTATACTTATAAAGCATTGCATGAGCTTATCTAGCAATAAGATATGAAAGGACAAAGTTGCTAACCTTTGTGGACACTTGGATGGATTGGGGTGCCTCAAATCTTGGCAAAAATGGAGGGATGAGCTTGAGCTAGGGAAGAACAGAGAGGGGAATGGAGAAAACAGAGAAATGGGATCGAGTTGGACGAAGGGTTTATATAGGGAAATCTTTAGTCTCGGTTGGTTAACAAACCGGGACTAAAGGTCTACATATAGTCCCGGTTTGTGATATGAACCGGGACTAAAAGGGCTCGTGGGGGCCCCAGGCTGACACCAGTCTGCCACCACTCCTTTAGTCCCGGTTTGTATCACAAACCGGGACTATAGGTCCCAAATGAACCGGGACTAATGGTGCCCGTGCCTCCCGACCGCTCCTAGCCATTGGAACCAAGACTAATGGTCACATTAGTCCCGGGCCAAAGCCAAACCGGGACTAAAGGGGCAAACGTAAGACTTGTTTTCTACTAGTGGTAGTAAGTTTCTAGACACCCCATGTACGAGGTGCCATGAAACTTTCTGGACACCCCGTGCGCATGGGGTCCTGGAACCCCGTGCGCATGGGGTGGCGTTTTCGCTCTTGGATACCCCGTGCGCTTGGGGTCCAACAGACAAAAATGCACCTCTGGTCCACCCTTCGTCCACCTCCAACCTTAACCCTTATGTCTTGTCAAGATCCACCAATTCTACACCCCTTTTTGCTCACTACTCTCAATTCCTACACCAAACTTTTTGGAACTTTGGGGATTGAGGGAGAAAGACCCAATCTACACTTTGACCCAACCAATTTGTGTTCCCCGCAAGATTTCTTCACCATTGACTTTTTATTCTTGGAGCTTGGGCTCCTAGGCTATTAGGGTTCATCCGGAAGCTTCCTTGCTTGTGGTGTATTTTGGAGACATATGTAAAGGTGTGGTGGTCGCCTTCAAGACCAACCCCAAGTGATTTGAGACTCGTCCATTGGGGGTGACTCGAGGAAAATACGACGAGCGTTCCATGGTAGTCCGCAAGCTTTGGTTCCGGCACCTCTCCAAATGGATATTATCTCTTCCCCAAGGAAGAGTGAACTTGGGGATAAAATCCACGTTCCTAACTCACTTGTGGTTAATTCTTTCCCGCACTTGACTAATTGAACTAATTGAACTAACCAGACGAAATTCGTGCCCACATACATTTCAACAACTAATTGAACTAACCGGGTGAAATTCGTGCAAACACGGTGGATACCATACAAATCGCATGTCATTCGTACAATCACGGTGGATTTTCATTACATTTCAAACATTAAAAAAACGTTCCGACCCTAACCTATCATACGGTGGCATGTTGCATCCAATCCCTTGTCATCCTCCATCCGCCGTCTCCATGAGTATCGGCAATAAGACCGATGCAGTGAAGCTGCGGTCTCCTGCGAGGAAGAGTAGAACATGGGAGATGAACTGGCCCACATGGGAGACAAGGTCCTGCTGCCTCCCATGCCCTACCATCCTCTAAAGAGTCTGCGCCTTGTCCATCGCCGGTAGATGTGAGGTCCATAATGCAAATGGTGGGGCGGCGTTATCGTCTTCCCACTAGGCCGCCCAAAAATTTGATGGCGGCGCGTATGAGGCGCTACTGGCGTTGTCCTTGTTCGAGATCGCCTGCAGCCGTGCGTCCCCGATGGCTGCTTCCTGGTGAGCGGCGGCTTGAGCGCGGGTAGCCTAGTAGATCGCACGATGCTCCGTGACGAAGTTGGGGTTACGTCGTGGCCTCCTCGCTAGCGCGCCCGCCCTTGATTTGGCCCTCCGCCAGCCGGTGCTGCTCTAGGAAGAACAAGTTCTACCATTGTTCCTCCTGCGCCTGCGGGAACACCAACATAGGCACGGCGCAAGCTGCTCCTCCGCCAGCCGATGTTACTCTAGGAGGAACACATTCTACCATTGTTCCTCCTGCACCGCGTGAATGCCGACATAGGTGCCGGCGCAGGCTGCTCCTCTACCATGGCGGCATTGAAGTGCACCTGCGCCTGCTACAAGGTGAAGCCGGCATGCACAAGCGCAGGCTCAGGTGCGGTGTCGTCGAAGCCCGTCTCCATCATGGGTTCGTCCTCATCGTCGGATACCTCGGGGAAGCTGGCCGGCATGCCGACCTCGATCCGCCTGGCACGGTGGCTCTGACAGGCAGTCTTAAGGGTGTCCACCTCGTGCTTCAAATCTGTCGAAAGGCTCTCCGACAGAACGTTGCCTCCTGTAGTCATGATGGATGTGGTGCAAGGAAGGTGGATGAGAGCAGGATGTGGAGCGGCTTGTGTTGTGACGTGGATTAGCCGGGTGTGACTGCTTTTAAATAGCGGATGCGTCAATGCACGACGCCGTAGTGGGTTTCTCAGTCGACACCCTGCTTAATGACGACATACGGACGGACGAAGCATTGAACGGGCGTAGTAGATATCCGTCTCGTCCCGTCCAGTAACGCGTCTCCGACATTGAACATGTGCGTACACCGAAGACTCGTCGCGGCCAACACCATCGGCCGACGCGTGGCTATAACGTCAGAGGCATTGAGGGGTCGTGTCCGCTCTACGCCGGCTTGAATGTGAAGCAACCACTCTATAGTGGCATGAATGCGGTTCGCTCTTGTCCAGACGCCCGCAAAAAATCCCTAGTTTGTATCCGGTTTACGGAAATAATGTTTTCAGACCATGTTGGATGACACAACACGTTCAGACTGTGTGATCCGAACGTTTGCGGACGGTTTGAGTGTCCAATTTGGAGGTGCCATTACAAGTAGCAAAATAACCAGAAGATTTCCTGTTAAAACGTGCGTCATTCCTACTTTTCCTAATTATCCAACAAATTGCAGCTCCACCACAGAGCACTCATATCTGCTGGGATTTGGGAAAAGAGCAAACGGTTTTATGTGCTCAGAGTGAAAACCGAATGCTCTGATCCGGTTCGGTCTGTTTAGAAAGTTAATCTGACTGTAAGAGCCACGGAGGGACATGCATCTAGGCCGAAGTGGAATTTGGTCTGTGATCCAAACAGCTTAAATCACGGTGGGTGCAGCACACGCGGCCAACCAGGCCCTTTCTTCAAGCCCCAAGCAGTGGATCGCGGAACATTTATGCCAATTCCAGTAGAACACCCTCGTTCAAGTACTTTTGGCACTTGAAGCCTTCAACCCACCACGCCGGTGCGCGTGGCACGACGGCGGCAGATAGGACGACCCACGTACGGGACCATGCGCATGTCGATCTAGAAACGAGAAGCAGAGTTAATGGCGGCAGCAGCCCTCTTGTGAACCCTCAAGACCCACCTCACCCACCAGATTTACACCGGCCGCGTACGTACGTACGTACGTACGCGTGCTCGGCCGCTGATCCGATCTGCCATTGGGCGGGCGTACTACCTACGTCCCAATTTGTGTGGACACACGGCACACCTGAATCTGATGGTTGCGGCCATTAAGATGTCGCCACCACTATTGCTGTGCGTGCTGCCGATTCAATTTGCACAGCGGGAAACATGAGACTGCCGAGAGGACGGCCGTAGTACATGCATGATTGACGGGCTCCGGGGAGCAGATCCAGATGCCGTAAACTAAGCCTGACAAAACCCGGAGATGCTTTGGTTAGCTAGCTGGTTGCATAACGGCCATGCAAAGAAGAGCGGCCGCTTGCTAGCTTAATCATCATCATTCACGAGACGCCGCGACATGCATGGCTCGCGTGTGAGACGTGTACCATCGCTAGCGGCAAACCTGCACCGTCCTGTCCGGCGTCTGTTTGCTCCAATCCAGCTACCACTACCACTGATGAGTACTGCTTTTGGCGCGCGGCCCGCGCAACTCGACAGTTCAGACCACTTGTCCTGCCGATGTGGGGAGCTAGCTGCTTGACCTGCAGGTAGCTAAGCCCAGAGAGCCCCAGGGAGACAACGGCGTTATATTCCGACCTACGCCACGTACGTCCTTGTCCACAGCCTGGGTTATGGCATCTACCGGCGTATTACTGTCGCCAAACAGCTCGATCGACAACGCGCGCTCTGTGTGTGGTGCGCGCGCGCGCAACCCAACATGAACTATCGATCTCTTGTAGAGAGGGACCGAGCGAGAGGATCTGCCGGACGGATAGGCCAGCGCGCGGCCACGTCGGTGAGCTGCGCGGGGCGGCACCTGGTACCTGGCCAGTTTTGAGTTTGGGTTTTGACAGTCACCAGTTACCAGCGACCGGGGCCGTGCGGTCGGCGTCGGGCGGGATCGGGCGCATCCCGGGCGATGGCGAGCGGGTCCGGGGGGTCGGCGTCCCGGATGGCGACGCGAGTTGGACGCGCGCACTCACCGTGGCGCGCATGCACCCGCTTTTGGACGGGGCATCACGTCGGCATCCGATGACCGGCCGGGGCCGATCGAGAGCCGCGATGCATCCGGAGCGTGCCTTTAAGAGATCCGGCTCTCCTGGTAGCCACTTTTAGGAGCTGCGCCGGAGGCAGCGACCTGTCCCCTGCCACTGCTAGCGTCTGAATGCCTGCTCATGCCGCTTAAATTGTTCCGCCTAGGTTTCACGCCGTTTAAGCGGCTTATATAATCAATCAGGAGGAATCTCGTGAAGATTAATCATATATATACATATATACCCGAGTCATCATCACTAACTTGTTTACCTCGACTAGGCTAAGACTCACCTCAACAGGCAATCATGCATGAGAAAAGACTCGCTACTGTTGAAAGGGATAGAGAGGTATTGGTGCAATTGATGTTTATTGTATTGAGCCTCATGGATAAGTATATATAGGAGTACAGATTTAGAGGGCAAAAGCCTCTCTAGAGATAAGGTAGGAGACTGATTACAATTTCTAGACTAACAAATACATGGACTTCAAATATATCTCTAACATCTCCCCGCGGTCGTAGCGGTAGCATTGCGAACAACAGGAGCGTCGCGGACAGTCAGGCTGAAGAGAATAACAACGGCGGGAGCGGCGGGAACGATGTCGTGTCGGGAACGCATGGACTGTAGAGAAAGCCGATGAGTTACTCAAACGAGGTGATAGCCCTTTGTGCTGATGTCGAGGTAGCCGAGAGCGTAGGATGGTGTAGCCGTTGTCGAGGTAGTTGTGGTGGACGTCGAGTCAGGATAGCCGATGTCGAGGAAGTCGTTGTGGAGCCACAGGCGCAAGGAGGCATCGAGTTAGCATGGGCGCAGTGGTGTCGAAGTAGTGGTGCACCGGGTAGAAGACATAGTTGACGACGTGTCGCGCTGGGTTTGCCAAGCCTGGGGCACTTCGTGGACGAAGGCATACATCGATGTTGCCAGCACCGGGCATGCGTAGATGGACGAAGTCGATGTTGACGATGCGTCGCTCAAGACTTGCCAGGCCCGGAACACAACGGGGACGAAGGCATGCGTTAGTGTTGCCAGCACTGGGCATGCGTAGACGGGGTCCTGCACACAACTTGTATGGCATGTCGAGGACTCCGAGTGGCCGGCACAGAAGGAGACTCGACGATGGTTGTGACGCCAATAAACGTGGGCCGATGTCACCAACGATGCTCGGAGTAGATGAAGTGGTCGGGAAAGATGATGGTGACGCTGGCAACGGGTTGGTGCTGGACGAAAATGAAGGGGGTGGACGGGTGGCTCGACTCGAGTGATTGAGCGGCAGTGGCGCTGAAGGAAAGCGGCGGCTGCGGCCTGCCGGCAGCGATCGCGGCTGGTTAGGAGCGCGGCGCCGATGCTCGAAGTAGGCGAGAAAGAACCCGACAGCGTGACGAAGACCGGCGCGGACGGTGGTGTTTCCACGCCGAAGGAGTCAGCACCGCGCATGCCATGGAGAAGTCGACGTGCGGGGACGGAGAGTGCACCGCACGCCTGTGCGCTACGGCCCGAAGGGGCAATGAAGCGGCAACGCGCAGGTCGGGGCGACGAGGGAAGACCTCGGGGCGGCGACGTGGACCGCATGCCGCGACATGACGGCCCGACAGTTCGGCGTACCGGCGGTGCACAGGTCGTTGTAGCCACAAGGATTGCCTCGAGCGGCGGTAGGGACCGCATGTCGCGGCACTACATCCCGAAGGGCGGTGTAGCCACGGCTCGTAGGTCGCGGGGACCGCGTGTCGCGGCACTGGGTCCCAAAGGAGCGACGTAGCGGGAATGCGCGAGTCGGTGCAGCCGCGGGGAGAACCACGGGGCGGCGGTGCTGCGGCCCGACGGGGCGACGCATCGTCAGCCCGATGCTCGATCGGTGGAGGAGCGCCCTGTACTCGAGGAAAGTCTTTACATGACCTGCGAAGGTGCATGCAACTGAGTAATCGGGTCAATCACATGGCGCGGATGGAGTCGATCGCGTCGGGCGGGTGATCAATCCAATCGCACGCGAGGTCAAGGGCGTTGCTCGGCGATGATGATGGCGTCATGGACGATGAAGTGGGGTGGTCAAGCAGACCAAGGCAACGATGACCGATGGGGAACGACGTGCCGGAGGAGACCAGTGAAGGGCTGAGGAGCCTGAGGCAGTCGGTAGGCCCGGCATAGCCGGCGATCCTGGCAACCGGTGACCCGAGGCAAATGGCAACCGGGAAGCCCAAGGTAACCAGTAGGCCCGATGTAGCCGGCAGGCCCAGCAACCGGCAGTCCATGCACAACTAGCAAGGGGGCCAACAACCGACAGTCCTACGACATTTTACGATCCCGAGGCAATCGAAGAGTGGCAATGGAGATGGTAGGTTAATGATGTTGGCGTCCTGTTCGGCGTGGGGTGATGATAGACGACGTAGAGCTACAGGAGGGCAGACGCGCAGACGACGCCCGTGACGGGCCGTCGGGTCGGAGTAGAGGCCGACTGGTCGCTCCGGTGTCGGAGTAGAGGCACGGGGTCAACGGCAGCGGCGGGCGGTGCAACCGATCTCAGATCGAAAAATCAAAAAGAAAACGCCGATCAAAGCGACCGACGGAAGAGAGAAAACTCGGATCAAACTATCGGGATAGAAGACTCTCTAGGGAAGCCGGTCAACTCGACCGGCAGACGAGCACTAGGTATGGGTGGTCCCCGACGACGGTCATGAAGGCCGACTGCTATGGGGGCGGTACGCGGGGCGGAAGCGACGGACGACGACTAGGTCTAGGAACTTGCGACATATACCATGTTGAAAGGGATAGATAGGGATTGGTGGTATCGATGGATATTGCATTGAGCCTCATGGGCGAGTATATATAGGAGTACACACTTGGAGGGCAAGAAGTCTCTCCTAGAGATAAGGTAGGAGACGGATTACAAATCCTAGACTATCAAATACATGGACTCCAAATACATCTCTAACAGCTACAATAGTGTTGAAAGAAGAAATATATAAGGGGATTCATGATAGTTCCTTGAATGAAAAGCATGATTTCCATATTGTTAGTATGAACTCTCTGAATATCCATGATGTTAATGATATGCAGAACTACAAGCCTGGGGATGATAATTTTGCCATGTCCACTTATTGCAAGGATCATGATTGGGGTGATAATGTTTCTTACGATCTTGAAAATTTATTTAAGCCTCATGTTGAATATGTTATTGATAATAATGTTTGCAAGAGTATAGAAAGTGGGTTTGGGAGAGCATCAACTTTAGGTAAAAAGAATTCCACATATTTGGAGAGTGTTCAATCTTATGATTTTTTTGATAAAAGTGGGTTTGGAGAGGTCAAGACTTTAGTTAATGTTAATCTCACTTCCTTGGAAGATTGTAAGACTTTTATGCATGTGGATCATGAAAATAATGCTTTATGTGATAGTTATATTGTTGAATTTATTCATGGTGCTACCGAAAATTATTATGAGAGAGGAACATATGCTTTTACATATTGCAATAATATCAAGTTTCTTCTCTATGTGTTGCAAATTTTGAAGTTATACTTGTTTTGCCTTTCTATGCTAATTGATTCTTGTTCCCATAATTTTTTTACTCATAAAATCCCTATGCATATGAAGTGGGTTAGACTTAAATATGTTTGTCATGTTATTCCTCTCCTTATGTTTCAATTCTTTACCTTTATGTGAGCATCATTGAAATCATCATGCCTAGCTAGCATCGTAAAACGATAGTGCTTGTTGGGAGGCAACCCAATGAATAAATTATTTTTATCTTTCGCTTTATGTTTTTGAGTGTTTTTCAAAATTATGCTTCTGTTATGATTGTGTTTTTATGTTTTATTTAGTATTTGTGCCAAGTAAAGCCTTTAGGATGATTCCCAAGATGAGTAGAAACAATGCTGAATCTGAAACAGAAACTTTATTCCCATTGCACAAATTTTCTTTTTTACTGGAACGTGATATTGAGCTGAAATTTTAAAACGGTGTTTCTATAAAAATTCTTGACGTTTTCCTAAATTTTCAGAATGTTTAGAGTTACGAAAGTATGGGTAGAGTACAGATTATTACAGACTGTTCTGTCTGAAACAGATTCTGTTTTCATTGCATTGTGTGCTTGTTTTGCTGAATCTATGACTTGTATCGGGGGTATAAGTCATGGTAAAGTTAGAATACAGTAGGTATAATGCAATAATAAAACATCAATGGGTTTATAACAGTACCTAAAGTGGTAATTTTCTTTATTATACTAACGAATCTCACGAGAATTTTGTTAAGTGTTGTGTGATTGAAGTTTTCAAGTTTTGGGTGAGATCGCGATGGATGAAGAAATACGGAGTTATAAGAGCCAAATCTTGGGGATGCTACAGCACCCCAAGGTATTATCCAACGAGTAACAAGCAACTAAGCTTGGGGATGCCCCAAGTGGCATCCCCTCTTTCTTCCAACAACCATCGGTATACTACTTGGAACTATATTTTTATTCATCGCATATCATGACTTTTGCTTGGGGCATCTTGTATCTTTGCTTTATTTTCTTTGTATCCTTGCTGGAAACACGTATTTTAGAGAGCCAAAAATATGCTATGATTTGTTAGAATTTCTCTTTATGCTTCACTTTAATCTATTTGAGCAAAGGAATTGCTCTAGTGCTTCACTTATATCTTTTTGAGCACGGCATGCTTCTACATGTTTAAAGAAATGCTCTCATGCTTCACTTATATTAATTGGAGAGTTAGTAATTTTGAAGAAATATTCTCATGCTTCACTTATATTATTTTGAGAGATGAAACTTGTATGCTCATGTTCTTCGCTTATATCCATGTGAGCTTATCAAAAGTAATTGCAACATATGAAACTAGTCCCAAAGTGATAGATATTCAAGAGGGATATAATAAAAACTTTCATGAAGATCATTGGACAAACTAAACTTGATTCTTTGTAATAGTTTTGAGACATGACAATAATAATATGTGAGTTATGTTGATGAGTAATTTTGCTTAGTAAGAATATTGGTGTTAAGGTTTGTGATTCCCTATGCAAGCACGAAAGTCAATAGTGGTGCTACGAAATTACATCCTACTTATGGTGCATTATTCAATGTTAGTTATGCTTAATGCTCGCTTATGTGTTTTTCATTTCTTAGTTGGATGTTTCCCAATCTCTTGCTAGCCTTCACTTGTACTAAGTAGAAATACTACTTGTGCATCCAAAATGCTTAAACCAAGTTTTGCCATATGAGTCCGTTATACCTACTTATATAGGTATTTCCATGTCGTTCCATGCAAATTTGTATGTGCCATATCTAAACTTTCAAAATAAATTTTCATTTTTGTATGCTCGTACTGCTCATGAAACGGTAGGGGGTGACCGATATTTTTTCATGCCAGATGTGTTATTCTCAAGATGAGTGTTTATTCACTTGTCATAGCACGAGAGTATGGCGATAATAGGAATGCCCAGTCCCAAAACCAAAAAGAGAAAAATATTTACTTTATGTTGTCAAATAATAAATTCCTTGGAAAGTGTTGGTATGGAAGGCAAGCGTGGATACGGCCCGCCATGGAAAGTGAAAGTATGGTGGAAAAAGGAATACAATTTATTTTCTGTTTGGGAACCGACTACGATGCATCTAGTGTGGAAATATATTGAGATCTTTTACTCTTTTTTGTTGACAGGAAAGCCATGCCACTCAAAATAATTTTCTTTATCAATTTAAACACTTGAGCTCTGGCACCTCTACAACTCCCTACTTCCCTTTACGAAGGGCCTATCTATTTACTTTATGCAATTTTTATTTTTCAATTTGAGTCTCCATCTTCTCTTATAAAGCACCGACTAGGAGGCACTATGATCGTACTTGAGCATTAGGTGTAGCTAATATTTGAGTGTGTATTGTGAATGGATCAATGATTGCGCATGATGGGCTAGGGATAACTTGCTTTAGCGTTGATATTTTGGATGACATGGTTGCTTGTTGATATGCTTGAGTATTAAATTTTCATGTCAATACTAGACCATTGCTTTGAACCATATGAAAAGTCCAAATGTCCATGCTATAAAGAAAAGAATATGTGATGAACATGATAGGCAGCGTTCCACATCAAAAAATCTTTTTTTATCATTTACCTACTTGAGGACGAGTAGGAATTAATCTTGGGGATGCTGATACGTCTCCAACATATCTATAGTTTTTGCTTGTTCCATGTTGTTATATTATCATTCTTGGATGTTTTACAATCATTTTATAGCAACTTTATATCATTTTTTGGGACTAACTTATTGACATAGTGCCAAAGTGCCAGTTGTTTTTTTGCTTGTTTTTTACTTCGGAGAAAATCAGTACAAAACGGAGCCCAAATGCTATGGGGATTTTTGTGGATTTTTTATGGACCAGAAGAAGAAAGATGGGCCAAATAACACTAGAAGAGGGGCCCCAAGGTGACCACCCTCCACAAGGGCGCGCGAGAGGCCCCCTGGTGCGGCCTGTTAGGGTGGGCACCTCCGGCACCCCCTCAACCGACTATCGAGCCTATAAATTTCCAAAGAATCCAGAAACCCTAGGGGAGTCGACGAAACACAATTCCAGCCACCGCAAGTTCCAGAACCGCGAGATCCAATCTAAACACCATCACGGAGGGGTTCATCTTCTTCATAGGTGCCTCTTCGAGGATGCGTGAGTAGTCCCCCATAGACCTACGGGTCCGTAGGCAGTAGCTAGATGGCTTCCTCTCTCTCTCTCTCTATGATTCTCAATACAATGGTCTCTTGGAGATCTATTTGATGTAATGACTTTTGCGGTGTGTTTTTTGGGATCCAATGAATTTTGAGTTCATGATCACTTTCTATCTATGAATATGATTTGAGTCTTCTTTGATCTCTTATTTGCATGATTACTTATAGCCTCGTATTTCTTCTTCGAATCTTTGGTTTAGTTAGGCCAACTAGATCAATTTTTCTTGCCATGAGAAGAGGTGCTTTGTGATGGGTTCGACCTTGCGATGTTCTTTCCCAGTGACAGAAGGGGCAGCAAGACACACGTGTATCGTTGCCATTAAGGATAACAAGATGGGGTCTATTCCTACATGAATAAATCTTGTCAACATCATGTCATCGTTCTTATTGCATTACTCCGTTTCTCCGTGAACCTAATACACTAGATGCATGCTGGATAGCGGTCGATGTGTGGAGTAATAGAAGTAAATGCATAATCGTTTTGGTATACTTGTCTTGGAAGTGATGCCTACATAATGATCATTGTCTTGGATATCGTCATGACTATTCGATTTTTTATCAATTGTCCAACAGTAATTTGTTCACCCACCTTTCGCTATACTCATGAGAGAAGCCACTAGTGAAATCTACGGCACCTCGGTCTACTTTTCCAGTATATTGCTTTCCGATCTACTATTCGCATCTTTTGTTTTCAGATCTATTATTCCAAAACAACCAAAAATACCTTGCTGCACTTTTTGTTTATTTATTTTACTTTGTGTTCTTGCGAGATCTATTTGCCAAAACTATCACTACCTAATTTATGTTATTACAGTAGAGAGCATGACAACCTCTCTTTCACGTCAGGTTGAAAGTATTTGTTGTTTGTGTGCAGGTGCTGTTTATGTGGGTGCGTGATCTTCCTCTACGAATCGATACCTCTATTTCTTAAACTCAGGGAAATACTTACTGTCGTTGTGCTGCATCATCCCTTCCTCTTTGGGGAAATATCGACACAGTCTCAAGTCACGTCAGGCCTCTATAGTCGTTCTATCCCGTCCTCGAGGGGGGGCGGTCTGGCTGGTCGTACTGAGTGTGCCTGGGAGATAAGGGCTCAAAGCCCTTGTCACCGAATTGCGGCAGGAGATGCCGGCACAGGTAGCTTTTGTTTTGATCCGTCCGCTCAGTGTCGTACCCTTCTTCGGCCGCCAGGACCTCTGTCCATCTATCGTTCAGAGTATCCTATTCGGCTCTGAGCTGTTGCTACTTTGCTTTTAAGCTTCGGGCGGTGGCTAAGAGTTGCCGCCTGAACCGTTCCTGATTGCGAGGGTCTTCGGGGACAATGAAGTCTTCGTCTTCGAGGTTGTCCTCCTCATCGAATGGGGGGAGGTAGTTGTCGTCCTCGGAATCGTTGAGGTCCTCGGGGTCAAGCTAGTCCTTGGGCTTCTCCGGGTCATCCTGCGGTTGCTCGGGGGCTTCGAGGTTGCCGAGGTCTTCCGGGGTGTCGTTTTCCCTGGTGCCCATGGTGATTCCCCTTCCCTCATTCGCCTTGGATCGCTTGCGCTGTTTTGGCATCTTGACGGCTCCTTGTCAGGATTTGTTGCCATTCTTCTTAAGGGTGTGGTTGTCCTTGTCGTCAGGGGTGTCCACCATATAAACATCATAGGTGGAGGTGGCAGTTCACCGCCCAGTATTGATAGGGGTCGGGACGTCGACCTCCTCATCCATGTTGTTTGCCCCCTCGGAGGCATAGTCCAGCATCTCGGTTAAGTCCTCGACAGTGGATACCAAACCTGTCGTGGATGGGTTGTGAAATTCCTTGTGACCTGCCTTTAGACCGATCTGAACATGGGTCGAGGTTAGGTCGTCCATGATTTTCATTGACTAGATTTGGTCAAGCGCCTCGTTCAATAGCGAGAGGCTGAGCGGATAAATCTTCGGAGGACTTTCGGAGCTGACCTCCTGAGTACCCATGCAAGGCGTATATTTGGAAGAGCCGAACCCTGGTGTTCGACGCTATAACCGGAGCCGAGCTCAAGGCCGGGTCTTCGGTGGAGATGGATCCGGGAGTGAGGCCGAGCAGTGGACCCAAAGTTGAAGCTTCGGGACTTCCAAGATCATCGGACAAGACTGAGAACCCAGTAAGGGACAGATCGCCCGGGAGTCGACAGAGAATTCTAGATTCCAGAACCTGATCTCTTGACTGGGGGCGAAGCTCCTGATCCGGCCAAGATGGCCGGTAGGTTCAGCACGCATCATAGTGTTGCCGAAAGCAAAACCTGCCCAGGGATGAAGGTGTCCCTACTGCAGACTTGATCGCTGATGATTAGGGGAGCCATCAACCCTCTAGGGATCTCACAGCGGAACTCTCAATGAAAGCACCAACGTCGGTGTCAAAAACGGTGGATCTCGGATAGGGGGTCCCGAGCTATGGACCTAGGATCGATGGGTAACAGGGGACGAAGGAGACGATGTTTACCTAGATTCGGGCCCTCTTGAGGAGGTAAACCCCTATGCCATGCTTGATTGTATTGATGTGAATGAGGATAATAGAGTTGGTCTACCTAGAGATCAAATGCACTAAAAACCCTAGATGTGTCAACTTGCCTCTACGAACTAAACCCTCTAGTTTATATAGACACTAGGGGTACCTAGGGTTACACATGATCAGCTTCCAACCGGGGACAGATATACCGATCTTATCTTCAAGGCTTGGAAGACACGCCAAGTCTTCGGAGTTTTCCTTCTTGAACATGGGGTTTCCACATAGTTCGGCCTTTCCATAATAGCCACGGAGTGGCCCACCAAGCCGGCCCACGAGAGATGAGCTGATAGCCCGAGGACCCCTTAGTCCCAGACTCCCTCGGCGATATTATATGATAATATTATATGATCATATTGTTGCATTGCTGTGTATTGATTGCATATCCGTTATTGTTATTCTCGATACTATGATTCAGTTTTGGGTTATTGGATGTATTCTAATTGTTTTCTCTTTCTTCTAGATTAGTTAAGCTATGGGCGATAGCGGCATAGAGCATGATCAAGAGGATATCATCTTTGACATGATATGCTCCCAAAATGAAGATAATGAAGAAGCAGATGATGGCTCATAATATCTTAACGCATCTGGTGAGGGAATTGATGAAGAACCAAAAGACGAAGGGGAAACAAACAATGATGGCGAAGAAAATTTTCTCCAATTAACAAAGTTCGGCGAGGTATATTTATTAGGCCTTTGGTGATCACTAGATGTATTAATTTATTTGTGTATATATATTAACGAATCTTTCTTCTTTTAGCCCTCCAGTTCAAGCAAATCTTCTACAAGAGCAGTACAAGGCTAGGACAAAAAGTTGCCTGATGGCATAAAGTACAACATCGATGAATTCAAAGTAGATGGCGAACGGATTGCTCCTTTAGACAATGCCCGTAAATTTATAGTCAAAGCAGATTTATTGTTAGGGACAACATCACGGTCACCATTCGAGGATGGAATAAGCCAAAGGAAGATCGAGGAGTTTCTTATGTCCATGAAAGATTGAAAGATTTTCTTTGGGAAGCGCTAATATCACATTTCAACCTATCAAAGGGTTTCACAGATGACGAACTATTGAAGTTCAAGAAGTGGGCTCTTAAGAAGATGGCCACACAATTCCATACATATAAGAAAATATTATACACCAAGTATGTCAAGGCAGGAAGGAAGACTCCAGAATTCACTGGAGCACTAGAGAAGGTAAAAGATCACTGGGACGAATTTTTGTAGTACAAGGAATCGGATGAAGCTAAGGAAAGATCGAGAAAAATAAGATAAATGATGCGAAAAAAGGTATCACCATGTTCTAGGGATAGGTGGCTACAAGAAAGGGATGGCTAAGTGGGATTTATCTGACGCCAAGATGCTTGCTGACAGGGTCATTCCAAAAACACAGAATTGGCCCGAGAGGGCTAGGAATTGGTTTTATGCGCATGGGGGAAAGTTGGATCCAAAAATAGGGGAGATTATTGAAAAGGCATCTCTTAAAGAAGCCTCGGAGGCTTTACTTAAAGAAATATAAGATGCTCAAACTGGGGTGTACATCCCCAAGAAAGAGAATGACAAGCTTACACGCACCATCGGGAATCCTGAACACGGAGGACGAACATGAGGCAAAGGCATTGTTCCGTGGGTTCAGGGGTTTTCAGACTGGAACAACACTTACAGAAGCCGTCAGACAAAAAAGAAGCACGATGTAGACCGGCTTCAAAATTTAGAAAGAAAGAATGCAGAGTTGGAACGCATGTGCATGCGGCATGACGAGCAACTAGCCACCATTAGCCAACAAAATCCATCTATGCGGCAGGAGCAAGCAGATCCACCATTGGATAGTACCGTCCTGTCTTTGCGGAAAAGCAATGTGGGTTCCACGAGGGTCCTGGCCAATGATGCACTGTTGGCTCGCTACCCCGTGGATGATATCGAGGAGACGACAAGTTGTGAGCTACACATGAAATTGAAGAATGTATCCATGAAGGTGGCGGTCATCTTTGCTTTACCGAATGCACCTGAAGCAACCATCCATGTCAATCAGATTCCAGCTGGCTCTACTCACGTCGGGGTGGATGAAGTTCTGTCAGGATATGCCTCACTAGAGCTTGACTTCCCTAGAGGTGGAGGGGAGCAGACACTGCGAGAAGTCATATGTTGTGTCATTGTATGGTGAAAGGAATGCATCGTGTTTCCAAACTTGGCGACAAGGCCACAGACTCCTCCTAGCAATACACCAATAAGTATGCCGCATCAACCGACTCCACCCCACCTCGAGACAGACCTAGCAAGAGTCCGCCATATCGATCTGCTTCGCATCAGCCGACTCCACCCCTTATGTCCCATCAGCAGGGAAAAAAGTAGAAGATAGCACCAAAGAAGAAACCCGAGCCTCCTGCCAAAAAGAAGTTAGATTATGAGATGAATGAGGAGGAAACCAGAGCGACCATGGTTGCCAAAGTGAAGTCCCATTTTGCACCGAAGCCGGTCCCGCCACCAAAGGAGAAAATACTTGCTCCAACCATACAACACTTTGTGGATCTTCTAGAGCGACCCTCGGCACATGTATAGAATAGGTCTTCCAATTATGAATGTTGTATTGCCAAGTCATATCATGAACAAATGCAGCACTCGTTGAAAAATACAAGTGGTGATAAAAGCGGGAAATAGTGCCCCAACTCGGAGAACATGCAGTGAAATCTATACCCTCGTTGAATGTGAGTACCGATAAGGTAGGTGACGTTGCTAAAGAAATTAGTTTCAATGTTGAACAACTCCGAGGCACCGAGGTATTACCCATGGCTGAATTAGCATGGAAATATGTCCCCGAGAACCCTCTAGTCAGACCTGAGCAGGCCTGGCTTCTATCAATACAAATGCAAAAATTGCATGAGTGGTACATGACAGAAGTAAAGAACAAAAATTGCATGAGTGGTACATGATAGAAGTAAAGAACAGGTGAGAGATGCTCATGGTGAGGGTCAAGAAAGAGCATTTCTTCTTTGATTCAGAGATAATGATTGAACTTTCAGAAATTTTTCAGTTATACAATCAAGACGCACTCGACAAATCCATCGTCAATTGCTATGGTCTGTAAGGGATTTCTTTCTGTAATTTAAGTATCTAGCTCAGCTTGTTCATTGCCTGTAATTATCGTCACTATATTCTTTTGTACGCTATTATGGAAAATAAAGATTCTAGAATGCCGAAAAGAGGGAATCTTTGGCATTGGGTTCATTGACCCATAATTCATGAAGTAGTGATAAAGGACTTCGCCGATGCAACAGAGACTAACTTGATAATATTTTTGAAGGAACAAAATGCCAAAACAGATATACTATTTCCTTACAACTTCAAGTGAGTGTTAATGTCTTGTACTACAAATTCTATTTTGCTTACTCGATGTTAAGTGTAGTTGAGTTATGCATGCCTGCTTATATAAACGTGTGCGTAGGTTTCACTGGATCCTGCTGGACATTAAAGTTGACGCTGGAACTGCTGAGGTCTTTGACTCACTACGTAAAGATCCTCAAGACCAGACCAGCATGATTAAGATGCTCGATAGGTAATTTCAATCAGTATCGCACTATATCGGCCTCTTTCATTCATTTCCTGATATCAAGTAATTAATAACTCCTTTATTCACTTTTTTCGAACAGGGCTTGGAAACGGTTCACCAAAGAGGTTGTCGGTGAATGGAAAACGAAGCTGACATGGCGACTGAGCAAGGTAATTAAGTAGTACTAAATAGGTCCACGCAACTCTTTAGTTCTAGTATCAATACCATTATTTGCTTGATTGTTATCTGATTGAATTCTATTCTAGTAAAGTCCTGCATGAGGCAAAAATAGGGCACAAATTTATGTGCATATTGCGTTTGTGAGAACGTTCGCATTACGACCGAATGGTGCAAAGATCAAAGACAACTTCAGGTACGTAAACACTATTCACAAGTTTTTTATCATGATCTAATATATATACACATAACCAATATATTCATATTGATCTCCCTATTTAAAGATGATAGAGATACGGGATAGGCTCATACCATAGAACCGCCTACGAGCAATTCAAGAGGAAATTGCGGGATTTTCAATTACGAAGGTCATATATGAAAGCGGAGAATATCATTGCACCTACTGCCTGCATGTAATGATCTGCAAATTGTAGAAGGAACTTCATGTTGTAAATATGCCCTAAAGGCAATAATAAATTAGTTATTATGTTCGTAATAATCTTTTATTATCCATGCTAGAATTGTATTGATCGGAAACTCAGATACATGTGTGGATACATAGACAACACCATGTCCCTAGTATGCCTCTGATGGACTAGCTCGTTGATCAAACATGGTTAAGGTTTCCTAGCCATGGACATGAGATGTCATTTGATAATGGGATCACATCATTACGAGAATGATGTGATGGACAAGACCCAAACTATAAACGTAGCATATGATCGTGTCAGTTTATTGCTACAATTTTCTGCATGTCAAGTATCGGTTCCTATGACCATGAGATCATGCAACTCACTGACACCGGAGGAGTACCTTGTGTGTATCAAATGTTCCAACGTAACTGGGTGACTATAAAGGTGCTCTACAGGTATCTCCGAGGGTGTCTGTTGGGTTGGCATGGATCAAGACTGGGATTTGTTACTCCGTGTGACGGAGAGGTATTTCAAGGCCCACTCGTTAATACACCATCACAATAAGCCTTGCAAGCAATGTGACTAAGTCTTATCCATGGGATCTTGTATTACGGAATGAGTAAAGAGACTTGCCGGTAACGAGATTGAACTAGGTACGGAGATGCCGACGATCGAATCTCGGGCAAGTAACATACTGAAGAACAAAGGGAACAACATACGGGATTAACTGAATCCTTGACATAGAGGTTCAACCGATAAAGATCTTCGTAGAATATGTAGGAACCAATATGGACATCCATGTCCCTTTATTGGTTACTGACCGTAGAGGTGTCTCGGTCATGTCTACATAGTTCTCAAACCCGCAGGGTCTGCACACTTAAGGTTCGGTGATGTTTCAGTAGTATAGAGTTATGTATGGTGGTGACCGAATGTTGTTCGGAGTCCTGAATGAGATCCCAGATGTCAGGAGGTTCTCCGGAATAGTCCGGAGGTAAAGATTGATATATAGGAAGTCTTGTTTTGGTCGTCGGAAAACTTTCGGGCTCATCGATAGTATACCGGGAGTGCCGGGAGGGTACCGGGGGGACCATCGGGAGGGGTGTCTCGACCCAAGAGGCTACATGGGTTGTGCAAGGAGGTAAACCGGCCCCTGGTGGGCTGGCCGAAGCCTCCCCTAAGGGCACATGCGGCTGGAGTGGATTGAGAAGGAAAAAACACAAGGTGGAAAGAGTTTCCAAGTGGGAAGGAGGAGTCCTAATCCTACTAGGATTGGAGGAGGACTCCTCCTCTCCTCCTTGCACCAAGGCCAAGGGCTGGCCCCTTGTGCGCCAAGACTCCTCCCTCCCTCCTCCTATATATACTAGAGGTTTTGAGGGTTTTGAGATATAGAAAACAGCCATGTGCTACCTCTCCTCTAGATCGTAGTTTCCCCTCTAGATCGTTTCAGTGGTGCTTAGGCGAAGACCTACTGGAATTGTTCCACCACCATCGCCGACATGCCGTCGCGCTGCCGGAGAACTCATCTACCTCTCCACTCCCTCTTACTGGATCAAGAAGGCGGAGATCTTCATCAAGCTGTACGTGTGCTGAACACGAAGGTGCCGTCCGTTCGGCGCTAGATCGGAAAAACCGTGATCAAGATCACGAGACGATTCGTGATTGGATCGCGGGACGGATCATGGTGGGATCGCGGGAAGGATCGTGATTGGATTGTGATGGGATCATGGGACATTCAGCGATTTGGATCGCGAAGACGTTAGACTACATCAATTGCGTTCCTTAACGCTTCCCGCTTAGCGATCTACAAGGGTATGTAGATCCACTCTCCCTCTCATAGATGCTCATCACCATGGATAGATCTTGCGTGTGCATAGGGAATTTTTTGTTTCCCATGCAATGTTCCCCAATAGTGGCATCATGAGCTAGGTCTATGTGTAGATGAGATCTCGAGTAGAACACAAAGGAGTTTGTGGGCGTTGATGCTTAGATTGCTTCCTCCCTTGGTCGTGTTTTGGTTCAGCGGTCTTGTGGGATGAAGCGGCCCGGACCAATCTTACTCGTACGCTTACGAGAGACCGGTTCCATCGAATGACGTGTAACTTTGTTGCACAAAGATGGCTGGCAGGTATCTGTTTCTCCTACTTTAATTGGATCGGATTCGACAAAGGCGGTCCTTGAGAAGGTTGAAAAGCAACTTATGTATCACCATTGTGGTTTTTGCGTAGGTGAGAATTTTTCTTGTTAGATACGCATAGCAGCCACGTAAAACTTGCAACAACAATTAGAGGACTTCTAACTTGTTTTTGCAGGGTATGTTGTGATGTGATATGGCCAATTACATGATGAGATATATGTGATGTATGGATGATCATGTATAGTTTAGAATATCATGACTTGCATGTCGATGAGTACGGCAACCGACAGGAGCCATAGGGTTGTCTTTAATTATTGTATGACCTGCATGTCAATCATTAAGCGCTATGTAATGCTTACTTTATCGCTAAGCGGTGGCAATAGTAGTAGAAGCATGGTGGGCACGACAACCCCGATGGCGACACGTTGATGGAGATCATGGTGTCATGCCGGTGCTTTAAGGATGGAGATCAAAAGCACAAGTTCATGGCCATATCATGTCACTTATGATTTGCATGTGATGTTAATCCCTTTATGCACCTTGTTTTGCTTAGGACGATGGTAGCATTATAAGGTGATCCCTCAATAAAATTTCAAGATCAATTGTGTTCTCCCCGAGTGTGCACCATTGCGAAAGTTTGTCGTGTCGAGACACCACGTGATGATCGGGTGTGATAGACTCTACGCTCACATACAATGGGTGCAATCAAGTGTTGCATGTGCAGAACACTCGGGTTAAACTTGACGAGCCTAGCATGTACATACATGGCCTCGGAACACAAGATACCGAAAGGTCAAACAAGAGTCATATAGTAGATATGATCAACATGATGATGTTCACCATTGAAACCACCTCAACTCACGTGATGATCGGACTTGAGTTGGTGAATTTGGATCATGTATCACTCGAATGACCCGAGGGATGTCTATTTGAGTAGGAGTTCTTAAGTAATATGATTAATTGAACTCATTATCATGAACATAGTCAATAGTGTCTTTGCAAATTATGTTGTAGATTACTAGCTCACGTTGTACCTCCCTTGAATTTTTACATGTTCCTAGAGAAATAGAGTTGAAAGATGATGGTAGCAATATTAGGGACTAGGTCCGTGATCTGAGGATTGTCCTCACTGCTGCATAGAAGGCTTATGTCCTTAATGCACCGCTCGGTGCGCCACCCCCTCGAACGTCGTCTGTAGATGTTGTGAATATTTGAGAGGCACGTTCCGATGACTACTTGATAGTTTAGTGCGTCATGCATTACGTCTTAGAATTAAGGCTCCAAAACATTTTGAACGTGGAACATATGAGATGTTATAAGAGCTGAAATTGGGATCTCAGGCTCGAGCCCGTGTTGTGAGATATGAGATCTCCAACAAGATTCTTTGCCTGCAAGATGAAGGAGAATAGCTCAATCGTTGAGCATGTGCTCAGATTGTCTGGGTGCTACAATCGCTTGAATCGAGTGGGGGTTGATCTTCCAGATAAGAAATTGATTGATATAGTTTTTCCAAGTCAGTGTCACTAAGCTACTAAAGCTTCGTGATGAACTATAAAATACCAAGGATGGAAATAATGATCCCTGAGCTATTCACGATGTTTGACACCGCGAAGGTAGAAATTAAGAAGGAGCATCAAGTGTTGATGGTTAATAAAACCACTAGTTTCGAGAAGGGCAAGGGAAAGGAGGGAAACTTCATGGATGGCAAGTCAGTTGCTGCTCCGGTGAAGCAACCCAAAGTTGAACCCAAACCCGAGACTAAGTGCTTCTATTCTAAGGAGAGCGGTTGCTGAAGCGGAACAACCCTAGATACTTGGTAGATAAGAAGGCTAGCAACGTCGACAAAAGTATATTTGATATACGTGTTATTGATGTGTACCTTGCTAGTACTCCTAGTAGCACCTGGGTATTGGATACCGGTTCGGTTGCTAAATGTTAATAACTCAAAATAAAAGCTACGGAATAAACGGAGGCTAGCTAAGTGTGAGGTGATGATGTGTGTTGGAAATGTTTCCAAGGTTGATGTGATCAACATCGCACGCTCTCTCTCCATTCGGGATTAGTGACAAATCTAAATAAATGTTATTTGGTGTTTGCGTTAAGCATGAACATGATTAGATCGTGTTTATTGCAATACGGTTATTCATTTAAGTGAGAGAATAATGGTTATTCTGTTTACATGAATAATACCTTCAATGGTCATACATCGAATGAGAATAGTTTGTTGAATCTTGATTGTAGTAATGCACATGTTCATAACATTGATGCCAAAAGATATAAAGTTAATAATCATAGTACCACATACCTGTGGCACTGCCGCTAAATGTCATATTGGTATAAATCGCATGAAGAAACTTCATGTTGATGGATCTTTGGACTCATTCAGTTTTGAATCGGTTGAGACATGCGGACCATGCCTATTGGGCAAGATAACTAAAAGACCCATTTTCAGTATGATGGAGCGGGCTAGTAACTTATTGGAAATAATACATGTTGATGTATGTGATCCAATGAGTGTTCTAGCGTGCAGTGGATATCGTTATTTTTCTTGCATTCACTGATGATTTGAGTATATATGAGTATATTTGCTTAATGAAACACAAGTCTGAAACGACTGAAAATTCAAACAAATTCAGAGTGAAGTTTAAGGTCATCGTGACAAGAAGATAAAAATATCTATGATATGATCGTGGAGGTGAATATCTGAGTTATGAGTTTGGCATACAACTTTAGACAATGTGAAAGTTGTTTCACAAACTCACGCCACCTGGAACACCATAGTGTGATGTTGTGTTCGAACGTTATAGTCGTGCTCTATTGGATATGGTGCATACTATGATGTCTCTTATCGTTTTGCCACTATCGTTTTGGGGTTATGCACTAGAGACAACTACATTCACTTTAAATAGGGCACCATCTAAATCCGTTGAGATGACAACGTATGAATTATGGTTTGATAGAAAGCTAAGCTATCATTTCTTAATGTCTGGGGTTGTGACGCTTATGAAAAAAAGGTTTTCACCTAATGATCTCGAACCCAAAGTGGACAAATGCATCTTCATGGAATACCCTAAGAACAGTTGGGTATACCTTCTATCTCAGATCCGAGCACAAAGTGTTTGTTGCTAAAACGGGTACTTTCTCTCGAAAGAGTTTCTCTCGAAAGAATTGAGTGGGAGGAAGATAGAACTTGATGAGGTTATTGAACCTTTATTTCAGCCATAGAGTAGCGCAACATAGAAAGATGTTTCTGTGGAGCCTACATCAGTTGAAGAGGAAGTTAATGATGATGATCATGAAGCTTCAGATCATGTTACTATCGAACCTTGTAGGTCGACAAGGATGCGTACTACTCCCGAATGGTACGGCAACCCTGTCTTAGAGGTCATGTTGTTGGACAACGATGAATCTATGAACTATGGAGAAGCGATGATGGGCCCGGATTCCGACAAATGGTTAGAGGCCATGAAATCCGAGAAAGGATCCATGTATGAAAACCAAGTATAAACTTTGGTAGACTTGCTCGTTGGACGACAGGTCGTTGAGTACAAATGGACCTTTAAGATGAAGACAGACGATGATGGTAAATGTCACCATTTATAAAGCTCGACTTGTCGCAAAGAAGTTTCCGACAAGAAGGAGTTGACTGCGATGAGACTTTATTACTTGTAGCGATGCTAAAGTCTGTTGGAATTATGTTAGCAGTTGCTGCATTTTTTAATTATGAAATCTGGCAGATGGATGTCAAAACATCGTTTCCTTAACGGTTTACTTGAGAAAAGGTTGTGTGTGATACAACCAGAAGGTTTTGTCAGTCCTAAGGATTCTAAAAGGTGTGCGAGCTCAAGCAATCCTTCTATGGGCTGGAGCAAGCATCTCGGAGTTGGAATATACGCTTTGATGAGGTGATCAAAGTTTTTGAGTCTACACAAAGTTTATTAGAAACTTGTATTTACAACAAAGTGAGTGGGAGCACTATAGAATTTCTGATAAGCATATGTGGATGACATACTGTTGATCGAAAATGATGTAGAATTTCTGGAAACCATAAAGGGTTGTTTGAAAAGAGTTTTTCAAAGGACGACCTGGATAAAGCTACTTAATTATTGGGCATTGAGATCTATAGAGATAGATCAAGACGTCTGATAAGCATTTCAATGAGTACATACCTTGACAAGATTTTAAAAGAGTTCAAAATGGATCAGGCCAAGAAAGAGTTCTTGCCTGATTTGTAAGGTGTGAAGTTGAGTGGGACTCAAAGCTCAACCACGGCAGAACAAAGATAAAGTATGAACGTCGTCCCCTGTGCCTTACCCATAGGCTCTATATAGTATGCCATGCTGTGTACCGCACCTGTGTGTGCCTTAAGTCTGTCAAGGGGTACAAGAGTAATCCAGGAGTGGATTACTGAACATCGGTCAAAATTATCCTTAGTAACTAGAGGATTAAGGAGATGTTTCTCGATTATGGAGGTGATAAAGAGTTCATCGTAAAGAGTTATGTCTATGCAAGCTTTAACACCTATCCGGATGACTCTTAGTAGCAATCCGGATACGTATAGTGGAGTAGCCATTTGGAATAGCTCCAAGTGGAGCGTGGTAGCAGTGTTTACAGTATGACATAGAGATTTTCAAAGTACACACGGATCTGAATGTCTCAGACCCGTTGAATAAAACCTCTTTCACATGCAAAGCATGATCAAACCCCAGAACTCATTGGGTGTGAGATTCGTAGCAAATCACATGGCGATGTGAGCTAGATTATTGAATCTAGTGCAAGTGGGAGACTGTTGCAAATATGCCCTAGAGGCAATAATAAATTAGTTATTATCATATTTCCTTGTTCATAATAATCATTTATTATCCTTGCTAGAATTGTATTGATCGGAAACTCAGATGCATGTGTGGGTAGATAGACAACACCATGTCCCTAGTATGCCTCTGATGGACTAACTCGTTGATCAAACATGGTTAAGGTTTCCTAGCCATGGACATGAGATGTCATTTGATAATGGGATCACATCATTAGGAGAATGATGTGATGGACAAGACCCAAACTATAAACGTAGCATATGACCGTGTCAGTTTATTGCTATGGTTTTCTGCATGTCAAGTATCTGTTCCTATGACCATGAGATCATGCAACTCACTGACACCGGAGGATTACCTTGTGTGTATCAAACGTCGCAACGTAAATGGGTGACTATAAAGGTGCTCTACAGGTATCTCCGAGGGTTTCTGTTGGGTTGGCATGGATCAAGACTGGGATTTGTTACTCCGTGTCACAGAGAGGTATTTCAGGGCCCACTCGATAATACAACATCACAATAAGCCTTGCAAGCAATGTGATTAAGTGTTAGCCACGGGATCTTGTATTACGGAACGAGTAAGAGACTTGCCGGTAATGAGATTGAACTAGGTATATAGATGCCGACGATCGAATCTTAGGAAAGTAACATACCAAAGAACAAAGGAAACATCATACGGGATTAACTGAATCCTTGACATAGAGGTTCAACTGATAAAGATCTTCGTGGAATATGTAGGAACCAATATGGGCATCCAGGTCCTGCTATTGGTTATTGACCGTAGAGGTGTCTCGGTCATGTCTACATAGTTCTCGAGCCCGTAGGGTGTGCACACTTAAGGTTCGGTGATGTTTCGGTAGTATAGTGTTACGTATGGTGGTGACCGAAGTTTGTTCGGAGTCCCAAATGAGATCCCGGACGTCACGAGGAGCTCCTAAGTGGTCCGGAGGTAAATATTGATATATAGGATGTCCTCTTTTGGTCGCCGGAAGAGTTTCGGGCTCATCAGTAGTGTATCGGGAGTGCCGGGAGGGTACCGGGGGACCATCGGGAGGGGTGTCTTGACCCAAGAGGCTACATGGGATGTGGGAGGAGGTAAACCGGCCCCTGGTGGGCTGGCCGAAGCCTCCCCTAAGGGCCCATGCGGCTGGAGTGGATTGAGAAGGAAAAAACACAAGGTGGAAAGAGTTTCCAAGTGGGAAGGAGGAGTCCTAATCCTACTAGGATTGGAGGAGGACTCCTCCTCTCCTCCTTACGCCAAGGCCAAGGGCTGGCCCCTTGTGCGCCAAGACTCCTCCCTCCCTCCTCCTATATATACTAAAAGTTTTGAGGGTTTTGAGACACAGAAAACAGCCACGTGCTACTTTTCCTCTAGATCGTAATTTCCCCTCTAGATCATTTCAGAGTGTTTAGGCGAAGCCCTGCTGGAATTGTTCCACCACCATCGCCGCCACACCGTCGCGCTGCCGGAGAATTCATCTACCTCTCTGCTCCTTCTTGCTGGATCAAGAAGGCGGAGATCGTCATCGAGCTGTACATGTGCTAAATGCGGAGGTGTCATCCGTTCGGCGCTAGATCGGAAGAACCGTGATCAAGATCACGAGACGATTCGTGATTGGATTGTGGGACGGATCATGATTGGATCGTGAGATGGATAGTGATGGGATCACGGGACGCTCGGCGATTTGGATCACGAAGACGTTCGACTACATCAACCGCGTTTCTTAACGCTTTCCGCTTAGCGATTTACAAGGGTATGTAGATCCACTATCCCTCTCGTAGATGCTCATCACCATGGATAGATCTTGCGTGTGCGTAGGAAATTTTTTGTTTTCCATGCAACATTCCCCAACACTTCAAACCAAATGTAACCTGAACAAAACTTAACTAGGTGAGGTGTCGGATGATGGCATGGCCTCTGAGGCCACCTGCACCTCCATCTCGTCCGCAATGTCGCATGAGTTGTTACCCTTGTCGTCATCGTAGTCGTTCCACCAATGGCGAAAGGCTCCCATGCGTTGCGGCATGCATGTCCTGTCGTTGCCGCGCGCTTACGACGCCGACGCTCTGCCGCATCCTTCATCACTTTGCACCTCTTGTCTTCGATAGTGTCGGCAACTCGGATGAAGACGGTACGCTAAACTCCGTTGGCCTCACTTTGAGGAGTTACCCTTGCTACATAGTTTTTTCACTAGAGGACGCTTTTATTAAATTATAATGTAACATCAATTGGATACAAAGCATCATGAGCAACACCCGCTCTGTGCATAGTTAAGATTATACAGCCAAACACCAATAGTCTGACAAAAGATCATAAAAACCGAGACTGGCGTTTTGGCTCCTAGGTGTAAATACACCTATTATGAAATATATTTAAAAACACATTTAAAAATGTTAAAATATTTCAAGAAAAAACCTCACATGTACATCCGGACATTCTATGTCCGCACATAAATATCAATGAAGAAGGAAAAATTTTGTGGAATGTATAAAAAAATTAAGAATGCCTCGTGAATAGCTGTAATCAAGCATCAAAAATTGTTTTTTTTACACAAGCCACAAAAATGTCTTTTTCACTGAAACTTTGTGCACATATAATATCCTAATTTACACGTGGGATTTTTTCTCGAAAGTTTGAACTTCTCAAAATGTGTATTTAGCCAATGAGTGCATGTACACCTACGAATTTCTGATAAAAACCCAACATATCAATAATAGTAGTCATATCGAACCAATACCATACCCATGTCGAAGGAGGCGCTGGACCAATCGAAGATTATGTTGTCACCTGTTTTGAAAAAACTTTCAAGGTCACTCGCTCTAACTGCACACACACCGTCTTATACAACAGTTGATACACCATTCGATGAAACAATTAGACAATTTACCGTACTCCAATCAAACTATGGACTTATGACGGATGCACTTCGTATGGATGTAGCGTCTGCATCCTGCTGCCGCTATTAGGTAGGTACCTATGGAGTATTTAGTATGTTAGTTGTCGGTCGTCGGGGTAGCTACATACATATGCGTCCACCCTGCTGTGTGCTGCAGCAGTTCTTGCTGACAATTTGCACGCGCATGATAACTACGCATACCAAGGTTTTAAATATCACGGTTCATTATCATGCTGTGCTCCCTAACCCTTAACACATGCACAACTGTGTGTCAGCTTTCAATACAAGCCCAGTGGAGATGACCGATCGAGTTATAGTTTTCTTTCTTGTGCTCCGAGACATCACGAACGTAGAGTGAAATCCTCTGTTCCTTTTTTTTGGCGGTTAAATCCTCTATTTCTTCACATAACCTTTTGTTTTATTCATACAACACTGTCACATGGTAGTAAAAGTCGCATATGTCTGTCACTTGATTTTACTTTCATTCTCATAATTATCCACATCATCAACCTGTCATCGCATGCATGTAGTACGGAGAGTTAGTTGGACTTGGCGCTACACATTGATCATTGTGATCTGGATTATATTAAAAGGTGAGATAGGGAGGGGAGAAAATTTGCCATGAAAAGAGGGAGTGGAGAAGGCAGAACGTGCATAAAATTATTGGTTGGACTATTCATCTATTGCTAAATATTGAACCAATCTTTTTTGTACAAGAGATTTTGGAGATGGGTCTAAGAAATGAAAAGTAAAGTATTAATCTGACTTGGGACAATCAATATTTTCCTCAAATGCTGAATTCTAGTTGTTGCCAAATCCTTCGAATTATTAAGTTGCTAACCAAACACAATTTGTGTTTGGGGTGCAGGAACAATATTCCATAGCTACATGTCTATGAGTTTGCCCGTGGTAATTCTCGAGGAATTATCCAATTATAAGGTGGAGATTAAGAAGTTGATATTGCACATGAATCAACATAACTAGTTGATACACCACATGTTTATGCGGGAATTTCTTGCAATATATACCAATGAGATCTAGTTATATGAAATATAGCTATTCTAAATAGTACTATATAAGAACTAAAACTGAAAATACATATGTTTTTTATATTTAATTATTTTATAGTTGTAATATATTTGTATAAGTAGCATAATAGCATAACAGAAGTAGCATATATTTTCCGCACAATTGCATGTTCAGGTGAGCCTTTTCCTATACATGGTTGCATGTTGAGGTGAAATGCTTGCATTCGGAAAATAAAGGGTTAGTGTGGATCACTTAATAATTTAATATATGATTTACTTTATGTCATTTTAGAATGTGAGAGCCTACATGTTCAGAGGTCATGTGATTTTCTCTTTTCACGGCATTAAAAAGTTTAACTCGCCATACAAAGTGAGATTAGACCTTAGAACCACTAACTAACCCTTTATTTCGTTTAATTTTAATAAGATGAACTCACTATTTAGGATGACAATAGGGGTATTCCGAGTAGGAAATGACACATCGCCATGTAGAATTTTTTTCTTAAGTATTTTTTTTTAGGTGTCAAGTCATGTACAAGGCAGATGCACGTGTGTGCCCATGCGTGCAAACACATTCACTCACTCACACAATGCTCAGTGAAGATCGGACTCGTGGAACATCAGGACTAAGACAAACTCGCCACAGACAATGCACTGTGATGAAACCTATGGCCTTATACTAGGAAAAATATGCCTTCTGATCAAGGATTTAGTCCCAATGGTTAAGGGGTCCAACCAACTTACTAGCCTCCCAACACCGATGGTTGGTTGTCCCCGTAGTGATTCCAGAAACAACCTACTATCTCGAGTACCATTTAGCAATTGAAATGTCCTAACACATGTGATGATATAAATACTTCTGAACAATGCAAGAGAGTTAATGCATCAGTTTCACACACACACACACACACACACACACACACACAGAGGGGTGGGGGTAAACCCTTCCTCTAAAGATTTCGATGTCGAAGTGTTTTTTTCCTAATGACTCCTGTGTACTACATTTCATAGGAATTTTAGCATTCACTCAAATCTCTTGAAGGGAATTCTTTGTTTCTCCCGTAATGCAATCAAACAATCGAAAATAATGAAAGATCCAAATGGGCATGAGATTGCAATTCCTTGTTTTTCCTATTTAAAATCCTGCAAATCAAAGAGGCCATAAAACCCATAATTTTTTACTTTCAAAAATATGTGGAAAGTCAATGGAAGCTATAACTTTCTAGTTTTTTCAAAAAAGTACAAAATGCTTATACAAGTTCCAACTTTGTTTGGGAAATTGTTTATTTATATTTTAAATATAAAGGAAATAGTTTTTACATTTTAATTGATGCAAATATTTATAATTTTGAAGCTTTAAAAGGAATTTCTTTTTTTCTGGTTTTTGAAAGAGAAGTGTGAGACACGTAATGGTGCCATGTTTTTTAAAAGCATTAAATGGCCAAAGCAAGTTAAGGATGGTTTCATGTGAGTATTCTACCCAATTTGAGGTGTTGGGGTAGGATTTCTTCACTTTTAAAAATCTCGACAATAATATAGACACTCACGCAATAGTTGAGGGTTAAAACACACAATTTTCTTAAAGATGGTGTTGGTTAAACTAGTTGAAATGTTTGGCAACAAAATGGGAGTGCATCTTAGCAAAGCTAGTTTAATCCGCAGGAGGATAAGCTCAGATCACGCGGTGGCCTGAAACAAATTCAAAATTTAAATTAGGATGGTTTTTGATCTAAACACTAGTTTCTTTTTTCCTTAACCACCTTTTTGGCAACTAATGCAGTTGACATCACTATGTTGAGTATCATATTCAGATTGGTTTTTAGATTGGTGCAGGACATAAATACGGATCCGCCGCGAAAACGACGACAAATATTTATTCAAGTATAGCATGGAAGTAGAGATATTACATAAGACGCGCATAACATGGTTCAACCATTAGTGCATTTCCAGTGTGAGTTGTGACCAAACACAACACAAAAACATTAAACAGTTTCGTTGTCAACCCTACCTCAAAGCTGGTCCCGTTCCACCCCACCCGAAGTTAACCCCTCCAACAGGATGGCCCATACATCAACGCGCGCAGCTAGCTAGCTCCCCTAGCTCCATCGATCCCAACATATTACCATCGGACAACAGTATAGGAAGACCAAGAGAAGAATCCCCTGTAGCTGCAGCGCTACCTAGCGCTCCCCTCCATCCCTAGCGCACGACACGGCTGGCGGCACTGCTTACCCTAGCCAGGAGGAGTGAGGCTAGCGCGCGCTCTTCCATGGCCATGAGCGAGCAAGATGGGCAGCACGCCACGAACAACCTTCCCGGGGATGCGGCGAACGGCGCCGTCGACATCGACTCCTTCTCGCAGCTCCCGTTCGTGCGGCCCAAGCCGGCCCCGGCGACGGAGGCCGGCGGGTCCAGCCCCACGTCGTCCATCCGCCTCTTCGGCTTCGACTTCCCGCCCGACGGCGCGGCGTCCTCCGTCACCGACGGCGATGCTGCCGCTGTCAGCTCCACTGGTCCAGGCCAGGCTGCGGCGGCGGCGGCGTCGGCCGGTGCAAGTGGCGGCAGCGGCGGGCGCAAGTTCGAGTGCCACTACTGCTGCCGGAACTTCCCGACGTCGCAGGCGCTGGGGGGACACCAGAACGCGCACAAGAGGGAGCGGCAGCACGCGAAGCGCGCGCAGTTCCAGAGCGCCATGGCCATGCAAGGCCACTACCCCGCCCACGCGTACCCCGCCTTCAGCAGCGGTTACCACCACCGCTTCGTCGCCGGGCCGCCGCACATGGGCCGCTACGAGCCGCCGCCGCACTACCCTTCGTGGTCCAACCACCACCACCTGGCGCCCGCCATGCCAGCGGCGGTGCCCAGGTACTACGGCAGCGGCCCGGGCTCCGTGTCCCAGCCGATCAACGGCAGCCCGGTGCCGGCGTCCGCGCTCTGGCGGGTCCCGGGCGTCAGCGTGGCGATACCTGCAGCGCCGCGGCAAGAGCGGCCAACGCCCTTGACTCTTGCCGGGCGTGACGACATGGCGGTGGCGTGGGAAAGAAGAGGACAAGCCGGCTCGGCGTCGTCGGCGTCATCAGCGTCGTCGTCTTCGCAGCATGAGGCGGTGCGCCACGGGGGAGAAGCCGCCGAGAACAGGGCGAACGTGAGCCTGGATCTCACCTTGTAATTCTCCAAGAAACGGCGCGGTTAATTAGCGGGTTCGTGCATGCTGCAGACTAAGAACGAAGGTCAATTCTTTTTTTTTCTCTAGCCCGTGAATCCGTTTAGCTCGATCGATCGACCAGCGGAGAGATTCTTTTTTCCTTGGGTGTCCATTTTTGCAGTGTTTTTCTTTCTCGTAGCACGTACTCAACATTCGTCCTGCTCTTCTCGCATCGCTTTAGATTGCTTTGTAAGGAAAAAACGGAGGGGAAATAAATGGAACGAAAGGGGGAAAATGGGGGGCGTTGTCATTTTCATATTCGTGAGCACATATTTCCAGCCATTATCAATCTTCTTCTACTACTAATTTCATGTCGATGGGTATGGACTGATGCACATGTCTGGCCTAGCACTAATTTTCTGGTGCGTCTGTCAGCCCATTCAAACGAAAAGTTGCCCTTTTTTCCTCTAGGGACTTGTCTCCATCCTCGAAATGCTATTCAGTTTTTGCCACTTTAGCTGACAGTTATCCTTATCATTTGCTTTTTGGAGTAGTACCAGCATGCAGCACCGCAGCAGCGGTTGCTGACAACATTTACTCGGAGGATTTGCCCAAAGACGCAAGGCCAGCCTAACGAATGTTCATGCACTGCTCGCCACTTGAATGATTCTTGTCTGCAAATTGACCGTGCATGCATTTCCCAGCTACCGAATTGATTGTTTCCACGGTGTTGAACTGTTCTCGGCATCCGGGAGTGGATGCTCCTTGGATTCAAGATTTAGGATCCATCTGTGATTCTATCTCGTTTTGGCAAAATAAAGCAGCAGACCAGCGTTTGTTGCCCACGGAAACTGTACCAGGCAGTGAGTGCATGTGCACAAATCTGAACGGGCGCTCGCAACATGCACAGCAGTAACAGCACCTGCCCATGCACATCGTCTATGCGTGCATCGGTGCATGAATGTGACAGGTGTGCACGCCCACCATTCCTTGTGTTTCCTTAACTTATGCACCTGACCCAGTATAATATATACTGTCTCTATACCAAAATGTAAGACCTTTTTTTTTGGTTTTGCATAGGACATAAAAGATGTCTTACATTTTGTTACCGAGGGGATACAAACACGCCTTGTTTTCAGATTTCAACTTTTGCGAAAATCGTAAATCATTTGCGAGGTGCAGAAAAATAACAAATCGAAATGCTCTTACATGCGAGGTGATGTGCTTTTTTTTCCTTCACCAAAACCACAAATATATGATATTTTTCTCCACAATTTTGCTGATACATGATGCATTCTAATGTCTACACATTTTTTAGGGTATTTTTTAGAACTCGGTTTATAAATTTTATGTAACAAAAGGGAGCATGTGCTCCCGAGAGCGGAAAATGCACTTCCCTGCCTTCTTGCTTTTTATTTTCTGTGGCTTACTTTTGTCACAACTGAACATGCACGCACGCACATAGACTGTACTAGTAGGTAAGAAAAAGAGACAGACAAAGGATGCCATCGCTTTTGTTCGCATAATTTGCAGACAAATGATGAGTGCTACGAACTAGCAAGGAATGAATACAAAAAAAAAAAAGGAAAGATAACACATACCCTAGTTTAAAGAATAAAATGCAATATTTTGGAATCTCAGTCAACTCAGAAAAGATCTAAATATATATCTAGATGTATGGTATGTACATACAAGATATTATTAATACATATTTTCAGTTGTGCTCTATGCAAAAAGTCAAATTTGTGATCCGAAAATAGAGCTAACATTTGTGTTTGTGCATCCACAAATTTCTCATTTATATTTAGCTTGCAAACGAATCTGTTTTTTAATAAAAACTTTAAAGATATGAACACACCTATATATACCGATGGAAAACCATTTGGATTTTTGTGAAGAAAACAAAATATTATGTCCTCACCCGTGGAAAATTACATTTGTTATCTGAATTATAATACCAAGCTATGTGGTGACTGGGAAGTAAATTAACACATTCAAAATTAACAAACATTGATGTTACTAGTTGAAATGTCACATTCCTATTTTCCCCCAAAAAAAGTCAATGATGTAACATGACTGCTAAAATTAGGTCCCAAGCAGGACATCAAAATTTCTTCAGCAACAAAATCAGCATCCAACATTTGGTAGTTGTGGTTGATTATGGTATCATGTTTCCCTAAATGGTTTTGAGATATTTGGCTATATATACATTAAAAGGAAGATAGTAAATCATGTGTTCACTAACCAAAAAATAAGAGATACATACAATAGTGTAGTTTTTATATCTTCATTTTGATGTATTTAAAATAAAATTTATTTTCCTATCATATTTCAGTAACAAAAGAGTATATTCATCTCATGATCGTTTCAAGTTAACCACATATAGTATAGAAGCAAACACAATTAAAACATAGGTGAAAATGTATGAAAAATCATAGGTAGAGCCAAAATTAGAAAAATAGATTGTCATCCATGCTGGTAAACACCTCTCAAGGCCACCACTCTGTTTACATGCAAATGAGACACCACTCCCACTGCTACCAAATGAAATACCAAGCATGGAGCCAATGCATGCATAATACTCCCTCCGTTCCTAAATATAAGTCTTTTTTAGAGATTTCACTACGAACAACATATGGATATATATATAGACATATTTTAGAGTGTAGATTCACTCATTTTGCTCTATATGTAGTTCGTAATGTAATCTTTAAAAAGACTTATATTTAGAAACGGATGGGGTACTATAACCTACACCGGAGAAAAGTCGCTCTTGTTGTCAATGGTCATGCACATCATTCTTGCATAGCAAACAAAAAGAGCCACCGTCTTGACCAATATTTGAGATCTTAATTTATCTTCAACCTCATGCAGCTAGTTATCAAACATGCATATTGAAAGACTCATAGGGAATAGAAATTAAACAACACCTAGACCATGCAAAGTAGTAAAATTTAAAAAGGTGCTTAATTGAAGCTTTTCCAACAGGATGCTAACTTTTTTTACCATGTAATCTACATGAAAAGTTTGAAAATAAGTCGAGCACTACATGGTTTGGCAATCGTGTACTGTAATTTGTGCTTTATTTATAAAGTGTGACGCGAGCCTATTTTGAAAGATCGAGTTGACATTTTAAAGTATTCACGAAATAATCCTAGACATAAATATTGCCGCTTACACGTAATTGTGCTTATTGTTGAAGTATAATAAACATAACTAGGGGGTGAACATCCATCATTGAATATTTTTGATGTGTTGTGAATCTAGCAATCGTCACAATTAGAAATGTTAAGAAACGAGCTAATATGATGGCCGTAAAAATAGTCGACATGTACCCTAGAGAATTATACTTGGCCACGAGTCCATATTAAGTGAGGTGTACCTACTTCATGCTCGACCACGTGTTGCAGGGTGGACCTCGAGTACCGCTTTGATACTGGACCATATGTAACCGAGCGATTCATGAGACCTCCAGCCAGGGCATCTAGCACCAGTTCAGGAATTGGCGCCCACGTAGACAGAGTAGCGAGCCGTGGCCCATTAGACTTCGCTCCCTTCGCTTGCTCCCTTTGTTTCCTCACTTGCTCACTCGCTCCCTTGACAATGTATCTCAGCTGTGTTGTACTCCCAAAAATAATCCTGGAGTAAAAAAAAATCAAAAGTTTAAAAAAGTCCACATAATTGAAAATTTTAACAGATTAAATAATTCAAAAATTCAAGAAAATTATATAATTCATAGCAATTTGGAATTCGAAAATGCTTCACCAATTCCAAAAAAATCACAATTCAAAACAAATCTTGAACTTAGAACAAAACATAGATTTAAAAATGAGAACATCTATGAAAATTATTCGGATTTCAAGAAAGTGAATTAATTTGGACAATCTCACGAAAAAATGTTCATCAAATTGAAACATTTCACGAATTTGGAAACTATTCATGAATTTCCAAAGATGGATACGAAATTGCAGAAAAATAAAAATTATAAATTTGGAAAACTAAGTTCTTAAATTAAAAAAAAGAAAAAAAGGTCTTGAATACAAAAAAATATTCAAAATTTTCAAAAACCATTTAAGAATTTGAATAAAGGTCTCCATTTTGGGAAACAAATCATGGATTTTGAAACAGTTCATAAATATGGAAGAAAAAGGTCAATACTTTAGAAAAAGTTCGTGAATTATAAAACTTTAAGAATTTGGGAAAAAAAGTTGACGGGGCCTACTATTAAAAACTCTAAATCGTGAATGAGACTCTTGGGCCGTTATAGGCTTACCTTTTTTCCTTAGAATATGGCCTGTTGTGTTTCCTTGAAACGCTGATGCAGCACAAGCAAGCAGTTCCTATTCGGCGCCTCTAGCGACAGTTTCTTTGTTTTCCACTCCCCCCCCCCCTTACCCCCACACGTGTGCGTGCGCGCTTGGCCGGTCTACTTACCTTTTTGATTTTCTATTAACCTGAAAAAAACGTGAGCACGAGGTGATTCGAACACGTGTTCTCCTTGTTCTAGATAAAACTGCAATAACACGTTGGGGAAGCACACCTGTTGTGATTAGTTACTCCTTTTTCTTAATTATTTCCTTAAATCTAGGAAAAAAATCACAGTTTGAACTTTTTCCAGAATTGATGAAATTTTTAAATAATATATCAAATTTTGTCAAAACCGATGATTTTTTTCAAATTTGTATTTTTTTTCTTCAAAACTGATGAAAATTTCTCAAATTATTTTTTTTAATAAAAAATTGATGAACCTTTTTTGAAGAAAATGAATTTCTTCCCAAATCGATGATTGTTTTTAGAAAATCCTTAAAACTTTTTTTATTTCACATTTTCTCGTAAGTATTAAAAACCGCTGAGTTTTTACTTCCGGATCAACAGAAAGGAAGAAAAAACTAGGCTGCTTTTTTCAGCAAAAACAAAATTAGGCTGCTAAGCGAGTGAGCGAAATGACGGGGCAGGATGCAAACAGTGCTGGGCCGCGGCCTGCTTGGGGCATGCGTGAGCATCAATCTCACAGGATATGTTTGGTAGAGTATATGAGCTCAACAGTTCCTTCCTCGATCCATTTTTGGGTGTTTGGTAGCCTATACGGGGCCTCTTTAGTATGCACGATTTCAGCCCAAATACCCTCTTAGCATGCATGAAGAGAAAACATCCGAACAACCGTTCACTTATCAGCATGCATGAGCGAAGCGAACGACAATGTGTTTCAAATAATGTTAAGGATTTCTAAAAAATAATTTCATTTTGAAAAAATGTTCAGAATACCAAAAATTGTTTGGATTTTCAAAATTTGTTCAAAATTTCAAAAAAAATCGAGATTTTCAAAATATGTTTAAGTTTTCAAAAATGTACATGAATTCAAAAAAAATTAAAATTCTCAAAAATTTTGAAAATTTTAAATTTTATAATTTTCAAAAAATGCTCAGATTTTCAAATTTTGTTTAGAATTTTAAAAATATCAATCTATAATTTTTTTATTTCTTCAAAAAACTTTAGAATTTCGAAAAATGTATAAATTTTCATAAAATGTTATTTTTTCATCTTTCAAAAATTGTTCACCTTTTAAAAGTATTTTGTTCACCTCATTTGCAAATACCGGTTGTTAGAGTACCAATCGACATGTCTAAACAACTGCAAGCTGCCAAACAGAGTCTCAACTTAGCATATCTTAACACATATATTGCTCAAACAACATCAAATGCATTTACTCAGCATGTCTACATTCAACATGTATCAGTAAAGAACAACCATGCTAAATTGCGAATGCTACCAAACACACCCACAAGCATCGGTTCACTAGATCCTATTAGGTCCCATGTAAAAAAAAGATCTGGTCAGGTCCGAGCAAGCAAACAAGTGCAAAATGGGATGCGATGAGAGATGACATGCCACACGTGACCATCACGCAGGGACCAGGACACTGGTCGATCCGTATGTACGTGTTGCTCGTACTATTAATAATAAATACTTTCTTCGTTTCGAAATAAGTGGTATAAAGTTGAGTCATTTTTTAGTCACTTATTTTTTGACGAAGGAAATAATACTGTAGCACTGCAGTGGACTGTCGTAGATCTTGTTATCTTTCGCCACAGGAAAACGACTAGTGGAAGACATACCTGCTGTGTTGTAGTATCCACTTAAGATCGGGTTTCTTAACCGCTAACGACGGAGACGCCGCAGATCTTGCTCGAGCCCACGGGGACACCGGCTCAGATAACAAATGTACAGATCCCGTCGACGCTGCACCGGCCAGCGCGCACCCTCCGCCCCACGACGCACGCCACGGTCACCGACCGGTGGCCCCCATGCTGCACGGGCGCGCTTTACTTAGCCCCGAGGCGCCGGGGATCGGGCTAAGCAAAGCGCTCGCGTCGCGGAGCCCACGTGCGCGCGTGCCGACATGCCGTGTCAGCCGCTCCACGGCCGGCCGGTCCGCCCGAACGTGCTCCGTGCTGGGGCGGCTGCTCCGATTGGCCGACGCCCCCGCCACGTGTCCCCCCGGGTTCGTGTATAAATGAGCGCCCGCCTGATCGTCCACTCCCCAACTCTCTCCATCGGCGACGACCTCCGAATCCCAAAGCCTCCGCCTCTCTCAAAACCTCAGAAACCACCTGCAAATCATCACCTCGGTTAGGCTAGGCCAGTGACCAATGGGGAACTCGTACAGCAACGGCGGCTCGTCGTCGGGGCACCTGCGGGGGCCGGAGCTGCCGCTGCACCTGTGCTTCTTCCTGCTCGTGCTGTTCGTCTTCCTCGGCTTCTCCTGGTACATGAGCTACGAGTCGGTGGTGGAGACCTTCGCCGACCAGGGCAAGCTCCTGCTCATGGTGTCGCCGCTCGCGCTGCTCCTCGCGGTGCGGCTGCTGTCGAGCGGCGACGGCGACGGCCACGGCCGGCGCGTCGACCAGCTGCTGTCCATGTCGATGCCGGAGAGGGACTCCATCCACCGCGCCGGGGGGTCGCCGTGGGGCGTCGGGCTCCTCCTCGTGCTGCTCCTCGTCATGGTATCCTACCAGTCCAACTTCAGGGAGAAGTGGTTCGCGCTCTAGTCATCGTGCGATGGATGATGGATCCATCTCCATCGGAACCGGGATCGGGATGCCGCTGAGCATGTTTTTTCCATTAGCAAATGTCAAGAAGCATGTACACGTAGGTAACCCGAGCTATATATGTCCTCGCGTGAGAACCTTGTAAAGATTTGCTGATTGGAAGAGAAACAAAACAAGTGTCTTGTTTCTTCTTTTCTCCCTGTAACTTGGCATGATCCGGGAAAAAAATCGTGGCGTGAATGTTAGTATATCACTATATGCTTCCTAACGGCATCTACAACGCTCCCGCAAATTTGTTGCGGACAAGGAAACCGGTCCATGGAGACGGATGAGAGTCGGCCATTCAATGCTATCCGCAAATTTAAACATTGGTTTAAACATACTAGACGTAATTCATCCAAACCGACTGATTTTCATATAAACCGTAGTATATTCATTGCAATCCGAACAATTTTCATTAAAATAAAAAGCGTCTGACCTAAACCTATCCTACGGCGGTGGTCGGCTTTCACTTCCTTTGTATTCTGCGCGGACGACAACGTCCTGCATTTACCATCCATTTCACTTCCTTTGTATTCTGCGCGGATGACAACGTCCTGCATTTACCATCCATGAGTGTCGACGGAGTTCAAGATCCGTGAAGTAAAAGTGCAGTCTTTGACGAGGAACAATAGGGCATGGGAGACGGATCGGCCCACATGGGACACAAGGACTTGCCTCTTTCCATGCCCTACTCATCATCGGAGGAGTCTGTGACTTGTCGGTCGCTGGTGCCGGTGGACGTAAAGTTGATCATGGACATGAACGGCATGTCACTGTCCACCTACCATATGCGTCCACGAAAGTTGGATGGAGGCGCGTAGGATGTGCAGCCGGCGGCGTTCTCGTCCTCGGTTGCTTGCGCTGCCAACGCGTGAGCGTGTGCTATTGGGTCCATGTCTGGCTATGTCACCGCTTCGTTGCGTGCGACGCTTAGAGCACGCACGACCTCATAGATCTGCTCCGCAACGAAGTTCGGGTTCGCCATGACCTGCTCGCTTGTGCACTCATCGTAGATTTGGATCTTCGCCAGCCGGTACTGCTCAAGGAGGAAGAGGTTGTACTGCTCCTCCTCATGCGCTTGCCGGAACATCGACATAGGAGTCGGCGCAGGCCGCTTTTCCTCTGTCATGCGGCGTCAAATTGCGTATGCGCCCGCTCCATGGTCAATCCGGCATGCACAGGCATCGGGTCCAGCGCGGAGTCGTCGTGGGAGCCCGTCCCCATCGTATGATCATCGTCGGAGACCTCTGGTGAGCTAGCCGGCAGGATGTGCTCGATCCGCCAAGTGTGACGGGTCTGCCAGGCAGTAGCAAGAGCTGTCATCTTGTGCTTCTGCTCCGATGACATGCTCTCCCACCAAGCGCTAGAGCTTGTAGTCATGGCGGATATGATACAAGGGAGGAGGATGTGGAGAGGATGTGGTGTGGCCAAGCATTTGGGTACGTCAATGTGTGACGTCGGAGTTGGTTCCTCGACCAACGAGGCTGCTTAATGGCGGCATATGGGTGAACGGGCTTTGAACGAGCGTGGTAGGTATTCGTGTTGTCCTGTCTAGTAAAGTTTACTCTGTCATTGAACAAGCATGTACACCGGTGACGCGTCACAAGCGGCGCTCTTGGCCTGCGCGCTGCATCAATGTTGTCGCTAGCGAGAGATCGTGTCTGTTGTGGGATGGCATCAATGCGAAGCGGTCGCTCTAAAGCGACATGAATGCAGGTAGTTGGCGACGAGCGGAAACGCGTCGGGCGTGGGTGGAGGGTTTTGGTGCGCTAGGTTAGTCAGGACCAGCCGTGGCAGCGGTCTAGACGCCCAGAAAGCCCTCCCCCTACTTTGTGTGTGGTTTACAGGAAAAACGTGTCCATACTGGCCTGCAGACCGGTATTGGAACGTGTGCGTTTGCATGGCAAATCACATCTGGATCATGTTGTCCGGACAATTGCGGATGGTTTGAGGGTCGATGTTGGGGATGCCCTAATTTTTAATATCATCTCCAATGTAGACCCTTAAACCATCTACAACCTTCCGAACTGCATGATACAGACGTATTATGCCATCCAACACGGTCCTGTATCGGTCTGCTTAGCGGCCTAGACGTCCTTTTTCCCGTAAATCAAGGGGGGCTTTGGAGGCGTCTAGACCGCTGCCACATAAGTGTCCGACATCCCTGGCCTACCCAAACCCTCTCCCTTGCATGCTCTCTTTCTTGATCGAATGGGCCAGCCTCGCTCCAGATCATCAGTGCTCCAATCCTACCGCACGGCCTGTGACATCCGCCGTGACAGTGGCGGTACTGCATCCATGAGACAGAGTTACAAGTCGCTTTCAAGGAGATCGACATTGGCGAAAGACGAAGTGTGTGTCAAGGACGAGGACAACATCACCAACATCGCCTCGGTCGCGCCTTGCCACCATGACGACAAAGTTGGCACCTCCATGAGCATCGCGATAGCAAGGAAGAGTAGAACATGGGAAGTCACTAACACTCGGGGTATTATGAAGTCCACCACTCTTCCCCTCCCGTCAAAGCTAAGCTTTGCGGGATCATCATCATCAGTCGATTAGCCACTTGCTAGCTTTGCGGAGGTGGATAACTTCAGTTCCCGACGCTCATCGACGATCGGACAGGAGGAACGGGCGTCACCGATCATTTAGACTTGGTCTAGAGTATGATTTAGTTGAAATATGTCAAATTTAATGAATTTGCTCTAGTTCAGATGAAAAACATCCCATTTTATGTAATGATTATCCAAGTATGAATGACTATCGGCCGCTTTGTTTATATATGCATCAAATTTGTTCACTTTTGTTAAATTTCCTCGGAAATACAACCGAACATTTTCTGCTATGGTTGGATGGCCGGCTCCCTCATTAGTGTCCTCTTACTGCACCCCCTCCCCCGGTCCGTGGACAGATGTGGTGTCCGGTTTGGGGTCCGTGCAACGGACCCTAAAACAGACATTATCCGTCCACAGACGCGTCACATAGTGGTCCACAGATAGTGATATAGATCCGGCCATCAAACCATTTACCTCAAAATTCACATACATTTCAAACCGGATTTGAATAATATTCATGCAAACCGGACGATTTTCATGGAAGTCTGACGATTTCCATTTAAACCAAACCAAACTGGTTACATTTTCGACATATTTTAATTAAACAAAAGTGAACATGATTTTTTTAATCTAGTCTAAATCTTTGCTGCGATGCAGGGTATGTGTTCCACATCTTGTCTTCCCCATGCCTGCAAGCTCAATGGCCATGACCTCAGGGAAGTGAAGCTGCAGGTCACCAATGAGGGGAAGAGTAGATCATGGGAAACGACCGAGATGGGATGCAAGGCATGGCCATGTCTATGTCCACGTCCTACTTTTCATCGTCGGAGTATATTGTGTGCACATCATCAGTCGAGGTGAGGTCCACGATCAATGTGGATGCATCAGCCTCGTGGTTGTTGCAGTTGAGCACAACCGATCGGAGCTGGCAATGTCCGTGATCACATGCACTTCATCAGCATCCGCCTACACGTCGATTTCCACAAAAATGGCGTCAATATCTACCTGCGGCACACACGATTGCATTGCTCATTGGAGATGTCGCGGGCGCTCCACGTGGACTAGTACAACGTCCGCTGCTCGTCCAGGAAGGTTGGATTCTCCGCGACCATGGCTACAATAACATCCTTGTTCGCGTGCTCACTGGAGATCTATCCCTTTCATGAGTCATGCTCGTCGAGGATTCAGAGGTTGTAGTGTTGGTCCTCTTGCGCCAGCCAGAACGCAAACACCAGTGATGACCCACAAGTATAGGAGATATATCGTAGTCCTTTTGATAAGTAAGAGTTTCGAACCCAACAAGGAGCAGAAGGAAATGAAAAATGATATTCAACAAGGTCTTTTCCGCAAGCACTCAAAGTAGCGGTAACATATAGTTTTGTAGCGAGGCAATTTGTAACAAGTAACAATAGTAGCAATGATGCGGCAAGGTTTCCCAATCCTTTTTATCACAAAGGCAATTTGGAAAGTACTCTCATATGAAGTAAAGCGCTCTCGAAGACACATGAGAATTTCGTCTAGTCACATTTCATCATGTTTAGTTCATTCGCGTTTGATACTTTGATAATTTGGTGTGGGTGCACCGGGGTGAGGGTGTTGTTCTTACTTAAACAAACAATCCACTTATGATTACCCCATCTTGCAAGCATCCACAACTACGAACATCAAATTAAGATAAATCTAACCATAGCATGAAACATATGGATACGAACCAGCCCCTTACGGAATAACACAAAAACTAGGGTTTAATCTTCTGCCACTCTCGCAACCCATCATGTATTTATTACTCCCCAATGCTTTTGCTTAGGACCAATTATAGTGAAGTTTCATGTAGTCGATGTTCACATGACACCACTAAAGGAAGAGCAACATGCACATCATCAATGTATCGAATGAATATCAACATGACATGATTACTTATGACAAGACTTCTCCCATGTTGTCAAGAACGAAACTAACTACTCACAAATCATCATCATGTTCAAGATCAAAGGTGTAATGAACATGCTTAAAGATCTGAACATATAATCTTCCACCAACTAAACCAACTAGCATTAACTACAAGATGTAATCAACATTATTAGCAACCCACAGGTACCAATCTAAAGTTTTGAGACAAAGATTGAATACACGAGATGAATTAGGATTTGAGATGAGATGGTGCTAGTGAAGATGTTGATGAAAATTGTACTCCCACGATAGAGGAAGTGTTGGTCATGACGATGGCTTTGATTTTCCGCTCCCGAAGGGAAGTTTCCCTAATGGAATCGCTCCGCCAGAAGCAAAAGTGCTCCTGCCCAGGTTTCGCCTTGAGACAGCGGCGCTTCATCCCGAAAGTCTTCTTATGATATATTTTTCTAGGGCAAATAGTATCATATAGGAGAATATGGGCACCGGCGACCTGCCAGGGGGGGTCCACGAGCTCAAGGGGTGCGCCCTGGGGTCCCCCACGCCCGTGGCCTCTTGGTGGGTCCCCTTCTGGTATTTATTTGCCAATATTTTTTATATATTTCAAAATAATTCTCCGTAATTTTTTATCTCATTTGGAGTTCTAGAGAATATCCAACTCTTCGGTGGCCTTTTTCGGTCTAGAATTCCAACTGTCGGCAATCTCCCTTCTTGTGTGAAACTTTCAAAATAAGAGAAAAAAATAATTAGGACTGCATCATAAAGTGAAATAATGACTCAAAACATAATAATTATCAACGGAAACACATGATACAAAATGGATGTATCAATCGGCGGCTCTGACTGTTCATCCTCCATGGTGAAGCCGGCATGGACCAATGCAAGGGGGGCTCGCTTGTCGTCGGACGCCTCCTCCATCGTCTGGGCATCCCCGGTCACCTTTGTCGACCAAGTTGTCAAGCCAACCTCTATCCTTCGAGCATGACGTGCCAGCGAACCAGCTAATTTGGGCTTTTGCTCCCTCGAGAGACTCTCCCACATCACTTTAGATCTCGCGGTCATGGCAGAGGTGATGCACAAAGCAGAAAATAAGGCGGGTGTGTGCTATGATTATGGCGGGTGGGGCTACATATAAATAAAAGGCGCAGGCCAGGCCAAGCGACAAGCTATGTCAATACGGGCGCCAGTGTTAGTTTCTCGGCTACCAAGCCTATTTAATTCTGGTAGGCGGATTGAAGTGCAGTCCATTTGAATTATGGTGAAGCCACCCCGTCCAGACATGTCTCTCCAACATTGGACAACCTTGAAGACAGGGACGCGAAGCAGGCACCGCGCTCGCTCAGCTTCTTGCTTCAATGTTGCTTCGAGTGACCGGTTGTATTCGCTCTAGACAAGCATGCATGTGGAGGGAAGAATGAAGGTGCATTCACATGTGGGAGGGCGCAGTACTCCTAAATGGTTTTGGTTAGGACCGGGGTGTCGGATGCATATATGGCGGCGGTCTGGACGTCCACAATGCCCCTCTCATCTACGTTCAGTTTTCGGGATTTTGGATTTCAAACAATCGGACGCGTCCGCGGACAAAATGAGGCACTGTGTTGGATGGGGAGTACGTCCGGATCCTAAAGGCTTTACTAGAGACATTATTAAAATAAAATACACAAAACATGATTACTACGGTAGTTTAATCATGTAAACATAAAAATACATAAATGGTAAGTGTTTTTTTTCAACAAGCACTTTTCTTTAAAAAAAATTTAGCTAGACATGATGATTTAAGTGATTCTCACATTTAGGACAGTAAAATTGCACCTAAACCAAGTTCTTTCACGCCCTCAGCGATTTCGGCCATCGGATTTCGCATTTGAATCGATTTTGGCCGTCTGATCTTCCACTCGGCGTCATTTTTCGCGATCTGTACTGCCTGTCCTAATGGGCTGCTACTCCGGGGACTTTTTTAAAGGCCCGTGGTTGATTGGGTTTCCGTGGGGTGGGCCGACCGATCTGTCCGCACGCTGCTAACGGGAGAAGGCCAGATCGTCCACTTGAGTGAGCGTCGGATCGCTAACCTCCCGACAAAAAAAATCGTTGGTCGCTGCCAGAGGGGAGGTCAACGGGATTGATTAACTCGATCCAGCCAAGAGCGAAGTGGGCGACGTGGGGACCCCAGGATCCAACCGACGCAAGCGATCTAAGAGAGGATCCTGCTGACGCGCGTGATGTGGGTCGAGGCGAATCGACATTCGGGTGTTGGGCTGTTCTGTGAGGTAGATCGATCGTCGAAACTGATCTTTGGGGTTTGAATAAGGTAATCAATCTTCACTTTCTAGAGTTATTCATGGTGGCTGATGTATGCCACTCGCGAATAGCGATTAATGAAGGTGTTTGTGTCTTTATATTTTCCAAATTGTGTTGTACTCCCTCCGTCTCAAAATAAGTCTCTTAAACTTAATATAACTTTATATTAGAGCTAGTATAAAATTGAGACAGTTATTTTGAGACGAAGAAAGTATACATACATATATATATATATATATATATACATATATACACACACACACACACACACACATATATATATATATATATACACACACATATATACACACGACCATTTGGGACACCTAGGTGCCCGGGCACCTTACCTATAAACCATCAGATTATGTTGAGATGTGTGCATTTATATTAGTACTAGAACGTTTCATTAGAAAAGAATTATTGCTAATTATTGGATGATCTGAACTTTTAATGCCCACGTTAGAATGAAAACGAGAATGAACATTAATGATACATGGATGGTACGTGCACGTTTCTACTGAGAATAAGAATTCATATTTTATTGACGTGTGACACTTTTTTTGATAAACGTATCTCATATGACACCACATTCATGTTATAATTTTAAAGAAAATAATCTGTGCGTAAAATATCTTAGGTATATATATACCCAAAAAAGTGTATATCATTACTAGGTATATCCCCATTAAAAGTATATTATTTTTGGCTATGTTTTCAAGGCATATACATGTACCGAGAAATGAGTTTGTGCGTACAGGTATATGTTCATACCGTATATCTTAGGTCTATGTAAATTATACAATTTTTGGGTATATCTTCGGTATCATTTGTAGATATGTCTCAAAAGAATATACGTGCATTACAAATAATGTATCATTTTTTTGGTATGCATCGTCCAAAGTATATCAGTGTTGTTTAAATCTACAAAGCATGTGTATAATGAAACATGATATGCGGGTATGATATCTTAGGTCCATGTACGCACGACAAAAATGTGGATGTATACTGACATGTAATTTTCATTCCTAAAACTAAAAATAATCATTTATAGGTATACGTACGCATGGAAAAATATTATATGTGGGTATCAGCATGCACTATATTTTCCTAAAAGTAAAATAATAATGAGCATCACATTTTATATTATTTGGTCTCCTTCAATTTGTACAAAAATATTAAGCGTTGAAATGAGTTACCCGGCCTTATTAAAAATAATACTAGATACCTAGAAAAGTAAAACATTTACGTTGGCATACATATATTAATTTTATGTCAGGGTATGTACACATATATTTCTTGTCAGGATATGTACGCCTAAGGTTTTAGTCAGAGTATATACACATAAATTTCACTTTGGGATACATACATTCATAGGTATGTACCCACAGATTGCAAATTAGAGTATGCACATACAAATTTCACGTTGTGTTACTTATATTTATGTGTATGTACACATAAATTTAATATTGGGGTATGTATACTTAAGAGTATGTACACTCAAATATCACGCCGGTGTATGTATATTTATGGGTATATACGTATAAATTAGTTATGGTATATATATATTTGTAGGTATGTGCAAATAAATTTCACATCGGAATATGTACATGTACGTGCACATTTTTATTTAATGACCAAAAAATAAAGATGAATATAGCATATGTGTAGCATATGTACATGTATGCCAATTACAAAGACAAGACAAAAGAAAGAGAACATACACAAAGTAATATAGATTGTACAATATAAATAAATATTTAAAAGGAAACTAAGGTGTCGCATCATATATGTAAATAAATCACAAGGTATTATAACGATGTGCATTTTAATGGCATGTATGGCACACACCAATAGTTGGAAACGGATCAATCATATATGGCAATAGTTGCATGCTGTCTAGGTGTCCCAAACATTTTACCTATATATATATACATATATATGCTCCCTCGCCTGTCTCTCTTAATCACCATTCTTGCTCCTTCTCTTTTAAACTCAATCACCGTTCTTTGTTTCCCTTTCCTTTCCTGTACTGTCCCTTCTTCTATCCATGCTAATATGTTTCCAATCCTATTATGCGCAGGTGGTGACTGTTGTATCACGCGGATGAGGAGATGTTGCACAAAGCTTAGGTGACCAAAATCCACCCCTCGGACAGATTGGGAAATCCACAAATCCCCACGAATCGGGTAAAACCTTGTACATGAGCGTACAATGAATATTTTCTGTCAAAGAAATTGTTGATTAACTACTATTGTGTTGTTTTTTAGAAAGAAAAGGTCAATTTAGGTCAATCATCAATTGGTTTCAAGGTAATTTCTATTATTATCAGCTTTACATATTAGATCAAAATATGCACCCTTAATTAAGATGTCGTCATGAAATCATTTATCTGAACATAGCAAACAAGAATTAGAAGTTGTATAAAAAGCTGGGGATAGAGAAGTGGTACATGAATGCAAATTATTATGTAGGCTGCATCACATATTGTAACAAATTCAGTGAAACATGTGGGAGACTACAATCAGTGTAGTCCATTTTGTGATGCGTCAAAATTTGTGTAGTATCTTGTTCATGTCACGGTCTGAAGGGTTTGGAACATAGCGAGAATATGGTAATTATGGACAGAGGAAAGGAATAAATGTGATCAACATATATACGTAGTAGCTGGATAGAAGATGTTGTGGAGTGGAATTAGAGTAGGTGGTGGAGCAGAATTTGAATAGGTGCCGAGTTCAGTAGCTCTGGCCATTTGATCAGATATGCTAATTAGGGCCTTATGTTGAATGAAAGTTAGCTACAGGAGCACATCTCTGTAGGGAGCAAATTCACTTGAGAAGCTGTACTTGAACACTATCCTGAAGCTTAGAAATAGACGTACACATATGTGTGGGTGACCTGCAATGCAAAACTCTTTGTCTGGTACATTATGTATTCTTTGTCTCGTACATAAATAGGGCCACATTATTTACTTTTTGTCTTTGTACTTAGTCCTTTTTCTATTTGATTGTTGATTTACAAGTAATGCAAAACTTGCAGTTTTGCTATTTAAGAATTCATGATATACCTACTTTTGCTGCGGAGGCAATGGACTTCAGGTAGCAGTTGCTGTCCTGCAAAGAGAGCCTTGGCTCGATGGTTGGGCATGCGGTTGTGCAGCCCAACGACCCGAGTTCAATTCTTAGAATTGACAGGTGATGCATAGGGGTTTTCTCCCATTTATTGAGGATCAAGTTTGACGTGTGGTGAAACTACTCATTAAGAATATCTTGATACTCATTAAAAAAAATCTGAGGACCATGTTTATCTTGGCACTCATACTAAAATGGATGCATGCACCCCTAGTTGGTGCAGAGGCCGGGAAGTGAAAAACTCTCCCATTTTTAAGAGATGCAGGCTCGCTCGCGTCGCTCCCCCGCGAAGCGGCCCGGGACTGAAACCCTAGCCGCCGCAGGCCGTACCCCCACCCACCCCTCCCTCCGTCGCCGCCGGGCAAAGCCCCCGCGACGTCGGCGGCGGCAGGCCTCTCTCCCCTTTCGCCTGGGCCTAGAGCTGCGCGGGGATGCTCCCCTGGGCTGAGGAGGCGCCCGGCGACTCGAGCGTTGGGCCGAGCGCGGCGCGGCCGAGGCGCGCACTGGTGGCGAGGGCGGCGCCGCTTGGCACGGGCTGGATGGGCGGCGCGTGCGGGCTGACTGCTGCTGTGGTGCGGGGGCGCGTGGATCCAGCGGCGTCTGGATCTGGCGGCGGACGAGATGGCGGAGTGGTGCGTGCCAGCGAGCGCTCTTGGCACGGCGAGACGCCGCTGCGAGCGCGGCTGGGCGTGGCCGTGCGTCAAGCAGGCCGAGGGGAGGCTTGGCGGCTGCTGTCACTCCCCACTCCTCCAGATCCATCTCCGTATGGCCTTGGCTGGCTGGTGGCGCGAGGAGGACCAGTGAGGGGCAGCTGGAGGCCCCTGCCGGCGTGTCAACGGTGGCCCTCGTCTCCACGGCGAGGATACGTTTGGTTCCAACCAGCTGCGAGGTTGGGAGGACGCGACTTCCAGTGAAAATCACGCCGACTTCGGTCATGTCGGACGCTGGCGGCGTCTATGACGTCGTTCCCTACTCGAGGCATCGTTGTTGCAGGTCGTGGCACCCCACTCGTGATGCTTTGGGGGAAAACTCTAGATCTGGATCTATCGGATTGGATGATAATGGTATCTTTTATGCCGTTGTCCCTCTTGAGGGCATCATTTTGGAGCATGTGATGGTTGGACGGGACAAGCAGAAGAGCGGTATCTCATCCACCGCAAGGCCGACGGTGGATCCCGGTGGCATGGTGCTGCGGAGGTACGGTGACGGGCGCATGTGGACGGATACGTGCAGGATGGTGGAGTTGTCTGGCGTCGTGGTGGCGTTGACGGCAGGCCAGGCAAGGTCGATGGGTCAGTTTTTGCTCTGGAGATGGACCTGTGGAAGATGGCGACGGCAGCCTCTGAGAGTGCGTCGGTCTGGTATTGGACCCAGTCCCGGTGTGTGGCTGGGCTGGGGCATCCGACTTTAGATGTTAGGGTTTGGTGCGATGTCCATTTGGTATTAGGCCCGGGTATTCGGCACACCTTCATCAAGGGGATAGGAGTAGCAACAGGTGTTGCCTAGATGGTGGTGCATCCCAAAATTTTATTTTGGAATGTTATGAATATAGTTATGCATCTATCATCACCATTGCTTGATTGTATGTGATAGTTGAAATGTCTTTTCTGACTTTCTGAAAGCTCTTTCTACTTTTCCCTAAGTTGCTTTCACCTATTTGAAATTTTGGTTAAATGTTCAAAATAAGAGAGGAGGAACATGACACTCCACACCAGGGTCAAATTGGTGAATTATTTGAACATAATAACCAGGGGTTATTTTGAAAATATTTGCAAAAAGGATTTAAAAACAATTAGGACATTTCTGAAATAATATTTTTTTTTCAAAGTGTTCAAATGACAGAATAGAAATGTTCATTAAATAGCATTTATTATTCTGTTAATTTTGATATATAATACCCCTATATTTACAAAAGATTTGAATGCTTTAAAAGCTTTTGAATGTCTCTGGTAAATTATTAAAAAGAAACGGTAACCGTTTCCGGTATTAAACGGGCCGGCCCACCGGCTTTAAAAGCCGAGACCGTTACCGGTCGGCCGACCGGTAGCAGTAACGCTCCCGCTCTCTCACTGACACCGGGTCCCACCCCGTCCGACCGTTGCCCCGGAACGGTCATCGTCTTCACTCCCCGCGCTCGCCGGATCCGACGCCGGCCGTTACTCCCCCTCGCCGGATCTCTCTCTCCTTTACTCCCCCTCACCCCTCGAGCGCCCTATAAGAACCGGACCACCCCCCGCATCCATTTCCCCCCCGAGCCCCTTCTCTCTCTCGCCGAGACGCCGGCAATTGCTCGCCGGAGCTACTCCCACACCGAAGCTCGCCGTCGACCGTAGCCACCACCTCCGACCACCATTCGCCTCGCCGTCGCCACCAATCGACTCCGGAGAACCGTCCCTGTCGCCCAGACCACCTCCCCGTCCTCCCCGACCACCGGAACACCTCGCCGTCGCAATCGCCGCTATCGGACTCGCCGGAGTACCCCGACGCCGGCAACCTCCCTCCGTAAGCCCCCTCGACCGTCGGATCCCGAACCAACGGCTAAGATTAGAACGGACTTAAGTCCGAACCGTTTTCTTATATCGATCGGTCGCCCGCTCTATTTCACCTACCGCACGCCCCCCTTAACCAATCGGATCGCGCCACGTCACCCCCTGGCCGACCGGTAGAATTTCACCTTTTTCTGATTTTATTTAGAAAACAGAACCTATTCTAATTTTGTTTTAGCTATATCTTTTAACCTGTTTAGAGTTTTGAGTTGATTCTTTTTGCAATAGCTCACATTTTTCATGTAGTTTCACCCTGTACTTTTAAATTTCAAATTTGAACTATAAAATTTGAATTGAATCAAATTTGCTTAAAATCTTCAAATCTGAATAACTAGAGTTTAAAAATAGATTTTGATATGATTCTTTTTGCTACTGTTTGGTATTAGTTAGGACTATCTTCATGCATAGTTTGAGAGTTTTCATGATCTATTTAATTACTGTTTTAACCAAAAACAGAATCTGCTTATTATTACAATATAGTTTTATAAACTTAACTTTAATTAATTTGATTTAGAATTAGGTTTTAATTGTTTATTAGGTTCTGTTAGCAAGCATTTAGTGTTTTTACTCACTGTTAATAAAAATATAATTTTTCTTAGATTAAATTTATCTAACATAGGAATCACAACTGACTAATGGTTTTGCTTCAAACAAAGTTTTATATAGTTTAATTCTGTTTTCCTAAAACAAGTTTATTTGTAAATTCCTTTATGTTAAGTACATGTTTTCTAATAAATAATAAGTTTAGTTTTCATTCTTTTGTTAGTATAACTCTAGTTGATCCATATAGTGTTATTCAAAACCTTTTTATAAACTTTACTAAAGTTTTCCCAACAAACTTGAATTGATTTTTTCCTTTGATAGTAAAATATTCTATTGTTTTCCTTGCTGTCAACAATTGTTTTGCTATTTCAAAATAGTTTTATTATGTAGTAGTGTTTTCATCATCTCCTTTGGAAAACAAAACTTTATGTGTTTTCTTACTTATGACTTGTGCATTGTTTGTTTCAATTGTTTACTAGTTCCTTGTTGTGTGTGTGTGTTAGCTACAATATTTTGATTGTATGCTTATTTGAGTGCATTGTTTGTTTCGTTAGATTATCCGGAGTGCGAAGCCTGTTACCTAGAGTCACTCACGTACGAAGATCATCAATCAGGCAAGTCACTTTGATCATGTTTTACCCATGTTTTATATGCATTAGTTCTACCATCTCCCCAGTTGCATGCAAGATAGGTTAGTTGGAAACTTGGTTACATTGTAGTAGTATCATGTGGTAGATACCCCTCTCAACCCTCTTTGACAACATTGGCCCCGGGAAACGTTGTTTTACTTTTGCTATGCTAATAGTAGACGGGGTTGGTTGTGTGATTCATGGGAGTTGAGAGAGTTAATAATTTCAAGACCTACATAATGAGCAAGATTTCAAGACTCCAAGTTTTCAACATACCTCTGGGTGGATGATGGTTGAACGGCGCCCTGGAGAAACCAGTGGTTAGCCTAGGTGATGCTGGAGATGGCCAGTATTCACGCGGAAAGGTCCACCCAGGCACAAAGGGATGGATGGGTGCTTCAAGACCCAAGGCTTACCTGCACAGCCACAAGTCATTATGGGCTCTGGCTTGGTTGGATATCGTGGTAACTCTGGACAGGCGGTGCTACGAGAGGTAGAAGAACGGTAGGAAAGGATGGGCACCGTCAGAGTCGCAGGGAAACCCTTTGGAAGACCATGTTTTGGTCATCCGTTTCTCAAACACCCTGAAGTGCGAGAAACCAAACGGAGGCGACCAAATCTTGTGGGGAACGTGTGCAAAACTCTGCAGAGTATTTCAAACCTAATCGATTAGCCGTGTCCACGGTCATGGACGACTTGAGCCAAAGGAATTGGAACTTCCGGAACTCTCAACACAAATAATATGATGATGTGGGAATTTAATAATTTTGGGTATGAGAATTGGTTGGTGGAACCATCTCATTAATCAACCAACTTAGTAATGTTTTGCTTAGCCCCTTTTCTTGATGTAGGAAAAATTGGCTTTACGCAAAACTTACCACCCCACCTGCCATATATGCATATAGACTAGCTGATTATTTTCACACCTCTACTGTGACTTTGCCGGCATATTCCATATGCTGACCTACACGGCTGCAACGTATCATGTTGTAGAGTATTTTTCCGACCAGGAGTGAGGACGCGTTCTATGCTCAGTGAGATGCCCTTGGAGTCGGATGGACTCATCTACCGTCGACGCTTCCGCAAGATTTAGATATTTCTCATGAGTTGGCTTTTAGCCACTTTATTGTAATTTTTATTGTAATAAAGGACTCGATATGAGATTTCGATTAATATAATGCTGTGTGATTTCCCTTTGATATATACATGGATGTACCGTGTGTGTACCAGCATGATCTTGGGATGGTACGGAAACACCGGAGACTTGACCTTTCAGGTCGGGTCGCTACAGAAATGGTATCAGAGCACACGCTGACCGTAGGACGTAACCTCTAGGATTGGAAAGCCTTAGGATTGTTTTTCTTTGTCTTTAAAAATTCTTATACTCTCATCTATTCGTTTCTGACTCCTCTCCGATTATTTCAAAAATTTATAGATGGCCACCTTCATCCCAGTGTTGATCACGGAGTTTTGCCAGCCTGATGCAACGATGCCCTTTGGTAAGGAGCTGATGAGGATCGTCAAGGACGTGAGGATTGCTTTGCCGAGCATCACCGGGAATCCTATCATGTCATTTCCCCAAGATGGACGCTATAGGATCGAGGTGCATATTCCAGGGAAGACTTTTGGGAATCGGAAGGAACCCATCGACCTCAAGTTCGTGGCACCCAGTTGGATACTTGGAAGAGACATGGCTATTCATCGTGCCCTTGGACGTATTCAGGAAGCATACAGAGGTGGAACCATTTCACCAGGACTCAGCATGGTTTGTCGCAGAGATGCCAATGGAAACATTATAACACCTCCCACTTCAGACACCACTATTTCCTATGTCCAGACCTTGGAGACTCATATCAGGACTCTGGAGCTTCGAGTTCGTGCTGATACGAAGACAATCAAGAATCTGATGAACCGCGAGCTGGACCTTGAAGCTGATCTGCGAGAGGCCAACTATGAACACGAGCATGAAGTGAAGGACTTCCTAGAGAGGATTGATGAGCAGAATGCACGCATCGCCACTCTGGAGGAGCATCTAGACATGAGAGAAAACCTTCACCCCGAAGGAGACATGGCACCCTTCATCAGCGACGATGAAGACTATGAGGAAAGCACCACCGGAGGACCTACGACTATGCACTTCTGAGGAAAAACATTAGTTATGCCCTCCATGTATCTTTTATTTTAGTCGTTAAAGCGTAGGTCGATGCTTAGTTGTCTGAGATTGTATTTCCGATGTTTGACATTGATTGAATAAATGAATGAGTGTTTGGTGTGATATGTTTGTTGCATTGCATATGGGTAGTGAATTTCTTTTAGACCCTTGTTCTATTCTAATTCTCACCCCTCTGAAAACAGCAAGATGCCTCCACGACGTGAGACCGACTTCACTTTCCCACCAGAACTCACTCAACTCCTTCAGCAACAGAATGCACTGATGCAACTATTGATTCAGAATCAGACCAACAATCAGAACAACAATAATCATCACCATCCACCCCAGACTGACAATCTCACCCGTTTTCTGAGGTTGAACCCTCCAACTTTCTCCAGCAGTACTGAGCCCATTGTGGCAGATGACTGGCTCCGTAAGATGGAGAGAGAACTTGTCACCGCTGGATGCACTGACGCTGAGAAAGTGCGATTTGCCGCACATCAACTGGAAGGACTAGCAGCATCATGGTGGGAGAATTACACCACCACATATCCTATTGCAGATGTGACTTGGGAGCAGTTCAAGCTTGCTTTCCGCACCGCTCATGTTTCAGCTGGAGCCATGAGTCTAAAGAAGCGCGAGTTTCGCAACTTGCGCCAGGGTAATCGCTCTGTGGCCCAATATGTGGAAGAGTTTAACATGTTGGCCCGTTATGCCCCAGGAGATGTGGCTGATGATGCGGCCAAGCAAGAAAAGTTTCTGGAAGGACTCAACGATGAGTTGAGCATACAGCTGGTAGTGGCTAATTTCAACAACTACCAAGAGCTGGTGGATAAGGCCCTCATTTTGGAAGGTAAACAACAGCAGATTGAAAACCGCAAGCGGAAGTACACTCAGGGGAAGTTCAACTCTGGAACTCATCAGAAGCCTCGTTACTCCCCGTACTCCGGGAATACCGGATCAGGAAACGGTAAGTTTGGAAAGCACACTCATGCTGTGCACAACCATGGAGGTCACCATCATGGAGGAAATGGGAACAACCGTTCCAACCATGGTAACTTCAAGAGTGACAATGGGAATGGGAACAACAACCAGCACCGTTAAGTTCCTGCTCAGAAGGATCTGAGTCACATTACCTGTTTCAAGTGCCAGAAGACAGGGCACTATGCTACTGAGTGTCCCCAGAGCAAGCAAGGCAATGGAAACGGCAACAACAACGGCAATGCAGCAGTTAAGAAGCCCAATCCGTTTCCCCGTGCTCAAGTGAATCACATCGACGTGGAAGAAGTCTATGATCAACCCGAGACTGTGGTTGGTAAGTTTTTATTGCATTCACGTCCTGTTACAGTACTTTTTGATTCCGGTGCAACTCATTCATTCATATCAAGGGTAGTTGTGGATAAGTATGGTTTGCCCACCAAAACCCTTAGTCAGCCCATTCAGGTCAGTTCCCCAGGAGGTATGATGATGGCAGGGATAGGATGCCATGCCTTGAAACTCAATATAGGAAACCATGTTTTTCCCACCGACCTCATCGTCTTAGAGTCACAAGGATTGGATGTAATCCTAGGCATGGATTGGATGACCAAGTATGAAGGAAATCTTGATTGCCCTAGCAAGTCTATTTCACTCACCACCCCGGAGAACAAGAGGATTAAGTATGTATCCCGACGCACACGTATGAGTGCTCGGTTAAATTCTCTCACAGGAGTTGTTCAGGAGGAAGTACCTGTGGTAAAAGAATTTCCAGATGTATTTCCGGAAGAATTACCAGGAATGCCACTAGATAGGGAGATTGAGTTCTTAATAGAGCTACAGCCAGGGACAGCCCCAATTTCCAAGAGACCCTATCGGATGCCCGCAAATGATCTGTTGGAAATCAAGAAGCAAATTAAGGAGTTATTGGACAAAGGTTATATACGCCCAAGTTCTTCACCTTGGGGAGCCCCAGTTCTTTTGGTGGAGAAGAAGGATAAAACCTTGAGAATGGTAGTCGATTATCGTGCCTTGAACGAGGTGACTATCAAGAACAAGTACCCTCTGCCGATGATTAACGATTTGTTTGATCAGCTCATAGGAGCCAAAGTATTCTCCAAGATCGATCTTCGATCAGGGTATCACCAGTTGAAGATTCGTGAATAGGATATACCCAAAACAGCTTTCACCACGAGGTATGGCTTGTATGAGTATACGGTCATGTCTTTTGGATTGACTAATGCTCCTGCCTACTTCATGAATTTGATGAACAAAGTATTCATGGAATACCTAGACAAGTTTGTTGTGGTGTTCATCGATGACATTCTGATATTCTCCAAGAACGAGGAAGAGCATAAGGAACATTTGCGTTTAGTTCTGGAGAAGCTAAGAGAGCATCAGTTATATGCCAAGTTCAGTAAATGTGAATTTTGGCTGACGGAAGTCGGATTCCTTGGACATGTTATTTCCGGAGATGGAATAGCAGTGGACCCCGCTAAGGTTGAAGCCGTCACCAAGTGGAAGTCACCCACCTCAGTTAAGGAGATCCGCAGTTTCCTCGGACTTGCCGGTTATTACCGGAGGTTCATTGAGAATTTCTCAAAGGTTGCCAAGCCCATGACAGAGTTGTTGAAGAAAGAATCCAAGTATGTTTGGACTGTGGAATGTGAAGCCAGTTTCCAGGAGTTAAAGGAACGTTTGGTCACAACCCCAGTGTTGATCTTGCCCGATATTCGGAAGGATTTCTAGGTTTATTGTGATGCTTCACGACAAGGACTTGGAGGAGTACTTATGAAGGATGGTAAAGTTGTAGCCTATGCTTCCAGACAGCTACGACCTCATGAGTTGAATTATGCCACTCATGACTTGGAGTTAGCAGCCGTAGTGCACGCACTCAAGACTTGGAGACATTTCCTTATCGGAAATAGTTGTGATGTTTACACCGACCATAAGAGCCTGAAGTATATCTTCACGCAGAAAGAGTTGAACCTCAGACAGAGACGATGGTTAGATTTAATCAAGGACTATGACATGAGATTACACTACCATCCAGGTAAGGCTAATGTTGTAGCCGATGCCTTGAGTTGGAAAACTTATGTGAACACACTCACAGCTGGAGGATTATCCCAAGAGTTAATCGATGATCTCAGAGAGCTCAAGCTAGAGATAGTTCCAAGAGGATATGTTGCTACACTAGAAATTCAGTCCACCTTGACCGAAAGAATTCGTGAAGCCCAGAAATCGGACAAGGAGATAGCTGAGATTAAACAAAGAATGAAAGATGGCAAAGCTAAAGGTTTTCGTGAGGATGAACACGGAACTCTGTGGTTTGAGAACCGCATCTATGTGCCCAATGACCCAGAGCTCAGGAAGTTGATACTTCAGGAAGCCCACGATTCACCTTACTCGATACACCCAGGCAACACCAAGATGTATCTGGATTTAAAGGAAAGTTATTGGTGGACAGGTATGAAGAAAGATATTGCAGAGCATGTTGCGATATGTGATGTTTGTCAGCGAGTAAAGGCAGAACATCAGAAACCAGCAGGGTTACTCCAACCTTTGCCGATACCCGAGTGGAAATGGGAAAAGCTTGGTATGGATTTCATCACAGGATTACCCAGGACCCGGTCAGGTTATGATTCCATCTGGGTAGTGGTTGATCGCTTGACCAAGGTAGCACATTTCATTCCAGTGAAAACCACCTATACCAGTGCTAAGCTAGCCAAGATATATATGACCAGAATCGTATGTCTGCATGGAGTTCCGAGGAGTATCGTGTCAGATAGAGGAACACAATTTACCTCAAAGTTTTGGCATCAGTTACATGAAACTTTGGGTACGAGACTGGAGTTTAGTACAGCTTTTCATCCGCAGACAGATGGCCAGACTGAGAGAGTCAATCAGATTCTGGAAGACATGTTGAGAGCTTGTGCGCTAGATTATGGATCTAGTTGGGACGAAAACTTGCCTTACGCAGAATTCTCGTACAACAACAGTTATCAGACCAGCCTAAAGATGGCCCCTTTCGAAGCTTTATACGGAAGGAGGTGCAGAACACCACTGACATGGGATGGTGTTGGAGACCGACAACTTTTTGGTCCCGACCTTATCCGAGATTCTGAAGAGAAAGTCAAGTTGATTCGTGACAGACTCAAGATAGCTCAATCTCGACAGAAGAGTTATGCTGACAGCAAACGTAAAGAAGTGATGTATGAAGTGGGAGACCGAGCATATCTTCGTATATCCCCGCTTCGAGGAATCAAGAGGTTTGGTGTTAAAGGAAAATTAGCGCCCAGATTCATAGGTCCATACAAAATTCTTGAACGCAGAGGCGAAGTTGCATACAAACTGGAATTGCCAGAAGGATTATCCGAAGTTCATAATGTGTTCCATGTGTCACAGCTGAAGAAATGTCATACAGAGATGGCTGATATCCATCTGAGAGATACAGTGCCCCTAGAGGCCATACAACTTGAAAGTGATCTGACTTATGAGGAGAAGCCTGTCAAGATCCTCGAGACATCCAACAGGGTTACCCGCAGCAAGATCATCAAGTTCTGCAAAGTTTTGTGGAGTCACCATACTGAGGAAGAAGCCACCTGGGAACGCGAAGAAGATCTTCGTAGAGACCATCCGCACCTATTTTTTTTTAGCCAACCCGAATCTCGAGGGCGAGATTCATCTTAAGGTGGGTAGGTTTGTAACATCCCAAAATTTTATTTTGGAATGTTATGAATATAGTTATGCATCTATCATCACCATTGCTTGATTGTATGTGATAGTTGAAATGTCTTTTCTGACTTTCTGAAAGCTCTTTCTACTTTTCCCTAAGTTGCTTTCACCTATTTGAAATTTTGGTTAAATGTTCAAAATAAGAGAGGAGGAACATGACACTCCACACCAGGGTCAAATTGGTGAATTATTTGAACATAATAACCAGGGGTTATTTTGAAAATATTTGCAAAAAGGATTTAAAAACAATTAGGACATTTCTGAAATAATATTTTTTTTCAAAGTGTTCAAATGACAGAATAGAAATGTTCATTAAATAGCATTTATTATTCTGTTAATTTTGATATATAATACCCCTATATTTACAAACGATTTGAATGCTTTAAAAGCTTTTGAATGTCTCTGGTAAATTATTAAAAAGAAACGGTAACCGTTTCCGGTATTAAACGGGCCGGCCCACCGGCTTTAAAAGCCGAGACCGTTACCGGTCGGCCGACCGAGCGCAGTAACGCTCCCGCTCTCTCACTGACACCGGGTCCCACCCCGTCCGACCGTTGCCCCGGAACGGTCATCGTCTTCACTCCCCGCGCTCGCCGGATCCGACGCCGGCCGTTACTCCCCCTCGCCGGATCTCTCTCTCCTTTACTCCCCCTCACCCCTCGAGTGCCCTATAAGAACCGGACCACCCCCCGCATCCATTTCCCCCCCGAGCCCCTTCTCTCTCTCGCCGAGACGCCGGCAATTGCTCGCCGGAGCTACTCCCACACCGAAGCTCGCCGTCGACCGTAGCCACCACCTCCGACCACCATTCGCCTCGCCGTCGCCACCAATCGACTCCGGAGAACCGTCCCTATCGCCCAGACCACCTCCCCGTCCTCCCCGACCACCGGAACACCTCGCCGTCGCAATCGCCGCTACCGGACTCGCCGGAGTACCCCGACGCCGGCAACCTCCCTCCGTAAGCCCCCTCGACCGTCGGATCCCGAACCAACGGCTAAGATTAGAACGGACTTAAGTCCGAACCGTTTTCTTATATCGATCGGTCGCCCGCTCTATTTCACCTACCGCATGCCCCCCTTAACCAATCGGATCGCGCCACGTCACCCCCTGGCCGACCGGTAGAATTTCACCTTTTTCTGATTTTATTTAGAAAACAGAACCTATTCTAATTTTGTTTTAGCTATATCTTTTAACCTGTTTAGAGTTTTGAGTTGATTCTTTTCGCAATAGCTCACATTTTTCATGTAGTTTCACCCTGTACTTTTAAATTTCAAATTTGAACTATAAAATTTGAATTGAATCAAATTTGCTTAAAATCTTCAAATCTGAATAACTAGAGTTTAAAAATAGATTTTGATATGATTCTTTTTGATACTGTTTGGTATTAGTTAGGACTATCTTCATGCATAGTTTGAGAGTTTTCATGATCTATTTAATTACTGTTTTAACCAAAAACAGAATCTGCTTATTATTATAATATAGTTTTATAAACTTAACTTTAATTAATTTGATTTAGAATTAGGTTTTAATTGTTTATTAGGTTCTGTTAGCAAGCATTTAGTGTTTTTACTCACTGTTAATAAAAATATAATTTTGCTTAGATTAAATTTATCTAACATAGGAATCACAACTGACTAATGGTTTTGCTTCAAACAAAGTTTTATATAGTTTAATTCTGTTTTCCTAAAACAAGTTTATTTGTAAATTCCTTTATGTTAAGTACATGTTTTCTAATAAATAATAAGTTTAGTTTTCATTCTTTTGTTAGTATAACTCTAGTTGATCCATATAGTGTTATTCAAAACCTTTTTATAAACTTTACTAAAGTTTTCCCAACAAACTTGAATTGATTTTTTCCTTTGATAGTAAAATATTCTATTGTTTTCCTTGCTGTCAACAATTGTTTTGCTATTTCAAAATAGTTTTATTATGTAGTAGTGTTTTCATCATCTCCTTTGGAAAACAAAACTTTATGTGTTTTCTTACTTATGACTTGTGCATTGTTTGTTTCAATTGTTTACTAGTTCCTTGTTGTGTGTGTGTGTTAGCTACAATATTTTGATTGTATGCTTATTTGAGTGCATTGTTTGTTTCGTTAGATTATCCGGAGTGCGAAGCCTGTTACCTAGAGTCACTCACGTACGAAGATCATCAATCAGGCAAGTCACTTTGATCATGTTTTACCCATGTTTTATATGCATTAGTTCTACCATCTCCCCAGTTGCATGCAAGATAGGTTAGTTGGAAACTTGGTTACATTGTAGTAGTATCATGTGGTAGATACCCCTCTCAACCCTCTTTGACAACATTGGCCCTGGGAAACGTTGTTTTACTTTTGCTATGCTAATAGTAGACGGGGTTGGTTGTGTGATTCATGGGAGTAGAGAGAGTTACTAATTTCAAGACCTACATAATGAGCAAGATTTCAAGACTCCAAGTTTTCAACATACCTCTGGGTGGATGATGGTTGAAAGGCGCCCTGGAGAAACCAGTGGTTAGCCTAGGTGATGCTGGAGATGGCCAGTATTCACGCGGAAAGGTCCACCCAGGCACAAAGGGATGGATGGGTGCTTCAAGACCCAAGGCTTACCTGCACAGCCACAAGTCATTATGGGCTCTGGCTTGGTTGGATATCGTGGTAACTCTGGACAGGCGGTGCTACGAGAGGTAGAAGAACGGTAGGAAAGGATGGGCACCGTCAGAGTCGCAGGGAAACCCTTTGGAAGACCATGTTTTGGTCATCCGTTTCTCAAACACCCTGAAGTGCGAGAAACCAAACGGAGGCGACCAAATCTTGTGGGGAACGTGTGCAAAACTCTGCAGAGTATTTCAAACCTAATCGATTAGCCGTGTCCACGGTCATGGACGACTTGAGCCAAAGGAATTGGAACTTCCGGAACTCTCAACACAAATAATATGATGATGTGGGAATTTAATAATTTTGGGTATGAGAATGGTTGGTGGAACCATCTCATTAATCAACCAACTTAGTAATGTTTTGCTTAGCCCCTTTTCTTGATGTAGGAAAAATTGGCTTTACGCAAAACTTACCCCCCCACCTGCCATATATGCATATAGACTAGCTGATTATTTTCACCCTCTACTGTGACTTTGCCGGCATATTCCATATGCTGACCTACACGGCTGCAACGTATCATGTTGTAGAGTATTTTTCCGACCAGGAGTGAGGACGCGTTCTATGCTCAGTGAGATGCCCTTGGAGTCGGATGGACTCATCTACCGTCGACGCTTCCGCAAGATTTAGATATTTCTCATGAGTTGGCTTTTAGCCACTTTATTGTAATTTTTATTGTAATAAAGGACTCGATATGAGATTTCGATTAATATAATGCTATGTGATTTCCCTTTGATATATACATGGATGTACCGTGTGTGTACCAGCATGATCTTGGGATGGTACGGAAACACCGGAGACTTGACCTTTCAGGTCGGGTCGCTACAGGTGGCTTCAGGCTGACTGATGTATTACTTTGTATGGTCTCTATGAATAATTAATAAAATGGACGCATGCATCATGCTGATACAGAGGCCGGAGGTCATACTCTTTTTCTAAAAAAAGCAGTTGCTGACCATACTAAGTCCATGATAAATGAGGAGTACCATGACCGTATCCACGGAGGATGAACTTGATATACACCCAAAAAAATTATTGATCTGTTAAGTACATTTCCACGACGTCGATGATAAAGTCCAAGCAGGTAAATCAGAAACTATGAGACTGCAAGCTGCAGTTTGGTTGTCCATCTATCTGGGATGCACCTAGAGCTATGATGGTGTGCACTAAGCTTTGTTTAAATAGGGTTCAATTCCCTCTTGGGTTGCACACATTGTTACTTTGCCTTCTTGTCTAAACTTATTGGACGAATGGATCAGTTAATTATAGTATGGTTCGTTCCAGTAAGTTGAATTGTTTCTATAAAGAAAAGCGAAATGTTAGTGCCATTGTTCTGTTCCTTCTTGGATTCCAGTAAGTTGAGTTAGTTTGGATAAAATCAATACATCAACGACCCTGTAATTTGCGCAATATGAATGCTTGCATTCCTCTTTTTCTATTCCACTAAAATCACGGTATAGTTCATTATGTTATGCCCTGTATCTTGATGTGATGTACAATATATAGTACGAGTGTGATGTCTGATGATCTTGAGAAAATGCTTAATAGAGGAATTGTTGAAACATACAATGCTATTGCCAATGAAGTAAAAATTGCACTTTATTAATAAAAAAATTAAAGGGTGGTCACACTTTGATATAAAAGTGTAACAAAAGAGTAAATAGAAGTGTTAGTTTATGTTTCTTCTCCTATGTCTCACTCTGTCATTTAGGTACAAATTCTGTTTTGATGGTTTCTTCACTTACTTACCTATATATGTTCTGTAAATAATTTTGTTGTATCCTCCTCATTTCTTGTTTATAATCATTGTTGCCAAAATTTGTTGTTTACTTGAAGATACAATGATGATGGAATACAGGAAGGAGGCACACCCATCAGTCTTTCAGAAGCATAAGTTTGCTAAGCAGGAGCAGAAATCGCCTGAATTATACCTAGATTGCGGCCAGTATATGAACTTCTGCATTTGTATAATCAGCAGCGGTGTGATTATGGTTTATAGGAAATGTATTCAACGACCGTTTACTGTAGCTGTTATAGTTGTCCATAGAGTACTCATGCTCTTACTTTGTCACTCTTGCTTCCACCCCCCTCCCCGGCCCTATCGCCCCCTTGTATTTTGAGTCAAATCTTGATCATTTATACGACTAACAAAATATATTTTGTATGGTACATAATGTATACCATTATATTTGTGTTCAAAAGAAGATTCTAACAGTATCATGTTTGTTGCATATATTTTATGTTTTATTAATTAAATGTAAGGTAAAAGTTTGACACTAAATACAAGGGGACCCAACAAACATAACGAAGGGAGTATTCTTATACAATATCAAAATATTGCCAGCCTTCTTAATATCTAACATATCTCTACAAAGCATAATAATCGACTATCAATATATGTTCCACCAATAGCTAACATGCTCACGACAAAATAAACATGCAAAAATGCATACACACCATCAGTTGAATTTCGGATCAAGAAACATGATTCATGGGTGTGATATTGAATACTACCCTTAAATATAATGTAATGACTATATCATGATTAAATTATTATATGTATATATAATTGCATCCATCACTAATATTATAATGCTAAAATGGACGGGCGCAGCAACGCGTGCGGTCGACGATCTAGTAGAAGTAAAGATTTGAACACAAAAGGAGCATCATGAAGCATATAGCAAACACATTTAAGACTAAGCCATTTCCTATGCATAGGAATTTGTTAAGCAAAAAAATATTGTAGCAATAATCAACTAGCATAGGAAGGCAAAACAAGTGCAACTTCAAAAATTCTAACACATAGAGAGGAAACTTTATGTTGTTGAAATATATACAAGAATTGATGATTTATCCATGTTTATCCTCTGTCCTGAGGGTGGACAATAAGTCTCTGATACGTCTCCAATGTATCAATAATTTATGAAGTATTCATGCCATATTTGCCTATGCTTACCATACTTTTATATGCTTTGATGCACTTTATATGATTTATCTAGAACTAACCCTGACTGACAATGTTTTTAGCAGAATTATCGTGATGGTGTTTTTGTGGAGAAAATAAAAGTTCTCGAAATCGCCCAAAACTTTTTTTATGATTTTTTCCGGGAAAAATAAGAAATACCAGAGCGAAGAACCACCGGAGGGGAGGCACCTGTGGGCCATGAGGCAACAGAGTGTGGCCACCCCATTGTGTGATGGGGCTCACGTGGCCCCGTTTGGCATGATTCCAACGCTGAAAAATCATATATATACCAAAACCTTCAGAAATAAACAGAGAACTTTTGCTCCATTGCTGCAACTCTCTGTATTGATGAAAAACCCATCTGGAGCCTTTCCAGTCACTGGTGCAGCGACGTGCTATACAAATGGTTTTTAACTCCTTTCCGCGACGTAGTTCCAAGCTGTTGTCGCCTTGCATGTGTGGGTGATGGGGGGGGGTCCATTCCACACGACACCGCAAACCCATCGGTGATGGTGTCCAACAAACGCAAACGATCTGCAAACAAAATCATGTGCGATGCAAGAACCGATCACACACGAGATTTCTCTGGGAACTATGTATCATGTATAACATCATCGGACACGTTTCTCAAAAAATGTACGCGTGGGATCTTATTTACATTGGGCATGGTTTCCTGTTGGCTCACGTGTGAGATACGATGCTATCGCAAACGACTAAGTAGCTCCTACGCAGACGTACAAGTGTTGCAAACCGTTTGCGGTTTCTTATGTATCATCAACGTTTTAGATTATATCTCGTGTCCTTTTCCTGTGTATCATAGGCGGTTGCGCTATGAGTTGCATGTGCTTTCCGTTCTGGACTACACACGCATAGTTGCTTGAACCGTGTGCACTGAAATTGACAGTTATTGTAAAATATCATATTTAATTCATCCAGCAAATAGCAAATTCACCACAATATGCAATCGACAAATGGTGTCCACATGAAGAATGTTCATCATAATTCATCACAATATGCAATTGAATGAATAGTGTCCACAAGCAGAGGATTCATCATAATTCACGACACTATGCAATTGAGAAAATTCTAGCTAAATTTCACAGTTGTTAAACCGACATATCCAATACACAATCATAGTATTCAAAATACGAAGACATGATCACATGGAAAATGGTGCATCCATGTGTATATGCTTAACTGATAACACTATATGAATGCGTACTTATTTTTGGGAGATTTGAATCCGTAAATCTTCGCTGTATTTAGAGGGCTTTATATATGTTTCACAAAGGTGATGATAAATTTTCTAACAGACAACAATTCATTAGCGGTGAGCGATTCATAAGTCATCGGTCTAAAGATCAGCTGCATGATTTGTTGATCGGAATGTGACATACGTGTAGAGTAGAAGATAGTAATTAAGAACCAGAGTTACTGGTTTTATCGTCTCAGCATCGACACCACATTCAGCATGTCTGCATAGGTTCATCATGTGTGCACAAACATAGTATCCACATAGGCTGGTACCTTGTTGTTGTCAAGGATACTAATTTTTTTTGTACAATATTAGTCATGTATTTTTCCTCTTAGGAACAACCTAACAGATGTAAGTTATTTTTTTCTATGGAGAGAAATAAAAAGAGGTTTACTTAGAAATTTGAACATCTGACTAGCATTTTCTAAAAAAACCCGGATATCTTCGTCTTACCGGAGAAACGATCACGTGCTGCAGACATTGTTGGTGGTCGAACCTTGCCCCCATAAAGTTATGTTCTTTGACAATACACTGCAAATGAAGATGAATTTTCACACACTCAATTCTGGAACCAGATATGAACACAATGCATTAACATCAAAGAATTCAATACCTATCCGTGGAATCCTGAAGATGACTCATATCCCGAGGCGCATTTGACTCTCTGAGTGAATCCATGTAGTAAGCTGTGTTGCGTTTTCGAACAATGACCACCAAGATCCAGTGACCTCTACAGTTTAAGAAAACCATGAACGTACGAACTATGTCTAAAACTGAAAGACGATCAATGTATGTGTGGTATTATATTTAACTTACTCTTCATAATATGGCCACAAGAAGAATTCTCCTATCTGTAAGTCGAACAAGATCTGGTGACATAACCAATGGAAGCCGTGCGTGAGTCATTATCTTTTAACAAAACGTCGTTTGCTAAATCGTGATCTATTAAATACGAATGCACCCTTGATGTTCTCTGTGTCGTCCATCCCCTAAGAGGATTACAGTACAATTAGCTTTTTTTTCATTTACAGCCTTGTATGGAGAAGTTGATCAGAGTTTGTAAAGTACTTACAACATCAAGCATTTGACAAGAGTGGCAGCAAGTGCATCGAAGTTGAAAAAGAGATGAAAGTACTCGAATTCCACACTGATGGTACTTGGAACGTGACAGAAATGATGACGGTCGTACTGCAATTCCACAATGTTATGATCTTCTCCTTTTGACATTATGTCCATGGAATATTTATGTAACTTGCAACAACTGGAACTGCACTCATCAAAGTAATCGCCAACAAGAAATGGCTGGCCATGCTTGTACTTGCGTGCTTCAAATGGGTCTTCATCAGAACCGGGATTACATGGGTCTTCATCGGCAATGCCATGGTTCTGTTCGAAGAGTCTTCGTAGTAGGATGCTCTGGTACTCGTCCCTCCCTCCTCTGTTTCTGTCATGTGTAATAACAAGTTGCCAATTTTACCAGGAAGCTAAACATAAATGCAACAGTCTTTGTAGTACAGGATGCACATCGGCAGTGTTTGAACGAAAACAAATTAATAGTGACATCTATGTACATTCTATTGTCAAACATTCAAAACTTTTAAAAACTACTGGCTTGCACCATATTTTTTCACTAAGTCCGAGAATCTGCTTATTTCAGATTATCATGCTGTTGTTGATGTTAGCCATGTTTCTGTGCATAATTAGACATTGCTCGTGTTGAATGAAATGAAGTGCTTCATGTGTACTACCTTTCAATAAATTTTCATACAATGATAAGTCATGTCGCATATAGTTTTCTTGCTGTCAATATGCGTTCAAGTTAAAACTATGACAGTGTCTTAATCACATCCAAAATCAAATAGCACACGGGAAGTCTGAATCACAACTAATATAACAAATGATTTCTAACAACAAGAGTTAGGCTTACCTTCTTTGCACGTCGCAGTAACTTCCTCCCACTGTACCCAGATTCAAAAGCTCGTATCTTCACATATTGAAATTGATGTTGATCATGAACAGGAAGAGCTTCAGCTACCCCTCTCCATTCCTTGGAAGTGATTTTCCTAGGGAGCTACAAGAGAAATGAAATGATGCAAATGGACCTGCCGCTTTAAAATCCCCAATTCCGAAACAAAACCCTAAGCATAGTTGAGCGAGAGAGAAAAGAGACGAATACCTGGCTGATGAGAGATTCTTCATCGTCAGAGATATCGCTTGAGGGGTCACTCGAGGAGACCATGGCGTGTTCGTGGAGTTCGGATGCTAGAGGGAGAGATGTGGGCGGCAACACGGGGAAGGGGAGGGGGGGTAAGGGGTGGAGGGGTTGTAAGGGAAATGTGGCCCTTTGGTGGGGGGAGGGGGCCAATATTTCGGCAGTTGGCAAAATTTTACGCTCGTTGCAGGGAATCTTGGCGCGTAAAGATTCATCACACACAGTCTTTTAGCTTTTAGCGTGTGCGATGATACAGAACATACAAAAATTCTTCCCTCCACACGTATTCCCCGGTTATAGTGCACATCCACGTCATTGCATAATGTAACATCAACTGGTAACTGATACATATCCAACGTATCTATAATTTTGCTTGTTCCATGTTGTTATATTATCATTCTTGGATGTTTTACTATCATTTTATTACCACTTTATATCATTTTTTGGGACTAACCTATTGACATAGTGCCAAAGTGCTAGTTGTTGTTTTTGCTTGTTTTTTACTTCACAGAAAATCAATACCAAACGGAGTCCAATCGCGACGAAACTTTTTGGAGATTTGTTTTGGACCAGAAGACACCCAATGGACCAAATAAGTGCCAGGGGAGTGGTCCGAGGAGACCGCAACCCACCAGGGCGTGCTAGGGGGCCCTGCCGACGCCCTAGTGTGTTGTGCCCTCCTCGGGACCCCTCTCCATTGCCTCTGATTCCTATAAATTCCCAAATATTCCAAAAACCCTATGGCAGTCGACAAAACACAATTCCAACCACCGCAAGTTCTAGAACCTCAAGATCCAATCTAGACACCATCACGAAGGGGTTCATCTTCATCATAGGTGCCTCTCTGATGATGCGTGAGTAGTCCACCATAGACCTACGGGTCCATAGGCAGTAGCTAGATGGCTTCCTCCATCTCCCTTATGATTCTCAATACAATGGTCTCTTGGAGATCTGTTTGATGTAAACTTTTGCGGTGTGTTTGTTGGGATCCGATGAATTTCGAGTTCATGATCAGTTTCTATCCATGAATATTATTTGAGTCTTCTTTGATGTCTTATAAGCATGATTGCTTATAGCCTCATATTTCTTGTGTGAATATTTGGTTTAGTTAGGCCAACTAGATCGATTTTTCTTGCCATGGGAAGAGGTGCTTTGTGATGGGTTCGATCTTGCGGTGTTCTTTCCCAGTGACAGAAAGGGTAGCAAGACACACATGTATCGTTGCTATTAAGGATAACAAGATGGGGTCTATTCCTACATGAATAGATCTTGTCTACATCATGCCATCATTCTTATTGCATTACTCCGTTTTTCCATGAACTTAATACACTAGATACATGCTAGATAGCGATCGATGTGTGGAGTAATAGTGGTAGATGCAGACAGGAGTCGGTCTACTTATCTTGGACGTGATGCCTATATAATGATCATTCCCTGGATATCTTCATGACTATTCGATTTTCTATCAATTTCCCAACAGTAATTTGTTCACCCAGTGTGCGCTATACTCATGAGAGAAGCCACTAGTGAACCATACGGCCGCGGAGTCTAGTTTTCCATCATATTGCTTACCGATCTAAGTTTTTGCAATCTTTGTTCCAGATCTACAAAACCAAAAAACCAAAAATATATTGCTGCATTTTTATTATTTTTATTTTTTGTTCTTGTGATATCTATCCCTCCAATCTATCATTACCTAATCTATCTCATTACCATAGAGAGCGTGACAACCTCTCTTTCGCGTCGGGTTGCAAGTATTTGTTGTTTGTGTGCAGGTTTTGTTTACGTGGGTGTGTGATCTTCCTCTACGGATTGATATCTTGGTTTCGTAACTGAGGGAAACACTTACTGTTGCTGTGCTACATCATCCCTTCCTCTTTGGGGGAATACTAACGTAGTCTCAAGCCATGTCAAAGGAATTTCTGGCGCTGTTGCCGGGGAGGAAGCATCATCATGTACCAGGTTCCTAATCACAAATATCATCTCCTTGCAATTTACATTATTTGAATTTTCCTCTCGTTTTCATCTCCCCCACTTCACAAATTTGTCGTTTTATTCACCCTGTCCTTTTTGTTTTCCTTTTTCTCGTCAGATCTCTTGTTTGCTATGTTTGCTTGTGTTGCCATGTGCCTTTGTATTTGCTTGCATCTTTGCTTGTTAAAAATCTATTGATATGAATCCTCATCCACTTGCTAGTCTTTTCAAAAGACCAAATTATGATGAACCAATTGCTAGAGTTGAGTGCACTTGATTGTCTCTATGAAGTTTTGTTTGAAAATCATTAATCTGAAAATTTTGAGGAGGTGTTGAAAGAAGAAATTTATGAGGTGATTCATGATAGCTCCTTGATTTAAAAGCATGAGTGCAATGATGTTACTATAAATTCTACTAATGTCAATTATGTTAATGATATGCAAAACTAAGAGCTTGGGGATGATAATTTTGTCATGTCCACTTCTTATTGCGATGATCATGATTGGGGTGATAATGCTTCTTATGATCTTGAAAATTTATTTAATCCTCATAATGAATAAGTTATTGATAATAATGTTTGCGGTAGTATCAAAAGTGGGTTTGGGAGAGCGTCAACTTTAGGTAAAGAGAATCCCACATATTTGGAGAGTTTTCAATCTTATGAATTTTATGATAAAAGTGGGTTTGAAGAGGTCATGACTTTAGTTAATCTTAATCCCACTACCTTGGAAGATTGTAAGACTTTTATGCTTGTGCATCATGAAAAGAATGATTTATGTGATAGTTATATTGTTTAATTCCTTCATGATGATACTTAAATTTATTATGAGGTAGAAACATATGCTTGTAGGAATTGCAATAATATCAAGTTCCCTCTCTATGTGTTCAAAGTTTTGAAGTTATGCTTGTTTTGCTTTCCTATGCTAGTTGATTCTTGTTCCCATAAATTGTTTACTCACAAAATCCCCATGCATAAGAAGTGGGTTCGACTTAAATATGCTTGACATGGGATTCATGATGCTCTCTTGATGTTTCATCATTTACCTTTATGCGAGCATCATTGAAATCATCATGCCTAGCTAGGGGCGTTGAACGATAGCGCTTGTTGGGAGGCAACCCAATGAATAAATAATTTTTTGCTTTTTCCTGGGTGTGTCCTTCCTGGGTGTGTCATATCTCTCCATAGATCTTGCATGCACAATGCTTCTGAATGAGACGTGATCTTAATAGAGTCTTCTTGAATTCTTCCCAAGTTTCTGCTCCATTAAATCCTTGTATGGCATGATGCATTCTCCACCAAATCGCAGCACTTTGGGTAAGGTACTGAAGAGCGTATTGAACCTCATACTTCTTTGAAATCGAATTGCTCCCAAAGCTATCCTCTATGTTTTGAATCCATACATTTACCTCCAGCTGGCTCTTTGGTCTAGAGAATACAAGTCCAGTTTCATTCACCATCTATTGGGTCCAAGGGTTTTAGGATGAGATACTGGGAAATAGAGGGATATATACACAATGCAAACAATAGTTTTGAAAATATGCTTTATTTGTGGCTGTCAAAAAAATGCACACAATTGACAGCTCACACATCATCGTATCTAACGTGAGTATGCAACAGGGGTTTGGTCTTCTAGGGGGCATAAAATCTTTGAAACTCTTCATGGTCTTCAATTACTTCACGTCCTTATAGTCTTCAATTTTTTGTAGCTCTTTCCATAGTGAAATACATCTTGTCTGAGTTGGTCATCAGTTGTTCGATATCTTGTCCTGGTTGAAGTGACAATTAGTTGATTCCTCCAAATGGTCAAAGGGACAAGGGTATTATGTAACTATTTGATAAAACTCAGAAGGGATGAGAAGTAATTTTTTTGAGAATAAGGTTTGAGAGATATCCTGTCCTATGGGGTTTCCAGTTGTCTAGGGTCACGTCCTACAGTCAACATGTGCTCCGATACCATTTCTGTAATGACCCGACTCAAAACAAGTCAAGCCTCTATTCGTTAGTGCCATCCCTGGATCAGTATGCTGGCACACACAATACATCAATGTATATATCAAAGTGCAATCACATGTAAATAACGTAAAACTAATATATATCTCTTAAATCACAGCAGAAACAGTCAACATGAGTGGAGTCCCAATAAACACCAACGGCAGGTTGAGTGTAGACCGTAACCCTGAATCATACTCTTACTCGTCATAGCAAAGTATCTGCAACATAAGACGTTTCAGCCGTGTAGGTCAGTACATTGAATGTACCGGCAAGATCACCATAGAAAGAATGATAAAGGCTATTCTATATGCAAAAGGCTTTGTGGCTCTGCGTATGAGTTTTGGCAAAAAAGTTGGTTTTATTTTCCCTACAATAAATGAGTGAAACGGAAATCACTACAAACAGTTGGTTGTTAATGAGATGGTTCCACCAACCAATTCTCATGTCCCCAAAAAATTATTAATAGACCCACTCATCATAAAATTTATTAATTGTGTTGAGAATGGCTGATAGTATCATCTCCGGTGCTCATGTTGTCTGTAACCGGGGAAACGGCTAATCGATTAGTTTGACACTCTGCAGAGGTTTGTACACTTTACCCACAAGAATCGATCCCTCCCGTTATGTCCTCGCACTGCCTGGTGTTTGTGAACAAGACGATCAAAACATGGCCTTCCATAGTGATCCTCCGATAGAAAGTCAGTGCCCATCAAAATCCTACCATTCTTCTACATCTCATAGCAACTGACCTACCGGAGTCACCACTAGGGTCAACCAAGCCAGAGCCCATATTGACTTGTGGTTGCACACGTAAGCCTTCCGGCCTTCAAGTATCCATCCATCTCTTTGAGCTTGGGTGGCATTCCGTTGGGATGATCACAGGTAGATACCAGGATTCCTGGGCATAACCATGATAGATATCAGGCTGCCAAAATGCATGTCCAATCCACCCAGAGGTATATTGAGTCCTTGAAGTCTTGAAGTCTTGATCATCAGGCAGGTCTTGAAATAATTAATTAACCTCACAACACTCCTGGATCTCACAACCAACCGCGTCTACTAAAGCATAGCAATTGTAAGTAACATTCCTTCCCGGGCAAGTGGTAACAGGATGTTGGGTTTCTCCTACCTCATGATACTACTACAAGTTCAAGCTCAATATTCTACTGGATGTAGATGGAAAGATTGATTCTAATGCAAATAAAACATAGGTAATGTAAGATGATCAAAGTGAACTTGCCTGGTAAGTTGAAGAAGATGATATTGCTCCCAAAAAATAACACTTGATAGAACTATTCGTCATTCTCTGATGAACATCTATATAATCAAACATTGCATTCACATAAGCATTCAGTCTAGCAAACAATACTATCAATCAATAAGAAACACAAAACTAGAAGCAACAAGGTTGTGATGAAGGAAATACTTAAGACAAAAGTTAAAACAACAAAACTAAAATAACAGAAAACAAAATATAAAACAAATAAATAACAGAAATTATATTTTATTTAAAAGTATTTTCAAATAGCAAATCAAACTAGCAATGGAAATCAATTGCAAGTTATAATTGAACTAGCTTTGATTTCATGCTATCAACTAATAATAAAGACATAAAAATAAACTTGGTTGAAATACTAGTGCTAACTAATAGAAAACAAAGTAAAACTTTTCAAATAATATAAAAGAAAATAAATTAGAACAATTTAAAACAAAAGAAATGGGAATAAACCTAAAAAGAACCAAAACAGAATCTGTTTTGTTAAAAACAATAATTTAATATATTCTAAAAATTATCAATTTCTGCCTACTATTAAATAAAGTCACTAGTGACAGGTATCGAAAAGAATCAACTAAAAATCTATTTTTAAAGTCAAGATATTCAGAAAATAAGATTTGAAGCAAATCTGTTTTAATTTAAATTTAAATTATTCAAATATGATCAAACTTTATATCAGCAGAAACAAGAATAATATTTTGACATAATGCAAAAAGAATCAACTAAGAACTCAAAATAACCTAGGAGATATCCTATTTGCAAAACAGAAATTATTCTGTTAAAAAAATAAAACAGAAAAGAAAAGCCTAACCTAATGAATAGGGGGGGCACGTGGCGCACTGTGAGTGGGTGAGGGTGTGTGCATGCGGGTGCTACAGAACGAACGCTTGCCATATAAAAGAAAATGATTCGGCTACTAATGATCTAATCCTGGCCCAAGATCTCAGATCGGAGGGCTAAAAGAGAGAAGGGGCTCACAGAGGGGGTCAGGGTGCTCCGGCGATGCTCCCGCGATGTCCGAGGTGGCAAGGTCGGCGGGGACGGTGCTCCTATGGTCCTCGGGCGATGGAGATGGCACCAGACGATGCAGACGAGCGCGACGATGACGTTTGTGTCCTTGGCGTGGCTCAGGGACGACGCTGGTGACGATGGCGAGCTTCGAGGCGTCGAGGGATTCAGGTGGTCGACGATGAGCTCGGTCTGGTGGCTCTCGATCTCGGGCGGGTGCATGGGGAGGTGAAGGCGAGGTCGGCGGAGCTGTTGGTGGTGGTGGGAGAGCTCGGGGTGGTCGGAGGCGAGCGGCAGCTCAGCAATGGCGTGGCGGCGGGGCTCTGCTCCGGCCAGGGGTTGTGGGGACGTGGGGGCACGGGCGTTGGGGCTTTGGTGGGGAACGGGTCGAGGAGGACTCTTCTTATATAGGGGAGGTCCAGGGGCGAGGGGGAGGAAGTGAATCGGCGGATTCCATCGTGGATCCGGTCTGCTCCGGCGAGGAAAGGAAAGGGAGACGGAAGGAAGGAGATAACCACAACGGGGGTTTGGTCGGGCGGTGGGACCAGTGTCAGCGAGAGGGAGGAAAGGGAAGAGCAATCGGTCACCCATTCGGAAGGAAATCAGGATCTGGAGGGGATTTCCCAGGCCGAAACTATTCCTTCTAGGCTCGGTACGTTTCCGTTTTAACATATTTTTTTTTCTTTTTTATACAAATAGAGAAAAGGAAAAATATATGGAGGATCAAATAACTTCCAAATATAGAAGTATTATATATCGAAATTATCAGAAAAATACATACTACAACCTGAACATATTTTTTCGAGAAAAACAATGCTCATAAAAAATATCAAAAGTCAAATAGTGCTACTTTTGCAAAAGGAATATTTTAAAAATACCAAGATGATTTCAAATTCATCTTTCTGCATTTTTCTGTTGAAGGAAATCATTTTACCCTATTTTCCATATATTTTATTTTTGGAGAAAAATACATTTTAAAACCAATTTCAAAAATGGCTTTGAAACCTAATATGAAATATTTCAGAAATAGTTTTTCTGAGTTTTATAACTTCAAATAAGATCCAAATGGCCCCTGGTTTGGAGTGTCATATTACTCCTCTCAAAATTTTATCAAGGGAATTTGAATTCTTTCAAACTTTAAAATGGAACAAAATATGAAATGAACTCCATGATAAAAAGATTTCAAATAATTTTCAAATTCACTTTTCAAATGTTTTATTATGAAGAAGTCATGTCATCTTCTCTCACTGATTTAGAATTGGATGAATATTGAATTCAAAAGCAAAAGGGGAAATTCATTTTATTCCCTCTCATTCAAAAGTTTTCAAAAGTTTTAAATTTCACTTAATTTTCAATCACTCAATCAAACAATCAATCATTCTATTTATTAATATAGCATTCCAATTTTTGGGATGTTACATTAAAATATTATATGTTAAGAAGTTGATGTTGGACAAGGAAGACAACATAATGGTTTTTTTTGCTTATTTCCGAATAGAAGTTATATTGTTGTAGATCCCTCAACATGTGTCGCTTGCTTCCACCTCATATCAGCCAAAACTTCCGCACCAAGTAGAGATACTACTTGTGCATCTGAACACCCTTAACCCAGTTTTGCCATGAGAGTCCACCATACCTATCTAAGGATTGAATAAGATCCTTCAAGTAAGTTGTCATCGGTGCAAGCAATAAAAAATTGCTCTCTAAATATGTGTGATATATTAGTGTGAGGAAAATAAACTTTATACGAACTTGTGATAGGGAAGAAATAAAAGCGAGGGACTGCATAATAAAGTTCTCTATCACAAGGGGCAATATAAAGTGACGTTCTTTTGCATTAAGGGATTGTGCATCCAACTATAAAAGCGCATGACAACCTCTGCTTCCCTCTGCGAAGGGCCTATCTGTTACTTTTATTTCTAGTACTTACCTTTATGCAAGAGTTGTGGTGATATCCATCACTTTTTCTAGTTCGCCTTTATCTTCTAGCAAGGATCATGTGTTGGGGAATGACCTAGGCACGTATATCCACTCGAAAGTGGACGATCATGAGTTATTACTGTTGACATTACCCTTGAGGTAAATAGTTGGGAGGCAACACTATAAGCCCCTATCTTTCTCTATGTCCGATTGAAGCTTTGACCTCATAGGTACCTCGTGAGTGTTAGCAATTGTGAAAGACTAAAAGATGATTGAGTATGTGGATTTGCTTTACAAGCTCTTATATTGACTCTTTCCTACGTTATGATAAATTGGAATTGCTTCAGTGACTGAGATTGTAGGTTGTCGGTTCTCAATAGAGTTCTTGGTTCATACTTTACCATTGTGAATGAATTGTTACTTTAGCATAAGAAATTATATATCAATATATGTTGTTGTTCTAAAGATGATCATGATGCCTTCATGTCCATATTTTATTTTATCGACACCTCTATCTCTAAACATGTGGGCATATTTATCGATTTCGGCTTTCGCTTGAGGACAAGCGATGTCTAAGCTTGGAGGAGTTGATACGTCCATTTTACATCATGCTTTTATATTGATATTTATTGCATATGGGCTGTTACTACACATTTTGGTACAAAATTTTTCCTTTTCTCTCTTATTTTACAAGGTTTACATGAAGAGGGAGAATGCCGACAGCTGGAGTTCTCGACTGGAAAAGGAGAAAATCGGAGATACCTATTTTGTACAACTCCAAAAGTCATGAAAATCTACGGAAAATTATTTTGAAATATATAAAAAATATTGGGCAAAACAAATACATCAAGGGGGCCCACCAGGCAGCCACAAGCCTGCAGGGCGCGCCCTACCCCTAGGCGCCCCCCTGAGGCTTGTGGCCCACCTGGCAGCCCTCCGATGCCCATCTTCTGCTTTATTGAGGGTTTCGACCAGGAAAAAATCAGAATAGAGCTTTCGGGACGAAGAGCCGCCGTCTCGAGGCGGAACTTCAACAAAACCAATCTAGAGCTCCAGTAGGGTGATCCTGTCGGGGAAACTTCCCTCCCGGAGAGGAAATCGAAGCCATCGTCATCACCAACGATCCTCTCATCGAGAGGGGGTCAATCTCCATCAACATCTTCATCAGCACCATCTCCTCTCCAAACCCTAGTTCATCTCTTATATCCGATCTTTATCTCAAAACCTCAGATTGGTACTTGTGGGTTGCTAGTAGTGTTGATTACTCCTTGTAGTTGATGCTAGGTAGTTTACTTGGTGTAAGATCATATGTTCAGATCCTTGATCATCATTAATACTCTGATTATGAACATGAATATGCTTTGTGAGTAGTTACGTTTGTTCCTGAGGACACGAGATAAGTCTTGTTATAAGTAATCATGTGAATTTGGTATTCGTTCGATATTTTGATGAGATGTATGTTGTCTCTCCTCTAGTGGTGTGATGTGAACATCAACTACATGACACTTCACCATTGTTTGGGCCTAGAGGAAGGCATTGGGAAGTAATAAGTAGATGATGGGTTGCTAGAGTGACAGAAGCTTAAACCCTAGTTTATGCGTTGCTTCATAAGGGGCTGATTTGGATCCCCATGTTTCATGCTATGGTTAGATTTATCTTAATTCTTCTTTTGTAGTTGTGGATGCTTGCGAAAGGGGTTAATCATAAGTGGGAGTCTTGTCCAAGTAAGGACAACAGCCAAGCACCGGTCCACCCACATATCAAATTATCAAAGTAATGAACGTGAATCATATGAGCATGATGAAAACTAGCTTGAAAGAAATTCCCATGTGTCCTCGGGAGCGCCATGCTTTATATAAGAGTTGGTCCAGGCTTGTCCTTTGCTATAAATAGGATTGGGCCACCTTGCTGCACCTTTGTTACAATTGTTACTTGCTACCCGTTACGAATTATCTTATCACAAAACTATCTATTACCGATAATTTCAGTGCTTGCAGAGAATACCTTACTGAGAACCACTTGTCATTTCCTTCTGCTCCTCGTTGGGTTCAACACTCAGATCATTGCTATTAAGGATAACAAGGTGGGGTATATTCCTACATGAATAGATCTTGTCCACATCATGTCATCGTTCTTATTACAATACTCTGTTTTTCAATGAACTTAATGTTGGAAATATGCACTAGAGGCAATAAAAAATTGGTTATCATCATATTTCCTTGTTCATGATAATCGTTTATTATCCATGCTATAATTGTGTTGATCGGAAACTCAGATACATGTGTGGATACATAGACAACACCATGTCCCTAGTATGCCTCTAATAGACTAGCTCGTTGATCAAAGATGGCTGTGGTTTCCTAGCCATGGACATGAGATGTCATTTGATAACGGGATCACATCATTAGAAGAATGGTGTGATGGACAAGACCCAAAATACAAACGTAGCATATGATCGTGTCAGTTTATTGCTACTGTTTACTGCATGTCAAGTATATGTTTCTATGACCATGAGATCATGCAACTCACGGACACCGGAAGAGTGCCTTGTGTGTATCAAACGTCGCAACGTAACTGGTAACTATAAAGGTGCTCTACAGGTATGTCCGAGGGTGTCTGTTGGGTTGGCATGGATCAAGACTGGGATTTGTTACTCCGTGTGACGGAGAGGTATCTTAGGGCCACTCGGTAATACAACATCACAATAAGCCTTGCAAGCAATGTGACTAAGTGTTAGTCACGGGATCTTGTATTACGGAACGAGTAAAGAGACTTGCCGGTAACGAGGTTGAACTAGGTATGGAGATACCGACGATCGAATCCCTGGCAATTAACATACCGAAGAACAAATGGAACATCATACGAGATTAACTGAATCCTTAACATAGAGGTTCGACTGATAAAGATCTTCATAGAATATGTAGGAACCAATATGGACATCCAGGTCCCGTTGTTGGTTATTGACCGTAGAGGTGTCTCGGTCAAGTCTACATAGTTCTCGAACCCGCAGGTTTTGCACACTTAAGGTTTGGTGACCTTTCGGTAGTATAGAGTTATTTATGGTGGTGACCGAAGGTTTCTCAGAGTCCCGGATGAGATCTCGGACGTCACGAGGAGCTCCGGAATGGTCCGGAGGTAAAGATTGATATATAGGAATTCCTACTTTGGTCGCCGGAAAAGTTTCGGGCTCATCGGTAGTGTACCAGGAGTGTCGATAGTGTACCGGGAGACCATCGGGAGGGGTATTTCGACCCAAGAGGCTACATGGGCTGTGGGAGGATGAATACCAGCCCTTAGTGGGCTGGAAGAAGTCCCACAAAGGGCCCATGCGGCTGGGAAGAAAAAGCCCAAGTGGAAAAAGGTGGAAAAAGGCAAAAGGGCTAAATTAGGAAGGAGTCCTAATCCTACTAGGAGTGGAGGAGGAGGACTCCTCCCTCCTGGTTCGGCTGACCCAAGGGCTGGCTCCTTGGGAGCCAAGCCTCCTCCTCCTCTCCTCCTATATACACTAGAGGGTTTTAGGGTTTTGGCACCAGATTTTCAGCCACGTGCTACCCATTCCTCTAGTGCATAGTTTCTCCTCTAGATCGGTTTTCTGCAGTGCTTAGGCGAAGCCCTGCTGGAATAACTCCACCACCATCGCCGCAATGCCGTTGTGCTGCCGGAGAACTCGTCTACCTCTCCGCTCCCTCTTGCTAGATCAAGAAGGCGGAGATCGTAATCTAGTTGTACGTGTGCTGAACACGGAGGTGTCGTCTGTTCGGCGCTAGATCGGAAGGACCGTGATCAAGATCGCGAGACAGATCATGATGAGTTCACGGAACAGATCGTGATGAGTTCGCAGGACGGATCGTGATTGGATCATGGGACGGATCATGATGAGATCGGAGGACGCTCGGCGATTTGGATCGACAAGACGTTCGACTACACCAACCGCGTTTCTTAACGCTTCTCACTTAGCGATCTACAAGGGTATGTAGATCCACTCTCCCTCTCATAGATGCTCATCACCATGGATATATCTTGCATGTGCATAGGAAATTTTCTGTTTCCCTTGCAACATTCCCCAACAGTGGCATCATGAGCTAGGTCTATGGGTAGATGAGATCTTGAGTAGAACACAAAGAGTTTGTGGGCGTTGATGCTTAGATTGCTTCCTCCCTTGGTCGTGTTTTGGTTCAGTGTTATTGTGGGATGAATCGGCCTGGACCAACCTTACTCGTACGCTTACGAGAGACCGGTTCCATCGACTGACGTGTAACCTTGTTGCACAAAGATGGCTGGCGGGTGTCTGTTTCTCCTACTTTAGTTGGATCGGATTCGACAAAGGCGGTCCTTGAGAAGGTTGAAAAGCAACTTATGTATCACCGTTGTGGTTTTGTGTAGGTGAGAATTGTTCTTGCTAGATACTCGTAGCAGCCACGTAAAACATGCAATAGCAATTAGAGGACGTCTAACTTGTTTTTGCAGGGTATGTTGTGATGTGATATGGCCAATTACATGATGAGATATATGTGATGTATGAGATGATCATGTTTTGTATAGAATATCATGACTTGCATGCCGATGAGTACGGCAACTGGCAGGAGCCATAGGGTTGTCTTTAATTATTGTATGACCTGCGTGTCAATCATTAAGCGCTATGTAATGCTTTACTTTCTCGCTAAACGGTAGCAATAGTAGTAGAAGCATGGTGGGCGTGACAACCCCGGTGGCGACACGTTGATGGAGATCAAGATGATGGAGATCATGGTGTCATGTTGGTGATGATGGAGATCATGCCGGTGCTTTTAAGATGGAGATCAAAAGCACAAGTTCATGGCCATATCATGTCACTTATTATTTGCATGTGATGTTACTCCTTTTATGCACCTTGTTTTGCTTAGGGCGACGATAGCATTATAAGGTGATCCCTCACTTAATTTCAAAATAAATTGTGTTCTCCCCGAGTGTGCACCATTGTGAAAGTTTGTCGTGTCGAGACACCACGCGATGATCGGGTGTGATAGACTCTACGTTCACATACAATGGGTGCAAGCCAGTGTTGCACATGCAGAACACTTGGGTTAAACTTGAAGAGCCTAGCATGTACATACATGGCCTCGGAACACAAGAGACCGAAAGGTCGAACATGAGTCATATAGTAGATATGATCAACATGATGATGTTCACCATTGAAACCACCTCAACTGACGTGATGATCGGACTTGAGTTGGTGAATTTGGATCATGTATCACTCGAATGACTGGAGGGATTTCAATTTGAGTGGGAGTTCTTCAGTAATATGATTAATTAAACTCATTATCATGAACATAGTCGGTAGTGTCTTTGCAAATTATGTTGTAGATTACTTGCTCGCGTTGTAGCTCCCTTGAATTTTTATATGTTCCTAGAGAAATAGAGTTGAAAGATGATGGTAGCAATATTGCGGACTGGGTCCGTGATCTGAGGATTGTCCTCATTGCTGCACAGAAGGCTTATGTCCTTAATGCACCGCTCGGTGCGCCAACCCCTCTAGCGTCGTTTGTAGATGTTGTGAACATCTGAAAGGCACGTTTTGATGACTACTTGACAGTTTAGTGTGTCATGCATTACGGCTTAGAATTGAGGCTCCAAAACATTTTGAACGTCACAGAACATATGAGATGTTCTAAGAGCTGAAATGAGGATCTCAGGCTCGTGCCCGTGTTACGAGATATGAGATCTCCAACACGATTCTTTGCCTGCAAGATGAAGGAGAATAGCTCAATCGTTGAGCATGTGCTCAGATTGTCTGGGTGCTAAATCGCTTGAATCGAGTGGGAGTTGATCTTCCAGATAAGATAGTGATTGATATAGTTCTCCAAGTCGCTGTCACTAAGCTACTAGAACTTGGTGCTGAACTATAAAACACCAGGGATAGAAATAATGATCCCTGAGCTGTTCACGATGTTTGACACCGCGAAGGTAGAAATCAAGAAGGAGCGTCAAGTGTTGATGGTTAGTCAAACCACTAGTTTCGAGAAGAGCAGGAGCAATGAGGGAAACTTCATGGATAGCAAATCAGTTGCTGCTCCAATGAAGCAACCAAAAGTTGAACCCAAACCTGAGACTAAGTGCTTCGATTATGAAGAGAAGCGGTCGCTGAAGCGGAACAACCCTAGATACTTGGTAGATAAGAAGGCTGGCAACATTGATAGAAGTATATTTGATATACGAGTTATTAATGTGTACCTTGCTAGTACTCTTAGTAGCACCTGGGTATTGGATACCGGTTCGGTTGCTAAATGTTAGTAACTCGAAATAAAAGCTATGGAATAAACGGAGAACTAGCTAAGGGTGATGTGATGATGTGTGTTGGAAATGTCTCCAAGGTTGATGTGATCAACATCACACGCTCTCTCCACCTTCGGGATTAGTGATGAACCTAAATAAATGTTATTTGGTGTTTTGTCTTGAGCATGAACGTGATTAGATCGTGTTTATTGCAACACGGTTAGTCATTTAAGTTAGAGAATAATGGTTATTCTGTTTACATGAATGATACCTTCAATGGGCATGCACCCAGTGAGAATGGTTTGTTGAATCTTGATCGTAGTAATACACATGTTCATTACATTGATGCCAAAAGATACAAAGTTAATAATGATAGTACCACAGACTTGTGGCACTACCGCTAAATGTCATATTCGTATAAAGCGCATGAAGAAACTCCATGCTTATGGATCTTTGGACTCATTCAATTTCGAATCGGTTGAGACATGCGTACCATGCCTCTTGGGCAAGTTGACTAAGGACCCCGTTTTCCAGATGGATGGAGCGGGCAAGTGATTTATTGGAAATGATACATGTTGATGTATGCAATCCAATGAGTCTTGTAGCGTGCGGCGGATATCGTTATTTTCTTACCTTCACTGATGATTTGAGTAGATATAGTGTATATTTACTTAATGAAACAAAAGTCTGAATCGTTTGAAAAGTTCAAGCAAATTCAGAGTGAAGTTTGAGATCATCATGACAAGAAGATAAAAATGTCTGCGATATGATCGTGGAGGTGAATATCTAAGTTACGAGTTTGGCATACAACTTTAGACAATGTGAAAGTTGTTTCACAACTCACGCCACCTGGAACACCATAGTGTGATTGTGTGTTCGAACGTCATAATCGTGCTCTATTGGACATGGTGCGTGCTATGTTGTCTCTTATAATTTTGCTACTATAATTTTGGGGTTATGCATTAGAGACAATTACATTCACTTTAAATAGGGCACCATCTAAATCCGTTGAGATGACACCATATGGTTTGATAGAAACCTAAGCTGTCATTTCTTAATGTTTGGGGCTGCAACACTTATGTGAAAAAGGTTTTCACCTAATGAGCTCGAACCCAAAGCGAACGAATGCATCTTCATAGAATACCCTAAGAACAGTTGGGTAAACCTTCTATCTCAGATCCAAGCATAAAGTATTTGTTGCTAAAAGTGAGTCCTTTCTCGAGAAAGAGTTTCTCTCGAAAGAATTGACTGGGAGGAAGATAGAACTTGATGAGGTTATTGAAACTTTGTTCAACCAGAGAGTAGCGCAGCGCAGGAAGATGTTTCTGTGAAGCCTACATTAGTTGAAGAGGAAGTTAATGATGATGATCATGAAGCTTCGGATCAAGTTACTATCGAACCTCGTAGGTCGACAAGGATGTGTACTTTTCCTGAGCGGTATGACAACTCTGTCTTGGAGGTCATGTTGTTGGACAACGATGAACCTACGAGTTGTCGAGAAGCGATGATGGGCCCGGATACCGACAAATGGTTAGAGGCCATGAAATCCAAGAAAGGATACATGTATAGACTTTGGTAGACTGGCTCGTTGGACGGCAGGTCGTTGAGTACAAATGGATGTTTAAAATGAAGACAGACACTCATGGTAAATGTCACCATTTGTATAGCTCGACTTGTTGCAAAGAAGTTTACGACAAGTTCAAGGAGTTGACTGCGATGAGACTTTCTCACTCGTAGTGATGCTAAAGTCTATTGGAATTATGTTAGCAGTTGCTGCATTTTTCAATTATGAAATCTGGCAGATGGATGTCAAAACATCATTTCCTTAACGGTTTACTTGAGGAAAGGTTCTATGTGATACAACCAGAAGGTTTTGTCAGTCCTAAGGATGCTAAAAGGTGTGCAAGCTTCAGTGATCCTTCTATGAACTGAAGCAAGCATCTCGGAGTTGGAATATACACTTTGATGAGGTGATCAAAGTTTTTGAGTCTATACAAAGTTTACAAGAAACTTGTATTTACAATAATGTGAGTGGGAGCACTATAGAATTTCTGATAAGTGTATGTGGATGACATATTGTTGATCGGAAATGATCTAGAATTTCTAGAAAGCATAAACGGTTGTTTGAAAAGAGCTTTTCAAAGGAAGACCTGGATAAATCTACCTAATATTGAGCATCAAGATCTATAGAGATAGATCCAGATGCTTGATGAGACTTTTAATGAGTACATACCTTGACAAGATTTTGAAATAGTTAACAATGGATCAGTCAGAGAAAGAGTTCTCGCCTGATTTGTAAGGTGTGAAGTTGAGTGAGACTCAAATCTCGATAACGGCAGAAGAAAGAGAAAGGACGAACATCATCCCCTATGCCTTAGCCATAGGATTTGTATAGTATGCCATGTTGTGTACCGCACCTGTGTGTGCCTTGCCATGAGTCCATCAAGGGGTACAAGAGTGATCCAGGAGGGGATCACTGGACAGCGGTCAATATTATCCTTAGTGACTAAAATACTAAGGAAATTTTTCTCGATCATGGAGGTGATAAAGGGTTCATCGTAAAGAGTTACGTCGATGCAAGCTTTAACACTAATCTGGATGACCCTTATTAGCAATCCGGATACGCATAGTGGAGCAGCCATTTGGAATAGTACCAAGTGGAGTGTGGTAGCAATGTTTACAGTTTGACATAGAGATTTGCAAAGTACACTTGGATCTGAATGTCACAGACCCATTGACTATAAGACCTCTCTCACATGCAAAGCATGATCAAGCCCCAGAACTCATTGGGTGTTAGATTCATAACAATGCGAATCACATGGTGATGTGAACTAGATTATTGACTCTAGTGCAAGTGGGAGACTGTTGGAAATATGCCCTAGAGGCAATAATAAATTGGTTATTATCATATTTCCTTGTTCATGATAATCTTTTATTATCCATGCTATAATTGTGTTGATCGGAAACTCAGATACATGTGTGGATACATAGACAACACCATGTCCCTAGTATGCCTCTAATAGACTAGCTCGTCAATCAAAGATGGTTGTGGTTTCCTAGCCATGGACATGAGATGTCATTTGATAATGGGATCACATCATTAGGAGAATGGTGTGATGGACAAGACCCAAACTACAAACGTCTCATATGATCGTGTCAGTTTATTGCTACTGTTTTCTACATGCCAAGTATATGTTTCTATGACCATGAGATCATGCAACTCACGGACACTGGAAGAGTGCCTTGTGTGTATCAAATTTCGCAACGTAACCAGGTGACTATAAAGGTGCTCTATCGGTATCTTCGAGGGTGTCTGTTAGGTTGGCATGGATCAAGACTGGGATTTGTTACTCCGTGTGATGGAGAGGTATCTCAGCGCCCACTCGATAATTCAACATCACAATAAGCCTTGCAAGAAATGTGACTAAGTGTTAGTCACGGGATCTTCTATTACGGAACGAGTAAAGAGACTTGCCGGTAACGAGGTTGAACTAGGTACGGCGATACCGACGATCGAATCTCGGGCAAGTAACATACCGAAGAACAAAGGGAACATCATACGGGATTAACTGAATCCTTGACATAGAGGTTCGACCGATAAAGATCTTCGTGGAATATGTAGGAACCAATATGGACATCTAGGTCCCGCTATTGGTTATTGACCATAGAGGTGTCTCGGTCATGTCTACATAAATCTCGAACCCACAGGGTCTTCACACTTAAGGTTCGGTGACGTTTCGGTAGTATAGAGTTATGTATGGTGGTGACCGAAGGTTGTTCGGAGTCCCGGATGAGATCCCGGACGTCACGAGGAGCTCCGGAATGGTCCGGAGGTAAAGATTGATATATAGGAATTCCTACTTTGGTCGCCGGAAAAGTTTCGGGCTCATCGGTAGTGTACCGGGAGTGCCGGTAGTGTACCGGGAGACCATCAGGAGGGGTATTTCGACCCAAGAGGCTACACGGGCTGTGGGAGGATGAATACCAGCCCTTAGTGGGCTGGAGGAAGTCCCACAAAGGGCCCATGCGGCTGGGAAGAAAAGGCCCAAAAGGAAAAAAGGTGGAAAAGGCAAAAGGGCTAAATTAGGAAGGAGTCCTAATCCTACTAGGAGTGGAGGAGGAGGACTCCGCCCTCCTGGTTCGGCCGACCCAAGGGCTGGATCCTTGGGAGCCAAGCCTCCTCCTCCTCTCCTCCTATATATACTAGAGGGTTTTCGGGTTTTGGCACCAGATTTTCAGCCACGTGCTACCCGTTCCTCTAGTGCATAGTTTCTCCTCTAGATCGGTTTTCTACAGTGCTTAGGCGAAGCCCTGCCGGAATAACTCTACCACCATCGCCACAACGCCTTCGCGCTGGCGGAGAAATCGTCTACCTCTCCGCTCCCTCTTGCTGGATCTAGAAGGCGGAGATCATCATCGAGCTGTACGTGTGCTGAACGCAGAGGTGTCGTCTGTTCGGCGCTAGATCGGAAGGACCGTGATCAAGATCGCGAGACGGATCATGATGAGTTCGCAAGATGGATGGTGATGAGTTCGCGGGGCAGATCGTGATTGGATCGCGCGACGGATCATGATGAGATTGCAGGACGCTCGGCGATTTGGGTCGCGAAGACATTCGACTACACCAACCGCGTTTCTTAACGCTTCCTGCTTAGCGATCTACAAGGGTATGTAGATCCACTCTCCCTCTTGTAGATGCTCATCACCATGGATATATCTTGCGTGTGCGTAGGAATTTTTTTGTTTCCCATGTAACGTTCCCCAACACTTAATACACTAGATGCATGTTGGATATCGGTCGAAGTGTGGAGTAATAGTGGTAGATGCAGGCAGGAGTCAGTCTACTTATCTTGGACGTGATGCCTATATAATGATAATTGCCTTGGATATCGTCAAGACTATTCGATTTTCTGTCAATTGCCCAACAATAATTTGTTCACCCACCATGCGCTATACTCATGAGAGAAGCCACTGGTGAACCCTACGGCCCCGGGTCTACTTTTCCATCGTATTGCTTTCCGATCTATGTTTTTGCAATCTTTGTTTTCAGATCTACAAAACCAAAAACCCAAAAATATATTTTTGCATATTTTCTCTTTTTATTTTGTGTCCTTGCGAGATCTTTCTCTCCAATCTATAATTACCTAATCTATCTTATTACCCTATAGAGCGTGACAACCTCTCCTTCGCGTCGGGTTGCAAGTATTTGTTGTTTGTGTGCAGGTGTTGTTTACGTGGGTGCGTGATCTTCCTCTATGGATTGATACCTTGGTTTTATAACCGAGTGAAGTACTTACCGTAGTTGTGCTGCATCGTCCCTTCCTCTTTGGAGAAATACCGATGCAGTCTCAAGCCACATCACTAACTTGGGTATAGAAAATAGCGACACACATAGCTCAGAGTTACTAAACCGAGAAAGTTCACTAAATAATCAAGCTTCTTGAACTAGACATAGATCTTACAAAAGATCGGCTCTCTGAACAAAGGCTATTAGCAATACGCATAATTGATCAAAGACGCCAACGAGCAGCCGCCCTATGCCTCGCCGCTATTCGATGAGATGTTGACGACTTGTCTGGGCGACATTCCGCTAGTGTTGGACTCCGTGTCCCCTAGGCTGATTTCGACCGTGGCGACATGCTCATCCTCAGTGTTGTCCTCGTCATCGGGGTCACCCTCATCTTCATAGTACTCATAGTAGTGACGCCACCATACCTCGCGTTGGTACTCCACCGTCGATTCCTCGATGGACAGGCGCTTCTTGACCTCCTCCTGAGCCACGTGCAACTCCTCCCAGCACTTGGCGCTCTCGGATGGCTCCCGCATCTCCAGCTCTTGCTCGGAGATCTCGTGCGGAAGGGTCTCCATTGCCTCTGCTGCCAGATCATCCACATGCATCTTGGCATCTGCAACAGACGCCTCTTCGGACGTGTTGTGCATTATGGAATCCAGGGAAGCTTGGAGTATCCTGGCGTGGGTGTTCTCGATGATATAGGCCTGGATGGCCTTGACCCGGGCCAGGGCGGCCTCCGTAGCACGGCACGCTGCTTGAGCGCTCTTTGTGTTTGTAGCCGTCGTCGTAGCAGCTGCAACTTCCATCTCCACGGCTACAGACACCCTTTCGACTGCCGCAAAAGCCCTGTCGACCGCTGCAGAGGCCCATTCGGCGGATGCGGCCGTGATTAAGGCAGATGCGGCTTCACTCTCGGCTGAGGCGGACGCATTCTCGATTGAGGCGGGAGCGCTTGGGGCCGAGGGCGGTCGTACGCATCCTTACAAAGCGTTCCCACGACGTCATTCAATGCATAGAGGGTTTTTTGGGGAATGGTGGTCGAGGTTGAACGGAATCCGAGCTAGACGAAGCTTCCCTCATAAGACATAAATAGATCCATGACTTTTAATCGCAAACGGTTTCCAAATGGAACCATCTGTATGCAGTTCACTTTTTTCATTGAATTGTAAAACTATTTTGGGTACAACGATAATAGATATTGTTTTATTTGTAAGAAAAAGATCCCTACCATCAAAATCCACTAGCGCCAGCCTAAAATTAGGAAATATTCGGGGTACAATTGGCATTTTTATACATTAAGTTAGTTTGTACAAATTTTATGGCCATAATTCAAATTTGTAACACACGAACATGCAATATGAAGCAAAAACTGCTGGAAAAATCATATTTATGTACTACTTGCTTCCCTATATATGTCGCTTGCAATAAATTTTAAGGAGTTCCAAACATCTTGGGTAACGGTTTGGAGACACATGCATGCATTGGGGATCTATGTTTTAAAAATCAAAAAATCAAAAAATGCTCTGAAGTACATGATATAAATCTACATGATTTCCCGACATGGGGCAAGGTGTCGTGGCCAAAGTAACGGCTTGTTAGAGATAAGTTTTGAGACATGCCTCTCAGAAAACGTAGCATCACACGAAGGCCCGTGGTTCCGAGAGGGGACATGAGTTCATGATGAGCCGCTAGTTGTTGTCTCATTTGGCCTACCTTTTTTTGAATTCGTTACAATGCACGAATACGCTGGGCAACCTGAAATTTGGACATTCTTGGGGTTCAATGAGCATTTTTTACACGAAGTTAGTTTCTAGATATCTAGTGGCCATAATTCAAGACTAAAACACATGGACATGTTTAAGATGAAGCAAAACCTTCAGGAAAAATCATTTTTATATATGTAGTAGTGCTTCCGTCTATATCCCACGAGCAATAATTTGAAGGAGTTCCACATATCTTGAGTAACGGTTTGGACACAAGCATTGAGAATAATCTAGTTTTTTAAATACAAAAAATAAATAAAAATGCTATGAAGTACATGAAAATTGAGAATTGCAATACACAACTGCTTCATTTAGACAGTTTGGAGGACCTTCGTCGGCTCTCCTTGCCTGAATCCAACTTCAGGATTATTCTGAAAAATCAGTTAATGAAATTGCTAAAATACCAAAGTGCATGGTGGAAGAAACGATCTCCTTACAGATGGGCGGTTGAAGCTGAAGATAACACTAAATATTTTTAGGCAAGGGCGACTGAAAGGTACAGACACAATACCATAACATCTTTGATACTATCAGATGGTATGACTATTGAAAATCATGAGGAAAAAGCAGCTGCCTTTTTCAATGTTTTAAAAGTCGAATGGGAGTTTTCACAGAAACATTTGCAGAGTTTGAGCTCCAGGATCTAGTGCAAAGCATGGAGGGTCTGGAAGAACTGTCTGCCCCCTTCACTCATGAGGAAATAGACATAGTCATCAAAATCATACCTTCAGATAGAGTGCCTGGCCCTGATGGATTTAAAGGACTTTTTCTAAAGGTTTGCTGGGATACCATTAAAAAATACTTCTACCAACTTTGTAAAGATTTTTGGGAAGGGAAAATGGATCTTAAGTGCCTAAATACTTCTTTGATCACTCTCATACCAAAAGCTAGCTCCCCTAAGACTGTTAATGACTTCAGACCAATACCACTGCTAAACAGTGTTCTTAAAGTTTTAACAAAGCTATTAGCAGAGAGATTGCAACAATGTATCTTGAATATTGTGCACCGTAACCAGTATGGATTCATTAAATCTAGAACTATTCAGGATTGTCTTGCGTGGGCGTATGAATTCCTTCACCAATGCAAGCAGTCTGGTAAGGAAACTGTGGTCCTAAAGTTAGATTTTTCAAAAGCCTTTGATACAATGGACCACTCTTTCATCCTCAACATGCTGATATGTAAAGGATTCGATGTCAAATGGTGTTCCTAGGTAAAAATGATATTGGATTCAGGATCATCTTCTGTTTTATTGAATGGAGTACCATGGAGAGAATTTCAATGCAAGCGTGGTGTTAGACAAGGTGACCTTTCTCCCCCCCCCTCTTATTTGTCTTAGCAGCTGATATGCTGCAATCAATGGTTAATAGAGCTTGGATTGAAGGACACATATCCTTACCAATTGATCAACCAGCTTCGGAGCTATATCCTGTAATCCAATATGCCGATGATACATTTCTTATCCTCCCTGCAAAAAGTACAGAGATCGGAATTATTAAACAGTTGCTAGATGCATATGCTAATGCCATGGGACTTAAGATAAACTTCTCCAAATCATAGCTAATGCCTATTAATGTCAACCAAGACACAGCTAATGAACTGGCCTCAATACTTGGTTGCCAGGTGGGCTCCATGCCATTTTCCTATCTTGGAGTTCCGATGGGAAAAACAAGACCTATAGTGAGGGATTTGATGCCGCTCGTTGATCGTATCGAACATAGGTTAAAAGCACAACAATTTGGCTTTCGTATGGGGAAAGAGTGCAGCTCATTAATTTAGCTCTGTCATCACTTCTCTCATTTGCTATGTGTGTGCTAAAATTTCCCATTAAAATCATTGATATATTTGATAGACAGAGATGCAAAAACGCATTCCCTGGCAGCATGGGATCTAGTTTGCAGACCAAAGGACAAAGGAGGCCTTGGTATCATAGACCTCAAAATACAAAACAAGGCTCTACTACTGAAATTTCTCCACAAGTTCTATCATAAGGTGGATACTCCCTGGGTCATGTTGGTTTGGAATGCATATTATGACATGACGCCACCACATGCTTTGCTAGTTTGTGGATCGTTTTGGTGGAACGATATCCTGTCCCTTTCGCACATCTTCAGAGGGGTTACAACTTGTATTCCAAACTCGGGTGATACCATCCTCCTTTGGAAAGACCAGTGGCACAATCAAAAGGTGTTACCAGATTCCCATGAACACTTATTCTCTTATGCAACAAATGATGATATATCTCTTGCCCAATTCAAGATGGACGCAGACCTTGCCTCCAACTTCCATCTACCTCTGTCACGTGAAGCATGACTAGAGCTGGATGACCTGATGTTCACCATAAACATGATAACACTAAACCCTCTAACAACTGATGAATGGATCTATTGTTGGGGAGAGGTACAATTTAAACCCAAGAGTTTCTACTGATATCTTTTCAGACATCTGCAGGCGCCAAAATACCTAACGAGCATATGGAAGTCAAAGTGAACCCTCAGACATAAAGTTTTCACTTGGCTGCGAAGAATGGATACTCAACACACGGGATTTATTAGCAAGAAAGCATTTTGCAATAGGGGATGACCACACCTATTTTCTATGTAATGAAGATTTGCTGGAAACTAATGAACACCTCTTCTTTCGATGTGCATTTGCATCTAGCTGTTGGGAAAAACTTGGCATCATATAGGACACGCCCCTGGATGTGCAGGCATGATTGGATGTGATGGAAAATAGATGGGCCAAATTTCTGTTCAAGGAAATCTGCATATTGGCCACATGGAACATTTGGAAGCAACGCAACGGGACTGTGTTTGATGCTATGTTGGCAATGCAACAGGACTGGATTAGGATGTTGAAAGCAGATTTGGAGATCCTAAAATTTAGACTTAAGCCTGACAAGTCTACCTTTATAGATAGATTTCTTCCAACTATGCACCTGTAACTACCTATGTACTCTCACCACCCGACCCTTGCTGTTCTTGCATGGATTTGTAATCTCTTGTAACAACCCCCATTTGAAATAGCAACACTAGGAGGCTCTCTGCTGTTTTAACCTATCAAAAAAAGTACATGAAAATTAGCATGATTTCCCGACATGGGGCCAAGATGTCATGGCCAAAGTGACGGCTTGTTCGAGATGAGCTTTGACACATGCCCCTCACAAACCGGAGCTCCACGCGCATGCTTGTATAGTTCCGAGAGGGGACGTGGGATGTTGTATGATGACAAAACAAATAGCTTCCTCATCCGGCCTAGTTTTTTTTCATCGATGCAATGTACAAATACAATCGCCATCCTAAAATCTGAAAAATACGACATTCCATTGGCATTTTTATACATGAAGGTAGTGTCACACCCTGTGTTTATATCACCTTGTCATGTTTGGATTTATAAAATTTGGAACCAATTAAAACTTTTTATTAGTGCTTGTGCTTGTTTGCATTATTGCTTGTTGCTTGTTGGTTGTGGTTGTGGCACTCCTAGATTATATTCCTCTTCGTATCCATCTTCCTTGACCCAAACATCTTGCCCAATGATCATGCCATGTGAATAGTGCCCAAAACTATTTTTATCAAGTTTTGTTTTGACCAAATGGGATTTATTCCAATTGGGTTTTCAAAAACCCCTGAAATGCGGATTTCACTGCAAGTCCCCAAATTGGGTGGATCCTTCTTCCCCAAAGGCTTTATTTCAAACCCACTACATATATGACTTCCCAAAACCACCAAATATTAATTTGAAAGATTATATTTATATTTTATTTAAAGGCTTTTTCTTAGGACCAGAAATGGTTTTTATTAGGGAAAAATTATTTAAATGCTTTCAAAATATTTGAGAAAATTTAGGGAAACTCAGTGGACATATATTTTCCATATATATGAGTTTCAACACATGGTCATGTTCAAATCATAGGAAAAAGGCCTCAAACCCTTTCTATTCAAATCAAGCTTTTGAAATATTTCTATAAGAAATATTCTCAATAAATTCTAGGAAACTTCTAGAAAGTCAACACTATCATAAGTGATGATCTTGCAAAGTTTCATCTCAATCCAAGGTGATTTGGTTTATCAAACCATCCCAAAACCCTTCCTATCCAGATTCAAATTTGAACAACTTTACATTGTGAAGTTTCTCCCCTTGACCCCAAACTTTGTGGACATGCTCTAATCACCAAATGATGATTCTACACTAAGTGGTGCATAAAGGGTAAAAGCTTAGCATGTCCAAATCTACAGAAACCAGGATCTGTTGATTTATAGGTTTCCACTGAGTCCCATTGGGAACTTTCATCAATCCCTCTCAACTTGGTGATAAGCCCTACTTTTGACCACCCTTTGATACTGTTAATTATCAAGGAAAGTATAATTCATCTACTAGGCCAAATCACCATCAAACACCTTCTGGTCCATTCTAGAAATCCTTATTTTCACCATATCTTCTATTCCCCTTGCAATAAGATTTTTACCACAACCTCTCAGGGTCACCAGCTACCTCCAGTAATTTTCTCTGGCCAAGACTCAAAAGTTAAGTGGGGTAAAACCCTCACTTTACCTCCTGGACAGCAGTAAAACCTTCTTCTCTCCCCTTCCCTCTTATTCTAAGCTACCCCCAGAGCATCCAAGGCCATATCCTACTTCTCTATTCCCCCCTCTACCCCCTAGACACCTATGGCCGCACCTAGGACACCGTTGGCATGCCATGGCATGCCAAACGCATGCTCCAGAGCGCGCTATAGTGCGCATCCACATTGTAGCTGCCACCCAACCAGCGCCCCCAACAGCCTTGGGATGGGGGGAGCTGTCCCCATGGTTCCCTCGACGTCCGCAACATGCCAAGGTGTCAGCCCCCTCCTTCCTCTCTCTCTCCGGCGACCTCCCGCATGCGTCCACAGTGCCGCGCAGGTCTGCCAACCGGGGAGCTCACACGCACATGCTCTCCCGCCTCTCTCCTCTCTCCCCTAGCCTCGATCGACCCCACGAGCACCCTGGACTCGCTCTCTCCCTCCCCCGTGGCCTGTGGCGATGGCCATGTCCTCGCCGGCACACCGCATACACGATGCACCAATGCCCCTCTATTTAAAGCCCTCCCCGAGCTCCGGCTCCTCTCCCCTCAATCTCTCCTCCCCTCAGCCTCTCCCCCGTGCTCAGCCCCCTTGCCCCCGTGCTCGGGAGCTCGCGCCCGAAGCAAACCCTCGCTGTCATCAGGTCTTCTCCCTCGCTGGCGATTCCCCTGCCCCAGCGCTCCCCTCGGCCACCCGCCAACGCGCGGGAGGCCCCTGAGCGCGCCGGTGCTCTCCGTTTGAGCCGCTGTGGCCTAGAACCTCGCCGGTGAGCCTCCCCTATTCCCTGCCACGAGGAGAGGGATGACAGGTGGGGCCCACCTATCATCCCCTCATCCCCCTCCTCTCTCTCTCTATCTGGTAGGGCCTGCAGGCAGGTTTAAAAATAAACCTGCCGCGCGTGGCGTCTCCCCTGGGTCGGTTCCCCTGGTGGGTCGGCTCTGCTGTGTCCTTTTGGCCCGTGAGGCACAGGGTCTTTCCCCTTTTTCTTTTTCTACAAACTTCCAAAAATTCCACAGGGCAAAATATTTATCCAATGCCCAAAATTCCTTCACCTAAAATCTTGAAATATTCCATAGAATTTATTAGTGCCACTAGTAAAAATATTTAAAAACCTTTTATGTATTGTTTTATTTTAAAACCTATATTTAGGCATCTTTCTGCCTCTGATTAATAATTTTCAAAAATGTTTTCATAGCAAAATATTAAATAAACATTTTTAATATAGTCTTTAGTATTTATCAGAGTAGGGTGACATTTTTATTAGTGGCTTGAGTGCTCTGTTTTTGTGTGATGCTTATTTCGTCGCTTTTATTCGCGATGATAGATTATGCTATTGACGAGGAAGTTGGACCCGAAGACTTCGAAGACCCTGGAGACTTTGTTGATCCAGGCAAGCACCCCTTTGACCATGTTAAGAAACTTTTTCATGCATGACATATAGCACTTGTTGTTTCGATGATTGATCATGATGTGGTGCTGCCCCTTCGGTGGGGTGCCCTAGATACTTTTACTGTTGACACTTGCATCATGCATGACCCTACCACCTTATGAGGGTTATGCGGGTGGGTGTAGATAGGATACTAGTAGATGCTACGCAAGTGGGTTCGGGTTTATGCATAGTGATGAAAAGGAAGAAATGATTTGAAAGGCTTTTCAAAAGTCCCGTCGGGTGCCACTAATGCCCAAGGGAGATGATGATAAGTTGGGTGACCACTTGAGAAAGAAGTGGTGTACCTGAGCAAGTGAGTGTGTGTTTTCGAAAACGAATCAGATTTAAGGTCTGCTGACCGTCCCAACCACACATGTGCAACCACGATACCCCTTATGGGACGGGGCTTTGTTGATTACTATGGTGGGTACTAGCAAGGAGCCCGCATTACTAATGGCGGGAGTGGCGTGGTCACTCTCGATACGGGGTCGTCCCAGAAGTGGAAGGCCATGCGCTGTCTTTACAGGCACCGGGCACACCGTTGCGTGCCCTCATGGATGATACGTGTGATGTATATCATGAGGGACGGCACCAACACGTGGACTCTTTGTTTAGTATCGCCATGGGAAAGGCAATGTTCGGGTGCTTACCTCGGGTATGTTATATACTGCGAGTCATGGATGACACGGAAGTTCTTCGAGTCTTGTGGGTAAAGTGTGCAACCTCTGTAGAGTGTAAAACTATTCGAATAGCCGCGTCCGCGATCGTGGACAGTTGGAGGTCCTTCTTAATCTACGTCCGGATGTTTTCGCAAACTTGCTGTGAGTGTGTGTGGGGGGGGGGGGGTAACACAGAGATGATACTTGAGACAAGTCGGAAGACTTGATGTGATGGATGAACATGAGATGTTCAACCCCTACTTATGATGATATTTGTAATTTGTTCATATGGTTACCTACCAACTATTGAAGCATGCTTACCTAGTTACTTGATCATGTCATTGCATTAAAATTAGCTTTCCGCAAATTACCTACTTAGTGTTATATCATGCATCATTATTATCTTGTTCCACAACTTGGGTTGCTTGCGAGTACATTCAAAGTACTCATTGGCTTGCCACTGGGTATTTAATAGGCCAGGCATGGAAGAACAGGAGTATGTTGAAGAGTTCGTTGGTGACGAACATGCGAACTAGGACGCTTTCGAGTCAGAATGCCTGCAGGTTAAGGCAGATGGCATGGGTTCACGCTTTCGATCAAGATTTCCACTGCTTGTTCTAATTAAGTGTTTGGCCCTTGTGGCCCTATCTATGTAAGACTGGACCTCCAAGGTCTTTATTTGTGTAAGATGCTAAATGTGGATGTAAGACTCTTGTTATTCGGCTTCTGTGTGTTCAGTGAGCATTGATCTCTGGGATCACTGTACACGTGCATTCGGTGATCACGACTTATGGGTCGGGGTCCCCACAGTTAGTTTCCAGAAATTTAATGTCCATAGTTCAAAAACAAAACAGTTTAACAACCAAGATAAAGCATTGCTAGAAAATCATATTTATATACTACTTGCTTCCGTATATATGCCACGTCAATAAATTTGAAGGAGTTCCAAACATCTTGAGTGATGGTTTTGACACAAAAGCATTGGGAGTCTAGGTTTTTAAAGTCAAAAGTTGAAAATGCATCGAAGTACATGAAAATATGCATGATTTCCAGACATGGGGCCAAGATGTCGTGATCAAAGTAACGGCTTTGTTCAAGATAAGCTTTGACACATGTCAAAGCTCGCAATGCATGGTTAAATGTTACCCGCTTCCACATGGGTAATTACTCTATTCGGGCACGGGTGCAAGCTTGAATGCCCATCTAGAAGTTGGTTGGTCAAATACCTTACGTACTGAGCGTGCAGGACGGGGATGAGGATGGGATACCATTACCCGCCTTACCCATGAATTGAAGTACTCCCTCCGTCTCGGTGTCGTGGGAACGAACACCTATGGGATCACGGGGAATCCCTTTCGGTTCGGTAGGGGGCGGGCTCGCACAAAGAGCCAGTCTAGTAAGCAGCGCACGGGGAGGTTTTACCCAGGTTCGGGTCGCACGGGTGCGTAAAAACCTACTCCTGCTTGGTTATATTGACCGTGTTCTAGGGTTCTAGTTACAGGAGCGCCATGAAAGGCTGCTACGGGAGCTTGATAGCCCCTAGTTGTCTAACTGTCGGGCTGTCCGGTTGTCTAACTACCCAACTGTCTGATTGTCCAACCCCCCCTTTTGTAACGCCCTAGGCCTCCTTTTATACCTAAGGGGATCCCAACAGTGGCGTACAGTGTGCACACGAGATGCACAATGCTAAAGTGCTATCGTACCTAACTCTGGCGGAGGAGGACAAAAGCATTCAATGCACCGTCAGGCGCCACAGTCCGTTAGTGGGACGGGACGGGGGCCCGTCCCATCGGTGCCGCTTAGCTCCCTCCAACGTCGACGCCGCGACACGTGTCCAGGTGAATCGAGACCTGGCCTGTGTGCTGGCGGTGCTTGCCGGGGCCTTGCCTTGCCGGGACCTTGCCATGCCGGGGGCCTTGCTTCGCGTGGAGGTTCTATAGCCCTCCCGGCAAGGTCTTTCCGGTAGTATTGAGTCTTCTATGCTGGTGCTTGACAAGTCTTTGCTGGGCCTTGCCGCCAGGGCGGCTACTACTGCCCGTGCATGAGTAAAGGGGCACTAGATGGCCCAAATACTCTAGTGCACCGATAGGAGCCCCCGGGCCTGGGCCATACACGTCGTGAGGCGTTGTTGGGCTAGGCCCAACCAGTGCACGGGCACGCGTGGCAGGGCCTTGCAGTTGTGGTCATTGCGCTCTCTGCGCTTCCCCACGATACCCATTGAATGCGGGTAGTGGGATACGTGCGTGGCGCGGCCGCCGAGTTTTCAATTACCGTGTTAGGTATTTTCCGCCATGCGTGCCGCATGCATAGCGGGGAGCTAGAAACGGGTGTCTGTGATTTAAAGTTCCTAAGAAAAGGCAATAACTATGGCGCCATGGATTGGGGCGATGGGGCGGTTGCTATTCGCCTCGTGATCGAGGGTGCCACTATTGGAGGAGGTGGGCGGCGTCCTTTGGAGTGGGGAGAGCCAACCCCCGCGCTTCCTCCTATAAATTGGGGACAGCAGGGGCGGAGCTCATCTATCCTTCTTCCGCCCATCGAGTGCAAAACTCCGCAGTCCGCCTCCCCCCTCATCTTCTCAATCTTCAGGTAGCGCCCGCCCTTCGCCATGTATAGGTGGCGGGGGCAACCACCTTCCTCGGCTGTGAGGAGGAGCTCTGGTCGGGATCATGCCGCCGCTTTAGCCACGAAGGCGCAGGGAGGCTTGAGTTCGTGTGGTGGAGGAGGCGTGAGGGGCCGTGGCCGCCGCGGAGGCCGAGGCTGGGGAGGCGATGAGATGCTTCACCCCCTCCTCCAACGCCGGGCATCTCCATCGAAGAGGCCCACGCTAAGGGGAAGGCACTGGACTTAGTCCTCGAGCTAGGTGGTCCCCTCCGGAGCCATCTGTGCCTCCCACGCCTCTTCGCCAGGGTGGTGGAGGACGACGAGCCGCCCTTCCTGTGGCTACGGGTGGCAGGGTGTTGTAATGGCGCGACGCGTGTGGACGTTGAGTACCTAGCGCACTATGTCATGTTCCTCAGGCGTGGTTGGAAGACCTTCGCCCGTCCCCACAATCTCCAGGTGGGGTACCATCTTCATTTTAAAATGACGGAGGCCAATACGCTCTCCATTAAGATTTATGGGAGCTCCGGATCCGCCTCAGCTACTGCGTAGAGAGCGCGAGCAGCACTGAAAGCCTGTCCTCCGGCGAGAGTGATGGGGAGGACAGTAGCGAAGACAGCGGCGATGAGCCCGGTCTTTGGGTAGTCAAGTCGGAGCCCGAATATTCGAGCTCAGACTAACCTTCAGCCGCGCTATCATCGCCAGCCTCAGGCCTCTCCCCTCCTAGCAAGATGTCCTTGTTGGGTGCTTTAGTCCCTGGCGTTGCCTCATCTTCCAGCTGGGTCTTCCGGCAGGCCCATGGACTTCGGCTTCTGGGGTCCATCCCCCTTTCCGCTCACTCTGGCCCTCTCCTCCGTGCAATGCTGGTCCGGGAGGGGCTAGGTTCTTGCCTGTCCATCTAGCAGCCCTGCTCGTCCGCGTAGTGCTGGTCCAGAGGGGTCAAGTCGGGCTTCTGTCAGGGGCCTCTCACCATCTTTTTCTTCTTGTAATCTGCCCCTCCTCTCCATCTTTTTCTTCTTGTAATCTCCCCCTAGGGGAGAAAGTCAAATAAATATGTTCTTAGAGGAAAAGCAATATCTTATGTAAATTTCACCACATTTTGAATGAATGCGTATTATCTTCCTTCTTAGATTGTTTATGTGTATGGAATTTTCCCTATGCCCTTTTTGGAAGAATCTTGTCGGCGTGTGTAGCCCTACCGCAAGCGCTTCGAGGAACGGGTCCTTAGCAGCCTGCTGGCAGTGCCACCGCCGGAAAGATACCTTGGCATACTTGGCGCGGCCGTTCAAGGTGTCGACCTTACTCGAAAATGGGATAAGGGCGTGAGCACTATCACTTGGATCATTGAGCGGACTCAAAACGAAACAAGGAGCACGGGCAAAGCCACTTAAGCCATTGAGCGGTCTTGAACGCAGTGAGGGTGCATCCAATCGAGGCAAGGTTCCTGCGCATGTAGGTTTTCCATACAGAAGTCGAAATCACCCAAGGAAAATAACTTTACGGCAAGGATTCACATGGGATTTTCGCAACTTATCTTTTTGTTGCCTTGCTCCCTCTAGCAAGTTTTTTTTGGGACATGACTCATAGGTATCCGTACTATCATTCCCCTTGGCAAAGCTGCACGCAAGGGATCCTTCTGTCCTTTGAGAAAAAGAAAGAAGATAAAATATGGATATGGAACCTTGGCGGTCCGTTAGTCCTTGTCGGTATTAAGTGCAATGCAACACTTCAGATAAACATGCACATAAGTAAACATGAGAATCAAACAGGATTCCAGAAGACTTATCTTTATTTATCTACGCACAGGGCCTGAGCCTGGCTTTGTACCAAGGATTACATGCTTCAGCAGCAAGACTTGTACAAAAGTTGCCGGGGCTGGCCCGGCAACCGCTCCTCATGGGTAGAAATTTCGAAGATGTTCGATATTCCAGGAGTTTCTCACTGGAACGCCATCCTCAGTCTCTAGGAGGACTACGCCGGGCCTAGTGCCTCATACTACCTGACAAGGGTCTTCCCACTTTGGTTTCAACTTGTTTGGATTCTTGGCGGACTAAACTCGCCGAAGAACAAGGTCGCCTTCCTCAAGACTTCTGGCATTGACCTTGCGGCTATGGTAGCGGCGCAAAGCTTGTTGGTAGCCCGCAACTGTCATAGCAGCCTGAAGATGGTCTTCCTGAAGGAGCATCGTGTCCTCTTGCCACAACTGCTCTTGCTCCAGCTCATCATAAGCAAGAACTCGAGGAGACCCGTATATGCGTTCCGCGGGGAGAACTTCCTTCACCCCATAGACAAGGGAGAAGGGTGTCTGGCCGGTAGCTCGATTTGGTGTCGTCCTAATTGACCAAACAACCACCGGCAACTCATCAATCCAGTGCCTTCCACACTTGTGCAGTCTGTCGAAAGTTCTCGTCTTGAGGCCTTGCAGCACTTCCGCATTAGCCCTTTCCGCTTGGCTGTTGCTCCTTGGGTAGGCAATGGAAGCAAAATAGATTCTGCTACCAAGGTCTTAGACATATTGCATGAAGGTGCGGCTCATGAACTGTGTGCCATTATCATTGATGACCCTGTTGGGGACACCAAAGCGGCAGACTAGCCCTTTGAAGAACTTGACGGCTGACTGTGTTGTCACCTTTCTCACTGCTTCCACTTCTGGCCACTTTGTGAACTTGTTGATTGCCACGTACAAGTACTCAAAGCCCCCGGCAGCATGGGGAAAGGGGCCCAAGATGTCAAGCCCCCAGACCGAAAATGGCCAGGAGAGAGGGATTATTTGAAGGGCTTGAGCTAGTTGATGTAGTTTCTTTGAATGAAACTGGCATGCTTCACACTTGGTTACTAACGCAGTTGCATCTTGGAGGGCAGTGGGCCAAAAGAAACCTTGCCGGAATGCCTTTCCAGCAAGTGCTCTTAATCCTATGTGGGAGTCTCACATGCCTCCGTGTATCTCTACCAACAGCTCCAGTCCATCTTCCCGGGAAATGCATTTGAGTTTCACACCGTTCGATCTTTTTCTATACAGGACGTTGTCTACGAACTGGTACATATTAGACCGGCGAGCTACTCTCTTTGCTTCTTCTTGTTGCTCAGGGAGTTCTCCTATCTGAAGGAAATCGACGATGTGATGCGCCCATGCCGAAGCCTGTGGCTCGACAACAAGGACTCAAGTTATATCCTGTGCAGGGGTAGCATTTGCCTCGACGGCAAGGGCCTGAGGGCCCACCGGAGTCTGCTGCGCCCCAGCAAGCCTGACGGGAGTGTATGCTTCTACGGCAAGAGCCAGGGGCCCTGCCGGAGCATAGTGCTCATCGACAAGCCTGTCGTTCTCTTTGGCAACTTCCTCGCCGGCGGCTTCGGGGAGCTCTATCGGGAAATACTTATCGAACTTAAATTTCTTCTCTTCTCTTGTCCAGTTGATGGTGTCACGGAGGGTTGAGTTAGTTGGAGCACGAAAGTTCCTGGTTCCACAGGTAACTTAAGGGTAGCCCACTTTGACAGGCCATCGGCAACGCTATTCTCTACACGTGGAACATGCTCCATTTGCAAGCCGTCAAAACGTTCTTCCAACTTCCTCACTTCATCTACGTAAGCTTCCATCAATGGACTCTGGTAATCCTTGTTCACTTCCCTCACGACAAGTTGAGAATTACCCCTGACAATAAGTTTCTTGATCCCAAAGTCCGCCGCGATCCTGAGACCGGCAAGCAGCCCTTCATATTCAGCAGTGTTGTTTGTTGATCTCTCCCGGGGGAAGTGCACCTGGACCACATATCTGAGGTGCTCTCCGGTGGGTGCGACAAGCAGCACTCCGGCACCAATGCCTTGCAGCGAGAAAGCTCCATCAAAATACATGATCCATTCTCGATCAGTCTCCTTGTCGGGGAGAGTTGACTCTAGGATCTCTTCATCGGGCGTTGGGGTTCATTCTGCAATGAACTCCGCCAAGGCCCTGCTCTGAATGGTCGAAGTGCTTTCAAACTTAAGACCAAAGCTTGATAGTTCCAGGGCCCACTCCACAATCCTCTCGGTAGCTTCTGGGTTTCGCAATATCCGCTGTAGCGGGAAGCGGGTGACAACAGTGATCTCATGTGCTTGGAAGTAATGGCGCAGCTTCCTCGAGGCCATAAGAAGGCCGAAGAGCAATTTTGCATGCCAAAATACCTCGATCTAGCCCCCTGCAACAAGGATGTGACAAAATAGATTGGTCACTGCACCACTTTCTTCTTCTGGACTATCTCTTTCAACTGCGCAGATCCTTCTTTGCTGGCACCAGACCCTGCCGGGGAACATCCTGGCTCGTCGCTTGGCGTCCCTGTCGTTGCCGCTGCTTCTTCGTCAACTTCTCTTTCAGCCAGTAGTGTAGCACTCACCACTTGATTTGTTGCCGCCAGGTACAGCAGCAATGTCTCTTGTGGTTTTGGCGCGACTAGGACTGGCGGAGAGGAAAGGTACTTCTTCAAATCCTGTAGCGCCGCCTCTGCTTTCGGAGTCCATTTCATTGGACCTGCCTTCTTCAATATTTTGAAAAAGGGCAGGGCGCGCTCAGCAGATTTTGAGATGAACCTACTCAGAGCAGCAACACAGCCGGCAAGGCGCCGCACGTCCTTGACTCATCTTGGTGCCTCAATTTGCTCAATTGCTTTGATCTTGTTGGGATTTGCTTCAATTCCTCGTTGAGACACAAAGAACCCGAGAAGCTTGCCAGATGGGATGCCGAACACACATTTCTCAGGGTTGAGCTTCATGTTGATCTTGCACAGATTTGCAAATGTTTCTTCTAGGTATGATATTAGCGTGGCCTTACCCTTGGTTTTGACCACTATATCGTCCATATAAGCCTTCATATTTGTATCTAGCTAGGGCTCAAAACCAATATGGATTGCCCTTGCAAAGGTAGAACCAGCGCTTTTCAACCCGAAAGGCATACACAAAAAGCAATACGTACCACATGGGGTGATAAACACGGTCTTCTCTTTGTCTTCCTTGGCTATAAAAATCTGATGATAACTGGAATATGCATCAAGGAAAGACAACAGATCGCAACCGGGGGTGGAGTACACAATCTGGTCGATGCGCGGCAAGGGAAAAGGATCCTTGGGGCAGGCTTTGTTGATGTCTGTAAAATGAATGCACATCCTCCATTTACCGTTTGCCTTGCGCACTACAACCGGGTTGGCCAACCATGTCGGATGGAGTACTCCTCTGATCAAGCCAGCTGCCTCTAGTTTCTTGCTATCCTTGGCAATAAATTGTTGGTGCTCCAAAGCTTACTTCTGCACCTTCTGTTTGATGGGCTGCACGTGTGGGCAGACGGAAAGGTGGTGCGCAATCACCTTCCTGGGAACACCGGGGATATCAGGTGGTTGCCATGCAAACACATCGACATTCGCCTGCACGAAGGTGACGAGCGCGCTTTACTATTTGTCGTCAAGGGTGGAACTTATGGTGAAAGTTCCCCCCGTACCATCCTCCTTGGCGGGCACCTTCTTGGTCTCTGGCAGGGCAGCCTTCGACTTTTTGCGCTAGCCGGTGAAGCTCTCTAGCACATCGTCAATAGTAGTGCAACACCCCGAAGAGGTGCGCTTGCCGGACTGTGCGCCAGAGGCCTTGCCGGTCTTCTTCCTCCCGGGAGCTTCAGCGGCAGGAGCAAGTGCCTTGGCGGAAGGTGCTGCGACTGCACCCCGGTAGAGTTGGTCGGCGTAGATAAGTGCGCTTTTGTTGTCGGAGTTGATGGTAATGACGGTCATTGGTCCGGGCATCTTCAACACGTTGTAAGCAAAGTGGGTGGCCGCCATGAACTTGGCCAATGTCGGATGACCGAGAATGCCGTTGTATGGCAAAGAGATCTCGGCAACGTCAAAGACGATCTTCTCCATTCTGAAGTTGATATCGCTTCCGAACGTCACCGCCAGCGTGATCTTGCCCTTCGGCTGAGTTCTTCCTCAGTTGACCCCTTGGAAGGCGCCTGTCGGCTCGAGATCTTCATCAGGAATTTGCAGCCTTTGCATGACACCGGGCGAGATCAGATTCAGGCTGGCCCCACTGTCTACTAACATCTTCGTCAACTTGACTTTGTGGATTGTTGGTGAAACCAACAATGGCAAGCAGCCTACCGCAGTTACGCAATCCGTGTGGTCCTCGGCGTCAAAGATGATAAGAGTGTTGGACCATTTCAGAGGTTTCTGGGTACCGATAGAGGGCTCTGCCGCGTTAACCTCGCGCACCCACTGTTTAAGTTGGCAGTAGAGGAGTGTGACGAGGCGCCTCCCTCTATGCACATCATCTCTGTAGCCTTCTGAAACTCATTCCCACTGGATTCGCCGTTGTCTTCGGCATCATCATCCTCTTCTTGCTTGTCGCGACCACGGGCGGGACGGTCCTTCTGTTGCTTGGGCTTGCCGCGGCGACCTCCTCAGCCAACACGCTTCTTGTCGGACCCCTCAGCACCATCCTGATCCTTCTGCTTGTCTCGCCTCTCATATTCGGCCCTTTGCTTCTTGGCAAGCTGCTCAACTTGTCGACAGTCATGGAGGTCGTGGCCTTCGGTGTGATGGATCTTGCAATACTACTTGCCAGAGTCTTTTGGCTGGCCGGCAGCCGCCAAGGCGTGGCAGGAGGCGCACCCGGCAACATCGTTGCTGGGGTCATCGACCTTGCCTTTCTTGGTGGCGCCGGGGTTGTCAGATGCCCCGATGGCAAGCACGGTCTTGCCCTTGCGCTTCTTGTTCCGTCGCCGACCCTTCTTTCTGGGACAGCAGTATCGTCATCTTCAGAGTCGACCTCGGTGTCGGCATCTTTGCCGGGGAGTCTTCTCCCTTCTTCATCCCGAGCGCACTTGTCTGCCAAAGCATAAAGCTCGGCAACGTCCCTGACTCTGTTCATCGCCATCTCTTGCCGCATCCTGTGGTTGCGCACGTTCTGAAGGAACGCGCTGATAATAGCAGCAGGGTGAACATCTGGAATGTTGTGGTGAACACAGTTGAACCTCCAGATGTACTTGCACAGAGTCTCGCCTTCCTTCTGGGAGATGATGTGCATATCGCTCTCCTGTCTAGGAGCTTGATGACCTCCGGTGAAGGATCCAACGAACTCGTGACACAGGTTCACCAAGGAAGCGACGGACCCCTTCGGCAAGTGCATCAGCCATGACCTGACGTAGGGCTTAAGCACCAATGGGAAGTAGTTGGCCAATATCTTGTCGTCGCGGCCCTCGGCAGCCTGCACCGCAATGGTGTAGACGCTCAGGAACTCTGACGAATGGGTCTTGCCGTCATACTTCTTCGGGACTTCTGGTTTGAAAGTGCGGGAGTTGGGCCACTGGACTTGCTGCAGCTCATGGGTAAACACTGGACAGCCCACCTCGTAAGGTAGGCTGACAGGGTACCCCGGCACGGACTTGTCTACAGTGGGCCCACACGCCTGTCCGACTGGAGGCGCGCTTCCCGTCATTGCTCGATCGCGGTTCGAGCGTCTTCCTTGCCACGTTCCCGAAGAACAAGCCGCTGATTGCGGCGTCTCCATAGATCATATGACATCATTGAGTAACCGTCATAGGCGTCGGTCCGTCGGGTCGGCGCCGACGATGTTGTCGCGGAGGAGAGTGCGCCGAGGTCGTGTTGACTCTGGGCGCCTCACTGCTGGTCTGAGGCGGCCCTATGGGCTGAAGCTTATCTGCGAGGTTGAGGAGGCTCTGAATGGTGGCTTTCCATTCGTCGAGCTTCTCTGCAGCAGGAGGGAAGTTCAGGAGTAGTTGTGCTCGCGCCATCGCTTCCTCCCCCGTGGATGGCAGCGAGCGGCACGAGGAACGCGAGGTGCTGTGACTCCTAACCGTGTTAGAAGGAGCACCGCTGTGCTCCCGCGTCAGCATGCCACTCCCGCTGTCATGCTAGTGAGCATGCTGGTACCACGCATCTTGGGAATGATGTGTAGGAGCTTTTCCGTGGGTACATTGAGAACTGCGGGCGCCATGGCATGGCTCTCCACGCGCGTCCTAAGAAGGTCGCGGCGTAGGCGCCGGCGTGGGTGCCCTGGAAGATACTCTTCTGCCCCCGGAGTTTTCTATACCACTCGCAGGCGATACCGCTCCGTCCTGAGACCCATGGGCATGGGGATTCCCACCGTCGCCATGTGCGTCTCCACGGCGAGCATCACCGCTTGCTTGGCCTTGGTCACCGGAGCATCGCGGAAGTTCTGAACCTCCACCTCCTCCTCCTCCACCTGCGTCTATGCCGTCTCTTGTCCATGCAGATACAGGGACGGCGGACGTGGATGGGCCAACTTCTATCAGGCCCTTTTCTTGGGGGCCATGGCAATGATGAAACTGGGGCATGGATTGCCAGAACAGGTTCGCACCACTCACGCGCCCCCTACCTAGAGTGCCAAACATGTCGTGGGAACAAACACCTATGGGATCACGGGGATCCCTTTCAGTTCGGCACGGGGCGGGCTCGCACAAAGAGTCGGTTTGGTAAGCAACGCACGAGGAGTTTTTACCCAGGTTCGGGCTGCACGGGTGCGTAAAACCTTACTCCTTCTTGGTTATATTGATCGTGTTCTGGGGTTCTAGCTACAGGAGCACCATGAATGGCTGATACGTGAGCTTGATAGCCCCCAGTTGTCTAACTGTCGGGCTGTCCGGTTGTCTAACTGCCTAACTGTCTGATTGTCAAATCCCCCTTTTGTAATGCCCTGGGCCTCCTTTTATACCTAAGGGGATCCCAACAGTGGCGTACAGTGGGCACATGGCATAGTGCTACGGTGCTATCGTACCTAACTCTGACGGAGTAGGACAAGAGCATTCAATGCACCATCAGGCGCCTCAGTCCGTCAGTGGGACGGGATGGGGGCCCGTCCCATCGGCGCTGCTTAGCTCCCTCCAACGTCGACACCGCAACACGTGTCCAGGTGAATCGACACCTGGCCTGTGTGTTGGCGGTGCTTGCCGGGGCCTTGCCTTGCCGGGGGCCTTGCTTCGCCTGGAGGCTCTACAGCCCTCCTGGCAAGGTCTTGCCGGTAGTCTTGAGTCTTCTATGCTGGTGCTTGATAAGTCTTTGCTAGGCCTTGCCGCCAGGGCGGCTACTACCGCCCGTGCATGAGTAAAGGGGCACTAGATGGCCCATAAACTCTAGTGCACCGACACTTGGTGTATAAGTCATCTTACGAAAACCAAATAATACCAAAACACTTAGGCCCGGTGCATTAACTTTCACCTCGTTTCTTGTTTTTGACATGAATAAAGGAATCAACCAATAAGAGACACGGGGCAGGTATGTTTTTAATTACTTGAGACTTACTAGCACGACATGCAATGGTTAATTCATTGCATGAAATGATATTAAATAGCAAATTAACATTAAATTCTCTCATTTTCATCTCCTTCTTGGTCACGTTGCACAGCCTAAGATGACATATACACCGAGACAGAGGGAGTACTTACATGTGGGCTCTAAAATTAGTAGACCCCGCGTAATTTGAGGCCTCGGTCACCCAAATTTACACACATCCCACCCCTTTGGCCCAAAATTCCCTAAGAAATCACAAACCTAGCCACAACATATTTTTGATTGCGTTGAAATACTATTTTTGTATTGAAATATGCGAAGATTGTTTTTAAATGAATATGTGAAGGTTGTTTTGCTTGGAGCATCTTGTATGATATGAGTCTTTGCTTGTTAGTTTGCCACAATCATCCTTGCTGCACACATATTTTGAGAGAGACATACTGAATCATGAATTTATTAGAATACTCTATGTGCTTCACTTGTATCTTTTGAGTTGTGCAATTTTGCTCGATGTGCTTCACTTATATCTTTTAGAGCACGATGATGTTTGCGTTTTATAGAAATACTTGAACTCTCGTACCTCACTTATATTATTTTGAGAGTTTATAAAACAGCATGGTAATTGGTCTAGGTTATGAATTCAGTCCTAATATGGTAGGCATCCAAAAGGGATATAATAAAAACTTCCATATTAAGTGCATTGAGTATTTATGAGAAGTCTAATTCCTTGCATAAAGTTTTGAGATATAAAGATGGTAATGTTAAGAGACATGTTAGGAAGTAAATTGTGATTTGGTTAAAATACTTGTGTAAAGGTTTGTGATTCCCGTAGCATGCACGTATGGTGAACCGCTATGTAAGGAAGTCGGAGCATGACTTGTTTATAGATTGTCGACCTTTGTGCGAGGGTCGGGGCGCGCAATGGTTAACACCTACCAACCTCCCCCCTAGTAGCATGCGTTTAATGCTTTGCTTCAATGACTAATAGACTTTTGTAGTAAGTATGTGAGTTCTTTATGAATAATGTTGAGTCCATGGATTATACGCATTCTCACCCTTCCACTTTTGCTAGTCTTTCTAGTACCACCCAACTTTTGCCGGTGTAACAAACACTTTCATCAAAACAGCCACCATATACCTTCCTCAAAACAGCCACCATATATCTTTCCTCAAAAAAGACACCATACCTACCTATTATGGCATTTACATAGCCATTCCGAGATATATTGCCATGCAACTTCCACTGTTTCCTTTTATGACATGCACCATCACTTCCATATTACATATAGAGTCATATTTTGTCATAGGTATCGAGTTGTAATTTTCTTTTGAGTTGTAAGTAAATAAAAGTGTGATGATTATCATTATTAGAGCATGTCCCATGTGAGTAAAGGATGATGGAAGATATGATTCCCTCACAAGTGGGGATGAGATTCCGGACTTTATGAAAAATAAAAGAGTCCAGCGAAGCCAAAAGAGGCCTTAGATGCCCACACAAAAAAAGAGAGAAAAGAGAGAAGGTACATTACTACTACCTTTTTACACACTTGTGCTTCAAAGTAGCACCATGATCTTCATGATAGAGAGTCTCCTATTTTGTCTCTTTCAAATAGCTAGAGGAATTTTCCCTCATGATGCACATCCACTTAGTTTCCTTTTGAGCTTTCATACGCTTATAGCTCTAGTTCATCCATTGCATGGCAATCCCTACTCGCTCACATTGATATCTATTGATGGGCATCTCCATAGCCCGTTGATACGCCTAGTTGATGTGAGACTATCTTCTCCCTTTCCTTGATAACCTCCACCATATTCTATTCCACCTATAGTGCTATATTCATGGCTCGCGCTCATGTATTGCGTGAGAGTTGAAAAAGTTTGATAAAATAAAGGAGTGAAAGCAATTGCTTGACTTTTCGTCGGGATTGTGCATGATATAAATACTTTGCGTGGTGAAGATGGAGCATAGCCAGACCATATGATATTATAGGGATAACTTTCTTTTGCCATTATATTTTGAAGAGATACAATTGTTTTGCTAGTATGCTTGAAATGTTACTATTTCTATATCAATATTAAGCTTTTGTTTTGAGTCTTACGAATATGAATATTCATGCCACAATAAAGAATATTACTTGGATAAATATGTTAGGTAGCACTCCACATCAAAAATTCTATTTTTATCATTTGCCTACTCGAGTACGAGCAGGAATTAAGCTTGGGGATGCTGGTACGTCTCCAACGTATCTATAACTTTTTATGATGGCATGCTATTATATTATCTTTTTTGGATGTTTTATATGCATTAATATGCTATTTTATATTATTTTTGGGACTAACCTATTAATCTAAAGCCAAGTGCTAGTTTTTGTTTTTTCCTTGTTTTTGTGTTTTGCACATATGGAATATTAAACGGAGTCCAAACAGAATAAAACCTTCGGAAGGAATTTATCTGGAAGGAAATAAGTCATCCAAGCTCTGAGTGCACGTCACGGGAGGTGCCAGGGCGCCACAAGCCTGCTAGGCGCAGGCCCCCCCGGCTGTGCCTAGCAGGCTCGTCGCCTCCTGGCAGGTCTCCTAACCATAATTCTTGGCCTATAAATACCCAAATATCCCCCCTCCAACATCAAAAAGATCCACACAAATACCTTTCCGTTGCCGGAAGCCTCCGTTTCCGAGAGATCCAATCTTAGAGCCTTTTCCGGTAATTTGTCGGAGGGGATTTCGATCACGGAGGGCATCTACATCAACTCCATTGCCCCCCTGATGATGCGTGGGTAGTCCACCACAGACCTACGGGTCCATAGCTAGTAACTAGATGGCACCTTCTCTCTTTTTGATCTTCAATACCATGTTCTTCATGATCTTCATGGACATCTATACGATGTAATCCTCTTTTGTGGTGTGTTTGTCAAGATCCGATGAATTGTGAGTTTATGTTCAGATTATCCCTGAATCTTATTTGAATCTCCTCTGATTTCTTATATGCATGATTGCATATCCCTACAAGTCTCTTCGATTTATTGGTTTGGTTTGCCCAACTAGATTGGTAATTCTTGCAATGTGAGAAGTCCTTGGTTTTGGGTTCAATCTTGCGGTGTCCTCACCTATGACTGATACGTCTCCAACGTACCTATAATTTATGAAGTGTTCATGCTGTTATTTTCTCATTCTTGGTTGTTTTAAAATAATTTATAGCAACTTTATATCTATTTTTGGGACTAACCTATTGACCCAGTGCCCAGTGTCAGTTGTTGTTTTTTGCTTGTATTTTACATCGCAGGAAATCAATATCAAACGGGGTCCAAACACCACTAAACTTTTTGGAGATTTTTTTTGACCAGAAGGAACCCAATGGGCCAGAACTGCACCTGGGGGTGCCCCGAGGGGGGCACAACCCACCAGGGCGCGCCAGGGCCCCCTGGCGTGCCCAGGTGGGTTATGCTCACCTCGGTGGCCTCCCACACCATCTCTTTGCACTAGAAATTCCCAAATATTCCGAAACCCTTCGGGGGAGCCCTAGATCAGAAGTTCTGCCGCCACAAGGATCTGTAGCCATCGAAAACCAATCTAGACCCCGTTCCGGCACCCTGCCGGAGGGAGGAATCATCTCCGATGGCCATCTTCATCATCTTGGCGGCCACCACGATGAGGAGGGAGTAGTCCACCCTCGGGGCTGAGGGTTTGTACCAGTAGCTATGTGTTTAATCTCTCTCTCTCTCGTGATCTATATCATGGGCTTTGTTAATATAGATGGATCATATGATGTTTCTCCCCTCTATACTCTTATTGTAATGAATCGAATCTTTACCCTTTGAAGTTTTGTTATGTCGGATTGAATGTTCAGATTTGGGAACACATGATGTATGTCTTGCGGTATGAATACTTGAGGTGACACTGAGGTATCTTATTGGTTCACTTGATATACGGTATGGCACTCAACTTGCGGATTCCCGCGGTGATATTGGGGTAATCTATGCATAGGGGTTGATGCACGTTTTTATTATCTTTTCTCCGATACAAACTTTGGGGATCCCTTGTAGTTCTTTGTGTGGATTGAGTATTATGAATATGAATTTGCTTCGGTGTTATTCTAGTATGAACTCTTGAGTTGATCGATCGGAAAGAATAGCTTGCATTATTCTAGTACGAACTCTAGGATAGATCGAACGGAAAGAATAGCTTTGAGGTGGTTTCGTACCCTACAAACAATTTCTATCTTTTGTTCTCTGCTAATAGGAATTCGGGAGTGATTCTTTATTGCACTTTGAGGGATAATCATATGATCCAACTATGTTAGCACTGTTGAGAAATTGCACTAGCGAAAGTACGGACCCTAGGCCTTGTTTTCAAGCATTGCAATACCGTTTTTGTGCCTGTTTACTATTTGCTACCTTTCTGTTTTTATTTATTAATATTATAAAAATATATTTCTTGCATCCATATTACACTTTTATCACCATCTCTTCACCAAACTAGTGCACCTATACAATTTGCCATTGTATTGGGTGTGTTGGGGACACAAGAGATTTCTTGTATTGGGTTGCAGGGTCGTTTGAGAGAGAGCATCTTCATCCTACACCTCTCAAGGATTGATAAACCTTAGGTCATCCACTTGAGGGAAAATTGCTACTATCCAACAAAACTCTGCGCTTGGAGGCCCAACACGTGTCTACAAGAATAAAGTTGCATAGTAGACATCAAGCTCTTTCCTGGCGTCGTTGTCGGGGAGGTGAGTGCATGAAGGTATATATTTAGATCTTGCAATCGAATCTTTTAGTTTCTTGTTTTATCACTAGTTTGGTTGATAAAAGAAAACTACATAAAAATGGAATTGAGGTTGCATCATATTATTGATCATCTTTATAATATCTTTCTTTAAAATGATGGAAAGGAAAATTGTGCTCAAGTGTTAGAAGAAGAAGTTATTAAAATGTTTGGCACTAAATATTTGAGTGATGAGTATGAATTCTTTGAATATTCATGATCCTAATGATATGCAAGGCCACAATCTTGGGGATGCTATGTTTGATGAAGATGATATTTTTAGCCCCCCAAGTTTTGATGAGCAAAGCTATTATGATTATGACATGCCTTCTATCTATGACGATTATTGTGATGACATGTATGCTATAAAGAGTAATGGTAACCATGAAACTTGTCATCATGATTTTAATATTGAAAGTGGTTATGTCAATCAAGTATGTCATGATAGTTATTTTGTTGAGTTTGCTCCCACTATTTTGAATGAGAAGAAAATTGCTTATGTGGAGAGTGAAAAAATTTCTATGCTTGTGCATCATCAAAATAATGATTTATGTGCTGCTTATATTGTTAAATTCCTTCATTATGCTACTTAAAATTATTATGAGGGAGGATCATATGCTTGTAGGTATTGCAATAATATCAAGTTTCCTCTCTATGTGTTGAAAATCTTGAAGCTATGCTTGTTTTGCCTTCCTATGGTAGTTGATTCTTGATCCCATAAATTGTTTGCTCACAAAATCCCTATGCATATGAAATGGGTTAGGCTTAAATGTGCTAGTCATATGCTTCATGATGCTCTCTTTATGTTTCAGTTCTTTACTTTTATGCGAGCACCATTGAAATCATCATGCCTAGCTTAAAAGGCATAAAAGAAAAGCGCTTGTTGGGAAACAACCCAATACTTTTACCTAATGTTTTTGTGTGTTCACATGATTAAGCTACTGTAGTAATAATGTTTTATTGCTTTTGTTTCAATAAACTGCCAAGTAAATCCTTTGGGATAGTGTGGATACTTGCTTGTTTGATTCTTTGCAAAAATAGAAAGTTTCACGTCCAGTATATGAATTATCTGATTTTAATGGAGTGTCAAAAATTCTGAAATTTTAACACAAACTTTATATGAAAACCTTGAGGCTTCCTAATGGTTCAGAATATTTAGAGTCTGGGAAGTTTGGTGATCATTCAGATCTTTACAAACTGTTCTGTTTTTGACAGATTCTGTTTTGCATGCATAGTTTGCTGGTTTCAAGTGTTCCTATAGCTTATATTGAGTAATATAAATCGTGGCAATGATTTAATACAGTAGTAATTGTGTGAGAACAATTATGGATCTTGTATTGACAGTACCAAAGTGAAATGGTTTGCTCTTTATCATACTAACCCATCTCACGAAGGTCCGTTAAGTTTTGTGTGGTTGAAGTTTTCAAGTTTTGGGTGAGATGTCGATATGAGGAGAATTAGGAGTGACAAGGCCCTAAGATTTGGGATGCCCAAGGCAACCCCAAGGTAACATTCAAGGAATATCCAAGCAACTAAGCTTGGGGATGCCCCAGAAGGCATCCCCTCTTTCGTCTTCAACACTATCGATATATCTTACTTGGAGCTATATTTTCATTCGTCACATAATATGAGTTTTGCTTGGATCGTCATTATATTTTGTTTTTTTTCTGTTAGTTGTTATTTATAATCTAGTTTTTCAGTAAAAATTTCCAAGAATTGCTTTAGGATGCTTGCATTGCATGTTTTGATGAGTGCTGTGTAGAAACAGAAACTTTGGTTGTAGTGTTTGAATTTTCATATTTTATTGGAACGTGTAAAGTTTCTGAAATTTTTACACAGGTTTCTCATATAAATTTTATAGCGTTTACTAAATTATCAAAATTGTTTGAGTTACATAAGTACACTCTTTTCATAAATTGCTACAGATTGTTCTGTTTGGACAGATTGTTGTCATAGTTTTGTTATCTACTTATCCTATAGTTTCCATACCCTATATTGGTAGACATAAATTGTGTAAATGATATTATACAGTACCTAATGTTTGAAAATTATTAGGTAACTTGTCTTGGGAGTACATAAAGAGTTATTTTTTTATTATGTGTACTAACTTATCTCACAAGTTCTTTTTGAGTTTTGTGTGGATGAAGCTTTTGAGATTTAGGAAAACTGTGATATGAGAAGAATTAAGGAGACAAAAAAGCTCAAGCTTGGGGATGACCAAGGCATCCCAAGATAATATTCAATAAGTCTCAAGCATCTAAGCTTGGGGAAGACCTGGTAGGCATCCCACCTTTCTTCTTCAACAATTATCTGTTAGTATCGGTTGAGCCTAAGTTCTTGCTTCTTCACATGAGTTGTACTATTTTTAGAATGTCAATTTTTTTTACTTGATGTTTTAATAAAAATACTTAGATCTGAAAGCTGTAAATAAAATAGAGTCCTCAAATAATTGCCAGGGAGGCTAAGTAAGAGGCATTCACATCCCGTCAATGAAGTTCTTTTCTATGTCATTTACTCTTGTGCTTCACTTATATCCTATGAGTAAATTTTTGAATAAATTGAATGTAATGAAGTTTAAATCATATCAGGATTAGTGGTATCTTCACATTGGGTTTAGAAAGTGAAATATTTTGAGGCTTGACAATCACAATATTGGTCATACAAGCAATTCACGAATAATTAGTATAAGGAAGAGAACTTTCACATGCAGATACACTATACTGGAAATATTTTATGATTGTGATCCCCCATCAAAATATTATATGCCAAAATTGTTGACATTGTACAAGGAAGAAAATGTAATGATTTATGTTTGTTCATATTCACATAGAAGTTATATTGTCATAGATCCTTCAACATGTGGTGCTTGCCCCCCATCTTTGCTAGCCAAAAATTCTGCACCAAGTAGAGATACTACTTGTGCATCCAAAAACCCTTAAACCCAAATCTTATTTTCAAGAGTCCAGCATACCTACCTAAGTATTGAGCTAGGTCCTTTAAGTAAGTTTTCATCAGTGCAATAAGGCAATATAAATTGTTTCTAAAAGTGTTAGATGATTAGTGTAAGAGAAAATTGAGCGTTTTACGAACTTGTGATAGCAAAGTAATAAAAGTGACGGACTGCATAATAAAGGTTGCTATCATAAGGGGCAATATAATGTGACGTTCTTTTGCACTAAGGGGTTGAGCATACAAACAAATAAGCGCATGGCAACCTCTGCTTCCCTCTGCGAAGGGCCTATCTTTTAATTTATGGATTTACTTTTATGCAAGAGTCAAAGTTTTTCTCTCTATTCCTTTTTATTTTTATCCTTTGGCAAGCATCATGTGGTGAGGAAAGATCTAGGCACATATGTCCAGTTGAATATGGGTAGCATGAGTTATTATTGTTGACATCACCCTTGAGGTGAATACGTTGGGAGGCAAAGCAATAAGCCCATATCTTTCTATGTGTACGGTTGAAACGTTTTGCCCATGTGTATGCAGTGAGTGTTAGCAATCATAGAAGACTATATGATGGTTGAGTATGTGGAGATCTTACTTAAACTCTGTTGAATAAGTTGAATTGTAATTGCTTGGTGACCGAGAGCATATGTTGTTGGGTTTCAAGAGAATTCATTGTTTGAACCTTAACATGTGAATTGGTTGCTACTTTAACATGAGACAACTTTATGAGAAAATAATTGTTGTAATGATGCTAGGAAAAGTGATTGAAATTATAGTTGATCAAACTTATGCACTTTGCTAGCATTCAAACTTCATAAATTATCTCTTCTATCATTTACCTACTCGAGGACGAGTAGGAATTAAGCTTGGGGATGTTGATACGTCTCCAACGTATCTATAATTTATGAAGTATTCATGCTATTATTTTATCATTCTTGGATGTTTTACAATCATTTTATAGCAACTTTATATCATTTTTTGGGACTAACCTATTGACCCAGTGCCCGGTGCCAGTTGCTGTTTTTTGCTTGTTTTTTACATCATAGGAAATCAATATCAAATGGAGTCCAAACACCACGAAACTATTTGGAGATTTTTTGGGCCAGAAGGAACCCAATGGGCCAGAACTGCACCTGGGGGGTGCCTCGAGGGGGGGGCACAACCCATCAGGGCGTGCCAGGGGCCCCTAGCGCGCCCAACTGGGTTGTGCCCACCTCGGTGGCCTCCCGCACCGCCTCTTTGCACTATAAATTCCCAAATATTTCGAAACCCTTCGGGGGAGCCCTAGATCAGAAGTTCCGCCACGCATGGCTCTATAGCCACCGAAAACCAATCTAGACCCTGTTCTGGCACCCTGCCGAAGGGGGGATCATCTTTGGTGGCCATCTTCATCATCCCAGCGGCCACCACGATGAGGAGGGAGTAGTCCACCCTCGAGGCTGAGGGTTTGTACCAGTATCTATGTGTTTAATCTCTATCTATCTCTCTCTCTCGTGATCTATATCATGGGCTTTGTTAATATAGATGGATCATATGATGTTTCTCCCCTCTATACTCTTATTGTGATGAATCGAAGCTTTACCCTTTGAAGTTTGTTATGTCAGATTGAATGTTCAGATTTGGGAACACATGATGTATGTATTGCGGTATGAATACTTGAGGTGACATTGGGGTATCTTATTTGTTCACCTGATATACGTTATGACACTCAACTTGTGGATTCCCACGGTGATACTAGGGTAATCTATGCATAGGGGTTGATGCACGTTTTTATTATCTTTTCTTCGATAGAAACTTTGGGGATCCCTTGTAGTTCTTTGTGTGGATTGAGTATTATGAATATGAATTTGCTTTGGTGTTATTCTAGTATGAACTCTTGAGTAGATCGATCGGAAAGAATAGCTTGTGTTATTCTAGTACGAACTCTAGGATAGATCGAACATAAAGAATAGCTTTGAGGTGGTTTCGTACCCTACAAACAATTTCTATCTTTGGTTCTCCGCTAATAGGAACTCGGGAGTGATTCTTCATTGCACTTTGAGGGATAATCATCTGATCCAACTATGTTAGCACTATTGAGAAATTGCACTAGCAAAAGTACGGACCCTAGGCCTTGTTTTCAAGCATTGCAATACCGTTTTTGTGCCCGTTTACTATTTTCTACCTTGCTGTTTTTATTTATTCAGATTATAAAAATATATTTCTACCATCCATATCACACTTTTATCACCATCTCTTCGCCAAACTAGTGCACCTATACAATTTGCCATTGTATTGGGTGTGTTGGGCACACAAGAGATTTCTTGTATTGGGTTGTAGGGTCATTTGAGAGAGACCATCTTCATCCTACACCTCTCATGGAATGATAAACCTTAGGTCATCCACTTGAGGGAAAATTGCTATTGTCCTACAAAACTCTACGCTTGGAGGCCCAACGCGTGTCTACAAGAATAAAGTTGCATAGTAGACATTAGTGACATAGTAGGGGTAGCGAGGCACGTATTGTATTGTTGCCATCAAGGGTAACAATATGGGGTTTTCATCATATTGCTTGAGTTTATCCCTCTACATCATGTCATCTTTCTTAATGCGTTACTTTGTTCTTCATGAACTGAATACTCTAGATGCAGGCAGGAGTCGAACGATGTGTGGAGTAATAGTACTAGATGCAGAATTGTTTCGGTCTACTTGTCACATACGTGATGCATATATGCATGATCATTGCCTTGGATAACTACATGATTATTCACTTTTATATCAATTGCTTGACAGTAATTTGTTTACCCACCATGATATTTGCCTTCAAGAGAGAAGCCTCTAGTGAAACCTATGGCCCCCGGGTCTATTTTCCATCATATATTTTTAGATCTATACCTTGCTGCAATTTATTTATATTTTACTTTCCGCACTCATTTACATATATCTCTTTCAGATATAATACTTGCAAATAACCGTGAAGTGATTGACAGCCCCTTTATAGTGTTGGGTGCAAGAGTTTGATTGTTTCTATAGGTGCAACCATTGGTGACTTGCTTGTTCCTCCTACTGGATTGATATCTTGGTTCTCAACAGCTGAGGGAAATACTTATCTACTTCGCTGCATCACCCTTTCCTCTTCAAGTGAAAACCAACGCAAGCTCAAGAGGTAGCAAGGATTGCTGGTGTTGTTGACGGGGAGGATACACATCAAGCCTACCAAGTACCCATCACAAACTCATATCTTGCATTTACTTTATTTTCCATTTGCCTCTCGTTTTCCTCTCCCCCACTTCTAAAACGATTTCCAAAAAACATTTGCCTTTTTATTCGCCCTTCTTCCCTTCGCCTTTTCGTTGCTATGTTTGCTTGTGTTGCCATGTGCCTTATATATGCTTGCAGATTTGCTTGCTAAAAATATATTGATATGGATCATCATCCACTTGCTAATCTTTTCAAAATACCAAATTATGATAAACCAATTGCTAGTGAGTTTAGTGCACTTGATTATCTCTATGAAGTTTTGTTTGAAAATCATGAATCTGAAATTTTTGATGAAGTGTTGAAAGAAGAAATTTGTAAGGAGATTCATGATAGTTAATCGAATGAAAAGAATGATTGCCATGTTGTTAGTATTAATTCTCGAAATATCCATGATTCTAATGATATGCAAAACCATAATCTTGGGGATGCTATGCTTGATGAATATGACATTCTTTATTCCCCAAGTTTTGATGATGACACGTATGCTATAATTGATGATGGAAACAATAATTTATTTGATAGTTATATTGTGAAATTCCTACATGATGCTACTGAAAATTATTATGAGGGAGGAACATATGCTTGTAGGAATTGCAATAATATCAAGTTTCCTCTCTATGTGTTCAAAGTTTTGAAGTTATGCTTGTTTTGCCTCCCTATGCTAGTTGATTCTTGTTCCCATAAATTGTTTGCTCACAAAATCCCTATGCATAGGAAGTGGGTTAGACTTAAAAGTGTTTTCCATGCTATTCATGATGCTCTTTTTCATATCTCAGTTACTACTTTTTATGTGAGCATCATTGAAATCATTATGCCTAGCTAGGGGCGTTAAACAATAGCGCTTGCTGGGAGGCAACCCAATTTTATTTTTGTGTTCTATTTTTGATTATCTTTTTGAGTGTTCCCAACATTATTACTTCTTTAGTAATTGTGTTTTTGTTTTTTAATTAGTGTTTGAGCCAAGTAAAAACTTTGGGATGATCTATGGTAGTTGTTAATTTGATCTTGCTAAAAAACAAAAACTTTTGTGCTTAGTACAGGAATTTTCAAAAAAATTCAGAGGTTAAAATTAATCTGAAATTTTTACACACAATTTATATATAAATTTACCAGGTTTTGCTAATTTTTCAGAATTTTTTGTGGTACAAAAATATACGAAGTTTCCAGATTTCTATAGACTCTTCTCTTTTTGACAAATTCTGTTTTCTTTGAGTTGTTTGCCTATTTTGATGAATCTATGGGTTGTATCATGTGGTCTGAGCCATGGAGAATTTAGATTACAGTAGGTATAACACCAATATAAATAAATAATGAGTTCACAATAGTACCTAAAGTGGCGATTTATTTTCTTATACTAATGGATCTCACGAGTTTTCTGTTAAGTTTTGTGTTGTGAAGTTTTCAAGATTTGGGTAAAGATTTGATGGACTGTCGAATAAGGAGTGCTCATACCAACTCCTACCAACCTCCTTAAGAAAGATGACATGACTCCTACCAACCTCCCCCTAGTAGCATGCTTTTAATGCTTTGCTTCAATGACTAATAGACTTTTGCAGTAAGTATGTGAGTTCTTTATGACTAATGTTGAGTCCATGGATTATACACATTCTCACCCTTCCACTTTTGCTAGTCTTTCTAGTACCGTGCAACTTTTGCCGGTGCAACAAACACTTTCCTCAAAACAGCCACCATATACCTTCCTCAAAACAGCCACCATACCTACCTATTATGACATTTCCATAGCCATTTCGAGATAATATTGCCATGCAACTTCCACCGTTTCCTTTTATCACATGCACCATCACTTCCATATTGCATAGAGAGTCATATTTTGTCATAGGTATCGAGTTGTAATTTTCTTTTGAGTTGTAAGTAAATAAAAGTGTGATGATTATCATTGTTAGAGCATGTACCATGTGAGTAAAGGATGGTGGAAGCTATGATTCCCTCACAAGTGGAGATGAGATTCCGGACTTTATGAAAAATAAAAGAGGCCAGCGTAGCCCAAAGAGGCCTTAGATGCCCACACAAAAAATAGAGAGAAAAGAGAGAAGGGACATTGCTACTACCTTTTTCCACACTTGTGCTTCAAAGTAGCACCATGATCTTCATGATAGAGAGCCTCCTATTTTGTCACTTTCATATAGCTAGAGGAATTTTCCCTCATGATGCACATCCACTTAGTTTCCTTTTGAGCTTTCATACGCTTATAGCTCTAGTTCATCCGTTGCATGGCAACCCCTACTCACTCACATTGATATCTATTCATGGGCATCTCCATAGCCGGTTGATATGCCTAGTTGATGTGATACTATCTTCTCCCTTTCCTTGACAACCTCCACCATATTCTATTCCACATATAGTGCTATATTCATGGCTCGCGCTCATGTATTGTGGGAGAGTTCAAAATGTTTGAGAAAATAAAGGTGTGAAAACAATTGCTTGACTTTTCATCGGGGTTGTGCATGATATAAATACTTTGTGTGGGGAAGATGGAGCATAGCCAGACCATATCACTACATGAATCAGACAATTTGCTGTCTGCCATCCCGGACGGCAAAGGCATGAATCCCGGACGACAAAGGCTTTGCCATCCACCAGCAGACGGCCAACCGTCCGGCTGAATAAGCCACGGTAAAGGGAGCTTTGCCATCCGCTGGCGGACGGCAAAGACCTTTGAATCTTTGTCATCTGCTAGCAGACGGCAAAGGGCCTGGACGGCATACGTGGCAACTTAGCTCCATTAGGGGGCTTCACGGCGTGCTTTGTCATCCGCTGGCAGATGGCAAAGACCTTAGGTCTTTGCCGTTCGCCAGCGGACGGCAACACACCTTTTTTTGCTGGCCTAGGTTGGTTCTTTGCCGTCCGCTGGCGGACGGCAACGACCTAAGGTTCTTTGCCGTCTGCCAGCGGATGGCAAAGAACCAACATAGGCCAGCCCAGGTTGTACAGGTAGCTGCCACGTGGTAGCTTTGCCGTCCGCTGGCGGACGACAACGACCTAAGGTTCTTTGTCGTCTACCAGCGGACGGCAAAGAACCAACATAGGCCAGCCCCAAGTTGCACAGGTAGCTGCCATGTGGCAGCTTTGCCGTCCGCTGGCAGACGGCAAAGACCTTTGTCGTCTGCCAACAGACGGCAAAGTTGCTATATAGCCCCTATTTTTTCTGTTTTTTCTTAAAATCATTCAATTTGAAACATATATATCCAACAGTATCACATATACCAACAATAAGTTGAAAGAAGCATATACCAACAATAAGTTTCAACATACAAGTCCAACATATATAAAAGTTTCCAACAACACACAATATGGTTTCCAACAACATATCCATACATACGTATCCAAAACAAGTTTTCCATAAACATAAAGGTAGCATAAGTAGAAGAGTACAGTCCATCAATGCACTTTCCTCATCTATAGCAAATCTGCAAAGTAGGAAAGATGATAGTTAGAAGAAGAAGAAGAAGACTAGCTAGAAGAAAAAGAAGAAAAGAAGAAGAAAAAGAAGAAGAAGAAGAATTTATCTTCTCTTTCTTTTTATTCTCTCCTCTCCTCTTCTCCAAGGTAGTAATGCCATTTTCTAGCTAACTAACCATATCAAGTCATTTTGGAGGAAAAAAACGCTAAGTATAGGTCATTTTATAGCTATCCTAGGTAGACTATATCATTTTGGAGGTAAGTAAGGTTATTATGTATTTTTGAGGAAAATAAGCTAAGTATAGGTCATTTTGGAGCTAAAACAAGGTTATTATGCCATTTTTTTACCTAAGTGAGCATATTATGTCATAAATGAACTGGCTAAGCTAATTATAGATCATTATTGAGCTATCCTAGGTAGTTATGCCATTTTGTACCTAAGTGAGCTAATTATGTCATAAATGAACTAGCTAAGCTAGCTATAGATCATTATTGAGCTATAGTAGGTAGTAATGCCATTTTCTAGCTAACTAAGCATATCAATCATTTTGGAGGAAAAAAATGCTAAGTATAGGTCATTTTATAGCTATCCTAGGTAGAATATACCATTTTCTAGCTAACTAAGCATATCAAGTCATTTTTGAGGAAAATAAGCTAACTATAGGTCATTTTGGAGCTAAGTAGGTCATTTCTTAAGCTAAGTATGCATTTGTTAATGAAAACACATGGGAAAACTTACCATCAACATGAAGGTGAAGGACCAGTAGGGTTTGGGCCAGGGTGAGACATAGAAGGACCGGTCGGGGTTGCGATAGACGCAGTAGGGTTGGTCGATGCTTGTCGGGAGGCACGCTGCACCAAAGCTCATTTGCAATGTCTCCTTAGCATGATGCAACTCAAATGTGAATACTAGTAACTAATGACCATTTAAATGAAACTTACCGTGGGTGCTATAGCAATATGGGGCATCGACGGAGGGGTCTGACCATTGTTCTGGCACACGGTCTGCACATTTTGTTTTCACGAGTCATTCATATTATTTAGTGATGAAACGAACATTACGTGCATGATTTGGCTAATATGCAGGAGAAACTTACCACGAGGAGCTCGTATAGGGCCCAGTGAGACGCGTCGTTCTGGTTCCTCTCCTCCTCCAACAGCCTAGCCGTCCTCTCCTTCATTTCCCTCTCCCTCTGCGTCGCCTGCCTGTTTTCCTCCGCCAGAAGCTCCTGGGCCCTAGCCTCAATGGCGAGCTCCATTGGCCGTGGACGAGGCGTTATCTCAGGATCAGAGCTCGTCTGGCACTTCTTGATCTCCGGGAGAGTTCTAGGACAAAGTATCAGTCCATCCCCCATGGCTATCGAGCCATGGGGCCTCCCACCACCAGATATCATCACGAGCTCTGGATCTAAAGGACTCTGACTCTGGCTCGGATCAAAAGGATTCTGGGCTGTGTAGTGTGCTGTCACAAAGTTTGCCGCCTCCTCAGTAATGAATCCCTCAGCCATCGATGCTTAAACTCTAAGTTTATTTTTACATTTTGCTCGAAGCGTCTTCTGCATCCTCTCACTTGAGAAGCACCAACGATTTTGCATGGGCCCCCCCAATCTTGCCTCGGTCGGGAGATGCAAAATCAAATGTTGCATTGGATTAAAGAAGCCCGGTGGAAAGACCTTTTCTAACTTGCAGATCAACTCTGGCGCCAACTCTTCCAGTTCGTCTAGCAAGTCAGGTGATAGTTCTTTCGCACAAAGAGCACGGAAGAAATAGCTCAGCTTTGCCAGTACTAGCCATTCATCCTCAGGGATAAAGCCACGCAACATCACCAGCATTACCCGCTCAAGCCATATGTGCCAATCATGACTCTTGAGACCAAATATTTTCAATTTGTCAAGACTCGCTCCCCTCTTTAGATTCGTTGCATACCCATCGGGGAACATCAACTGCATTTTCACCCACAAGATCATTTCCCTCATAGCTGGCCTTCCAAGATTGAACCATGCCTTTGGATTCCTCCAGTTCTTCTTTCCTTTCGGTTGTCGAATGTTTTGTAACGGTCTATCACATAGAGCCTCCTGGTCGACTCTAGCCTTTGGATTATCCTTCGACTTCCCCTCTATGCCGAACAATGTACCAAAAAGGGCCTCCGCGATATTCTTTTCAGTGTGCATCATGTCGATGTTGTGTCGGCAAAGGAGGTCTTTAATGTAAGGTAGATCCCACAAACATATCTTGTGAGTCCAGGCGTGTTCCGTATTATACCCTTTGAAATACCCTGGATGATCTGGATCCGGCTCGAGAGCATTTATCTGATCCAGGATCTGTTGGCCTATCAACGCAGGTGGTGCAATGTTTTTGACAACTCTACCTTTGATGAAATTCTTCTTGTCTTTTCTGAACTTATGGTCAGGATCCAGGAACTGTCTATGCATGTCGAAGCAAGAAAACTTGCGGCACGCCTCCAGCCAACGAAACTGAAGAGTTGCCTTGCATGTGGGGCACGAAAACCTTCCATGCACACACCAGCCAACAAATAGCGCATACGCTGGCAAGTCATGCATCGAGTACATGTACCACACATGCATTTTGAAGTTCTTTTTTGTAGCAGCATCGTATGTCTTGATCCCATTATCCCAGGCTTCTTGCAATTCATCCTTAAGCGGTTGCATGTACACATTCATATTCTTCCCCGGATATTTGGGCCCTAGAATTATCAACATCAGGAAAATGTTCTTTCTATTCATAATATCTCCGTGGGGAGATTGAGTGGAATGACAAATACAGGCCAATAACAGTATTGTGTTGCCATCATACTATACACATTGAACCCATCCGTGTTGATGGCAACTCAAGGATGCCTTGGATCTGCTGCTTTATCCTTATGTAATGCATCGAAGTGCTTCCACGCAAAAGCGTTTGAAGTGTGTCCCAACATCGGATTCCCGTCTGCATCCAGTTCTGTTCTTTTGCCCAATTTATGCCACGTCATCTGTCTAGCCGTCTCTTCGACCATGAAAAGCCGTTGAAGTCTTGGTATGATTGGCAGATACTGAAGAACATTAATGGGGATTTTGGTCTGACTCTTCTCACCCATATCGTTGTCTATCAGAACATACCTAGAAGCATTGCAAATGGGGCAATAGTTCAAGCCCGCATACTCAAGCCTAAATAAGGCACATCCATTCTCACAAGCATCTATCTTCTCATAGGGCATCTTAGGCGCACGGAGGATTTTGTCCGACTGGTACAGGTTTGGTGGCAATACATGGCCTTTGGGTAGAAAGCGTCCAAATATCATCATCGTCGCGTCGTAGCATTCTCTACCCAGGTTGAACTAAGCCTTTAGAGCCATTACTTGCGCGATGGCATCCAGCTGACAAAGCTCAGTGTGCTCATGGAGAGGACGTTTTGAAGACTCCAACATTTCATAAAAGGCCTTTGCAGATTCCTCCATCTCATCGTCCGAATCCCGAGCATCATCAAAGTCTTGCACCATGTCTTCGATCCCGATACCATGCTCGTCGGTGCGACGACGAAGCACCTTAGCTCTGGCACGTTGGGCAGACTCACCATGAAATGTCCAGACCGTATAATTAGGCATAAAACCCCACTTCTGCAGGTGTTTGATCATTTCAAACTCCGACTTCTTCTTACAGTTGTCGCAATCGACACAAGGGCACCAGGTTGTTTTCTGTCCATTTGCAAATGCGACTCTCACAAACTCCTTGGTTTTTGTTAACCATTCACGGGTCATGTCTTTCTGACTAGTGTGACCGGTGTACATCCACCCATGATCACTCATCCTGCCTAGCTACTGGACACACACAAAATATATACATAATTCAGCAAACCATATTCATCAGTTAATAGAGTTTGTCAGTTTCATTACGTCGATGCAACCTAGACGCTAGTAGGTAAAGATACGTCCTAATCCCACCCGAGTATGTGTAGATTGTGTTCATTTTCTCATGCTCCGCTTCGGATCCGACGCACAATTTCGGCAGCACCTCCCCGCTGTTCTCCTGATACACGTCTCGGCAATAAGCAGAGAGGATGTGTACCCTGAGAACAACAGGGAGGCACTGACGAAAATCTGCATCGGATTCGGAGCAGATCATATGGGAAAATGAACCCAATCTACACATACTTGGGCTGTCCATGGATAACGTTGGACAATTCGAAAGAATCACGGTTATAAATATGCTAATGAATGCATATTTATAGATGTAACCCTTTCGAACGGGAGACACATAATGGTCACGCATACTGATGATTGAAGACAACTATAGCTAGCAAGTTTCATCGGCACGAAGACCGGAATAGAGGAAATGAAGGGTGCAGGAGGAGATGTCATTTGTGCTCACCCACGAATGCAGGGGCGGAGCTCATCGAACGCACGGGGAGGTCGTCGAACACCAGACCCTCGCAGCGACGAAACAACTGCACATTTAAATCCACATGATCAACATAAATATGATTTTCTGTACAAAAAAATCGAAAAATATATGACCTAACTCATAATTCACAAATATATGACCCGTGTCGTGTCGGGTCGGGGTGTCGGGGGTGTCGTGTCGGGGTCGGGGTGCTGTGTCGTGGTCGGGGGTGCCTTGTCGGGGTGTCGGGGTGTCGTGTCAGGGTCGGGGTGTAGGGGTGTCGTGTCGTTGTCGGGGTGCTGTGTCATGGTCGGGGGTGCCGTGTCGGGGTGTCGGGGTGTCGTGTCGGGGTGTCGGGGTCGGGGTCGGGGTGTCGTGTCGGGGTCGGGGTGTCGGGGGTGTCGTGTCGGGGTCAGGGTGTTGTGTCGTGGTCGGGGGTGCCGTGTCGGGGTGTCGGGGTCTCGTGTCGGGGTCGGGGTGTAGGGGGTGTCGTGTCGGGGTCGGGGTGTCGGGGGTGCCGTGTCGGGGTCGGGGTGTCGGGGGTGTCGTGTCGGGGTCGGGGTGTCGGGGATGCCGTGTCGGGGTCGGGGTGTCGGGGGTGTCGTGTCGGGGTTGGGGTGTCAGGGTGTCGTGTCGGGGTCGGGGTGTGGAGGGTGTCGGGGTCCGGGGTCCGAGGTGCTGTGCCATGGTGTCGAGGTGTCGTGTCGGAGGTCGGGGTGTCAGTGGTGTCGTGTCGGCGATCCTCGACCCGGTTACGTTGGCGTCGGCGCACCCCTCCTCCTCCTCCTCTTCTTCTTATTCTCCTTCTTTTTCTTCTTTTCTTCTCCTCCTCCTCCTTTTCTTCTTCTTTTTCTTCTTCTCCTTCCTCTTCTTCTTCATCATCATCTCCTTCTCCTCCTCTTCTTATTCTTCTCTCCTCTTCTAATTACTAATAACTAAATTACAACTAACTAACTAAATTACTAACTAAGCTAATTAACTACAACTAACTAAGCTAATTTACTAACTAAGCTAACTAAATTACAACTAACTAAATTACAACTAACTAACTACACCTAATTAACTAACTAAATTACTATAACTACACTATTAAAAATGAAAAAAGAGGGGGAGGGGGCTCACCGGAGTGGGGCAGCGGCCGGCGGGGGGAGGGGTGCGTCCGCGGCGGCCGGCGGTGGGGGTGAGGGGCGCCGGCGACGGTGGGGGCGAGTGGCGCGGGCGGCGGGCGGCGGTGGGGGTGAGGAGCGCGGGCGGCGGCCTGCGGGTGGCGCGGGCGGCAGGCGACGGGGAGCGCGGGCGGCGACCGATGGGGGGGCGCGGGCGGCGGCCGGCGGTGGGTGCGGGCAGCGGGGGTGGGGGCGGTGGAGGCGTGACGGGCGTGTGCGGCAAGGGCGCGATAGGGGCCGGCAGCAGGGGCGCGACGGCGGGGCGGCGGCAGGGGGCGTGACGGCGGGGCAGCGGTTGGCGCGGGGGCGCAGTGGGGGTGGGGGCTGGGGCACGGCGGTGTGCGGGCGTGCGGCTGGTTGGGGGGGAGAGACGATGGGAGATAGACGATGGGTGGGGCTGGGTTGCGCCGTTAGCTAATTAGGTATCACCTCTTTGTTGTCCGCTAGCGGACGGCAAAGAGGTGGGATGGTGGGCCATTACAGTACTGCCGTCAACTGGACCCCACCCACCTCTTTGCCGTCCGCTCGCTGATGGCAAAGAATCTTTGTCGTCCGCTAGCAGACGGCAAAGAGCTGGTAGATGGCAAAGCCCCTCTTTGCCGTCCGCCAGCTCTTTGCCGTCTGCTTCGTGCTAGCTGATGGCAAGGCAGAAGGCAAATTGTCTGATTCCAGTAGTGTATGATATTGTAGGGATAACTTTTTTTTGCCATTATATTTTGAAGAGATACAATAGCTTTGCTAGTATGCTTGAAATGTTATTGTTTCTATATCAATATTAAGATTTTGTTTTGAGTCTTACGGATCTGAATATTCATGCCACAATAAAGAATATTACTTGGATATATATGTTAGGTAGCAGTCCACATCAAAAATTCTGTTTTTATCATTTATCTACTCGAGGACGAGCAGGAATTAAGCTTGGGGATGCTGATATGTATCCAACGTATCTATAATGTTTTATGATGGCATGCTATTATATTATCTGTTTTGGATGTTTTATATGCATTAATATGCCATTTTATATTATTTTTGGGACTAACCTATTAATCTAGAGCAAAGTGCCAGTTTACTGTTTTTTCCTTGTTTTTGAGTTTTTGCAGATATGGAATATTAAACGGAGTCCAAACGGAAAAAACCTTCAGAAGGAATTTTTCTAGAAGGAAACAAGTCGATCAAGCTTGGAGTGCACGTCAGGGGAGGGTCCAGGGCGCCACAAGCCTACTAGGTGCGGGGGGCCCCTGGTCACGCCTAGCAGGCTTGTCGCTCCCTGGCAGGTCTCCTAACCCTAATTCTTTGCCTATAAATACCCCAATATTTCCCTAACATCAGAAGGAGCCACGCAAATACTTTTCCGCCGCTGGAAGCCTCCGTTCTCGAGAGATCCAATCTTGGAGCCTTTTCCGATAATCTATCGGAGGGGGTTTCGATCATGAAGGACATCTACATCAACTCCATTGCCCCTCCGATGATGTGTGAGTATTCCACCACAGACCTACGGGTCCATAGCTAGTAGCTAGATGGCTTCTTCTCTCTCTTTGATCTTCAATACCATGTTCTTCATGATCTTCATGGAGATCTATCCGATGTAATCCGCTTTTGTGGTGTGTTGGTCAAGATCTGATGAATTGTGAGTTTATGTTCAGATTATGCATGAATCTTATTTGAATCTCCTCTGATTTCTTATATGCATGATTTCATATCCTTGCAAGTCTCTTTGAGTTATTGGTTTTGTTTGGCCAACTAGATTGGTAATTCTTGCAATGGGAGAAGTGCTTGGTTTTGGGTTCAATTTTGTGGTGTACTCACCCAGTGACATAGTAGGGGTAGCGAGGCAGGTATTGTATTGTTGCCATCAAGGGTAACAAGATGGGGTTTTCATCATATTGCTTGAGTTTATCCCTCTACATCATGTCATCTTTATTAATGCATTACATTGTTCTTCATGAACTTAATACTCTAGATGCAGGCAGGAGTCAGTCGATGTGTGGAGTAATAGTAGTAGATGCAGAATCATATCTGTCTACCTTTCACAGACGTGATGCCTATATGCATGATCATTGCCTTGGATAACTACATGATAATTCGCTTTTCTATCAATTGCTTGACAGTAATTTTTTTACCCACCATGATATTTGCCTTCAAGAGAGAAGCCTCTAGTGAAACATATGGCCCCGGGGTCTATTTTCCATCATATATTTTCAGATCTATACCTTGCTGCAATTTATTTATGTTTTAGTTTCCGCACTCGTTTACATATATCTCTTTCAGATCTGATCCTTGCAAATAACCGTGAAGGGATTGACATCCCCTTTATAGCGTTGGGTGCAAGAGTTTGATTGTCTGTGTAGGTGCAACCATTGGTGACTTGCTTGTTCCTCCTACTAGATTGATACCTTGGTTCTCAACAACTAAGGGAAATACTTATCTACTTCGCTGCATCACCCTTTCCTCTTCAAGGAAAACCAACGCAAGCTCAAGAGGTAGCAATCTCAAGCATCTAATCTTGTTTATGCTACGCATCCCACCTCTCTGCATCAACAACTATCGGTTAGCCTATGTTGTGCCCAAAATTTTATTTGTCCACATGATATGTGCTATTCTAGGAGTGATTTTTTGTTTTCTTTGCTGTTTTGAAATAAGCCTCAGATATTAAAATATTAATTGAGATAGAACCCTCACATAACTACTTAATTGTTTAACTACTCATTGATCTTCACTTTTATCCTTTTGAGAGTAGTTTGATGTTTACTCTTGTGCTTCACTTATATCCTAAGAGTAAATTATGAATGGATGAAATATCATAAATATGAAATTACCAATGTTCTATATTCTTATTAGCAGTTTCACATTTGATTTAGGAAGTAAAATCTGTTGAAGTTTCACAATCATAGTATTGGTCATACAAGCAACTTATGAATGACTGGTATAAGAAAGACAACTTTCACATAAGAATATATTATCTTGACAGCTTTTATGATTGTGAATACACATTAATTTTTTTAAAACTTGATCAAATAGTAGAAGTTGGACAAGGAAGACAACAAAATTTTTGGGTATATTTGCATACAAGTTATATTGTTTTGGATCCTCCAACATGTGGTGCTTGTTTAGAACCTTTTGCTAGCCAAAACTTCGTACTAAGTAGAGATACTACTTGTGCATCCAAATCCGTGAGCCAAGTTTCTTCCATGAGAGTCCACCATACCTACCTATATATGGTATTTCACTACCATTCCAAGTAAATTTGCATGTGCCACCTCTAAAACCTTCAAATAAACATTTGTTTGGTGTGCTCGATGGAGCGGTCAAGGTGGTCAATATCTTTCATGCTAAGCGAGTTATTCTCATGATGAGTGTTTATTCACTTGTCATTGCACGAGAGAGGCTAGTAAAAAGGATGTCCAGTCCTGCATAATACAAAAATAAATAAACAATAACTTTCCCTCGAAAGTTGATTGTTTGGAAGGTACCCGTGGATATGACTAGCCATGGAATGTGTTTGACTGGTGGAGGGGGGTAAAATTGTGATTCTATTTGGGAACCTCCAATAATGTTATTAGCATGGAAGATATTGAAATCCCTTGTTGTAATGTTGACAGGAAAGGTACACCACTCAAAATATATTCATCTCTGTTTTAAACCAGTGACCTCTGGCACCTCTGCAAACCCCTACTTCCCTCTGCGAAGGGACAATCTATTTACTTTCATGATATTTACTTTTCATGTTGAGTCAACTTCCTATTCCAACCTCAATCTATTAGATGGAAAGCATCATGTGGTGGGGAAATATCCAAGCACATATATCCAATCAAATATATTTGATCATTATTCATTATTGTTGACAATTATCTTCATGATATCTATGTTGGGAGGCGAAACATTAAGCCCCTATCTTTCTCTGTGTTGGGAGGATGATGCATCTCCAATGTATCGACAATTTATGAAGTATTCATGTAGTATTTACCTATGTTTACAATGCTTTTATATGGTTTTGATGCTCTTCATATGATTTATTTAGAACTAACCCGGTCTGACGATGTTTTCAGCAGAGTTACTGTGGTGTTGTTTTTGTGCTGACAATAAAAGTTCTCGAAAATTCCCAAAACTTTTTTATGATTTTTTCTGGGGAAAATAAGAAATACCAAAGCGAAGAACCATCGAAGGGGAGCCACCTGTGATCCACGAGGCAACAGGGTGCGACCACCCCCTGGTCACGCCCTATTGTGTGATGGGGCCCACGTGGATCCGTTTGGCATGATTCCAGCGCTGAAAATCCTATATATAAAAAAAACCTCAAAAATAAACAGAGAACTTCTGCTTCACCATCGCAACTCTTTATATCAATGAAAAACCCATCTGCTACCTTTCCAGTACCCTATCGGAGGGGGTAAATCATCTCCGGTGGCCATCTTCATCATCCCGGCGGAGGCCATGACGAAGAGGGGGTAGTTCACCCTCGGTGCTGAGGGTATGTACTAGTAGATATGTGTTTAATATCTCTCTCTCTCTCGTTCTTGAGATGGCGCGATCTTGATGTATCACGAGCTTTGTTAATATAGTTGGATCATATGGTGTTCTTCCCTTTCCATCTTGTTGTGATGAGTTGAATCTTTCCCTTTGAGATCTCATTGTGTCGGATTGAATATTTGGTTTGAGAACACTTGATGTATGTCTTGCATGCGGATAACCATGGTGATAGTGGGGTATTCTATTGATTCACTTTATATATGTTATGGCATCAACTTGTGAATTCCGGTGACCTTGGGAATCTATGCATAGGGGTTGATTGCATGTTTTCAGACTAATTTATCCAACAGAAATCTTGGGGTGCTCCTTGAAGTTCTTTGTGTTGGATTGAATATGATAGATTTGAAATTGTTTGATGCATGTCACATAATTTGGCCACGGGTACTTGAGGTGATATTGGAGTATCTAGGTGACATTAGGGTTGATTTATATGTATCATTGGTGTTATTTTAGTACGAACTCTAGGGCTGCTTGTGACAGTTACAGGAATAGCTCAAAAGATTGATCAGAAAGAATAATTTGAGGTGGTTCCACTACCTACACCAATTTCATCTTTATGTTCTCCGCTACTTATGAACTTTGGAGTGATTCTTTGTTGCACGTTGAGGGATAATCATATGATTCACCTATGTTAGCTTTGTTGAGAGATTGCACTAGTGAAAGTATGAACCCTAGGCTTTATTTCCAAGCATTTATACAATGTTTTGCTCGCTGTTTACTATTTGTTATGTTGTTGTTTTTTATAACTTTAGGTTAGAAAAACCTATATCTACCACCAATATTGCACTTGTATCACCATCTCTTCGCCGAACTAGTGCACACATACAATTTACCATTGTATTGAGTGTGTTGGGGACACAAGAGATTTATTTTATTTGATTGTAGGGTTGTTTGAGAGAGACCATCTTCATCCTACACCTCCCACAGATTGATAAACCTTAGGTCATCCACTTGACGGAAAATTGCTACTATCCTACAAAACTCTGCGCTTGGAGGCCCAACACGAGTCTACAAGAATAAAGTTGTGTAGTAGGCATCAGTCCCCAATGGCTTTGACACTTCTTCTGACCCATTAATACTGGCACTGGAAAACAAAAGGCTATCATCCGCGAATAACAAGTGGTTCCTGACGGAGCCGATGAGCCACTCTAATGCCGCCAAGCTGGGATGACTTATTTTGAGATTTCAAGAGGCACAAAAGTCCCTCCACTGCAATCAGAAACAGGTATGGGGAGAATGGATCTCCCTGTGAGATACCTTGTGAAGGTTTAAACTCCTCCAGTTTGCTAGCATTGAAAAGAACTGAGAATGATAACGAGCTCACCATATGCATGACCGTGGCAATCCAAGGTGTTGAAAAGCCCAGCTTCTTCATCATGGCCTGAAGATAACTCCTCTTCACCCTGTCATAAGCTTTCAGCGTATCAAGTTTTAGTCATGCCGAACTATTTTCTATTATCAACCTCCCGGGGACAAAAGTTGATTGCTCTTTTGAGATGATATCCGGTAAAATCAACTTAAGTCATTTTGCCATGACCTTTGATGCTATCTTGTAAAACACGTTGCATAGACTTATTGGTTGAAACTGAGAGAAAAGGATAGGGTTCATAACCTTTGGGATCAATACCAGGATAGTGTCATTGATGTTTGTTGCGCTCTCTTCTCCTCTGACTATACCCAGTACTGCCTTGGTCACTGATTCTCCATAGATATCCCAATGGTGTTGGAATAAGTGAGATGGGAACCCGTCTAGGCCGGTGCCTTGTCAGGAACATCTAAAAAAGTGCACTCTTCAGTTCTTCATATTTGTATGGCACCATGACATTGCATTGATGTCATAGGTTTCCCTAGCCGGTACATGCGCAAGTACATCCTATACACCCTCTACCCCTTCTAAGGTATATAAGGTTTTATAGTAGTCCAACGCAAGCTCCTGTAAAGTTTTAATAAAAAAAATTATTCCTACGCATCAAAGCCGTGATGTGAAAGAAACGAGTGTTTTTGTCTCCTGATGATAGTCACACCACCATGGAGCACTGGCACCACATTAACTCCTCTCGAAGATAGAGTTCAATTAGTTTGTCGTTAATTTTGATCTCTGTCGCTGATGGTCCCATAGAGAGGATCATTCTGAAGATTCACCAACTCTTTCTTTAACTTCTTTATTCCACCTTGCACACTGTCAAAGGTCGAGTAGCTCCAGCTACCTAGATTCAAAGCAAGATCATCTAGCTTCCTTCTAACCTCTGCCACTGATGGGCTCCGGTTATAAACATTCCATGCATCATGTACTGCTCTCTTCATATTCACATGTGTGTCCCACATGACTTCATGACAAAACTTCTTTGTTGGTATTTTATCTGACGTTGGCTCTAGCTAAAGCAAAATAGGAGAGTGGTCTGACGTAGCGGCTTTCAAGTGCACCATTGTAGCTAGCGAGAACTGGGCACACCATTTAGCAGATCCAAGGGCCCTGTCCAGTTGAACCCTTGTGAAAGAGCCGCGCGCAACCTTATTTTCAAATGTCCACAACCTCCCCTCGTAGCCTAGATCAACTAGGCCACAAACATCCACCGCGTCGTGGAAACCGTATAGTTGTGTTTGGCTTCTCTGACCAATTCCATCATGTTCCTCCAGCAGCAACACTTCATTAAAATCCCCAAGAACATCCATGATAGAGACCTCAATGACGCCAAATTTTTCATCATCTCCCATGTGAGGTGCCTAAGATGAGTTTGAGCTTCTCCATAGAAGCATGACAGCCTCCACGGGCTCGTTCCAAGATCAGACACTTTCTTATCAATATGATACTTAGAGTACCCCAAAAACTCCATCTTTGGGGCGAGAGATCCAAACGAACCATGTAGTATTTGGCCAGCCCAATAGTGTTGGACCTAGGGCGAGACCAACTTAAGACTATCAACCGCTCACTGTGGCAAATAGTCACCGCCTCACATAGGTGAGAGTCCACCGCAAAGCAACTAGGTTAGCCCATTTTAGCGGTAGAAACAAGGGCTTTCGTTCTAGTTTTTGAATCTTCAAAAAATGTTCAAGTCAATTTCTAATGGTTCCTCATGGTTATTTGCTCTTCTATTTTGTTTCTTTTTTCTAGGTTATTTTGTTTCTTCCTTATTTCAACAAGTTTTTTAAAAACATATGTTCAAAAAATTTGAACAAAATAATTATTTAAAAATTGTTCATAAATTCAAGGAAGTTCATGTTTTTAAAAAACATTTTGGGAATTTAAAAGTTGTTCCAAATTTCAACAACAATTCACATTTTTCTAAAAGAATGTTTGGGAAATTAAAAAATGATCGTGTTTTTCTAGAATTGTTCAAAAAATTAAAAGTGTTTCCATTTTCCAATTTTGTCAAACATATTAAAAATGTTCATGTTCTCAAAAATATTTTGGAAATACACAAAAGTACGTGTTTTTCCAAAAAGTACCTGTTTTAAAATTACGTTCTAAAATTCATAAAATATTCAAATTCTAGAAAAAAATGTTTGAGATTTCTTAAAAATATAAAATGTTCGAAATAAAAAAGAGAAAAATAAATAAATTAACTACCATACCTGGTTGCTACAGTTGTCGAACCGCTAAAATAGATGCCTTAGTTTATTCATAACAGCTAAGCAATGGGTATCCCTTCGGGAGCCCTACAAGGGTCAATTATTGCCCTAAGAGCACGGCAAGTGATGCGTTCAGTTGCCCTCATATGTTGTGTGTTGAGGCTTAGTTAGGATTTTAATTTTCAAGTTCTTTTATACGTGTTTTCGAGTTTTAGATGCATTTTTCTAGGGGGTTTTGGCTTTTGGGTTTTTGCCCGTTTTTTCTAGGTTACGGGGAGAAAAAGTTTAGAATTTTTTCATTAAATAAGTTTTTGTGCTTCCACAAGAAACATGGATTTGTTTTTCATGAAGGCACAGATTTACTACAGCGAGAAGCACATTTTGCCTCTAGAAAAGGAATTTTTTTATTCTTGCGGACGCACATATTAGGTTTCACGAGAAACACAAATCTTCTTCTCAAAAATAAAAGAAAAAACATGTTTTTTCTTTCACGAGAAGTATAGATTTGCATTTCGTGGATGCACAAGTTTGCTTCCCGGTGAAGCACAACTGGGCCTCACGAAAAGAAATGATACATAATTTTTTGCTTCCACGAGATGCACAGATTTGATTCCGTGATGGGCTCAATTGTGTCTCTCAAAAAATAAAGAAATTCATTTTTTTTCTAGCATGAGAAGCATAGATTTGCTTCCGTGAGAAGCATAATTGTGCTTATCGATAGAAAAAGAAGATGAGCTTTCTACTTCTGTTTTTTTGTGAAAAAAAGAGTTTGTCAAGACCTATTAACATGGAATTTAGTTTTAAAGATCTCGACGAGAATAATCGAACAATGAAAACCGTTTGCGGTTTGGACGTGTTGTTCAAAAGATAAAATATTTTACATAAACGAATCTAAAAAAAAAACTCTCAAGTTGCGAGAAGTGATGCACATACAATATGCTACTTATCAAAAATATGGAAGTGACCTTTGCTTTATTTACTCCTTATTTAGTGATCTCACATTTTATTTCTTTTAGACAAAGTAGTCGTCTCGGTCCTCATGACTCCACTTGGGGCCGGCCCAGTCGGGCCGAGCCCCAATGTGCGCCTCCTCTTCGATGCTTAAGGCGCCACTTTGCGAACCAGTGCTTCCTTAGCCCACATGGTCCCGCTCCAGTAATGCTCCCTAAGTCTCGGTCACTTGTTTTGTTTCTCTTCTATTATGTTACACTAGGTAGTTCTTAGAAAAACAAATGGACGGTCTATTAAGTAAAAATGTTCATTAAACTTTAATATATTATTCGTCAGTACGTAAATTGTTCAAGAGTTTTTTAAAATTTTCATAAATTTGAAAAATGTTCACTGATTAGAATTATTATTATTTTGCAAATCTAATAATTTATAAGGAATCTAATAACTCTCAAGTATTTGGAAAGTACAAAAAAATAAAATCATGATTTCAAAAAATATTGAAGAATTACAAAACTGTTTCGCGTATTTTAAATTGTTTTGGGAATTAAAAATGTTCAAATTTTTGGAAAATATTTGTGGATTTGAAAATACTTCATGGATTTAGACTACAATCTTTACTGTTTGGAATAAGTTTGCCAATTTGTGAAATGTTCATTGATTTTTATAAAACAAATTGGGGATTTTAAAGATAATAGTAATGAATTTGAGAAAAATGACTGATTTGAAAAAAATTCAAGAGTTAGAGAAACAATTATGAATTTGAAAGAATGTCCACAAATTTGAAAATGTTTGTGAACTAAGAAAAGGTAAAAAGAAAAGAAGGAAATGGGTTAAAGGGAAGAATGAAAGGGGGGAAATGGAATAAGAAGAAGACATATTAAACAAACCGCTGTCTAGGAAAACTGAAAAAACAAAATAATAACCTAGAAGCTTCCCAAAACCGGACTGGGAAGTTTCCAGAAGCTGGGAGAGCTTCCTGCGAAATCATGCCCCATGGGCTGGCTCGATACGAATTGAACGGGGTGTGTGCTGTGTATGAAAATCAATATACCAATATAATAAGATCAAAAAAAGACGGATACAATTAATCTTCACCATCTAACCATGCCAATCCAACAACCTAAATTGATCTGATGATAACGGCTTAACATGATTAGCATGTGATTAATATCATACGAAATATCAAGGTTTATGTTAATTACATAATTAATATGTAATTGATATCCTGCCTAATAGTATAAACAAGTAACTAACGTGTAATTTATATCCAACCCAATATAAACGTGCAACTGATTTTCCTCTTTAATACTATTAAAATGCATTGCACGTACACATTTAGTATTAACTATAAGTGGCGCTATAAGCGCTAAATAGGACCTATGTCAAATAAGAGCTCCACGTATTTTTTTAAATGCGGTCCTTTAGGCATGATTCATTAAAAAAGATATAATAGAGTTGTCTCGTTAATTAACGAATTCCCGGTTGAAAACCGTTAAACACCCACATAAAAGAGCATTACGACCGACCTGGCACCCACAAGACCACACACACCATCGAGGAGAGGACACCGTTGAGGTTGCCTTCAATGTCATGGTAATCTCCTCTCCGGGAGCTAGCGACTCCGACTTTGTCACTGACTACCCTTCAAGACCCCTTCAAATGAACGACACCCGAGGACCTCGTTAGCCATAGCCAAACGTCAACCGCCGACGTCGAGGACCGGCAACTCCGATTTTGTTGATGCACTTCACGGGACAAAGCTGCAAGCCTTGCACCAATCTCGTCCAACGCATCCTCCAGAGAGCATCGTGTGCTGAAACCAAGCTCATAGATTCATCGTTGCTATCGAGGCCCCGTCGCACGAAGCTCTGACTTCTTTGTCACAGTGGGAAACAAGCATAGACGCGTCCATTGATGAATCAGACCATCGACATTAGAAGGACAAGCTGCGAGCTAGGTCCTCACTCCACCATAATCATCGTCGCATGAGTTGCAATGCCAATCACTCACATCACCGGATGGGCACCTGCCAACCATGATGGCGTGCACGTCTAGCCCCAATAGAAGCATGAAGAAGATCGGTCTTCAAAGCAACGCCCCAAAGGGGCAAACGTCATAGGAACGACATGGTTGCCCGACCCAGGTGGGTCTAGGGTTTTGCCTAATGGACCAGATCCCAAAATGGATGGAGGTGCAGCTCACAATACGCCTCCAGGGAGGAAGCGACGTCCACAAACTCCGTGCCGTCGAGGCATTAGCCTAGTGCTCAACACTCCTCCCATCCCCACGCAACCAGCAGCCAGAAGAGAAACTTGCCCGCAATCGTAACCGTGCACCTCCTATGTGGCAACAACACTTGCACCATGCAGGAACCACCTCCACGCCGCCAGCAGACGTCGGTGAGCCAGAATCGACCGAGACCGGCCAGATCTGACCTTCTGTCACCGTAGAACCATAGCAGCAGCCAGCACATGCTGACACCCACATGAAGGGGGCCACCACCCCGCCATGCCGAGAACGAGCCCAGGCGGAGCCCCAAAGCTCGCAGGGCGCTGGCACGTGAAGATCCGCAAGAGGCACGCGGGGAGCCACACGAGCTCCAATCCCGGCTCGTTGACGGGAGCCATATGCCGTAGCCCAAGGGACCGACGACGATATCACCACAGCTGACACCTGATGAAGATGAAGCATCTGCAGTGCCGCTATGTCGAGCCGCAGAAGAGGAGCAATCCTCCCTCCATAGCAAGAAACCGCCACAGAATCGGGGGGTGGGGGGAGCCCCGCCGCCGCATGGACTTAGTCTAGCAACCTCATCCGGTGACGGCGAGGGGAGGTAGGGGCACAGTCGGGGTGGACCTGATGGCGCTCGATCTAGGGTTCCGCCCGTGTCGCCCTGAAGGCGAAGGGGGGGCTGGGGGTTTGTTGATGAAGTAGTGTTTAGTCCACGTAATTATTGTGACCATCTAAAAAACGTAATTATTGTGACATGCATATAAACTTGGATTAATATTTGAGCCTGTCTTTGTCGTTTAACGTTGGGCCTCGAACCACCGACAGAATTGGGGGACATTAATTATGGTTTTTCCCCATCTCGTGAAAGCCTTTTGCTGATTTAGCCTCGAGTCTGCGAGAGTACGGAGTAGGCAGTTTACTGTCTTTGGTGCTTGTAGCACACATGCAGTGCAGCTTTGGCATCTTTGTACAGATGAATCAAAACACATCTGGTGCAAATGAAAAAAAAAGACTGAACTGACAATTCGTCATGAGAAATCATATTCGCTAAAGTCGCCATAATTCTCTCAAAATAAAGGAAAGAAAACGTTTGCACAAAAGATGCAATTCAAAAGGGTCCCTAAGTAAAGAAGAAAGTCTGCATGCTCAGAAAAGCAAGGTTTTCTGGGGACTCGAAATCTGATCCTCGGCCATATGTGTGTACGTAGAGAATACCAGACGTAGATGCCGAACGGAATGCACGCAGGAAAATTCCTTTCAAGTAAAGTACCATGTGTTTTCTCAAAGAAAGATGGCACAAAAGTTGAGAGACAAAACAAAGGTGTCCTACACCTTGTATTCTAGCTACACGACTAGAGCCCTATCATTTCTAAACAAAACAGCCACGGTTGATCTGAAACATGAGTGAGTGGCAGTGTACATTTTACCACACTGGAGTAATTGGGTAGTATACCTCTATAAGAACATTTTGTTTTGTTTATTTTGATTGTGACGACGAGTAGTGTAAAATTATTGTATTTTTTTACAGGCTTTGCAAAAGTCTATTCATCCGGCAATAATGTTTACATGAATTACAATATGAACATCGGGTTGACCTAACCAAACATGATGGCCAGCCCCTCAAGAAAGAGCATTTGCGAGATTGCGAGCTTCAAAATTAAAGCTCATAAGTATAGGAGGGAACTCTGAAGCGCATCCTCATATCTCATGTGTGTTGGCTTTGTAGCCACCAAAAGTTCTCTGCTTGATATCATCAACAACCACCTTGCAATCTGAAGCAATGTAAAGATGTTGGAGGTAAAGTTCTTCCGCTAATATCAATGCCTCTATCACAACTAGTGCTCTAATAGTTGTAGGATTATTCATTACTCCGTACACAATGGTTGAAGATCTCAAATAATCACGATAAAGAGCACCAACAGCTCCAACTCCCCCATTCATTAACACGACAACATCAACATTAAATTTTACCAAGTTACCAGGAAGCCCCCTAGCACAACGTGAGTACGCCGTGTTTCCATTAAGTCATCCGGGTTCAATTCTCTCCACCTATCTAACAACGAAAATTAGGGGAGAGAAATCCCCCCTTAGCCTCGTTTTTAAAGTTACCCGGGGGTGCTAACCAACGACTCATTGCAATTGTGATAGTTCTTGTACCTGCAGTTTGAGTATTTGAACATCCCTTGTCACAATGTTTCCAGTTTCAAGTATCCCGATTCTTTCAATTAAGTATCTCTAAGTTTTTTGCCCCTAAAAGAAGCACTTCCTCCGTTCCAAAATAAATATCTAAAATAAGACTTAAAATAAGATAAGATAGGCAAATGATCATGAGATACTATAACGCAACTTTTTTTTTTTGAGCCGCTAAAGCTCATTTTACGTCGACATGGCATGTCAAGCAAGCTCCGGCGAATTTCGGCCCATGTTGCGAAAGAGAGAAAGGTAGGCCGCACGCACTCGCATGCGCGGGAAAGGCCCGCCCCGCAATGATGGGTTTTCGTTTTGGCATATATTCCCTCCCTCCCTCCCTCGGCACACAAAAGGCGCCCGTCACCGTCCGAACACTCCCTCCGTCAGCTCACCTCAGCTCAGCTGCAAAAGACACTTAGGGCCTTTAATCCCCAGCCTTTGGCCAGCCTAAACTAATCTGCCATGGCTGCTTTGGCCAAGAGAGACTATGATGAGCGCCTAATAACAAACCTGACCTTTTGTCTTTCGTTCCGACGGGAGAATCCAATGATGCTCCCTCCGTGTGAGATGGCCGTTTTCTTCGAAACGGACGGACGCTTCGTGTAAGGTTGATTCCCATGTGACATCCACACGTACAAAGTGGGTTGCTGGAGCGAGCCATCTCCACAGTTCTACTACTCAAGTGCAGTGTAGCTAGTTCAGTGGGCTGTGGACGTGGTGCCATATGGTAGACATGCACACTGCATCCAGTACCTCGTTTGCACTTAAATTTCTTACTACAAATCATGCTTGAAACTTGAGTCACACTAGAGCTAGACAGCAGATTAGCCAGTACCAGACTAGTATCTATCAGTGGCATGCACTGGGTCACTGGCCGGGAGCAGGGAATGGTGCGGTGTCAGCGGGGGAAGAGAACGTTCTATGCGGTGGGAGATCGTCCCGGCCGGCCGGGGACTCCCCACCGTGTGCCCAAACTTTTTCTGAGCAGCACGGCTGGCTGGGCCGGCCGGCAGGCGGCAGCGCCACCACGCCGTCCTTCCCGGCTCCCGAGACGCCCGCCACCACTCTTCTCCGTAAAGATGACAAAGGAGCAAAAGAACGTGTGGAAAAGAGGAGCTGCACCTTACCCCGGCGGCCTCTTCCCGACGCTTTCTAAAGCTCTTTTGCATGCTCCTTTTTCCTCCTTCCGCCCTGCGGACGGCCCACGGCCGAAATATTCTTCCATTCTTGTTTAACCACAAGATGAAGATCGTCTCGTCGCATGTACATTATGCGAATCGAGCCTTCGAGCTACTCATTTTGGAGTTCGGGCTGTGGAACTCTTGCCTGGCTAGTTTGGTGATTCTTGGTACGGCACGGCTCTGATTTACATGCAGGTCGTTATCACTCTGTTATTTGTTAGAGATCGCAGGACAAGGAGTTGCTGCTAGAGGCATGGATTGACCTTTTTTCAGAAGACGGTCTGAATTAACTAGATGTGTCAAAGTAAATGAACCGCCCTGAAGTTTATCAAAAGAGTATACGCCTTAGTAGGCTGAGAATTAATTAAGACCAACTGATTTTGCAAATTTGGACCATAGTAACTAATTCACCATGTTATGATAATTTTCTATCTGGTGAACAAAATACATATACCCTCTTTCCAAAAACAAAATCATGCTTTTAGTTCAAATTATGAAATGGAGGGAATTGTATTAATAGTATTATTGTCGTGCTCTCATTAATAAAATGGCTATGATGTATATTTTCTTTCATAACATAAAGTCAGACACAAAAAAATTATCGTGATAGAAATAATAAAATTGACACGCATTTAAAATTAAGTTACATGATCTACATAATAAAAATTGCATGGTCTTATAATAAAATTGGCATTCTTTCTTTTCTTTGTCACAACAAAAAATACACATAGAAAATTGCCATGATCGAAATAATAAAATTGCCATGGCAATAAAGAATTACCACGATCTAGATAACAAAAATTTCCATGCTTCTAAAAATAAAACCAACATGCTATACAAACAAGAAGGTGCCAAAGAACAGTATACAAAGTGTTATTGTAGGATAGGACCGGGAACTTAATAAATTAAAAGCGCACCAAAAGACAAAAACGGTAAAATCTCCCGTTGAACATGGCAATTGCCATGCTCGGCTTCTACGCAATAGTTGGAAATTTATAAAAAAATCGCCATAATAAAAATAATGAATTTGTCATTACATTGAAAATAAAACTACCATGATCTAGATAATAAATTGACATGACTAAAACTAGTGAGTTCTTAAAATTGGAAACATGCTGAAAATGGCACTAGTGACCCCCAAAAAAAGACCAATAAACATTTCACAACAGAATTGTCATGTGTGATGGAAAAATATCCCAAAAATTCCATATGAAATGGGTTTGAGTCGTTTGACATGGTTTCTAAGAATTATTTGCCATGATATATATAATTAATTTCCAGGGTATGTACAATTAATTTGCATGGCAAAAACAATATGTAATGTTACATGCAAAATTAATTTACGAGGGGTATGTATGCATGTACAAAATTCTTGCAGCGTGTATATATATTTTTTTATCGTCGTTACAAAGTACAAAAAAGGTACTTAAAATAATTTTAAAAATTAATTTACCATGGTAATGAATTAATTTACATGGAGAATAAGTTTGATTTTTCAGGGGTTGTATACAAAAGGTGGGGGATTTTCCCTTATAAAAAGCAAAAAAAGGGATTTGGCATGATATGCACAGTAAAAATTGCCATAATACTTGCAAAAAACTTATCATGGTACATGTGAAAAAAATAGTTGATAGGGTATGCAGTTAATTTACCGTGGTATGTATAAAATATTTGCCGGTATGTGTACAACTAATCTGCCATGACCCCAAACTACAAAAGTGTCTGAAATAGAAAATGGATTCTGCCATGGTGTATGAATTATTTGTCAGGGGATAAGAAAGTTAATTTGCTAGGTTGTGTGAAATTAATTTGCCATGGCAAAAACATGCAATTTGCTATATACCAAAAGAAATAATATTACCCATTAGATAAGGGGGAGGTTTGCCCTGTATAAGATTTGAGATGGCCAAAAGGAGGCATTTAAAATTATAGAAGAGAAAAAGAAATGGGAAAACTTGTGTATTCCTCTTACACAAAATGCATTGTTTGTGACCCAAGATATGCCTATCGTACAGTTTGCCAAGCTTGTGAACTTAGAATTGCCAAGCAGGGGAAACTTAGGAGAACGAAGGTACAAATGATATGGCAAATTTTAGAGAAATTAGATCTATAGGTCATCCCAAATGCATAACTTGCTTTGGAAAAAAAACGTCATTCCCTCATCCGTGGTGGGCTAAGAGAAGAGCATCCCTATGGATCTAATATTTGCAACCGTGAAATCCAGTAGATCGACCTCGCGCACAAGCAAGGTCGTCTTCCCCTGTCTGTGATGGTCAGAGGGTAGATAGACTCAACCGCCACCCGGTCTCGCGCATAAGCAGCGTGGTCATCCCCTTCTGTGGTGGTCGGAGACGAGATAGGAGTATCCAGCACCCAGGCCTCGAGCACGATGGTAAATATTCGAGTCACAGTGACATCTAAAAGAAGACAAAACCTAATGAGAAACATTTACCATGTGACAAAAATAAGAAACATAAAAAAATCCATAACTTCTGAAACAAATTTCCCTAAAATTGCCATGTCAAAAGAACAATACAATTAAGTTGAAAAATTTACCATGTTTTGGAAATTTAGAAGTTTTGAATTTTGTCATGAGACTATAGGAAACACTATTGAAACATTTTTGCATTGTGTGTATTATGCATTTTTGTTGGAAAAGAAATACAAACCATTGTTCATTTAAGTAGATGCAATTCAAAAATATGCCAGATTTAGAGGAATAAAAGACCTAAAATTTCACATGAGAACAAAAAAATTGATTATCCTACAATTTCCATGTTATGGGAAAAAGGCTATGAATTTGTGAGGGATCGATAGAAGAGACGTCTAGAGAGGGGTGAATAGACTACTTGCAAGAATTAAAACCTAACATTTTCCCAAGTTAATTGGTTGGTAGATTTTAGCAATTATAACAAGTCCAATGCACCCTACACATGCTAGTCAACAAGTATATGGCAGTAGAAAGTACATACAAGCATATGTAAGAGAGTTGAGATAGAAAGATCAAACACAATTGTAGACACGAAGATTTTTCCCATGGTTCCGGTAGGTGACGCTATCGTACATCCACGTTTATGGAGACTTCAACCCATGGAGGGTAACAGTGGCGAGAGTCCATGGAGGGCTCCACCCACGAAGGGTTCCACAAAGAAGCAACCCTGTCTATACCATGATGGCCTACATCCATGGAGTACTAGCCTTACTCAGGGTAGATCTTCACGAAGTAGGCGATCTTCTTGTCCTTACAAACTTTTTGGTCCAACTCCACAACACGAAGTAGGAGGCTCCCAAGAGACACCTAACCAATCTAGGAGGCATCACCCTTCAAAAGGTAATAGGCTCGATAATAACGATGAAATCCTTGCTCTTGTGTTTCAAATGATAGTCTCCTCAACACTCAATCACTCTCTCATAGATTTGGCTTGGGTAGAAGAGATTGATTGGGTGAAAAGCAACTTGGGGAGGCTAGAAATCAAGATCCATATGGTTGGAGTGGATGATCTTGACCTCAACACAAGGCTAGGTGGTTCTCTCTCAGAAATTTGGATATGGGAAGTGTGGGTCTGTTCTGAGTGCTTATCTTGCGAGTGGGATGTGGTGGAGCGGTATATATAGGCATCTCCAAAAATCCAACCGTTACAACATTATGGCCCAACTCGGTGAAACTGAAGTGAAAACTCGGTTGCACGGATTAGTGCAAAATGTGGCAACTTTGGCGTTTTGGTGAGACCGATATATAATTCTCGATGCTACCGATATGAGTGGTCGAGGGCAGTTACACAACTCGATGGCACCGATTCACAATTCTGAGAATAGCGGTTCTTGTGAAAGGGTCACCAGGAAGTTGGTCACTGAAACTCGGTTGCACCAAAGTGAAAGTTGGTAGTACCAAGAAGTGGATTTTGGCTAGGATTTGTGTCTAGGGTTTTGACTCAGTGTAGCCAATATGCAAATGTTGGTGGCAACCATTTTAAGTGGGAGGTTCTAGGGCAGAATCTCTGTGGGAGAGCTTGTGGGTGTTTTTGGTGACTAACACTTGATCATTTTGAGCATTTCATTCACCATTAATACCTCACCCCCTTTTGATAGTATTGGCTTTCTTGTGGACTCAAAGTGATCTCTCACAAAGTAAAATGTAGTCTTCATGCTTGTATCTTGGCCAATCTTGTTCCTTCCTCTTCTTCTTGTTGTTGTTGGGGAATCACCTCACACCCTTTTGGCAACAATCTTTGTGGACTAAACCTGAAATAAACTAGGTATAAATATTAGTCCAAGAGACAATTTATGTTGTCATGAATTATCAAAACCACCAAGGGAGCATATGTGCTTTCAATCTCCCCCTTTTTGGAATTGATGACAACATACAATCAAAGCTTCAAATAAAGATATGCAAAGATATAATGAAGACTTTGAGAAACACATGACTAAAATATGCTTCCCCTAAATGTGTGCAATCCCTTTGAAGGATAGTTGCTTTGGAATGCATGGACACACACATAGTAGAAGGGATATGAAGATACATGTGTATCCTGGCTATATGCATCAAATATGTGTGAATGAGATGTATCCTTGTTCAAGACTTCACTCTTGCAAACAATATGTTCAAGAAGCAAGAGATAATCTTGATCAAAGATATGATGCATATATTTACCTTGAGTTCATGAGCATTCTAATAGTAGAAACACACTTGAGAAAACAATATTAGGAAACACAAGAGTATTCTACAAACCAAAAAATGCAATAGAACTCAACAACACCAAGATGTGGAGAACATATAGAAGATAGTATTCCTTAAGATTGATATGTCTCCAAGATCATTTAGAGCTTTCTCCCCTAAATATGAAATTGTACATCTTCCTATCCCTCTGAATCTTAGAATGTAGATATTGGGAGCAGGTAGGGTGAGACAAGTCTAACATGAGAAGGCAAATAGAATAAAACATATTTTCTTTGTCCTTAAATGATAGAATAAGATTTTGGTATTCTCCCCATGTATACAAGAATAAGCTTTGATGTTATCCCTCTTAATTTTATATCTCCCCCTTTGCATTGAACCTTTGGTATTTCTCCCCTTTTGGCATTAATTTCCAAAAAAAGGTTCATACACAGGGTCAGATAGAGGGATCATTGAGTAAGAAAGGATCCTCGAGAACAATGGTCCTTAAAAGTAGGGATCATAGAATGTAAGGATCATAGAGATCATTTAAGACTAAGGGGTCATTGAAGACCTTTTTCTCCCCCCCTTTTAATAGTTGAAAAGGTTCTTGAAAATTTCTCCCCCTTTGACATAGGGATCCTTGAATAAAGTTTCTCCCCCAACCTTCAAGGTTTTTTTTAATATATAAAGGGTTCCTTGAAGAAATGGAGATTTGCTAATTTTAACACAGAGTATAGAAGATAGAAAAATCGGTGGCTCCGGATTGTGTATGTGTGGCCTATCTGCATAATCGGTGACGCCGAGCTATTCAATTAGGAGGCTCCGAGGCCAAAATAGAAACTCGGCAACTTTTAGAAAGTCTCAAATGATTTGATAAAACTTGCAATGAAATTTCAAATAGATTTACAGAGAAGTTTCAACTAGATGAGGATTGAGTGGTTATAAGAAAGCATGCAAATATTTGATGAACCAAACAAGAGATTACGTCTAGATGATGGTCGATGACTGGGTCACCTACATTAGAGTATATTGACTTAGGAGCCAAGCAAGAATACTTGATCATAGGTCATACTCATATTTAAGCTCAAATGGGGTTACCATTATTCGATTGAGCATTTTTAATGTTTTCATATCACTTGAGTTGCTTTATCTCATGACTTGGAGTAAAGCTTTTTCAATGATATGAGTGTTGGGGAACGTCGCATGGGAAACAAAAAAATTCCTACGCACACGCAAACCTATCCATGGTGATGAGCATCTACGAGAGGGAGAGTGGATCTACGTACCCTTGTAGATCGCTAAGCGGGAAGCGTTAAGAAACGCGGTTGGTGTAGTCGAACTTCTTCGCGATCCAAATCGCCGAGCGTCCCGTGATCCAATCACGAACCGTCCCGCGAACACATCATGATACGTCCCGCGAACTCATCACAATCCATCTCACGATCTTGATCACGATCTGTCCCGCGAACTCATCACGATCCGTTCCGTGATCACATCACGAACCGTCTCGCGATCTCGATCACGGTCCTTCCGATCTAGCGCCGAATGGACGGCACCTCCGCGTTCAGCACACGTGCAGCTTGATGACGATCTCCACCGTCTCGATCCAGCGAGAGGAGGTGGAGAGGAGAGAGAGTTCATCGGCAGCGTGACGGCTCTCCGGTGATGGTGGTGGAGCAATTCTGGCAGGGCTTCGCCTAAGCGCTGCAGAAAACCGATCTAGAGGAGAAACTATGCACCGGTGTAACGGGTAGCACGTGGCCGGAAATTCTGTCCAAAAACCACCCAATCCACTAGTATATATAGGAGGAGAGGAGAGGAGAGGCATCCAAGGCCTTTGGATCGGCCGAAATAGGAGGTGGGAAGCAATCCTACTTCACCTCCAATCCTAGTTGGAGTAGGATTGCCTCCGATTGGCTGATTTTCCACTTTTTGCTTTAGGACTTTCTCTCCTGCGCCATGGGCCTTTGTGGCTGTTTTACCAGCCCACTAAGGGCTGGTTATTATTCTCCCACAGCCCATGGACCTCTTGGCGTCGAAATACACCTCCCGGAGGCCTCCCGGAGGCCTCCCGGCACTCCCAGTACACTACCGGCACTCCCGGTACACTACCGATGAGCCCGAAACTTTTTCGGAAACCAAACTGGGACTTCCTATATATGAATCTTTACCTCCGGACCATTCCGGAGCTCCTCGTGATGTCCGGGATCTCATCCGGGACTCCGAACAAACTTCGGTCACCACCATACATAACTCTACACTACCGAAACGTCACCGAACCTTAAGTGTGCAGACCCTGCGGGTTCGAGAACTATGTAGACATGACCGAGACACCTCTACGGTCAATAACCAATGGAGGGACCTGGACATCCACATTGGTTCCTACATATTCTATGAATATCTTTATCGGTCGAACCTCTATGTCAAGGATTCAGTTAATCCCGTATAACGTTCCCTTTGTTCTTCGGTATGTTACTTGCCCGAGATTCGATCGTCGGTATCTCCATACCTAGTTCAACCTCATTATCGGCAAGTATCTTTACTCGTTCCATAATACAAGATCCCACAACTAACAATTAGTCACATTTCTTGCAAGGCTTATTGTGATGTTGCATTACCGAGTAGGCCCCGAGATACCTCTCCGTCACACGGAGTAACAAATCCCAGTCTCGATCCATGCCAACTCAACAGACACCATCGGAGTGTTGGAAATATGCCCTAGAGGCAATAATAAAATGGTTATTATTGTATTTCCTTGTTCATGATAATTGTCTATTGTTCATGCTATAATTGTGTTAACCGGAAACCATAATACATGTGTGAATACATAGACCACAACATGTCCCTAGTGAGCCTCTAGTTGACTAGCTCGTTGATCAATAGATGGTTACGGTTTCATGGCCATGGACATTGGATGTCGTTGATAACGGGATCACATCATTAGGAGAATGATGTGATGGACAAGACCCAATCCTAAGCATAGCACAAAGATCGTGTAGTTCGTTTGCTAAAGCTTTTCAATGTCAAGTGTCATTTCCTTAGACCATGAGATTGTGTAACTCCCGGATACCGTAGGAATACTTTGGGTGTGCCAAACGTCACAACGTAACTGGGTGGCTATAAAGGTACGCTACGGGTATCTCCGAAAGTATCTGTTGGGTTGGCACGAATCGAGACTGGGATTTGTCACTCCGTGTGATGGAGAGGTATCTCTGGGCCCACTCGGTAAGACATCATCATAATGAGCTCAATGTGACTAAGGAGTTAGCCACGGGATGATGTATTACGGAACGAGTAAAGAGACTTGCCAGTAACGAGATTGAACAAGGTATGGGGATACCGACGATCGAATCTCGGGCAAGTATCATACCGATAGACAAAGGGAATTGTATACGGGATTGATTGAATCCTTGACATCGTGGTTCATCCGATGAGATCATCGTGGAGTACGTGGGAGCCAACATGGGTATCCAGATCCCGCTGTTGGTTATTGACCGGAGAGGTGTCTCGGTCATGTCTACGTGTCTCCCGAACCCGTAGGGTCTACACACTTAAGGTTCGATGACGCTAGGGTTATAGGGAAAAGGTATACGTGATTACCGAAGGTTGTTCGGAGTCCCGGATGAGATCCCGGACGTCACGAGGAGCTCCGGAATGGTCCGGAGGTAAAGATTGATATATAGGAAGTCCAGTTTTGGTCACCGGAAAGTTTTCGGGCTCATCGGTAGTGTACCGGGAGTGCCGGGAGGGTGCCGGAGGACCCCCGGGAGGGGTGTGACGACCAAAGGACCACATGGGCTGTTAGATAAAGTGTGCCAGCCCTTATTGGGCTGGGCAAGACTTTTGCTAAAGGCCCATGCGGCTGGAGATAAGGAGATAAGGCAAAAAGGATTTAAAAGGAGGAGATCCACCTCCCTTGTGGGAGGTGGACTCTCCCTTTAATTCGGCCGGCCATCTCCTCTTTGGAGTAGAGGCCAAGCCAGCCCTCCACGTCCCTCCTCCTATATATACTTGAGGTTTTGGATGTTTTGAGACAAGATTTGATCTCTCTCTCTCACGGCGAAGCCCTACCTCTCTTCTTCCTCCTCCGCAGCGCTTAGGCGAAGCCCTGTCGGAATACCTTGCTACTCCACCACCACCACGCCGTCGTGCTGCTGTTGGAGCCCTTCCCCAACCTCTCCTTCCTCCTTGCTGGATCAAGGTGTTGGAGACGTCACCGGGCTGCACGTGTGTTGAACGCGGAGGTGCCGTCCGTTCGGCACTTGATCGGATCTACCGCGATCTGAATCGCTGCGAGTACGACTCCATCAACCGCGTTCTTGTAACGCTTCCGCTTAGCGATCTTCAAAGGTATGAAGATGCAATCTCTCCCCTCTCGTTGCTGGTTTCTCCATAGATAGATCTTGGTGAACGTAGGAAAATTTTGATTTACTACTACGTCTCCCAACAGTGGCATCAGAGCTAGGTCTATGCGTAGAATCTATGCACGAGTAGAACACAAAGCAGTTGTGGGCGTCGAGTTTGTTAATTTGCTTGCCGCTACTAGTCTTATCTTGATTCGGCGGTATTGTGGGATGAAGCGGCCCGGACCAACTTTACACGTACGCTTACGTGAGACCGGTTCCACCGCCTGACATGCACTAGATGCATAAGGTGGCTAGCGGGTGCCTGTCTCTCCTACCTTAGTCGGATCGGATTCGATGAAAAGGGTCCTTATGAAGGGTAAATAGCAATTGGCAAATCACGTTGTGGTGTTGACGTAGGTAAGAAACGTTCTTGCTAGTAACCTATAGCAGCCACGTAAAAACTTGCAACTACAAATTAGAGGACGTCTAACTTGTTTTTGCAGCATGTGCCTTGTGATGTGATATGGCCAAAAGGATGTGATGTGATGCATTGTGATGTATGAGATTGATCATGTTCTTGTAATAGGGTTCACGACTTGCATGTCGATGACTATGACAACCGGCAGGAGCCATAGGAGTTGTCTTATATTATTGTATGACCTGCGTGTCAATCATAAACGCCATGTAATTACTTTACTTTATTGCTAAACGTTAGCTGTAGTAGTAGAAGTAATAGTTGGCGAGACAACTTCATGAAGACACATTGATGGAGATCATGATGATGGAGATCATGGTGTCGTGCCGGTGACAGTGATGATCATGGTGCCCCGAAGATGGAGATCGAAGGAGCAAGATGATATTGGCCATATCATGTCACTATATTGATTGCATGTGATGTTTATCATGTTTACATCTTATTTGCATAGAACGACGGTAGTAAATAAGATGATCTCTCAATAAAATTTCAAGAAAGGTGTTCACCCTAACTGTGCACCGTTGCTAAGGATCGTCGTTCCGAAGCACCACGTGATGATCGGGTGTGATAGGTTCTAACGTTCGCATACAACGGGTGTAAGCCAGATTTACACATGCGAAACACTTAGGTTGACTTGACGAGCCTAGCATGTACAGACATGGCCTCGGAACACGGAAGACCGAAAGGTCGAACATGAGTCGTATAGAAGATACGATCAACATAGAGATGTTCACCATGGATGACTAGTCCGTCTCACGTGATGATCGGACACGGGCTAGTTGACATGGATCATGTATCACTTGGAAGACTAGAGAGATATCTATCTAAGTGGGAGTTCATTAATAATTTGATTAAGTGAACTTAATTATCATGAACTTAGTCTAAAAATGTCCTTGCAAATTATGTCGTAGATAGCTCGCGCTGTAGCTCCACAGTTTTATTGATACAATCCTAGAGAAAAGTAAGTTGAAAGTTGATGGTAGCAATAATGCGGACAGGGTCCGTGATCTGAGGATTGTCCTCATTGCTGCACAGAAAGCTTATGTTTTTGATGTACCGCTAACTGCACCACTCCCTCAAGTGTTGTCTGTAGATGTTGTGAACATATGACAGGCACTTTTTGGTGACTACGTGATAGTTCAATGCGTCATGCATTACGGCTCAGAATTGAGGCTCCAAAACGTTTTGAACGTCACGGAACATATGAGATGTTCTAGGAGCTGAGATTGTGATCTCAGGCTCGTGCCTATGTTGAGAGGTATGAGACCTCCAACAAGATTCTTTGTCTGCAAGATAAAGGAGAATAGCTCAATCGGTGAGCGTGTGCTCAGATTGTCTGGGTGCTACAATCACTTGAATCAAGTGGGAGTTAATCTTCCAGATGAGATAGTGATTAAAGCAGTTCTCCAAGTCACTGCCACCAAGCTACTAGAGCTTCGTGATGAACTATAACATGCCAGGGATGGATAAGATGATCCCTGAGTTGTTCGTGATGTTTGACACCACGAAGGTAGAAATCAAGAAGGAGCATCAAGTGTTGATGGTTAAGTGAAACCACTAGTTTCAAAAGGGGCAAGGGCAAGAAGGGAAAACTTCGAGAATGGCAAGCCAGTTGTTGCTCTAGTGAAGAAATCCAAGGTTGAGCCCGAACCCGAGACTAAGTGCTTCTGTTATGAGGAGAATGTTCGCTGAAGCGGAAAAACCCTAGATGCTTGGTAGATAAGAAGGCTGGTAATGTCGATGGAAGTATATTTGATATACGTGTTAGTGATGTGTACCTTGCTGGTACTCCTAGTAGCACCTGGGTATTGGATACCGGTTCGGTTGCTAAGTGTTAGCAACTCGAAATAAAAGCTACAGAATAAATGGAGACTAGCTAGGTGAAAGGTGACGATGTGTGTTGGAAGTATTTCCAAGATTGATGTGATCACCATCGCACGCTCTCTCTACCTTCGGGATTTGTGATAAACCTAAATAAATGTTATTTGGTGTTTGCGTTGAGCATGAACGTGATTAGATCATGATTAGTGCGATACGGTTATTCATATAAGTTAGAGAATAATGGTTATTCTGTTTACATGGATAATGCCTTTAATGGTCATGCACCCACTCGGAATGGTTTATCGAATCATGATCGTAGTAGTACACATGTTCATAACGTTGGTACCAAAAGATACAAAGTTAATAATGATAGTACCACATGCTTGTGGCACTGCCACGTAATGTCATATTGGTATAAATCGCATGAAGAAACTCCATGATGATGGATTTTTTGACTCACTCGATTTCGAATCGGTTGAGACATGCGAGCCATGCCTCTTGGGCAAGATGACTGAGACCCTGTCATCCAATATGATGGAGCGGGCAAGTGGCTTATTGGAATTAATACATGTTGATGTATGTGGTCCAATGAGTGTTGAAACACAGAGTGGATATCGTTGTTTTTCTTTACCTTCACTGATGATTTGAGTAAATATGGGGATATTTACTTAATGAAACACGAATCTGAAATGTTTGAAAGGTTCAAGGAGTTTCAGAGTGAAGTTAAAGATCATCGTGACAAGAAGATAAATGTCTATGATATGATCATGGAGGTGAATATCTAAGTTACGAGTTTGGTATGCAATTTTAGACAATGTGGAAATTGTTTCACAGCTCACGCCTCCTGGAACACCATAGTGTGATGGTGTGTTCGAACGTCGTAGTCGTGCTCTATTGGATATAGTGAGTACTATGATGTCTCTTATCGTTTTACCACTATCATTATGGGGTTATGCATTAAAGACAAATCCATTCACTTTAACAGGGCACCATCTAAGTCTGTTGAGATGACACCGTGAGAATTATGGTTTGATAGAAGCCTAAGTTGTCATTTCTTAATGTTTGGGGCTGCGACGCTTATGTGAAAATGGGTTTTTCACCTAGCGAGCTCGAACCCAAAGTAGACAAATGCATCTTCATAGAATACCCTAATGAGACATTGGGTATACCTTCTATCTCAGATCCAAGCGCAAAATGTATTTGTAGCACGGGTCCTTTCTTGAGAAAGAGTTTCTCTCGAAAGAATTGAGTGGGAGGAAGATAGAACTTGATAAGGTTGTTGAACCTTTGTTTCATCCAGAGAATAGCGCAACACAGAAAGATGTTTCTGTAGAGCCTACTCAGTTGAAAAGGAAGTTAATGATGATGATCATGAAGCTTCGGATCAAGTCACTATCGAACCTCGTAGGTCGACAAGGACGCGTACTGCTCCTGAGTAGTACGACAACCCTGTCTTGGAAATCATGTTGTTGGACAACGATGAACCTACGAACTATGGAGAAGCGATGGTGGGCCCGGATTCCAACAAATGGCTAGGAGCCATGAAATCCGAGAAAGGATCCATGTATGAAAACCAAGTATGGACTTTGGTAGACTTGCCTGTTGAATGGCGGGTCATTGAGTACAAATGGACCTTTGAAATAATCATAGACGCTAATAGTGAAATGTCACCGTTTATAAAGCTCGACTTGTCGCAAAGAAGTTTCCGCCAAGTTCAAGGAGTTGACTGCGATGAGATTGTCTCATCTGTAGCGATGCTAAAAGTCTATTAAAATTTTGTTAGCAGTTGCTGCATTTTTCGATTATGAAATCTGGCAGATGGATGACAAAACAAGGTTTCCGTAATGGTTTCTGTGAGGAAGAGTTGTATGTGATACAACCAGAAGGTTTTGTCAATCCTAAGGATGCTAATAATATGCAAACTCCAGCGATCCTTCTATGGACTGGAGCAAGCATCTCGGAGTTGGAATATATGCTTTGATGAGGTGATCAAAGTGTTTAAGTTTATACAATGTTTATGAGAAACTTGTATTTGCAAGAAAGTGAGTGGGAGCACTATGGAATTTCTTATAAGAATATGTAGTTGACATATTATTGATCGGAAATGATGTAGAATTTCTGGAAGAGCATGAAGGGTTGTTTGAAAAGTTTTTTTTTCAAAGGAAGACCCAGATAAAGCTACTATTTTATTAAGCATCAAGATCTATAGGGATAGATCTATTCGCTTGATAAGTTTTTTCGACGAAGACATACCTTGACAAGTTTTTGAAGGAGTTCAAAATAGATGGGTCAAAGAAGGAGTTCTTGACTGTATTGTAAGGTGTGAAATTGAGTAAGACTCAATACCCGACCACGGCAGAAGATAAAGAAGAGATGAGTGTCATCTCCTATGCTTTAGCCATAGGCTCTATATAGTATGCCATGCTGTGTGCCGCACCTGTGTGTGCCTTGCCATGAGTCTGTCAAGGGGTACAAGAGTAATCCAAGAGTGGATCACTAGACAGCGGTCAAAGTTAGCCTTAGTAACTTGAGAACTAAGGAAATATTTCTCGATTATGGAGGTGATAAAGAGTTCATCGTAAAGGGTTACGATGATGCAAGCTTTAACTCCAATCCGGATGACTCTTAGTAGAAATCTGGCTATGTATAGTGGAGCAGCCATTTGGAATAGCTCCAAGTGGAGCGTGGGAGCAGTATCTACAAATATGAAATGGAAAGTTTGCAAAGGTACACACGGATCTGAATGTCGCAGACCCGCTGACTAAAAACCTCTTTCACGAGCAGAACATGAACAAACCCCAGAACTTATTGGGTGTTAATCACATGATGATATGATCACATGGTGATGTAAGTGTTAATCACATGGTGATGTGAACTAGATTATTGACTCTAGTGCAAGTGGGAGACTGTTGGAAATATGCCCTAGAGGCAATAATAAAATGGTTATTATTGTATTTCCTTGTTCATGATAATTGTCTATTGTTCATGCTATAATTGTGTTAACCGGAAACCATAATACATGTGTGAATACATAGACCACAACATGTCCCTAGTGAGCCTCTAGTTGACTAGCTCGTTGATCAATAGATGGTTACGGTTTCATGGCCATGGACATTGGATGTCGTTGATAACGGGATCACATCATTAGGAGAATGATGTGATGGACAAGACCCAATCCTAAGCATAGCACAAAGATCGTGTAGTTCGTTTGCTAAAGCTTTTCAATGTCAAGTGTCATTTCCTTAGACCATGAGATTGTGTAACTCCCGGATACCGTAGGAATACTTTGGGTGTGCCAAACGTCACAACGTAACTGGGTGGCTATAAAGGTACGCTACGGGTATCTCCGAAAGTATCTGTTGGGTTGGCACGAATCGAGACTGGGATTTGTCACTCCGTGTGATGGAGAGGTATCTCTGGGCCCACTCGGTAAGACATCATCATAATGAGCTCAATGTGACTAAGGAGTTAGCCACGGGATGATGTATTACGGAACGAGTAAAGAGACTTGCCAGTAACGAGATTGAACAAGGTATGGGGATACCGACGATCGAATCTCGGGCAAGTATCATACCGATAGACAAAGGGAATTGTATACGGGATTGATTGAATCCTTGACATCGTGGTTCATCCGATGAGATCATCGTGGAGTACGTGGGAGCCAACATGGGTATCCAGATCCCGCTGTTGGTTATTGACCGGAGAGGTGTCTCGGTCATGTCTACGTGTCTCCCGAACCCGTAGGGTCTACACACTTAAGGTTCGATGACGCTAGGGTTATAGGGAAAAGGTATACGTGATTACCGAAGGTTGTTCGGAGTCCCGGATGAGATCCCGGACGTCACGAGGAGCTCCGAAATTGTCCGGAGGTAAAGATTGATATATAGGAAGTCCAGTTTTGGTCACCGGAAAGTTTTCGGCCTCATCGGTAGTGTACCAGGAGTGCCGGGAGGGTGCCGGAGGACCCCCGGGAGGGGTGTGACGACCAAAGGACCACATGGGCTGTTAGATAAAGTGTGCCAGCCCTTATTGGGCTGGGCAAGACTTTTGCTAAAGGCCCATGCGGCTGGAGATAAGGAGATAAGGCAAAAAGGATTTAAAAGGAGGAGATCCACCTCCCTTGTGGGAGGTGGACTCTCCCTTTAATTCGGCCGGCCATCTCCTCTTTGGAGTAGAGGCCAAGCCAGCCCTCCACGTCCCTCCTCCTATATATACTTGAGGTTTTGGATGTTTTGAGACAAGATTTGATCTCTCTCTCTCACGGCGAAGCCCTACCTCTCTTCTTCCTCCTCCGCAGCGCTTAGGCGAAGCCCTGTCGGAATACCTTGCTACTCCACCACCACCACGCCGTCGTGCTGATGTTGGAGCCCTTCCCCAACCTCTCCTTCCTCCTTGCTGGATCAAGGTGTTGGAGACGTCACCGGGCTGCACGTGTGTTGAACGCGGAGGTGCCGTCCGTTCGGCACTTGATCGGATCTACCGCGATCTGAATCGCTGCGAGTACGACTCCATCAACCGCGTTCTTGTAACGCTTCCGCTTAGCGATCTTCAAAGGTATGAAGATGCAATCTCTCCCCTCTCGTTTCTGGTTTCTCCATAGATAGATCTTGGTGAACGTAGGAAAATTTTGATTTACTACTACGTCTCCCAACACGGAGATACCTGTAGAGCACCTTTATAGTCACCCAGTTATGTTGCGATGTTTGATACACACAAGGCACTCCTCCGATATCTGTGAGTTGCATGATCTCATGGTCATAGGAACATATACTTGACATACAGAAAACAGTAGCAATAAACTGACACGATCATATGCTATGTTTGTAGTTTGGGTCTTATCCATCACATCATTCTCCTAATGATGTGATCCCGTTATCAAATGACATCTCATGTCCATGGCTAGGAAACCTTAACCATCCTTTGATCAACGAGCTAGTCCATTAGAGGCATACTAGGGACATGGTTTTGTCTATGTATCCACACATGCATTTAAGTCTCCAATCAATACAATTATAGCATGGATAATAAACGATTATCATGAACAAGGAAATATGATAATAACTAATTTATTATTGCCTCTAGGGCATATTTCCAACAATGAGCACATACCTTTGAGTGATGTTGATGACATAGCATTTAGGAGAACTTGTTGTGGATGCTCAAAGTTGATGAAGATCGTTTTGAGTTGAGAGAAATCCTTGATCGTTTTGGTTCTCTTTTCACCTACATGGGTTAGTCATGTAAGGAAGAACATGATATATCCAAATGACATGATACCAATTGTGAATTATAAATTGTGATATTATCAAATATATGTCAAGTATATGGTTTGTGTTGTATTCTTCCTTTCATCATCAAAGAAAGGTTGTGGGTACTTGTTCATGACAAGATTGCTTGTGATATAAGTTGAAGGCAATCTTGTGGAGTGTAGTTCTTCCAAGTACCTACAAAAGGTTAGTTGTGATACAAGGGAGCATATATTTCCAAGATATAAGATAGTATGTCAACAGTATCAAGGAAGTATCATGTAAGGTCATGCCCTTGCATGCAACCGAGTGAGTCTAGCTAAAGTTTGAAGAATCAATGATGGTCAACTCACTCCTCAAGTGACAAAATATTTTCTCATCAAGTGGCTTAGTAAAGATATCGGCCAATTGTTTGTTAGTACAAACATGCTTGAGATTGATATCTCCTTTGGCAACATGATCATGCATGAAATGATGTCGAACTTGAATATGCTTAGTTCGAGAGTATTGCACGGGATTATGAGAAATTTTGAATGCACTCTCATTGTCACATAACAATGGTACATGTTTCACATGTATTCCATAATCCTTAAGAGTTTGAGTCATCCATAGCAATTGAGCACAACATGATCCAGCGACAATGTATTCCGCTTCAGCGGTAGATAGAGATACCGAGTTTTTTTTCTTGGATGACCAAGACACAAGAGATCTACCAAGAAATTGACCTATACCTAAGGTGGATTTTCTATCAACTTTGTCTCCTGCATAGCCCAAGTCGGAATAGCCAACAAGGTTAAAAGAAGATCCCTTGGGATACCAAATGCCAAAGTTTGGTGTATGTATCAAGTATCTCACAAATCTTTTCATAGCCTTAAGATGACACTCTTTAGGAGTAGCTAGATATCTAGCACACATGCACACACTAAGCATGATATCGGGACGGGAGGCACATAGATATAGCAATGAACCGATCATTGATCGATAAACCTTTTGATCAACCAGTTTGTCCTCCTTGGTAAGATCAACATGTCCACTAGTAGGCATAAGGGTTTTCATACCTTTACACTCTTGCATGTTGAACTTCTTGATAAAGTCCTTGGTGTAGTTGGTTTGAGAGATGAATGTTCCTTCTCTCGTTTGCTTGATTTTCAAACCAAGGAAAATTTCAGCTCACACATCATGGACATCTCATACTTCTCAGACATGAACCTTCCAAACTTCTCACTAAATTGTGGGTTAGTAGATCCAAAGATAATATCATCCACATATATTTGGCACACAAATAATACACCATTAAATCTCTTAGTGAATAAGGTTGCGTCAATTTTACCAATCTTAAAACTCTTTTCAAGTAGAAACTTCGTTAGACATTTATACCAAGTACGAGGGGCTTGCTTAAGTCCATAAAGAGCTTTACGAAGCTTGTAAACATGGTTGGGTTTCTTAGGATTCACAAAACCGGTGGTTGCTTAACATAGACTTCTTCCTCAATTTCCCAGTTTCGAAATGCACTTTTAATATCCATTTGGTAAATAGTGATGTCATGGTGATTCGCATAAGTAAGTAATATACGAATAGCTTCAAGTCTAGAAACCGGGGCATAGGTCTCATCGTAGTCCATACCTTCGACTTGCGTGTAGCCTTGCGCCATGATGCATGCCTTGTTGCGAACGACTTGACCATCTTCGTCTTGCTTGTTTTGAAACACCCATTTGGTTCCGATGATGTTTTGCTCATCTTTGGGATTTTCCACAAGTGTCCACACTTTGTTCCTCTCGAAGTTGTGAAGCTCTTCATGCATAGCATTCACCCAATCCGGGTCTTCAAGCGCTTCTTCTACCTTCATAGGATCAACACTAGAGATGAATGAGTAGTGTTCACAAAAGTTAGCTAAGCGGGTTTTAGAGCAAGTGATTCTCCCGGTTTGAATGTCACCGAAGATTTGCTCTTAGGGATGATTCTTGTTCACTCTTGCTCGAACTCGAGGTAGATTTTTCTTTTTGGATGGTGGAGCTTCCTCGTCATCATCTTCTTCTTCATTGTTGTTGTTCAAGGTGTCATATCCTTGATGTGGTGGTGAAGGAGGTTGAGGTGGATCATCATTATGTACTTCTTCCTCTCCTCTTCATCTTGTCGTGTACCACTTGTGGATGCTTCCATGTCGTGTTGAGGTTCGCCTTGACGCGAAGTAGGAGCTTCCACTTGGGTCTATGAGGTAATTTACTTCACCTCCATGGGACGAATCTTGCCATACACAAGTCTTGGATAGCTTCTGGAGGTTCCTTATCTCCTACATCATTTGGCAATTGTTCGACTTGCGAACCATTAGATTCATCAAACTTCACATCTACCGTCTCTTCAAATTTTTGAGTGAAGTTATTGTAGACACGGTAAGTGTGAGAGTTTGATCCATAACCGAGTAGGAAACCTTCATGAGATTTAGGAGCAAATTTAGAACGACGATGCTTATCGAGAATGTAACACTTGGAGCCGAATACCCAAAAGTATCCAACTTGGGACTTGTTATCGGTGAGTATCTCATATGCCATTTTACCGAGAAGCTTGTGAAGATAGAGTCGGTGTGTGACATGACAAGTTGTTTCCATGGCTTCCGCCCAAAAGTGGCTTGGCATCTTGTATTCATCAAGCATCGTTCTTGCCATCTCAATAAGAGTTCGGTTCTTCCTCTCAACGACTCCATTTTGTTGAGGTGTGTACATAGCCAAGAACTCATGTAGAATCCCTTCTTCATCAAGAAAGGTGTCCATATTTGTGTTCTTGAACTACGATCCGTTGTCGCTCTGAACTTTCCTGATCTTCACCTCAAACTGATTTTGAGCTTTGCGAGCAATGTTCTTGAAGATCTTTTGCACCTGTGACTTATCATCAAGAAAGAACCACCCATGTAAATCTGGAAAAATCATCAACTATAAATATACCAAGAGAATTTCCATCGAGGTTTTCGTAAGCATTGGGACCAAAAATATCTATATGAAACAACTCGAGTGGTCTTCTAGTAGTCATGATATTATTTACAGGATGACTTCCACCTACTTGTTTTCCGGCTTGACAAGCACTAAAGTCTATCTTTGTCAAAGATAACATCTTTAACACCAAGTATATGATCACCTTTGATGAGCTTGTCTAGATTACACATACCAACATGTCCTAGCCTTCTATGATAAAGCCAACCTTTAGAAGATTTTGCAATAAGACAAGTGCGAGGTTTGGATCTCTTAGTAAAATCAACAATGTATAGATCACCTATACGAAAACCGGTAAAGACCATGCTATGATTGTCTTGACGAAACACTTGGCAATCTATTTTGGTAAATATCACATTAAAACTAAAGTCGACAAATCTAGATACAGAAAGAAGATTCTAGCCAAGAGATTCAACAAGCATGACATTTTGAATAGAGCTATCATGAGATATGGCCACCTTACCGATACCAAGTACCTTACCCTTAGAGTTGTCTCCAAAGGTTACGTACCTTCGCGGTCTCTCTATCTTCGGTCATGTGATCGGTCCATCCACTATCGATAATCCATTCCTTTCCTCTGGCCATGTAGTCTTTGAAGTTTTCCATGAGACTTAGACTCTTCATAGTCTTCTCACACTCGATAACGAATAACTCATCTTCTTCATAGTAGCCATGTTCCACAATGTCATCATCAAGTGGGATATCCTCATTATAAGAGGCAAGAGATTCATTAGGGTTGTGATAGTGGCAATGTGTTGGAATATGTCCTAGAGGCAATAATAAAATGGTTATTATTATATTTCCTTGTTCATGATATCATTTATTATCCATGATATAATTGTATTAATTGGAAACACATTGCATGTGTGGATACATAGACAACAATGTGTCCCTAGTATGCCTTTAGTAGACTAGCTCGTTGATCAAAGATGGTCAAGGTTTCCTAGCCATTAACATGAGATGTCATTTGATAACGGGGTCACATCATTGGGAGAATGATGTGATGGACAAGACCCAAACTATAAACATAGCATATGATCGTGTCAGTTTGTTGCTACAGTTTTCTGCATGTCAAGTATTTGTTCCTATGACCATGAGATCATGCTACTCACTGACACCGAAGGAGTACCTTGTGTGTATCAAACGTCGCAACGTTACTGGGTGACCGTAAAGGTGCTCTACAGGTATCTCTGAGGGTGTCCGTTAAGGGAGTCCTGTATTAGAGGGTCCTCAGATAGTCGACCTGTTGTGTACGGGCTGGACTGTACGGACTACTCGCCAAACACTAGATGACCTGAAAGCCCAGTTACCAGGATGGAAGCTTCGAGGACCATGGCCTGCACTCCACGTCTGATGTAGTAAATAGGCATGTTTATCTCTTCGGCATGTAACCGACCATGTGTAAACCCTACGCCTCCTCGGCATCTATATAAGCCGGAGGGTTTTAGGGTATAGAAACAGAACAACTCATCTAGGGTTAGACATACGATCTCGAGGTAGATCAAATCTGTAACCTCTTCCTGTTGGGGAACGTTGCATGGGAAACAAAAATTTCCTAGGCACATGCAAGATCTATCCATGGTGATGAGCATCTACGAGAGGGAGAGTGGATCTACTTACCCTTGTAGATCGCTAGGTGGGAAGCGTTAACAAACGCGGTTGATATAGTCGAACGTGTTTGCGATCCAAATCGCCGAGCGTCCCGCGATCCAATCACGATCCGTCCCGATCAAGCACCGAACGGACGGCACCTCCGCGTTCAGCACACGTACAACTTGATGACGATCTCCGCCTTCCTGATCCAGCAAGAGGGAGCGGAGAGGTAGACGAGTTCTCCAGTAGTGTGACGGCGCTGCGGCGATGGTGGTGGAGTAATCTCAGCAGAGCTTCTCCTAAGCATAGTTGAAACCGATCTAGAGGAGAAACTACGAACTAGACGGTAGGGTTGCACGTGGCTGAAAATCTTGTGCCAAAAGCTTAAAACCCTCTAGTATATATAGAGGAGAGGAGGAGGAGGATTGGCGCAAGGGCCATCCCTTCTAGGCTTCGGCCGAAGTGGAGAGGAGGAGTCCTCCTCCTCCACTCCTAGTAGGATTAGGACTCCTTCCTTATTTCCACCCTTTTTGTCTTTTTCCACCTTTTCCACTCAGGAATCTCTTCCCAGCCGCATGGGCCTTGCGTGGGACTTTGGTCAGCCCACTAAGGGCTGGTATTAGTCCTCCCACAACCCATGTAGCCTTTTGGGTCGAAATACCTCTCCTGATGGTCCCCCGGTACACTCTCGGCACTCCCGGTAAACTACCGATGAGCCCGAAACTTTTCCGGCAACCAAAATAGGACTTCCTATATATCAATATTTACCTCCGGAGCTCCTCGTGACGTCCGGGATCTCATCCGGGACTCCGAACAACCTTCGGTCAACACCATGCACAACTCTATACTACCGAAACATCACTGAACCTTAAGTGTGCAGACCCTGCGGGTTCGAGAACTATGTAGACATGACCGAGACACCTCTATGGTCATTAACCAATAGCGGGACCTAGATGCCCATATTGGTTCCTACATATTCTACGAAGATCTTTATTGGTCGAACCTCTATTCAAGGATTCAGTTAATCTCGTATTATGTTTCCTTTGTTCTTCGGTATGTTACTTGCCCGAGATTCGGTCGTCGGTATCTCCATACCTAGTTCAACCTCGTTACCGGCAAGTCTCTTTACTCATTTCGTAATACAAGATCCCGTGACTAACACATATTCACATTTCTTGCAAGGCTTATTGTGATGTTGTATTACCGAGTGGGCCCTGAGATACCTCTCCGTCACACGGAGTAACAAATCCCAGTCTTGATCCATGCCAACCCAACAGACACCCTCGGAGATACCTATAGAGCATCTTTATAGTCACCCAGTTACATTGCGGCGTTTGATACACACAAGGCACTCCTCCGGTGTCCGTGAGTTGCATGATCTCATGGTCATAGGAACATATACTTGACATGCAGAAAACTGTAGCAATAAACTCACACGATCATATGCTACGTTTATAGTTTGGGTCTTGTCCATCCCATCATTCTCCTAATGATGTGATCCCGTTATCAAATGACATCACATGTCAATGTCTAGGAAACCTTGACCATCTTTGATCAACGAGCTAGTTCACTAGAGGCATACTAGGGACAAAGTGTTTTCTATTTATCCACACATGCAATGTGTTTCCAATCAATACAATTATAGCATGAATAATAAACAATTATCATGAACAAGGAAATACAATAATAAACACTTTATTTATTGCCTCTAGGGCATATTTCCAACAGTCTCCCACTTGCACTAGAGTCAATAATCTAGTTCACATCACTATGTGATTTACATTGTAATGAATCGAACACCCATGCAGTTCTGGTGTTGATCATGTTTAGCCCTTGGAAGAGGTTTAGTTAACTGGTCTACAACATTTAGTTCTGTGTGCACTTTGCAAATATTTATGTCCTTCTCCTCGATGTAATCACGGATGGAATTGGAGCGTCACTTTATGTGTCTGATCCTCTTGTGAAACCTTGGTTCCTTGGCCAGAGCAATGGCACGAGTGTTTCCACAGAACAGAGTCATTGGATTCATTATACTGGGCACTACTCCAAGATTTGTCATGAACTGCTTCATCCAGACACCTTCCTTCGCTGCCTCCGAGGCTGCGATGTACTCCGCCTCGCATGTAGAATCGGCTACCACGCTTTGCTTGGAACTGCGCCAGCTTACCGCTCTCCCGTTGAGAATAAATACGTATCCGGTTTGCGACTTAGAGTCATCCGGATCAGCGTCAAAGCTTGCATCGACGTAACCCTTTACAACGAGCTCTTCATCATCTCCATAAACGAGAAACATCTCCTTAGTCCTTTTCAGGTACTTAAGGATATTCTTGACCACCGTCTAGTGCTCCATTCCAGGATCACTTTGAAACCTTCCGGCCATACTTATGGCAAGGCTGACATCGGGTCTTGTGCACTTCATTGCATACATGATAGAGCCTATGGCTGAAGCATAGGGGATGACACTCATCTTCTGTCTAGCTTCTGTAGTCACTGGGCATTGAGTTTTACTCAACTTCACACCTTGTAACACAGGCAAGAACCCCTTCTTGGACTGATCCATTTTGAACTTCTTCAAAACTTTATCAAGGTATGTGCTGTGTGAAAGTGCTATTAAGCATCTCGATCTATCTCTATAGATCTTAATGCCTAATATGAAAGCAGCTTCTCCTAGGTCGTTCATTGAAAAACTCCAAGACAGGGTTGCCATACCACTCAGGAACAGTACGCGCCCTTGTCGACCTACGAGGTTCAATAGTAACTTGATCTGAAACTTCTTGATCATCATCATTAACTTCCTCTTCAACTGTCCTAGGCTCCACAGAAACATCTTTCTGTGCTATGCTACTCTATTTTCCTCTATTTTCCTCCCACTCAATTCTGTCGAGAGAAACTCTTTCTCAAGAAATGTTTCGTTCTTAGCGACAAACACTTTGCCTTCGGATCTGAGATAGAAGGTATAACCCAATTGTCTCTTTCAGGTATCCTATGAAGACGCATTTCTCCGCTTTGGGTTCCAGCTTTTCAGGCTGAAGCTTTTTGACATAAGAATCACATCCCCAAACTTTAAGAAACGACAAGTTTGGCCTCTTGCCAACCCATAGTTCATATGGCGTCATCTCAACGGATTTCGATGGTGCCCTATTTAAAGTGAATGCAGCTGTCTCTAATGCATAACCCCAAAACGATAGTGGAAAATCAGCAAGAGACATCATAGAACGCACCATATCTAATAAGGTTTGATTACGACGTTTGGACACACCATTACGCTGTGGTGTTCGAGGCGGTGTCAACTATGAAACAATTCCACACTGTCTTAAGTGACTGCCAAACTCATAACTCAGATATTCACCTCCTCGATCAGATCACAGGAATTTAATCTTGTTGTTACGATGATTCTCAACTTCACTCTGAAATTGCTTGAAATTTTCAAACGTTTTAGATTTGTGTTTCATTAACTAAATATACCCATATCTACTTAAGTCATCAGTGAAGGTGAGAAAATAACGATCTCCACCACGCGCTGCAACATTCATTGGACCGCACACATCGGTATGTATGATTTCCAACAAGTCACTTGCCTGTTCAATTGTTCCAGAGAACGGCGTTTTAGTCATCTTGCCCATGAGGCATGGTTCACATGTGTCAAGTGATTCAAAATCAAGTGACTCCAAAAGTCCATCAGCATGGAGCTTCCTCATGTGTTTTACACCAATATGACCCAAACGGCAGTGCCACAAGAAAGTGGTACTATCATTATCAACTCTACATCTTTTGGCATCAATGTTATGAACATGTGTATCAAGATTCAATATGAATAAACCCCTCACATTGGGTGCATGACCATAAAAGATATTACTCATATAAATAGAGCAATCATTATTCTCTGATTTAAATGAGTAACCGTCTCGCAATAAACAAGATCCAGATATAATGTTCATGCTTAACGCAGGCACTAAATAACAATTATTCAGGTTTATCACTAATCCCGATGGTAATTGAAGAGAGAGCGTGCCGACGGTGATCATATCAACCTTGGAACCATTTCCCACGCGCATCGTCACTTCGTCCTTCGCCAACCTTTGTCTATTATGTAGTTCCTATTTTGAGTTGCAAATGTGAGCAACCAAATCGGTATCAAATACCCAGGCACTACAACGAGAGCTAGTAAGGTACACATCAATAACATGTATATCATATATACCTTTTTTGTTGTTGGCCGCCTTCTTGTCTGCCAGGTACTTGGGGCAGTTCTGCTTCCAGTGACCAGTTCCCGTGCAATGAAAGCACTCAGTTTCTGGCTTGGGTCCAGCCTTGGGCTTCTTTACAGGAGTAGCAACTGCTTTGCCATCCTTCTTGGATTTACCCTTCTTGCCCTTGCCCTTGCCATTCTTCTTGAAACTAGTGGTTTTATTGACCATCAACACTTGATGTTCTTTCTGGATTTTAGACTCGGCGACTTTCAGCATCGTAAATAGCTCGGCGACTGACTTGTTCATCCCGTGCATGTTATAGTTCATCACAAAGCTCTTGTAGCTAGGTGGTAGTGATTGAAGGACTCTGTCAGTGATCGCCTCTGCCGGAAGGGGCATTCACAACTCCGCCAGACGAGTCGAATACCCAGACATTCTGAGTATATGTTCACTGATAGGCCCATTCTCCTCAATTTTGCAAGCATAGAACTTATCGGAGGTCTCATACCTCTCGATCCGGGTATTCTTCTAAAAGATAAACTTCAACTCCTGGAACATCTCATATTCTCCATGACGTTCAAAACGTCTTTGAAGTCCTAGTTCTAAGCCATACAACATTGCACACTGAACTATTGAATAATCCCCAGAACGTGCCTCCCAAGCATTCTTAACGTCTTCGGATGACATGTCTTCGGGTTGGTCACCAAGCGGTGCATCAAGGACATATGATTTCTAGGAAGCCATGAGGATAATCCTTAGATTACGGGCCCAGTCAACAAAGTTACTTCCATCATATTTCAACTTAGCTTTCTCTAGGAATGCATTAAAATTCAGGGGTGCTAGTGCACGAGCCATTGATCTACACCATAAATATGCAAAGGTTACTTACACTATTGTTCAAGATAATGAGTTTAGTTAATCAAATTGCTAAAGCTCCCACTCAAATTGGCATCCCTCGGGTCATCTGAGTGTCACATGATCCAAATTCACCAACTCAAGTCCGATCATCACGTGAGTTGAGGTGGTTTCAATGGTGAACATCATCATGTTGATCATATCTACTATATGACTCATGTTCGACCTTTCGGTCTCTTGTGTTCTGGGGCCATGTCTGTACATGCTAGGCTCGTCAAGTTTAACCCGAGTGTTCTGCATTTGCAACACTGGCTTGCACCCATTGTATGTGAACGTAGAGTCTATCACACCCGATCATCACGTGGTGTCTCGACACGATGAACTTTCGCAACGGTGCACACTCGGGGAGAACACAATTCATCTTGAAATTTAAGTGAGGGATCACCTTATAATGCTACCGACGTCCTAAGCAAAACAAAGTGCATAAAAGGATTAACATCACATGCAAATCATAAGTGACATGATATGGCCATCAACTTGTGCCTTTGATCTCCATCTTGACAGCATCGGCATTCCCATCGTCACTGGCATGACACCATGATCTCCATCATCTTGATCTCCATCAATGTGTCGCCATCGTGGTTGTTGCGCCCACCATGCTTCTACTACTATTTCTACCGTTTAGCAATGAAGTAAAGCATTACATAGCGCTTAATGATTGACACGCAGGTCATACAATAATTAAAGACCATAAACCTGGCTCTGATACCACTGTTGGGGAACGTTGCATGGGAAACAAAAAAATTCCTACACACGCGCAAGATCTATACATGGTGATGAGCATCTGCGAGAGGGAGAGTGGATCTACGTACCATTGTAGATCACTAAGCAGGAAGCGTTAAGAAACACGGTTGATGTAGTCGAACATCTTCGCGATCCAAATCGCCGAACGTCGTGCGATCCAATCACGATCCGTCCCGATCAAGCACCGAACGGACGGCACCTCTGCGTTCAGCACACGTACAGCTTGATGATGATCTCCGCCTTCTCGGTTCATCAAGAGGAAGCGGAGAGGTATACGAGTTCTCCGGCAGCATGACGGCGCTGTGGCGATGGTGGTGGAGTAATCTCAGCAGGGCTTCGCCTAAGCACAGCTGAAACCGATCTAGAGGAGAAAGTACGAACTAGAGGGTAGGGTTGCACGTGGCTGAAAATCTTGTGCCAAAACCCTAAAACGCTCTAGTATATATAGGAGGAGAGGAGGAGGAGGATTGGCACAAGGTCCAGCCCCTCTAGGCTTCGGCCGAAGTGGAGAGGAGGAGTCCTCCTCCTACACTCCTAGTAGGATTAGGACTCCTTCCTTATTTCCACCCTTTTTGCCTTTTTTCCACCTTTTCCACTTAGGAATCTCTTCCCAGCCGCATGGGCCTTGTGTGGGACTTTGGCCAGCCCACTAAGGGCTGATATTAGTCCTCCCACAGCCCATGTAGCCTCTTGGGTCGAAATACCTCTCCCAATGGTCCCCCGGTACACTACCGGTACTCCCGGTACACTACCGATGAGCCCAAAACTTTTCCGGTGACCAAAATAGGACTTCCTATATATCAATATTTACCTCCGAACCATTCCGGAGCTCCTCATGACATCCAAGACCTCATCAGGGACTTCGAACAACCTTCGGTCATCATCATGCATAACTCTATACTACCGAAACGTCACAGAACCTTAAGTGTGCAGACCCTGCGGGTTCGAGACTATGTAGACATGACCAAGACACCTCTACGGTCAATAACCATTAGCGGGACCTGGATGCCCATATTGGTTCCTACATATTCTACAAAGATCTTTATCGGTCGAACCTCTATGTCAAGGATTCGGTTAATCCCGTATTATGTTCCCTTTGTTCTTCGGTATGTTAGTTGCCCGAGATTCGATCGTCGGTATCTCCATACCTAGTTCAACATCGTTACCGGCAAGTCTCTTTACTAGTTCCGTAATACAAGATCACGTGACTAACACTTAGTCACATTGCTTGCAAGGCTTATTGTGATGTTGTATTACCGAGTGGGCCTTGAGATACCTCTCCGTCACACGGAGTAACAAATCCCAGTCTTGATCCATGCCAACCCAACAGACACCCTCGGAGATACCTGTAGAGCATCTTTATAGTCAACCAGTTACGTTGCAACGTTTGATACACACAAGGCACTCCTCCGGTGTCTTGTCCATCCCATCATTCTCCTAATGATGTGATCCTATTATCAAATGACATCACATGTCAATGGCTAGGAAACCTTGACCATCTTTGATCAACGAGCTAGTTCACTAGAGGCATACTAGGGACAAAGTGTTGTCTATTTATCCACACATGCATTGTGTTTCCAATCAATACAATTATTGCATGGATAATAAACAATTATCATGAACAAGGAAATATAATAATAAACACTTTATTTATTGCCCCTAGGGCATATTTCCAACACTTACACCATCAATACAATGAAGGAGGACGTAGGGTATTACCTCCATAGGAGGGACCAAACCTGGGTAAACTCGTGCCCCCTTCGTCTCATGTTACCGTTGATCCTAGTCTCATAGTTCGGGACCCCCTACCCGAGATCCGCCAGTTTTGACACCGACATTGGTGCTTTCATTGAGAGTTCCTCCGTGAAGAAGATGGAATCGACGCCTCATCTCTTCATTGGCGAAGAAGTGCTACTTCTCGAGCATGTGTTGGTTCCCATGAAGAGGAATGGGTGATGCAGCAAAGTAGATAAGTATTTCCCTCAGTTGTTGAGAACCAAGGTATCAATCCAGTATGAGATACAAGCAAGTCCCCAATAAATGTACCTACACAAAGAATCAAACACTTGTACCCAACGCTATAAAGGGGTTGTCAATCGCTTCACGGTTACTTGCAAGGATGAGATCTGATAGAGATAGATAGAATAGATTGCTTGAACGAAAAGTAAAACAAAAGGTAAAACTAATGCAGCAAGGTATTTTTGGTATTTCTGGTTTTAGATCTGAAAGTATAAGATGGAAAATAGACCCGGGGGGCATAGGTTTCACTAGAGGCTTCTCTCATGATGGCAAGTATTACGGTGGGTGGACAAATTACTGTCGAGCAATTGATAGAAAAGCGAATAATTATGAAGATATCCAAGGCAATGATTATGCATATAAGCATCACGTCCGTGTCAAGTAGACTGAAACGATTCTGCATATTACTCCACACATCGACCGACTCCTACCTGCATCTAGAGTATTAAGTTCATGAAGAATAGATTAACGCATTAGGTAAGATGACATGATGTTGAGGGATAAACTCAAGCAATATGATGAAAACCCCATATTTTTATCCTCGATGGCAACAATACAATACGTGCCTCGCTACTCCTATTTGTCACTGGGTGAGGACACCGCAAGATTGAACCCAAAACTAAGCACTTCTCCCATTACAACAATTACCAATCTAGTTGGCCAAACCAAACCAAAAACTCGAAGAGACTTGCAAAGATATGAAATCATGCATATAAGAATTCAGAAAAGACTCAAATAATATTCATAGATAATCCGAACATAAACCCACAATTCATCGCATCTCGACAAACACACCGCAAAAGAGTATTACATCGGATATATCTCCATGAAGATCATGAAGAACATGGTATTAAAGGACAAAGAGAGAGAAGAAGCCATCTAGCTACTAGCTATGGACGGAAAATCTGTGGTGAACTACTCACGCATCATCGGAGGGGCAATGTAGTTGATGTAGATGCCCTCCATGATCGAGCCCCCCTCCGGCAGATTACCAGAAAAGGCTCCAAGATTGGATCTCACGGGAACCGAGGCTCCTGGCGGCGGAAAAGTGTTTTCATGTCTCTCTCTGGTATACAGGGAATATTTGTGAATTTATAGGCCGAGAAATAGGGTTAGGGGAGCTGACGTGGGCCCACAAGCCAGGGGTGCGCCCTCTAGGGCGCGCCCCTGTGGCTTGTGGCCACACAGCTGCTCTCCTGACTTCATCTCCAAGTCTTCTGGGTTGCTTCTAGTCCAAGAAAAATTATTCCAAAGATTTTATTCCGTTTGGACTCCGTTTAATATTCCTTATCTGCAATACTCAAAAACAAGGAAAAAACAGAGACTCACACTAGGCTCTAGATTAATAGGTTAGTCCCAAAAATAATATAAAATAGCATATTAATGCATAAAACATCCAAAACAGATAATATAATAGCATGGAACAATCAAAAATTATAGATACGTTGGAGACATATCAAGCATCCCCAAGCTTAATTCATGCTCGTCCTCGAGTAGGTAAATGATAAAAACAGAATTTTTGATGTGGAATGCTACCTAGCATATTTATCCATGTAGTATTCTTTATTGTGGCATGAATATTCAGATCCGTAAGATTCAAAACAATAGTCTAATATTGACATAAAAACAGTAATACTTCGAGCACACCAACAAGGCAATCGTGTCCTTTCGAACTAACATGGCCCTAGAAAGTTATCCCTACAAAATCATATGGTCTGGCTATGCTCCATCTTTACCACACAAAGTATCTAAATCATGCACAAACCCGATGAACAAGTCAAGCAATTGTTTCACACTTTTGGTGTTCTCAAACCTTTTCAACTCTCACGCAATACATGAGCGTGAGCCATGGATATAGCACTATAGGTGGAATAGAATATGGAGGAGGTGCAAGGAAAAGGGAGAAGATAGTCTCACATCAACTAGGCGTATCAACGGGCTATGGAGATTCTCATCAATGGATATCAATGTGAGTGAGTAGGGATTGCCATGCAACAAATGCACTTAGAGCTATAAGTGTATGAAAGCTCAAAAAGAAAACTAAGTGGTCGTGCAAGATGAATGTCCACTAGTTATATGAAAGTGACAAAATAGGAGACTCTCTATCATGAAGATCATGGTGCTACTTTGAATTAAAAGTGTAGAAAAAGATAGTAGCAATTGTCCCTTCTCTCTTTCTCTCATTTTTTTAAATCTTGGTGGGCATCTTTGGCCTCTTTTTTTTATTTGGGCTTCGTTGGCAACTTTTATTTTTTGTAAAGTCCGTATACTCATCCCAACTTGTGAGGGAGTCATGGCTTCCATCATCCTTTTCTCAGACGGGACAATTCTCTATTAATGAAAATCATCACACTTTTATGTACTTACAACTCGATACCTAAAACAAAATATGACTCTATATGCACGATGGAGTGATGGTGCATGTCATGAAAAACCGAATGGTGGAAGTTGCATGGCAGTATATCTCGGAATGGCTATGGAAATGCCATAATAGGTAGATATGGTGGCTGTTTTGAGGAAAGTATATGGTGTCTGTTTTGAGGAAGGAGGGTTTGATGTACCAGCGAAAGTTGCGCGGTACTAGAGAGGCTAGCAAAGGTGGAAGGGTGAGAGTGCGTATAAGCCATGGACTCAACATTAGTCATAAAGAACTCACATACTTATTGCAGAAGTCTATTAGTTATCAAACAAAGCATTAGACGCATGCTCCTAGGGGAGAGGTTGGTAGGAGTTAACCATCGAGCGCTCCCGATCCTCACAAAAAGGTTGACAATCATTAAACAAATCATGCTTTGACTTCGTTACATAACGGTTCACCATACGTGCATGTTACGGCAATTACAAACTTTAACACAAGTATCTCTTCCAATTCACAACTACTTACCATCACTAGCATGACTCTCGTATTACCATATTTATTATCACTGAACTATATACAAAGAATCAAACTTCTCATAGTATTCAATGCACTTAATATGAAAGTTTTTATTATATCCCTCTTGGATGCCCATTATATTAGGACTAAATTCATAACCTAAACATATTACCATGCTGTTTTAAGAAACTCTCAAAATAATATAAGTGACATACGAGAGTTCAATAATTTCTATAAAATATAACACCACCATGCTCTAAAAAGATATAAGTAAAGCACTAGAGCAACATTGCCAAGCTCAAAAGATATAAGTGAAGCACATAGAGTATTCTAATAAATTCACGATTCAGTGTGTCTCTCTCAAAAGATGTGTGCAAAAAGGATAATTGTGGCAAACTAAAAAGAAAAGACTCATATCATACAAGACGCTCCAAGCAAAACACATATCATGTGGTGAATAAAAATATAGCCTCAAGTAAATTTACCAATGGATAGAAGACGAAAGAGGGGATGCCTTCCGGGGCATCCCCAAGCTTAGGATTTTTGGTATCCTTTAATATGTCTTGGGGTTCCATGGGCATCCCCAAGCTTAGTCTCTTGACACTCCTTATTCCATAGTCCATCAAATCTTCACGCAAAACTTGAAAACTTCACAACACAAAACTCAACAGAAAACTCATGAGATCCGTTAGTATACGAAAAATAAATCACCACTTTAGGTAATGTTCTGAACTCATTCTTTATTTATATTTGTGTAATACCTACTGTATTCTAAATTCTCCATGGTTCATATGCCCCGATACAACCCATAGATACATCAAAATAAGCAAACAACACAAAGAAAACAGAATCTGTCAAAAACAAAACAGTTTCTAGCAATCTGTAGACTTAGAATACTTTGGTACCTCTAAACATTCTGAAATATTACGACAATCAGGGAATTTTTTATATCAATCTTGTTTAAAAATTTCAGATCAAAAGTACGTTCAAGTGAATTTATAAAAATTCTGGACTGAGCGCAAAAGTTTCTGTTTTTCAGCAAAATCAAATTGTAAACACCATAGACCATCCCAAAGATCTTACTTGGCTCAAACACTAATTTAAACAAGAAAACACAATTATTACAGAAGTAATAATGTTCAAAACACACCAAAACAGAAACAAAAATAGAAAGCAAAAGTAAAATTGGGTTGCCTCCCAACAAGCGCTATTGTTTAACGCCCCTAGCCAGGCAAAACACAATAGATCTAGATATTGTCATCTTTGGTATGCAATCCATAAATAGATATCATGATATATTCATAAGGTATTTTTATTTTCTTTCTAGGAAAGTGTTCCATGCCTTTCCTTAATGGGAATTGGAATCTAATATTCCCTTCCTTCATATCAATAATTGCACCAATCGTTCTAAGGAAATGTCTACCAAAAATAATAGGACATGTAGGATTGCAATCTATATCAAGAACAATGAAATCTATGGGCACATAATTCCTATTTGCAACAATAAGAACATCATTAATCCTTCCCATAGGTTTCTTTATTGTGGAATCCGCAAGATGCAAATTTAAGGAACAATCATCAAATTCATGGAAACCTAGCACATCACATACATTTTTGGGAATCGTGGAAATGCTAGCACCCAAATCACACAAAGAATGGAACTCATAATCTTTAATATTAATCTTAAAGTAGGTTCCCACACATCATATAGCTTTTAGATATAGAAACTTCCAACTCAAGTTTTTCTTCAAAAGATTTCATCATCGCATCAACAATATGTTTAGTAAAAGCTTTGTTTTGATTATAAGCATGAGGAGAATTCAACATGGATTGCAACAAGGAAATACAATCAATCAAAGAGAATATATCATATTTAAAGTCCTTGAAATCCAAAAGAGTGGGTTCATTGCTATTTAAAGTTTTGACCTCTTCAATCCCACTTTTATCAATCTTAGCATTAAGATCTATAAACTCCGAATCATTGGGACGCCTTTTAAATAAAGTTGACTCATCTCCAGTCCCATATTTATCAATAATAACATTGGAAAACAAAGATTAAATAGGAGTCACATCAATCACTTTAAGGTCTTCATCAATATTATCACGAGAACACACTTTTTCAAGCCATTCACGCTTAGCATGTATTCTAGCGGTACTTTCCTTACACTCATCAATAGAAATTAGCATAGCTTTTAAAGACTTGTTAATATCATGCTTGGGTGGAATAGATCTAATTTTTAAAGAATCAATCTCAAGAGAAATTCTATCAACGTTCCTAGCCAAATCATCAATCTTGAGCAATTTTTCTTCAATCATAGCATTGAAACCTTTTTGCGTACTAATGAATTCTTTAATATTATTCTCAAGATCAGAGGGAATCTTATTATAATTTCCATAAGAATTACTGTAGGAATTACCATAATTACTAGAGGAATTACTAGGAAACGGCCTAACATTGAAATTACCTCTATAAGCGTTATTACCAAAATTGTTCCTACCAACAAAATTCACATCCATAGATTCATTATTATTTCAAATAAAAGAAGACAAAGTTATATCATTAGGATCAATAGGAGCACTCTTACTAGCAAACAATTTCATCAATTCATCCATCTTTTCACTCAAAGTATTAATCTCTTCAATAGCATGCGCCTTTTTACTAGTAGGAGATTTTCGGTGTGCCATTGAGAGTAATTTCCCATAATATTATCTAGGAGTTCAGTAGCTTCTCCTAATTTGATTTCCATAAAAGTACCACCCGCGGTGGAATCTAAGAGATTCCTAGAAGCAAAATTCAATCCAGCATAGAAAATTTGTATAATCATCCATAAACTCAAACCATGCGCGGGGAAATTCCTAATCATAAGTTTCATCCTCTCCCAAGATTGTGCAACATGCTCATGATCAAGTTGCTTAAAATTCATTATATCGTTCCTAAGGGAGATGATCTTAGCGGGCGGAAAGTACTTGGAAATAAAAGTATCTTTACACTTATTCCATGAATCAATACTATTTTTAGGAAAATATGAAAACCAAATTTTAGCACGATCACGTAGTGAGAACGGGAATAGATTCAATTGTTGGCCAACGTTGCATGGGAAACAAAAAAATTCCTATGCACACGCAAGATCTATCCATGGTGATGAGCATCTACGAGAGGGGGAGTGGATCTACATACCCTTGTAGATCGCTAAGCGGGAAGCGTTAAGAAACGCGGTTGGTGTAGTCGAATGTCTTCGTGATCCAAATCGCCGAGCGTCCCGCGATCTCATCACGATCTGTCCGACAATCCAATAACGATCCGTCGCACGAACTCATCACAATCCGTCCCGCAATCTCATCACGATCCATCTCGCGATCTTGATCACGGACTTCCGATCTACCGCCGAAAGGATGGCACTTCGTGTTCAGCACACGTACAGCTCGATGACGATCTCCGTCTTCTTGATCCAGCAAGAGGGAGCGGAGAGGTAGACGAGTTCTCCGGCAGTGCAACGGTGTTGCGGCGATGGTGGTGGAGGAATTCCAACAGGGCTTCATCTAAGCACCGCTGAAAACCGATCTAGAGGAGAAAATGATCTAGAGGAAGAAGAGGGCAGCACGTGGCAATTAGGGTTAGGTATGCCCTCAAAACCTCTAGTATATATAGGAGGAGAGGAGGAGGAGGCTTGGCGCAAGGGCCAGTCCCTCTTTGGTTCGGCCGAAGTGGAGAGGAGGAGTCCTCCTCTACCACTCCTAGTAGGATTAGGACTCCTTCCTTATTTCCACCTTTTTGCCTTTTTCCACCTTTTCCACATTGGAATTTCTTCCCAGCCGCATGGGCCTTCTGTGGGACTTTGGCCAGCACAATAAGGCTAGTATTCCTTCTCCCACAGCCCATGTAGCCTCTTGGGTCGAAATACCCCTCCCGATGGTCCCCCGGTACACTACCGGCACTCCCGTGCAACGTTCCCCAACAGTGGTATCAGAGCTAGGTTGATGGTTCGATGAGATCTCGAGTAGAACACAAAAGGTTTGTGGGCGTTGATGCTTAGATTGCTTCCTCCCTTGGTCGGATTTTGGTTCAGCGGCATTGTGAGATGAAGCGGCCCGGACCAACATTACTCGTACGCTTACGAGAGACCGGTTCCCTCGATGCAACTTGTTGCTTAGATGGCTTGCGGGTGACAGATTCTCTCACTTTAGTTGGATCGGATCCGACAAAGGCGGTCCTTGAGAAGGTTGAAAAGCAATCTATGTATCACCGTTGTGGTTTATGCGTAGGTGAGAATTGTTCTTGCTAGATACCCGTAGCAGCCACGTAAAACATGCAACAACAATTAGAGGACGTCTAACTTGTTTTTGCAGGGTATGTTGTGATATGATATGGCCAATTACATGATGAGATATATGTGATGTATGAGATGATCATGTGATGTATAGATTATCACGACTTGCATGTCGGTGATTACGGCAACCGGTAGGAGCCATAGGGTTGTCTTTAATTATTGTATGACCTGCGTGTCAATCATTAAGCGCTATGTAATGCTTTACTTTATCGCTACGGTAGCAATAGTAGTAGAAGCATGCAGGGCGTGACAACCCCGATGGCGACACATTGATGGAGATCAAGATGATGGAGATCATGGTGTCATGCCGGTGACGATGGAGATCATGCCGGTGTTTCGAAGATGGAGATCTTAAACACAAGTTGATAGCCATATCATGTCACTTATGAATTGCATGAGATGTTAATCCTTTTATGCACCTTGTTTTGCTTAGTACGACGGTAGCATTATAAGGTGATCCCTCACTTAAATTTCAAGATGAACTGTGTTCTCCCCGAGTGTGCACCGTTGCGAAAGTTCGTCGTGTCGAGACACCATGTGATGATCGGGTGTGATAGACTCTACGTTCACATACAACGGGTACAAGCCAGATTTGCACATGCAGAACACTTGGGTTAAACTTGACGAGCCTAGCATGTACAGACATGGCCTCGGAACACAAGAGACCGAAAGGTCGAACATGAGTCATATAGTAGATATGATCAACATAATGATGTTCACCATTGAAGCCACCTTAACTCACGTGATGATCGGACTTGAGTTGGTGAATTTGGATCATGTGATACTCAGATGACCCGAGGGATGTCAATTTGAGTGGGAGCTTTAGTAATTTGATTAACTAAACTCATTATCTTGAACAATAGTCTAAGTAACCTTTGCATATTTATGTTGTAGATCAATGGCTCGCGCAGTAGCACCCCTGAATTTTAATGCGTTCCTAGAGAAAGCTAAATTGAAAGATGATGGAAGTAACTTTGTTGACTGGGCCCGTAATCTGAGGATTATCCTCACGGCTTCCCAGAAGTCATATGTCCTTGATGCACCGCTTGGTGACCAGCCAGAAGACATGACCTCCGAAGACGTTAAGAACGCTTGGGAGGCTCGTGCTGGAGACTACTCAATAGTTCAGTGTGCAATATTGTATGGCTTAGAACCGGGACTTCAAAGACGTTTTGAATGTCATGGAGCATATGAGATGTTCCAGGAGTTGAAGTTTATCTTTCAGAAGAATGCCCGGATCGAGAGGTATGAGACCTCCGATAAATTCTATGCTTGCAAGATGGAGGAGAACGGGTCTATTAGTGAGCACATACTCAGAATGTCTGGGTACTCAAACCGTCTAGCGGAGTTGGGAATTACCCTTCCGCCGGAGGCGATCACTGATAGAGTTCTTCAATCGCTGCCACCTTGTTACAAGAGCTTTGTGATGAACTATAACATGCACGGGATGAACAAGTCAGTCGCCGAGCTGTTTGCGATGCTGAAAGTCGCTGAGTCTGAAATCCAGAAAGAACATCAAGTGTTGATGGTCAATAAAACCACTAGTTTCAAGAAAAACGGCAAAGGCAAAGGCAAGAAGGGCAAAACCAAAAAGGATGGCAAAGCAGTTGCTACTCCTACAAAGAAGCCTAAGCATGGACCTAAGCCAGAAACTGAGTGCTTTCATTGCAAAGGAACTGGTCACTGGAAGCGGAACTGCCCCAAGTACCTGGCTGGCAAGAAGGCGGCCAACGACAAACAAGGTATATATGATATACATGTTATTGATGTGTACCTTACTAGTTCTCGTAGTAGTGCCTGGGTATTTGATACCGGTTCGGTTGCTCACATTTGCAACTCAAAACAGGAACTACGGAATAAACGAAGACTGGCAAAGGACGAAGTGACGATGCGCGTGAGAAATGGTTCCAAGGTTGATGTGATTGCCGTCGGCACGCTCTCTCTTCGATTACCATCAGGATTAGTGATGAACCTAAATAATTGTTATTTAGTGCCTGCGTTAAGCATGAACATTATATCTGGATCTTGTTTATTGCGAGACGGTTACTCATTTAAATCAGAGAATAAAGGTTGTTCTATTTATATGAGTAATATCTTTTATGGTCATGCACCCAATGTTAGGGGTTTATTCATATTGAATCTTGATAGTGATGACACACATGTTCATAACATTGATGCCAAAAGATGTAGAGTAGTTAATGATAGTACCACTTTCTTGTGGCACTGCCGTTTAGGTCATATTGGTGTAAAACGCATGAGGAAGCTCCATGCTGATGGACTTTTGGAGTCACTTGATTTTGAATCACTTGACACATGTGAACCATGCCTTATGGGCAAGATGACCAAAACGCCGTTCTCTGGAACAATGGAACGGGCGAGTGACTTATTGGAAATCATACATACTGATGTGTGTGGTCCAATGAATGTCGAAGCGCGCGGTGGTTATCGTTATTTTCTCACCTTCACCGATGACTTGAGTAGATATGGGTATATTTACTTGATGAAGCACAAGTCTGAAACATTTGAAAAGTTCAAGCAATTTCAGAGTGAAGTTGAGAATCATCGTAACAAGAATATTAAATTTCTTCGATCTGATCGAGGAGGTGAATATCTGAGTTATGAGTTTGGCAATCACTTAAGACAGTGTGGAATTGTTTCACAGTTGACACCGCCCGGAACACCACAGCGTAATGGTGTGTCTGAACGTCGTAATCGGACCTTATTGGATATGGTGCGTTCTATGATGTCTCTTGCCGATTTGCCACTATCGTTTTGGGGTTATGCATTAGAGACAGCTGCACTCACTTTAAATAGGGCACCATCAAAATCCGTTGAGACGACGCCATATGAACTGTGGTTTGGCAAAAAGCCGAAGTTGTCGTTTCTTAAAGTTTGGGGATGTGATGCTTATGTCAAAAAGCTTCAGCCTGAAAAGCTGGAACCCAAAGCGGAAAAGTGCGTCTTCATAGGATACCCGAAAGAGACAGTCGGGTATACCTTCTATCTCAGATCCGAGGGCAAAGTGTTTGTCGCTAAGAACGGAACATTTCTTGAGAAAGAGTTTCTCTCGAAAGAATTGAGTGGGAGGAAAATAGAGCTTGATGAGGTTATTGAACCTTTACTTCAACCAGAGACTAGCGCAACACAGAAAGATGTTTCTGTGGAACCTACAACGGTAGAAGAGGAAGTTAATGATGATGATCATGAAGCTCCGGATCAAGCTGCTATTGAACCTCGTAGGTCCACAAGGACGCGTACTACTCCCGAGTGGTACGGCAACCCTGTCTTAGAGGTCATGTTGTTGGACAACAATGAACCTACGAGCTATGGAGGAGCAGTGATGGGGCCGGATTCCGAGAAATGGTTAGAGGCCATGAAATCTGAGATGGGATCCATGTATGAAAACAAAGTATGGACTTTGGAAGTACTACCTGAAGGGCGAAAGGCCATTCAGAACAAATGGATCTATAAGAAGAAGACGGACGCGGACGGTAATGTCACCGTCTATAAAGCTCGACTTGTGGCAAAGGGTTTTTCACAAGTTCAAGGAGTTGACTACGATGAGACTTTCTCACCCGTAGCGATGCTTAAGTCTGTCAGAATCATGTTGGCAATAGCTGCTTATTTCGACTACGAAATTTGGCAGATGGACGTCAAAACGGCGTTCCTCAATGGTTTCCTTGAGGAAGAGTTGTATATGATGCAACCCGAAGGTTTTGTCGATCCAGAGAATGCTGACAAAGTTTGCAAACTCCAGCGATCCATTTATGGACTAGTGCAAGCATCTCGGAGTTGGAATAAACGCTTTGATGAGGTGATCAAAGCGTTTGGGTTTATACAAGTTTATGGAGAAGCTTGTATTTACAAGAAAGTGAGTGGGAGCTCTGTAGCGTTTCTAGTGTTACATGTGGATGACATATTGCTGATCGGAAACGATATAGAAATGCTGGAAAGCGTGAAGGAATATTTGAATAAGAGTTTTTCAATGAAGGACCTAGGAGAAGCTGCTTTCATATTAGGCATTAAGATCTATAGAGATAGGTCGAGACGCTTAATAGCTCTTTCACAGAGCACATACCTTGATAAAGTTTTGAAGAAGTTCAAAATGGAACAAGCCAAGAAGGGGTTCTTGCCTGTGTTACAAGGTGTGAAGTTGAGTAAGACTCAATGCCCAGTGACTGCAGAAGATAAAGAAAAGATGAGCGTCATCCCCTATGCTTCAGCCATAGGCTCTATCATGTATGCAATGTTGTGCACAAGACCCGATGTCAGCCTTGCCATAAGTATGGCTGGAAGGTTTCAAAGTGATCCTGGAATGGAGCACTGGCAAGCGGTCAAGAATATCCTTAAGTACCTTAACAGGACTAAGTACATGTTTCTCGTTTATGGAGGTGATGAAGAGCTCGTCGTAAAGGGTTACGTCGATGCAAGCTTCGACACTGATCCGGATGATTCTAAATCGCAAATCGGATACGTATTTATTCTTAACGGGGGAGCGGTAAGCTGGTGCAGTTCCAAGCAAAGCGTGGTAGCTGATTCTACGTGCGAAGCGGAGTACATCGCAGCCTCGGAGGCAGCGAAGGAAGGTGTCTGGATGAAGCAGTTCATGACAGATCTTGGAGTAGTGCCTAGTGCACTGAATCCAATAAATCTGTTCTGTGACAACACTGGTGCCATTGCTCTAGCCAAGGAACCAAGGTTTCACAAGAGGACCAGACACATAAAGCGACGCTTCAACTCCATCCGGTTCTACATCGAGGAGAAGGACATAAATATTTGCAAAGTGCACACGGATCTGAATGTTGCAGACCCGTTGACTAAACCTCTTCCAAGGGCTAAACATGATCAACACCAGAACTGTATGGGTGTTCGATTCATTACCATGTAAATCACATAGTGATGTGAACTAGATTATTGACTCTAGTGCAAGTGGGAGACTGTTGTAAATACGCCCTAGAGGCAATATATAAAGTGTTTATTATTATATTTCCTTGTTCATGATAATCGTTTAGTATCCATGCTATAACTGTAGTGATCGGAAACACATTGCATGTGTGGATAAATAGACAAACACTATGTCCCTAGTATGCCTCTAGTGAACTAGCTCGTTGATCAAAGATGGTCAGGGTTTCCTAGCCATTGACATGTGATGTCATTTGATAACGGGATCACATCATTAGGAGACTGATGTGATGGACAAGACCCAAACTACAAACGTAGCATATGATCGTGTCAGTTTATTGCTACTGTTTTCTGCATGTCAAAGTATATGTTCCTATGACCATGAGATCATGCAACTCACGGATATCGGAGGAGTGCCTTGTGTGTATCAAACGTCGCAACGTAACTGGGTGACTATAAAGGTGCTCTACAGGTATCTCTGATGGTGTCTGTTGAGTTGGCATGGATCGAGACTGGGATTTGTTACTCCGTGTGACGGAGAGGTATCTTGGGGCCCACTCGGTAATGCAACATCACAATAAGCCTTGCAAGCATGTGACTAATTGTTAGTTGCGGGATCTTGCATTACGGAACGAGTAAAGAGACTTGCCGGTAACGAGATTGAACTAGGTATAGAGATACCGACGATCGAATCTCGGGCAAGTAACATGCCGAAGAACAAAGGGAACGTTATACGGGATTAACGGAATCCTTGACATAGAGGTTCAACCGATAAGATCTTCGTAGAATATGTAGGAACCAATGTGGACGTCTAGGTCCCGCCATTGGTTATTGGCCATAGAGGTGTCTCGGTCATGTCTACATAGTTCTCGAACCCGCAGGGTCTGCACACTTAAGGTTCGGTGACGTTTCGGTAGTATAGAGTTATGTATGGTGGTGACCGACGGTTGTTCGGAGTCCCGGATGAGATCCCGGACGTCACGAGGAGCTCCGGAATGGTCCGGAGGTAAAGATTCATATATAGGATGTCCCAGTTTGGTCACCGGAAAAGTTTCGGGCTCATCGGTAGTGTACCGGGAGTATCGGTAGTGTAGCGGGAGTGCCGGTAGTGTACCGGGGGACCTCCGGGAAGGGTATTTCGACCCCAAGAGGTCCATGGGCTGTGGCATAATAATAACCAGCCCTTTGTGGGCTGGGAAAACAGCCACAAAGGCCCATGGCGCAGGAGAGAAAGTCCTAAAGCAAGTCCACGAGAACACACTTTTTCAAGCCATTCACGCTTAGCATGTATTCTAGCGGTACTTTCCTTACACTCATCAATAGAAATTAGCATAGCTTTTAAAGACTTGTTAATATCATGCTTGGGTGGAATAGATCTAATTTTTAAAGAATCAATCTCAAGAGAAATTCTATCAACGTTCCTAGCCAAATCATCAATCTTGAGCAATTTTTCTTCAATCATAGCATTGAAACCTTTTTGCGTACTAATGAATTCTTTAATATTATTCTCAAGATCATAGGGAATCTTATTATAATTTCCATAAGAATTACTGTAGGAATTACCATAATTACTAGAGGAATTACTAGGAAACGGCCTAACATTGAAATTACCTCTATAAGCGTTATTACCAAAATTGTTCCTACCAACAAAATTCACATCCATAGATTCATTATTATTTCAAATAAAAGAAGACAAAGTTATATCATTAGGATCAATAGGAGCACTCTTACTAGCAAACAATTTCATCAATTCATCCATCTTTTCACTCAAAGTATTAATCTCTTCAATAGCATGCGCCTTTTTACTAGTAGGAGATTTTCGGTGTGCCATTGAGAGTAATTTCCCATAATATTATCTAGGAGTTCAGTAGCTTCTCCTAATTTGATTTCCATAAAAGTACCACCCGCGGTGGAATCTAAGAGATTCCTAGAAGCAAAATTCAATCCAGCATAGAAAATTTGTATAATCATCCATAAACTCAAACCATGCGCGGGGCAATTCCTAATCATAAGTTTCATCCTCTCCCAAGATTGTGCAACATGCTCATGATCAAGCTGCTTAAAATTCATTATATCTTTCCTAAGGGAGATGATCTTAGCGGGCGGAAAGTACTTGGAAATAAAAGTATCTTTACACTTATTCCATGAATCAATACTATTTTTAGGAAAATATGAAAACCAAATTTTAGCATGATCTCGTAGTGAGAACGGGAATAGCTTCAATTGTTGGCCAACGTTGCATGGGAAACAAAAAAATTCCTATGCACACGCAAGATCTATCCATGGTGATGAGCATCTATGAGAGGGGGAGTGGATCTACATACCCTTGTAGATCGCTAAGCGGGAAGCGTTAAGAAACGCGGTTGGTGTAGTCGAACGTCTTCGTGATCCAAATCGCCGAGCGTCCCGTGATCTCATCACGATCTGTCCGACAATCCAATAACGATCCGTCGCACGAACTCATCACAATCCGTCCCGCAATCTCATCACGATCCATCTCGCGATCTTGATCACGGACTTCCGATCTACCGCCGAAAGGACGACACTTCGTGTTCAGCACACGTACAGCTCGATGACGATCTCCGTCTTCTTGATCCAGCAAGAGGGAGCGGAGAGGTAGACGAGTTCTCCGGCAGTGCAACGGTGTTGCGGCGATGGTGGTGGAGGAATTCCAACAGGGCTTCATCTAAGCACCGCTGAAAACCGATCTAGAGGAGAAAATGATCTAGAGGAAGAAGAGGGCAGCACATGGCAATTAGGGTTAGGTATGCCCTCAAAACCTCTAGTATATATAGGAGGAGAGGAGGAGGAGGCTTGGCGCAAGGGCCATCCCTCTTTGGTTCAGCCGAAGTGGAGAGGAGGAGTCCTCCTCTACCACTCCTAGTAGGATTAGGACTCCTTCCTTATTTCCACCTTTTTGCCTTTTTCCACCTTTTCCACATTGGAATTTCTTCCCAGCCGCATGGGCCTTCTGTGGGACTTCGGCCAGCACAATAAGGGCTAGTATTCCTTCTCCCACAGCCCATGTAGCCTCTTGGGTCGAAATACCCCTCCCGATGGTCCCCCGGTACACTACCGGCACTCCCGGTACACTAGCGATGAGCCCGAAACTTTTCCGATGACCAAAACAGGACTTCCTATATATCAATCTTTACCTTCGGACCATTCCGGAGCTCCTCGTGATGTCCGGGATCTCATCCGAGACTCTGAACAACCTTCGGTCACCACCATACATAACTCCATACTACCGAAACGTCACCAAACCTAAGTTTGCAGACCCTGCGGGTTCAAGAATTATGTAGACATGACGGAGACACCTCTACGGTTAATAAGAAATAGTGGTACTTGGATGCCCATATTAGTTCCTACATATTATATGAAGATCTTTATCGGTTGAACCTCTATGTCAAGGATTCAGTTAATCCGTATGATGTTCCCTTTGTTCTTTGGTATGTTACTTGCCCGAGATTCGATCGTCGGTATCTATATACCTAGTTCAACCTCGTTACCGGCAAGTCTCTTTACTCGTTCCATAATACAAGATCCTATGAGTAACACTTAGTCACATTGCTTGCAAGGCTTATTGTGATGTTGTATTACCGAGTGGGCCATGAGATACCTCTCTGTCACACGAAGTAACAAATCCCAGTCTTGATCCATGCCAACCCAACAGACACCCTCGGAGATACCTGTAGAGCACCTTTATAGTCACCCAGTTACGTTGCGACATTTGATACAAACAAGGTACTCCTCCGGTTTCAGTGAGTTGCATGATCTCATGGTCATAGGAACAGATACTTGACATGCAGAAAACAATAGCAATAAACTGATACGATCATATGCTACATTTATAGTTTGGGTCTTGTCCATCACATCATTCTCCTAATGATGTGATCCCATTACCAAATGACATCTCATGTCCATGACTAGGAAACCATAGCCATCTTTGATCAACGTGCTAGTCTATTAGAGGCATACTAGGGACATGGTGTTGTCTATGTATCCACACATGTATCTGAGTTTCCGATCAACACAATTATAGCATGGATAATAAACGATTATCATTAACAAGGAAATATGATGATAACCAATTTATTATTGCCTCTAGGGCATATTTCCAATAGTCTCGCACTTGCACTAGAGTCAATAGTCTAGTTCACATCACCATGTGATTCGCATTGTTATGAATCTAACACCCAATGAGTTCTGGGGCTCGATCATGCTTTGCATGTGAGAGAGGTCTTATAGTCAACGGGTCTGCGACATTCAGATCTGTGTGTACTTTGAAATCTCTATGTCAAACTGTAAGCACTTCTGCCACACTCCACTTGGAGCTATTCCAAATGGCTGTTGTACTATACGTATCTGGATTGCTGCTAAGAGTCATCTGGATTGGTGTCAAAGATTGCATCGACGTAACTCTTTACGACGAACTCTTTCTTAGCTCCATAATCAAGAAACATTTCCTTAGTATTTTAGTTATTGAGGATAATCTTGACCGCTGTCCAGTGATCCACTCCTGGATCACTCTTGTACCCCTTGACGGACTCATGGCAAGGCACACACCGGTGCGGTACACAGCATGGCATACTATACAGAGCCTATGGCTAAGGCATAGGGGACGACATTCGTCCTTTCTGTTTCTTCTGTCGTTGTTGATCTTTGAGTCTCACTGAACTTCACACCTTACAAATCAGGCGAGAACTCTTTCTCTAACTGATCCATTTTGAATTCTTTCAAAATCTTGTCAAAGTATGTACTCATTGAAAGTCTCATCAAGCATCTTGATCTATCTCTATAGATCTTGATGCTCAACAATTAGGTAGCTTTATCCAGGTCTTCCTTTGAAAAACTCTTTTCAAACAACCGCTTATGCTTTCCAGAAATTCTACATCATTTCCGATCAACAATATGTCAACCACATATGCTTACCAGAAACTCTATAGTGCTCCCACTCACTTTATTGTAAATACAAGTTACTCATAAACTTTGTATAGACTCAAAAACTTTGATCACCTCATCAAAGTGTATACTCCAACTCTGAGATGCTTATTTCAGTTCATAGAAGGATCACTAAAGCTTGCACACCTTTTAGCATCCTTAGGACTGACAAAACCTTCTGGTTGTATCTCATACAACCTTTCCTTAAGGAAGGAAATGATGTTTTGACATCCATCTGCCAGATTTCATAATTGAAAAATGCAGCAACTGCTAACATAATTCCAATAGACTTTAGCATCGCTACGAGTGAGAAAGTCTCATCACAGTCAACTCCTTGAACTTGTCAGAAATTTCTCTGTGACAAGTCATGCTTTATAAACGGTGACATATACCATCAGCGTCTGTCTTCATCTCAAAGGTCCATTTGTACTCGACGAGCTGCCATCCAACGAGCAAGTCTACCAAAGTCTATACTTGGTTTTCATACATGGATCCTTTCTCGGATTTCATGGCCTCTAACCATTTGTTGGAATCCGGGCCCATCATCGCTTCTCCATAGCTCGTAGGTTCATCGTTGTCCAACAACATGACCTCTAAGACAGGGTTATCGTACCACTCAGGAGCAGTACGCGTCCTTGTCGACCTATGAGGTTTGATAGTAACTTGATCCGAAGCTTCATGATCATCATCATTTACTTCCTCTTGAACTGACGTAGGTTCCATAGAAACATCTTTCTACATTGCGCTACTCTCTGGTTGAAACAAAGGTTCAACAACCTCATCAAGTTCTATCTTCCTCCCACTCAATTCTTTCGAGAGAAACTTTTTCTCAAGAAAGGACCCAATTTTAGCATCAAACACTTTATGCTTGGATCTGAGATAGAAGATTCACCTAACTGTTCTTAGGGTATTCTATGAAGATGCATTTGTCCGCTTTGGGTTCGAGCTTATTAAGTGAAAACATTTTTCACACAAGCGTCGTAGCCCCAAACATTAAGAAATGACAGCTTAGGTTTCTATCAAACCATAATTCACACGTTGTCATCTCAACGGATTTAGATGGTGCCTTATTTAAAGTGAATGTGGTTATCTCTAATGCATAACCCCAAAACGATAGTGGCAAAACGATAAGAGACATCATAGTATGCACCATATCCAGTAGAGCACGACTATGACGTTCAAACACACCATCACACTATGGTGTTCTAGGTGGCGTGAGTTGTGAAACAACTTTCACATTGTCTAAAGTTGTATGCCAAACTCGTAACTCAGATATTCACCTCCACGATCATATCGCAGAAATTTTTATCTTATTGTCATGATGATCTTAAACTTCACTTTGAATTTGCTTTGAAATTTTCAAACAATTCAGACTTGTGTTTCATTAAGTAAATATACACTATATCTACTCAAATCATCAGTGAAGGTAAGAAAATAACGATATCCACCACACGCTACAAGACTCATTGGATTGCATACATCAACATGTATTATTTCCAATACATCACTTGCCCACTCCATCAAATCGGAAAAACAGGGTCCTTAGTCATCTTGCCCAAGAGGCATGGTTCACATGTCTCAACCGATTCGAAATCGAATGAGTCCAATGATCCATCAGCATGGAGTTTCTTCATGCGATTTATACCAATATGACATTTAGCGGTAGTGCCACAAATAGGTGGTACTATCATTATTAACATTGTATCTTTTGGCATCAATGTTATGAACATGTGTATTACTACGATCAAGAATCAACAAACCATTTTCACTGGGTGCATGACCATTGAAGGTATTATTCATGTAAACAAAATAACCATTATTCTCAAACTTAAATGAATAACTATGTTGCAATAAACACGATCTAATCATGTTCATGCTTAACGCAAACACCAAATAACATTTATTTAGGTTTGTCACTAATCCCAAAGGTAGAGAGAGCGTGCGATGTTGATCACATCAACCTTGGAAACATTTCCAACACACATCGTCACCTCACACTTAGCTAGTCTCTGTTTATTCCGTGGCGTTTACTTCGAGTTACTAACATTTAGCAACCGAACTGGTATCCAATACCCAGGTGCTACTAGGAGTACTAGTAAGGTACACATCAATAACACGTATATCAAATATACTTCTGTCGACATTGCCAGCCTTCTTATCTACCAAGTATCTAGGGTTGTTCCACTTCAGCGACCACTCTCCTCATAATAGAAGCACTTAGTCCTGGGTTTGGGTTCAACTTTGGGTTGCTTTGCTGGAGCAGCAACTGACTTGCCATCCATGAAGTTTCCCTCCTTGCCCTTGCCCTTCTCGAAACTAGTGGTTTTACTAACCATCAACACTTGACGCTCCTTCTTGAGTTCTACCTTCGCGGTGTCAAACATCGCGAACAGCTCAGGGATCATCATTTCCATCCCTGGTAGAGTTATAGTTCATCACGAAGTTCTAGTAGCTTAGTGATAGTGACTCAAAGAACTATATCAATCACTATCTTATTTGGAAGATCAACTCCCACTCGATTCAAGCGATTGTAGCACCCAGACAATCTGAGCATATGCTCAATGATTGAGCTATTATCCTTCATCTTGCAAGCAAAGAATCTTGTTGGAGATCTCATATCTCACAACACGGGCACGAGCCTGAGATCCCAATTTTAGCTCTTAGAACATCTCATATGTTCTGTGACGTTCAAAACGTTTTGGAGCCTCAACTCTAAGCCGTAATGCATGACACACTAAACTATCAAGTAATCATCGGAATGTGCCTGTCAGATGTTCACAACATCTACAGACGATGCTAGAGGGGGTGGCGCACCGAGCGGTGCATTAAGGACATAAGCCTTCTGTGTAGCAATGAGGACAATCCTCAAATCATGGACCCAGTCCGCAATATTGCTACCATCATCTTTCAACTATATTTCTCTAGGAACATATAAAAAATCTAAGGGAGCTATAGCATGAGCTAGTAATCTACAACATAATTTGCAAACACATGACTAACTATGTTCATGATAATGAGTTCAATTAATCATATTACTTAAGAACTCCCAGTTAAATTGACATCCCTCTGGTCATTCGAGTGACACATTACCCAAATTCACCAACTCAAGTCCGATCATCACATGAGTTGAGGTGGTTTCAATGGTGAACATCATCATGTTGATCATATCTACCATATGACTCATGTTCAACCTTTCGGTCTCTTGTGTTCCGAGGCCATGTATGTACATGCTAGGCTCGTCAAGCTTAACCCGAGTGTTCTGCATGTGCAACACTGGCTTGCACCCGTTGTATGTGAATGTGGAGTCTATCACACCCGATCATCACGTGGTGTCTCGACACGACGAACTTTCGCAATGGCGCACACCCGGGGAGAACACAATTGATCTTGAAATTTTAGTGACGGATCACCTTATAATGCTACCGTCGTCCTAAGCAAAACAAGGTGCATAAATGGATTAACACCACATGCAAATCATAAGTGACATGATATGGACATGAACTTGTGCTTTTGATCTCCATCTTGAAAGCACCGGCATGATCTCCATCGTCACCGGCATGACACCATGATCTCCATCAACATGTCGCCATCAGGGTTGTCGCGCCCACCATGCTTCTACTACTATTGCTACCGTTTAGAGATAAAGTAAAGCATTACATAGCGCTTAATGATTGACATGCAGGTCATACAATAATTAAAGACAACCCTATGGCTCCTGCCGGTTGCCGTACTCATCGACATGCAAGTCGTGATATTCTATACAACACATGATCATCTCATACATCACATATATCTCATCATGTAATTGGCCATATCACATCACAACATACCCTGCAAAAACAAGTTAGACGTCCTTTAATTGTTGTTGCAAGTTTTACGTGGCTGCTATGGGTATCTAGCAAGAACAATTCTCACCTACGCAAAACCACAATGGTTATACATAAGTTGCTTTTCAACCTTCTCAAGGACCGCCTTTGTCGGATCCGATCCAACTAAAGTAGGAGAAACAGACACCCGCCAGCCATCTTTGTGCAACGAAGTTACACGTCAGTCAATTGAACTGGTCTCTCATAAGCGTATGAGTAAGGTTGGTCCGGGACGCTTCATCCCACAATACCGCTGAACCAAAACACGACCAAGGGAGGAAGCAATCTAACCATCAACGCCCATAAACTCTTTGAGTTCTACTTGAGATCTCATCTACACATAGACCTAGCTCATGATGCCACTGTTGGGGAACGTTGCATGGGAAACAAAAAAATTCCTACGCACACGCAAGATCTATCCATGGTGATGCGAATCTACGAGAGGGAGAGTGGATCTACATACCCTTGTAGATCGCTAAGCGAGAAGCGTTAAGAAACGCGGTTGGTGTAGTCGAACGTCTTCGCGATCCAAATCGCCGAGCATCCCTCGATCTCATCATGATCCGTCCCGCGATCTAATCACGATCCGTCCCGCGAAATTATCACGGTCCGTCCTGCAATCTCATCATGATCCGTCTCGCGATCTTGATCACGGTCCTTCCGATCTAGCGCTGAACGGACGGCACCTCCGTGTTCAGCACACGTACAACTCGATGACGATCTCCGCCTTCTTGATCCAGCAAGAGGGAGCGGAAAGGTAGATGAGTTCTCCGGCAGTGCGACGGCATTGCGGCGATGGTGGTGGAGGAATTCTAGCAGGGCTTCGTCTAAGCACCGCTGAAAACCGATCTAGAGGAGAAAACGATGTAGAGGAAGAAGAGGGTAGCACATGGCAATTAGGGTTAGGGATGCCCTCAAAAGCTCTAGTATATATAGGAGGGTAGGAGGAGGAGGGTTGGTGCAAGGGCCAGCCCCTCTTTGGTTCGGCCGAAGTGGAGAGGAGGAATCCTCCTCCACTCCTAGTAGGATTAGGACTCCTTCCTTATTTCCACCTTTTTGCCTTTTTTCCACCTTTTCCACTTTGGAATTTCTTCCCAGCCGCATGGGCCTTCTGTGGGACTTCAGCCAGCCCACTAAGGGCTTGTATTCCTTCTCCCACAGACCATGTAGCCTCTTGGGTCGAAATACCCCTCGCGATGGTCCCTCGATACACTACCGGCACTCCCGGTACACTACCGATGAGCCCGAAACTTTTCTGGTGACCAAAATAGGACTTCCTATATATTAATATTTACCTCCATACCATTCCATAGCTCCTGGTGACGTCTGGGATCTCATATGGGACTCCGAACAACATTCGGTCACCACCATACATAACTCTATACTACCAAAACGTCACCAAACCTCAAGTGTGCAGACCCTGCGGGTTCGAGAACTATGTAGACATGACCGAGACACCTCTATGGTCAATAAGCAATAGCGGGACCTAGATGCCCATATTGGTTCCTAAATATTCGATGAAGATCTTTATCGGTTGAACCTCTATGTCAAGGATTCAGTTAATCCCGTATGTTGATCCCTTTGTTCTTCGATATGTTACTTGCCTGAGATTCGATCATCGGTATCTCCATACCTAGTTCAACCTCGTTACTGGCAAGTCTCTTTACTCATTCCATAATACAAGATCCTGTGACTAACACTTAGTCACATTGCTTGCAAGGCTTATTGTGATGTTGTATTACCGAGTGGGCCCTGAGATACCTCTCCGTCACACTGAGTAACAAATCCCAGTCTTGATCCATGCCAACCCAACAGACACCCTCGGACATACCTGTAGAGCACCTTTATAGTCACCCAGTTACATTGCGACGTTTGATACACACAAGGTACTCCTCCAGTTTCATTGAGTTGCGTCATCTCATGGTCATAGGAATAGATACTTGACATGAAGAAAACAGTGGCAATAAACTGACACGATCATATGCTACGTTTATAGTTTGGGTCTTGTCTATCACATCATTCTCCTAATGATGTGATCCCGTTACCAAATGACATCTCATGTCCATGTCTAGGAAACCATAGCCATCTTTGATCAACGAGCTAGTCTATTAGAGGCATACTAGGGACATGGTGTTGTCTATGTATCCACACATGTATCTGAGTTTCCGATTAACACAATTATAGCATGGATAATAAAAAATTATCATGAACAAGGAAATATGATAATAACCAATTTATCATTGCCTCTAGGGCATATTTCCAATATCAATTTAACAATATCATTATCCACATCTTTCTTATTTTTCATATCACACAACTCAACAAAAGTGTTTAGATGGGATGCGGCATCTTCATTAGCAATGCCAGAAAATTGTTATTTCATAACAAGATTGAGCAAAGCAGCATTAATTTCATAAGATTACGCACTAGTGGCGGGAGCAATCGGAGTACTAATAAAATCATTATTATTAGTATTGGAAAAGTCACATAACTTGGTATTCTCTTGAGTCATCATGACAAAGAAAGCAATCTAGCACACAATCAAGCAAAAAAGCAAACGAAAACACGAACGAAAAAGGGCAAATAAAAAGGCAAATCTTTTTGGAAAATCGTTTTAGAAGTGGGGGAAAGGAAAACGAGAGGCAAATGGCAAATAATGTAAATGAAAGAGATGTGTTTGTGATGGGTATTTGGTAGGCTTGATGTAGATCTCCTCGGCAACAGCGCCGGAAATTGGCAGGTTGACAGGAGAGTTCTTATCCTGACTTGCTATGTATCTCCCCGGCAATGGCGCCAGAAATCCTTCTTACTACTTCTTGAGCATGCGTTGGTTCCCGTGAAGAGGAACGGGTGATGCAGCAAAGTAGATAAGTATTTCCCTCAGTTGTTGAGAACCAAGGTATCAATCCAGTAGGAGATACAAGCAAGTCCCCAATAGATGTACCTACACAAAGAATCAAACACTTGCACCCAACGCTATAAAGGAGTTCTCAATCCCTTCACGGTTACTTGCAAGGATGAGATCTGATAGAGATATATAGAATATTGCTTGAACGAAAGGTAAAACAAAAGATAAAAATAATTCAGCAAGGTATTTTTGGTATTTTTGGTTTTAGATCTGAAAGTATAAGATGGAAAATAGACCCGGGGGGCATAGGTTTCACTAGAGGCTTCTCTCATGATGGCAAGTATTACGGTGGGTGGACAAATTACTGTCGAGCAATTGATAGAAAAGCGAATAATTATGAAGATATCCAAGGCAATGATTATGCATATAGGCATCACGTTCGTGTCAAGTAGACCAAAACGATTCTGCATCTACTACTATTACTCCACACATCGACCGACTCCTGCCTGCATCTAGAGTACTAAGTTCATGAAGAACAGAGTAACGCATTAGGTAAGATGACATGATGTAGAGGGATAAACTCAAGCAATATGATGAAAACCCCATCTTTTTATCCTCGATGGCAACAATACATTACAATCCTCGCTACCCCTACTTTGTCACTGGGTGACGACACCGCAAGATTGAACCCAAAACTAAGCACTTCTCACATTGCAAGAATTACCAATCTAGTTGGCCAAACCAAACCAATAACTCAAAGAGACTTGCAAAGATATGAAATCATGCATATAAGAATTTAGAAAAGACTCAAATAATATTCATAGATAATGTGAACATAAACCCACAATTCATCAAATCTCGACAAAGACACCGCAAAAGAGTATTACATCAGATAGATCTGCATGAAGATCATGAAGAACATGGTATTAAAGAGCAAAGAGAGAGAAGAATCCATCTATCTACTAGCTATGGACCCGAAGGTCTATGGTGAACTACTCACGCATCAATGGAGGGGCAATGGAGTTGATGTAGATGCCCTCCGTGATCGAATCCCCCTCTGGCAAATTACCGGAAAAGGCTCCAAGATTGGATCTCATGAGAACCGAGGCTCTTGGCGGCGGAAAAGGGTTTTTGTGGCCCTCTCTGGTATATAGGGAATATTTGTGAAATTATAAGCCGAGAGATAGGGTTAGGGGAGCTGTCCTAGGGCGTGCCCCTATGGATTGTGGCCACACGGCTGCTCTCCTGACTTCATCTCCAAGTCTTTTGGGTTGCTTCTAGTCCAAGAAAAATTGTACCGAAGATTTTATTCCGTTTGGACTCCGTTTAATATTCCTTATCTGCAATACTCAAAAATAAGGAAAAAATAAAAACTAGCACTAGGCTCTAGAATAATAGGCTAGTCCCAAAAATAATATAAAATAGCATATTAATGCATATAAAACATCCAGATAATATAATAGCATGGAACAATCAAAAAATATAGATACATTGGGGATGTATCAAGAAGTTCGGAACACGGACATCTTCGTCCCCGGGCAGATCTTCACCTTCGGCAGTGTCGTGCTACATGCGGATTCCATCGGCCATCTAGGCTGTGCTGAGAGCTTTGCCCCTGATCAAGAGGTCAGGTTTAGAAACTTAGAGTTCTTCGTCGACTCTCGGGGCGATCTATCTCTTCTTGGGCTCATGGCTTCGCCCGTGACCCCCAAGGGCTCAGAGGCCTTAACCTTGAGCCATAGACTCGAATACGCCCATGGGGTATCCCATGGTGGCAATCTGATTTCTCACCCTGGTCCGGCCATTAAGACATGTGACCGGACATGTGTTCTTGCCGAACAGTTCCCACGGGCATGCCTCATGGGGGTTAACTCCACGAGTCCCAAGAAACTAGATTTGGACAGACCCTCAGTGGTTGACGAAGCCTTGGAGCGACTCTCGTCAATAAGGATCACCGACGATCCAGCCCCGACCTATGCCTCGCCCGATTATAGTCCGGGCAGGGATGGATTTTTCAACCCACCCGCCACCCACTTAATAGCTACCGTCGAAGTCTTAACTGACATGCTAGACTATGCCTCCGATGAGGCGGAATACATGGATGAAGAGGATCATGATCCCACCCCCATTAATACCGGGAGTTGGGCCGCCACTTCCACATATGACGTCTATATGGTGGATACTCCTGCCCCTAACGACGACAGTACGCCTCACAATGAGGGCACAGATCGGGTGACCCGCCATCCAGGCGCCGGAAATCGCATAAGCGGTTCAAGAGAAAAAAGGGAAGGAGGGCCATTATCCGCAATGGGGAAGATAATGCCCCCGCCGATTAGGCCAATCCCGACCTCCCCGAGCACCCGTTGGAGGGTCCAGATGAGCCTAAGGATCAGGATGATCCCGATACCGCCAATGACCTCGGAGGCGACGATCACCTTTCCCCCGTCGAGGAGGAAGACATACTAGAAACCGATGACTTATACATCCCTGATAACCTCGAAGATCAAGAAGAAATCAGGCAGCGGCTCATCGCAACGGCTCGCAGCCTAAAGGCCAAAGAGAAGCAACTAAAGGCCGAACAGGCCGACCTTACTGATCAATGGACGAAAGTCCTCTCAGCCGAGGAGATATATGGCATTGGTCTGTCAAACCAGCCCAAAAGCTATCCTCGGACAAGGCTACTGCCACAATTTGACGATGAGCTCACTAACATTCCATCTCCGCATCATACCCCATATGACAAGTCGGACCGCCCTTCTCGTGGGCATGACAGAGCGGCCAACGACGCCGGTCACATACCGGCGATGCCTCGAATACGGGGTAAGGAGCCATTCGAACCCACTGACAGGTTTGACCTACGCTATGACTTAGATCACAGAGCAGGCCGTACTAGATCCATCTATGGATCTAGGGATTACTCACCGGGTAGAGGGGAGAGTATAGACCATGGTTTGACAAAAACTACAAAGCCCGGAAGCACAGCCGGCTCCATATAAACGCCGACTATAGGCGAGACATAGCTCGGGTCAGGGGCGCCGCTCACCCATTGTGCTTCACGGATGAGGTAATGCGGCATCAGTTCCCTGAAGGGTTCAAACCCGTAAATATAGAACAATACGATGGGACCACTGACCCAACTGTATGGATCGAGGACTTCCTCCTCCATATCCATATGGCACGTGGAGATGATCTCCACGCCATTAAATACCTACATCTCAAGCTTAAGGGGCCAGCTCGGCACTAGTTAAACAACCTCCCCGAAAACTCCATAGGTTGCTGGGAAGACCTGGAGGACGTGTTTTGCTCTAACTTCCATGGGACCTATGTCCGCCTGCCGGACTCTTCCGACCTCAGCAATGCCGTCCACAAGCCCGGCGAGTCCGCTTGGCAATTCTGGAATCGGTTGACTAAGAAGAACCAAATCGTTGACTGTCCGGATGTCGAGGCTATTGCCTCTTTCCGGCACAATATTCGGGACGAATGGCTGGCCCACCAGCTAGGTCAGGACAAACCTCGAACTATGTCCGCCCTTACCTCCCTCATGACCCGCTTTTGGGTGGGCGAAGATAATTGGCTGGCTAGATGCAGCCACAATTCTAAGGATTCAGTGGCACCTGAAGCCCAGGATGGCAACTCAAAGCCGAAACGTAATAAGAACAAGCACCAGCATCATGGTAACGATGCCGATGACACGGCGGTCAACGCCGGATTTCGCAACTTCCGACCCGGGCATAGGAAGAAGCCCCCTAAAGGCAATCATGACGGACCCACTCAGCTTGAGAAGATCATGGACAGGACTTGCCAAATTCATGGGACTCCGGAAAAGCCAGCGAATCACACACACCGCAACTGCTGGGTGTTTAAACAGGCCGGCAAGATACAACCCGAAGACTAGGGCAAGAGTCTGCGCAGCAAGGACGAAGACGAACCTCGGGGTCCAATGGGTGACAGCCAGAAGAAATTCCCTCCCGAAGTCAAAACGGTGAACATCATATATGCCACCCACACACCCAAGAAAGAGAGGAAGCGGGCCCTTCGGGAGGTCTACGCCGTGGATCCCATAGCTCCGAAATATAACCCATGGTCGGCATAACCTCACCAAAGTCCTAATGGACGGAGGAAGTAGCCTCAATCTGATTTACTCAGACACGGTGAAGAAGATGGGTATAGATCCATCAAGGATCAAGCCCAGTAGCACTACCTTCAAGGGAGTGATCCCAGGGGTTGAGGCCCGATGCATGGGCTCTGTAACCCTGGAAGTCGTGTTCGGCTTGCCCGATAACTTCCGCAGCGAAGACTTGATCTTCGACATTGTGCCCTTCCGCAGCGCTATCACGCGCTACTCGGTCGAACCGCGTTTGCTCGGTTCAACGCAGTCCCGCATTACGCATACCTCAAGCTCAAGATGTCGGGCCCCAAGGGGGTCATTACTGCCAATGACAATACAGAGCAGTCCCTTAGAACAAAGGAACATGCACTGGCGTTGGCGGCCGAATTTAGCTATAAAGACGATCGGCAAGCTTTGGCATTCGCTATAAAGGCACAAAAGGCTGGGAAGCGAGTTTGGATTCAGACTGAAAACTCCGACCCTCCTTCCTCCCCTCAATAGGGACTCGCCCCCCACCGCACAACCTCAGGACCAGCACAGCACGTGCCGAAGAGGCACAACTTTGCACTTAAAATTCCATGGGTGGCGGTGGGGAAGTTCCGATGGGTGTTCGGTTGCTCCAAACTGTAACCATCAACACGTCTTTGAACTAGACACAGGCACTCCTAAAAGAGCCTACCCGTGGCGTAAAGCCCATCTACATAATCGGCGACTTCTCAAGACCTAGTTCACAAGGTCCATTTGTCGAACACTATCACCCATAAAGGTATATCCAAAGGCAGGAGTTACCAAGCGACAGGGTATATCGAATACGTTTAGTCAACAATTGAAGATCCCTGGTACAATAGCTCCTATAGACCTTTCTATTTTCTCTTTTTTCCCATACCTGTAAACAGTTGCTTCGGCAATCTGAGTTATAAGAGTTGGTTGAGGAAATATGAAGTTGCCTGGTGCAAGTGCGCCTCAATTGTTTTGTTTTTGGCACATACCAATTTTTTTCCTCTCTCTTCTCGTGAATCTGTTCGGTATGGCTTGAAGTCACCGACTATTAGACCGGGGCCTCGACTTCAAACTCAAACCGCCTTAACCATTGTGTGTTTGGCATCTTGGCGTTCGCTCTGTGTGCATCAATTCCGAACTGTGTCCTTGGTCATTAAGTTGGGTTTCCCGGCTCCTGTGATTGTCCCTTTACGTTCCGCTCGTTCGGCTAAAGGGACCAAGGCAGCACCCCTGCGATTGTGCTTTCGGATATCCCGGTCAAGCGCCTCAGGGGAGAAAGCCGATAACAGACTGTCATAGTATGTGTGAGCCGATCTATGAACCCCAAGTTAAAAGTATTACACTTCAACCCTCAAAAGCGGTTATCCCGCATTACGCGAGGAATTTGCCCTTTATGTAAATGATATGATGTCGGCTTTGGCCCCGATTTACCCGAACATCGCAACTACGTCGGTGGCTCATTGTGCGCCTCCAGCAGTCCTTTTCACGCCCCTTTGGTTAAGTGAAAGAAATAAAGCATGATAGTCTGATTGCCTAGTCAGCCGCACTCAAACCGCCTCCGGGTTCCGTTAATACAGCTAAGGAACATAGTGATTTGGCATAGACACCCCATGTAGTATCTACATGGGGGCTGAAGCAGATGACTCGCATCTTTCAGTATTAAGCAACCACACAGGAGTTATAAAGGAAGGCAAAAAAATATAAGAGCGGATACTATTATTATTAAAAGTTATCGCAAGTCTTCGGACACATTACAATTTCATTTGAAAAATCTTTCGCCCGAACACTATGACGCAATCACCCGTGCACTCTCCATAACTCCATCAAAGAATAGTTCGGGGCGTCGGTGCGACTTTCTGGGTGGCGGCGGGTCATTAGCAACCTTCATCGGATTGAGCCCAGGCCAGTGCACCTTGACCTTGGCAAGGGCCATCCGGACTCCTTCAATGCAAGAGGAGCGCTTGAGGGCGTCGAGGCGGGGCGCAGCTTCAATCAGCCGTTGCACCAGACTGAAGTAGCTGTCGGGGAGTGGCTCGCCGAGCCATAAGCGGACGCAAAGGTCCCTTATTGCTGGCTTCGCCAGCTGATGCAGCTCCATCAGTTGTTTGAGTTGTTCCACCAGCAGAGGAGGATGCTCGGGGGCTCCAAACTGCGCCCAGAACATCCGAGGTTGGTCTTCCTCTCCCCGCGAGGCGAGCAGCTGGTTGGCTTCCGCCACGCTCTTCTAGAGATCAGCAGTCGTGCCTGAGGATCGCGATGCCCGGGTCAGCAATTCGAATCTGCTATCCCTGAATACGCACTTTAGGGAGTACGGCTTACCATTGGCTATCTCCTTGGCTTGGCGAACTTGTTCCTCGAAGAACCATCTGTCCACCCGCTCTTGATGAAGATCGGATTTCATGGTGGAAAGCTCGGTTGAGAGCGCCTTGTTCTTTTTCTCCAAGGCATCGCACTTGTTGCTGGCGTCTTGGAGCTCATCATGTATCTCCGCCACACGAGCCTGGTGTTTATCACTGGTGGCTCGCAGGGCAGAGAGTGCAATGGCCGCTTCCTTGGCCGTCGCCTTCTCCACGGCTGCTTCAGCTTTGACGCACTAAAGCTCAGCCCTGAGATTTTCCATCTGTTTAGATGAAGCTGCAACACGACAATGACTTATCTATAAGGAATGCATTGATAGAATTCAGGGACGAATACTAAGATTTGATTCAAACTTACCCTGTGCCCCGTCGAACCTTTTGTTGAGGGCTTCCACCTCATCCTCGGAGCGCTTGAGCTTCCGATTTATCTCGTCCAGTTTGGCGGCATTTTTGGCTGCCACCAATGACAAGGCCTACACATACAATATATGTATCACATCGGCGCTTACTTTCCGAACTATAGATATGACCCCTAGGCGAGTTTGTTCAACTCACCTAGGGCTTGGGGGCTGCCATGTATACAATATGACTAAATAATATCTTAACACAAACGACGGGCAACTTACTTGAAAGCCTACAAGGAGACCGTTGAAGGCCTCCTTTAGTCCATTGTCAACGGACTGGACGCTTTGTAACACCGCACCCATAAGGGTGTGGTGATCTTCGGGGATAGAGGCGCTTGATAGAGCCTCCCCCATTGTCGACCACTCAGTGCTCGGCGGCGCCGGGGACGGTCGGATTTCCCGATCACCCACCAGGGTTTGGACCGATGCCTCCGGAGGCACCACACGCTCCGAAGACGTTCTTGGGGAGGACTGATGGCTCACCCGACCGGCCTCCTCGGTGGCCGGGCAGGGGATTGTCCCCTGTTGTTCGGTGGCTGAGGTGTTAGCCTCGGTCGCGGGGGTGTCCTTCGCGCCCCCTGTGTCCGCCTCCATTGGAGTACGCCGGGACGTCACCTCCATGGTGTCCTTTGTAGCGCCCGGAGTGGGGGTGTGGGGCGTCCCCGCTCTCTGCCATCTCGGCTGGCGAGGTCTCCCCATCCGATATAACCTTGGTGGGGATAACCCAAGGAGGGTTGTTGGACCAACGACTTGCATGTCAGCAAACTCTGAGCCTACTAGCGACAGGAAGAAGGGACTTCGGATCCTAACCTGTATGGAGGGGGCTTGACCCTGAGGCTCCTTTGAGAAACCGCCTCGGCATCTTTGGACGTAGAGCTCGAGTCCAAGCTATTGTCGGATAGGACCGTCCATGCTTTCTGTGCCCTCTTTGGGGCAGGAGAGGTTGCCTACCCCGGGGCGTCTGAAGACATCGCCCTCTTCTTGGCGCGGGGGGATCATCTCCCCCTCGCTCTCGACCTCCTCCTCCTCCTCTTCTTCTTCTTCTTCTTCCTCCTCTTCGGCCTCCTCCTTGTTTGAGGAGGCGGGTGTGTCTCCAGAAGCAGCATCAGGCTGATCCCTGATGCAGATACCACCCTGACCTGGTTTCTTCTTCTTCTCCTTCTTCGTGGGAGGCTTGTAAGGCTTCTCCATGAGCATCTTGGCCAACAGCCCGTCCCTCTTGTCTTCGGGCTAAGGAGCCGGACTGCTGATGTTGGTGGCTTTCTTCAGCCATTTCTGCATAGACATGTTGGACAAAGGGTTATGGACCTTCTAAGTAATAAATCTGAATAAGCTGGGATGTGGTGTACCTCGGAGTCCGGCTTGGCGGCGTGGAGGCCCTTGTCTTCCCCCTCCGCTGGCCAACTCTTCATCGATTTGAAGAAAGCCTTCCACAACTTCTCCCATGTAGTGCGGAAGAATTTCTGGACTGTGGGCTCAGCGTCGAGTTTCTGATCCCACAATGGGGTGTCTCGGCACTGGCAGGTGAGGACGCCTCTTCGGAACGCCACCTGAACCACATCGGCCAGCTTGGTGCCATCCTAGATCAAGGAACAAATCTGCTTTTGCAGATCGGCCAGCTCCTTGCTTGACCCCCACTCGAGGCCCTTTTCGAGCCATGAAGCTAGCCGGGTCGGGGGACCGGGTCTGAATGCGACGGCAGGGTGCAGACCTTGTTCTTGTGGCTTTGTGATGTAGAACCACTCCTTCTGCCACCCCTTGATGGTGTCAATGAGGGTGCCCGCCGGCCAGTCGATGCGCGTGGGTTTGCCGATGATGGCACCACCGCAATCGGCGTGCTTGCCGCCGACGCACTTCGGCTTGATATTGAAAACCTGTAGCCAGAGCCTGAAGTGTGGCTCGACATGCAGGAATGCCTCGCAGAAAGGTGCATGATGGACTTCGGCAGAAGGTCATGGAAGTCGAGGACATAGAAGAACATGAGGCCCCTGACGAAGGGGTGGAGCGGAAAGCTTAACCCCCTAATGAAGTGGGGGATGAACACCACCCGCTCGCCTGGCTTGGGGGTGGGTATTGCTTGTCCTTTCTCTGCCGCGTGATGAGCAATATCGGCGGGGAGGTAGCCGGCCTTCTTGAGGTCGAGGATGTCTTGGTTGCTAACTATGGAAACTTCCCACTGGCCATTGGAGCCCGCCATTGCTAAGCTCAGAGGCGAGGGTGGAAGAGACCTAGATCTGTGCTCTGGAGGCGCAAGGAAAGAGGAGGCGGAGAAGTCGAATGGAGAGCGTGAGAGGCCGCTAGGGTTTTCTTTCTCCTTTTATGAGGTCTGTCGGTTCGGGCTCCCCTTGCCACTCTGTGATTCTCTCCACTTCCCGAGATGCGCGAGCCGTTGTGGGCGAATAATTAACTACATCCCATATAAAACGGGACACGCTCCATGTGGAGAGATCGTGTGGACGGAACAGCCTCGAGCCACGCATCGAGTACCTGGCACTGGCCTATTGGTCATGATGGGCTGTGACCTTTTGTTAGAAAGATCGTCGGGAGACATTACCTTTTTCTTTATGCCTGTCCTTCAAAAAAAGGGCCGAGTCATCTCACATAATTCGGACGTGCCGTAATGCAGAAAACTATTTGTCATTAGAGGTCAAACTATGTTCGGCGAAAGGAACTCACCTCGCAAGCCGAAGACTCTGTTCGTGAAGCAATTGGAGTTGAAGACTCTTGGCGTTGGAGGAAAGTTCGGGGGCTATTGAGGGAGTCCTATATTAGGGGGTCTCGTATAGTCGACCTGTTGTGTACGGGCCGGACTGTATGGGCCACTCGCCGAACACCAGATGACCTAAAGGCCCAGTTACCAGGATGGAGGCTTTGAGGACCATGGCTTGCACTCCATGTCTGATGTAGTAAATAGGCATGTTCATCGCTTCGGCATGTATCTAACCATGTGTAAACCCTAGGCCCCCTCGGCATCTATATAAGCTGGAGGGTTTTAGGGTATAGAAACAGAACAACTCATCTAGGGTAGACATACGATCTCGAGGTAGATCAACTCTGTTCCCTCTGACACCATCAATACAAACAAGCGGGACGTAGGGTATTACCTCCATAGGAGGGCCCGAACCTGGGTAAGCTCATGTCCCCTACATCTCCTATTACCGTCGATCCTAGTTTCACAGTTCGGGACCCCTACCCGAGATCCTCCGGTTTTGACACCGACATTCGTTGAGTGGGCATGGAACAAGACTGGGATTTGTTACTCCGTGTGACGGAGAGGCATCTCAGGTCCCACTCAGTAATACAAGATCACAAACAAGCCTTGCAAGAAATGTGACTAAAGTGTTAGCCACGGGATCTTGTATTACAAAACGAGTAAAGAGACCTGTCGACAACGGGATTGAACTAGGTATGCAGATGCCGACGATCGAATCTCGGGCAAGTAACATATCGATGAACAAAGGGAACATCATACGGGATTAACTAAATCCTTGACATATTGGTTCAACCGATAAAGATCTTCATAGAATATGTAGGAAACAATATGGGCATCCATGTCATGCTATTGGTTATTTAACATAAGGGTGTCTCGGTCATGTCTACATAGTTCTCGAAACCGTAGGGTCTACACACTTAAGGTTCGGTGACGTTTTGGTAGTATAGAGTTATGTATGGTGGTGACTGAAGGTTTTTCGGAGTCCCAGATGAGATCCCGAACATCACGAGGAGTCCCGGAATGGTCCGAAGGTAAAGATTGATATATAGGAAAGTGGTGTTTGAACTCCAGAAAAGTTTCGGGCATTTTCGGTAGTATACCGAGAGTGGCGAATGGGTTCTGGGGGTCCACCAAGTGGGCCCACCACACCCTAAGTGGGTCACATGGACCTGAGGGTGGCTCACCAGCCCCTGGTGGGCTGGGAGGCCAGCCCAAGAAGGCCTATGCAGTTGGGCTTGAGGGAAGGGAGAGTCCAAGTGGGGAAGGGTAGGAGTCCTGCTAGGAGTAGGATTGGAGGTGGAATCCTTCACATCCTCCTCCTTTTGGCCGCACCAAAGGGGCTTCCCTAGGGCGCTGGCCTCCCTCCCCCTCGTCCTATATACTAGAGGTTTAGAGGTGAGGGAGAACCCTAATTGACACGTGCTCGCTCTACTTCATCTAGATCGGTTTTCTCCTCTAGTCTAGTTCGGCGGTGCTTAGGCGAAGCCCTACCGGAATAGTTCCACCATCCTCGCCGCCACATCATTGCGCTGCCAGAGAACTCATCTACCTCTCCATTCCCTCTTGCTAGATCAATAAGGTGGAGATCTTCATTGAGTTCTCCGTGTGCTGAACGCGGAGGTGTCATCCGTTCGGCGCTAGATCGGGACGGGTCGTGATTGGATCGTGAGATGCTCGGCTATTTGGATCGCGAAGACGTTTGACTACATCAATCGCGTTTCTTAACGCTTCCTGCTTAGCGATCTACAAGGGTATTTAGATCCACTCTCCCTCTCTTAGATGCTCATCACCATGGATAGATCTTGCGTGTGCGTAGGAATTTTTTTGATTCCCATGCAACATTCCCCGCAGTGGCAACATGAGCTAGGTCTACGTGTAGATGAGATCATGAGTCGAACACAAAGTATTTTGTGGGCGTTGATCTCAGATTGCTTTCTCCCTTGGTTGTTTTTTGATTCAGCGGTATTGTGGGATGAAGCGGCCTAGACCAACCTTACCCATACGCTTACGAGAGACCGGTTCCATCAACTGACGTGTGACTTTGTTGCACAAAGATGGTTGGCGGGTGTTTGTATCTCCTACTCTAGTTGGATCGGATTCCAAAAAGGTGGTCCTTGAGAATGTTGAATAGCAATTTGTGTATCACCGTTGTGGTTTTCACGTAGGTGAAAATTGTTCTTGCTAGATACCCGCAGCAGCCACATAAAACATGCAACAACAATTAGAGGATGTCTAACTTGTTTTTGCAGGGTATGTTGTGATGTGATATGGCCAATTACATGACGAGGTATATGTGATGTATGAGATGATCATGTATTGTATAGAATATCATGACTTGCATGTTAATGAGTACGGCAACCGGCAGGAGCCATAGGGTTGTCTTAATTTATTTTCGCCGTTTTTGCTTTACTTTATCGCTATGAGTTAGCAATAGTCGAAGAAGCAGCAATTGGCGCAACAACCTCATGGTGACACATTGATGGAGATCAATATGGTGGAGATCATCGTGTTATGCCGGTGATGATGGAGATCATGTCGATGCTTTGAAGATGGAGCTCAAAAGCACAAGTTCATGGCCATATCATGTCACTTACGATTTGCATGTGATGTTAATCCTTTTATGCACCTTATTTTGCTTAGGACGACGGTAGCATTATAATGCGATCCCTCACTTAAATTTCAAGATAAATTGTGTTATCCCTGAGTGTGCACCGTTGCGAAAGTTCGTCGTGTCGAGACACCACGTGATGATCGGGTGTGATAGACTCTACATTCACATACAACAGGTGCAAGACAGTGTTGCACGTGCCAAACACTCGAGTTAAACTTGACGAGCCTAGCATGTACAGACATGCTCCCGGAACACAAGAGACCGAAAGGTCGAACATGAGTCATATAGTAGATGTGATCAACATGATGATGTTCACCATTGAAACCATCTCAACTCGTCGCGATGATCGGACTTGAGTTGGTGAATTTGGATCATGTATCACTCAGATGACCAGAGGGATGTCAATTTGAGTGGGAGCTTTAGTAATTTGATTAACTAAACTCATTATCTTGAACAATAGTCTTAGTAACCTTTGCATATTTATGTTGTAGATCAATGGCTCACGCAATAGTTCCCCTGAATTTAATGCGTTCCTAGAGAAAGCCAAGTTGAAAGATGATGGAAGTAACTTTGTGGACTGGGCCCATAATCTGAGGATTATCCTCACCGCTTCCCAGACGGCTTATGTCCTTGATGCACCACTTGGTGATCCACCCGCTCCCGTGTAGTCTGAAGACGTTAAGAACGTTTGGGAGGCATGTTCTGGAGATTACTCAATAGTTCAATGTCCAATATTGTATGTCTTAGAACCGGGACTTCAAAGTCATTTTGAACGTTATGGGGCATATGAGATGTTCCAGCAGTTGAAGTTTATCTTTGAGAAGCATGCCCGGATCGAGAGGTAAGAGAGCTCCAACAAGTTCTATGAATGCAAGATGGAGGAGAACGGGTTTGTCAGTGAACATGTACTCAGAATGTTTGGGTCGTCTGGCTGAGTTGGGAATTGTTCTCCCGCCAGAAGCGATCACTGACAGAGTTCTTCAATCATTGCCACCTAGCTACAAGAGCTTCGTGATGAACTATAACATGCAAGGCATGAACAAGTCAGACGTCGAGGTGTTTGTGATGCTGAAAGTTGCTGAGTCTGAAATCCAGAAGGAGCATCAAGTGTTGATGGTCAATAAAACCACTAGTTTCAAGAAGAATGGCAAGGGCAAGAAGGGTAAATCCAAGAAGAGTGGCAAAGTAGTCGCCCCTCCCGTAAGAAACCCAAGGCTAGACCCAAGCCAGAAACTGAGTGCTTTCATTGCAAGGGAACTGGTCATTGGAAGCGGAACTGCTCTAAGTATCTGGCCGACAAGAAGGAGGCCAACAACAAACAAGGTATATATGATATACATGTTATTGATGTGTACCTTAGTAGCTCTCGTTGTAGTGCCTGGGTATTTGATACCGGTTCGGTTGCTCACATTTGCAAATCAAAGAAAAAACCTACAGAATAGACGGATGCTGGCTAATGATGAAGTGACGATGCATGTGGGAAATGGTTCCAAGGTTGATGTGATCGCTGTCGGCACGCTCACTCTTCAACTACCATCGGGATTAGTGATGAACCTGAATAATTGTTATTTAGTGCCCAACATGAACATTATATCTGGATCTTGTTTATTGCGAGATGGCTACCAATTTAAATCTAAGAATAATGGTTGTTCTATTTATATGATTAATATATTTTATGGTCATGCACCCAATGTGAGGGGTTTATTCTTATTGAATCTCGATAGTCATGATACACATGTTCATAACATTGATGCCAAAAGATATAGAGTTGATAATGATAGTACCACTTTCTTGTGGCACTGTCGTTTAGGTCATATTGGTGTAAAACGCATGAAGAAGCTCCATGTTGATGGACTTTTGGAGTCACTTGATTTTGAATCACTTGACACATGTGAACCATGTATCATGGGCAACATGACTAAAACGACGTTCTGGAATAATGGAACGGGCAACTGACTTGTTGTAAATCATACATACTGATGTGTGCGGTCCGATGAGCATTGAGGCGCGCGGTGGATATCGTTATTTTCTCACCTTCACTGATGACTTAAGTAGATATGGGTATATTTACTTGATGAAGCACAAGTCTGAAACGTTTGAAAAGTTCAAGCAATTTCAGAGTGAAGTTGAGAATCATCATAACAAGAAGATTAAATTCCTACGATCTGATCGAGGAGGAGAATATATGAGTTATGAGTTTGGCAATCACTTACGACAATGTGGAATTGTTTCACAATTAACACCGCCTGGAACACCACGGTGTAATGGTGTGTCTAAACGTTGTAATCAAACCTTACTAGATATGGTGTGTTCTATGATGTCTCCTGCCGATTTCCACTATCATTTTGGGGTTATGCATTAGAGACAGTTGCATTCACTTTAAATAGCGCAACATCGATATCCGTTGAGACGATGCCATATGAACTGTGGTTTGGCAAGAAGCCAAAGTTGTCGTTTCTTAAAGTTTGGGGATGTGATGCTTATGTCAAAAAGCTTTAGCCTAAAAAGCTAGAACCCAAAGTAGAGAAATGCGTCTTCATAGGATACCCAAAAGAGACACTTGGGTATACCTTCTATCTCAGATCTGAAGGCAAAGTGTTTGTCGCTAAGAGCGGAACATTTCTTGAGAAAGAGTTTCTCTCGAAAGAGTTGAGTGGGAGGAAGATAGAACTTGATGAGGTAGTTGAACCTTTATTTCAACCAGAGAATAGCACAGCGCAGAAAGATGCTTCTATGGAGCCTACATCAGTTGAAGAGGAAGTTAATGATGATGATCATGAAGCTTCGTATCAAGTTACTATCGAACCTCATAGGTCGACAAGGGCACGTACTGCTCTTGAGTGGTACGACAACCCTGTCTTAGAGGTCATGTTGTTGGACAACGATGAACCTACGAGCTATGGAGAAGCGATGATGGGCCCGAATTCCGAGAAATGGTTAGAGGCCATGATATCCGAGATGGGATCCATGTATGAAAACAAAGTATGGACTTTGGAAGTATTACCTGAAGGGCTAAAGGCCATTCAGAACAAATGGATCTTTAAGGACGGTAATTTCACCGTCTATAAAGCTCGACTTGTGGAAAAGGGTTTTTCACAAGTTCAAGGAGTTGAATATGATGAGACCTTCTCACCCGTAGCAATGCTTAAGTCCGTCAGAATCATGTTAGCAATAGCTGCATATTTTGACTATGAAATTTGGCAGATGGTTGTCAAAACAGCATTCCTTAACGGTTTCCTTAAGGAAGAGTTGTATATGATACAACCGAAAGGTTTTGTCAATCCAGAGAATGCTAAAAAAGTTTGCAAACTCTAGCGATCCATTTATGGACTAGCACAAGCATCTCGGAATTGGAATCTGCACTTCGATGAGGTGATCAAAGCATTCAGGTTTATACAAGTTTACGGAGAAGCTTGTATTTACAAGAAAGTGAGTGGGAGCTCTATAGTGTTTCTAATATTATATGTGGATGACATATTGCTGATTGGAAACGATATAGAAAGGTTGCAAAGTGTGAAGGAATATTTGAACAAGAGTTTTTCAATGAAGGACCTAGGAGAAGTCGCTTTCATATTAGGCATTAAGATCTATAGAGATAGATCGAGACGCTTAATAGGACTTTCACAAATCACATACCTTGATAAAGTTTTGAAGAATTTCAAAATGGATAAGTCCAAGAAGGGGTTCTTGCCTGTGTTACAAGGTGTGAAGTTGAGTAAGACTCAATGCCTAGTGACTGAAGAAGATAGAGAAAAGATGAGTGTCATCCCCTATGCTTCATCCATAGGCTCTATCATGTATGCAATGTTGTGCATGAGACCCGATGTTAGCCTTGCCATAAGTATGGCTGGAAGCTTTCAAAATGATCCAGGAATGGAGCACTGGACGGCGGTCAAGAATATCCTTAAGTACCTGAAAAGGACTAAGGAAATGTTTCTCGTTTATGGAGGTGATCAAGAGCTCGTCGTAAAGGGTTACGTCGATGCAAGCTTTGACACTGATCCGGATGACTCTAAGTCGCAAACCGGATACTTATTTATTCTCAATGGGGGAGCGGTAAGCTGGTGCAGTTCCAAGCAGGGCGTGGTAGCCGATTCTACATGTGAAGCAGAGTACATCGCAGCCTCGGAGGCGGCAAAGGAAGGTGTCTGGATGAAGGAGTTCATGAAAGATCTTGGAGTAGTGCCTAGTGCACTGAATCCAATGGATCTGTTCTATGACAACACTGGTGCCATTGCTCTGGCCAAGGAACCAAGGTTTCACAAGAGGACCAGACACATAAAGCGACGCTTCAATTCCATCTACGGGCACATCAAGGAGGAGGACATAAATATTTGCAAAGTGCACACGGATTTGAATGCTGTAGACATGTTGACTAAACCTCTTCCAAGGGCTAAACATTATCAACACCAGAACTGTATGGGTCTTCGATTCATTAAAATGGAAATCACATAGTGATGTGAGATATATTACTGACTCTAGTGCAAGTGGGAGACTATTGGAAATATGCCCTAGAGGTAATAATAAAATGGTTATTATTATATTTCCTTGTTCACGATAATCGTTTATTATCCATGCTATAATTGTATTAATTGGAAACACATTGCTGTGTGGATACATAGACAACATTATGTCCCTAGTATGCCTCTAGTAGACTAGCTCGTTGATCAAAGATGGTCAAGGTTTCCTAGCCATTGACATGAGAAGTCATTTGATAACGGGATCACATCATTGGAAGAATGATGTGATGGACAAGATCCAAACTATAAACATAGCATATGATCGTGTCAGTTTACTATTATAGTTTTCTGCATGTCAAGTATCTGTACCTATGACCATGAGATCATGCTACTCACTGACACCGAAGGAGTACCTTGTGTGTATCAAACATCGCAACGTAACTGGGTGACTACAAAGGTGCTCTACAGGTATTTCCGAGGGTGTCCCTTGAGTGGGCATGGATCAAGACTGGGATGTGTTACTCCGTGTGACGGAGAGGTATCTCAGTAATGCAACATCACAAACAAGCCTTGCAAGAAATGTGACTAAAGTATTAGTCACATGATCTTATATTACGGAATGATTAAAGAGACTTGCCGGCAACGGGATTAAACTAGGTATGCAGATACCGACGATCTAATCTCGGGCAAGTAACATACTAATGAACAAAGGGAACAATATATGGGATTAACTGAATCCTTGACACAGAGGTTCAATCGATAAAGATCTTCGTACAATATTTAGGAACTAATATGGGCATCTAGGTCCTGCTATTTGTTATTGACCTTAGAGGTGTCTCGATCATGTCTATATAGTTCTCGAACCCATAGGGTCTGCACACTTAAGGTTCGGTGACGTTTCGGTAGTATAGAGTTATGTATGGTGGTGACTGAAGGTTGTTTCGAGTCCCGGATGAGATCCCGGGTGTTCCGAGGAGCTCCAGAATGGTTCAGAGGTAAAGATTGATATATAGGAAGGTGGTGTTTGAACTCCGAAAAAGTTTCGGGCATTTCCGGCAGTATACCGGGAGTGACGAATGGGTTCCAGGGGTCCACCAAGTGGGCCCACCACACCCTAAGTGGGTCACATGGACCTGAGGGTGGCTCACCAGCCCCTGGTGGGCTGGGCGGACAGCATAAGAAGGCATATGCGGCTGGGCTTGAGGGAAGGCAGAGTCCAAGTGGGGGAAGGGGAGGAGTCCTACTAGGAGTAGGATTGGAGGTGGAATCCTCCACCTCCTCCTCCTTGCGGCCGCACCAAAGGGGCTTCCCTAGGGAGCTGGCCTCCCTCCTCATCCTCCTATATATACTAGAGGTTTAGAGGGGAGGGAAAACCCTAACTGCCATGTGCTCCCTCTACTTCATCTAGATCGGTTTTCTCCTCTAGTCTAGTTCGGCGGTTGCTTAGGAGAAGCCATGTCGGAATAGTTCCATCACCATCGCCGCCATGTCGTCGCGCTGCCGGAGAACTCATCTACCTCTCCGCTCCCTCTTGCTAGATCAAGAAGGCGTAGATCATCATCGAGTTGTACGTGTGTTGAACGCGGAGGTGTCGTCCATTCGGTGCTAGATCAAGACGGATCATGATTGGATCACAGGACGCTTGGCGATTTGAATCGCGAAGACATTCGACTACATCAACCGCGTTTTTTAACGCTTCCCGCTTAGTGATCTACAAGGGTATGTAGATCCACTCTCCCTCTCGTAGATGCTCATCACCATGGATAGATCTTGCGTGTGTGTAGGAAATTTTTTGTTTCCCATGCAATGTTCCCCGACACAATGTTCAAGCTTATGAATGCGAATGGCTTCAAATATAATGTTATTGATGGTAGTGACATCTCCTTTAGCACGCATGAGGTCACGAAGCTTAAATAAGCATTTCTCAAAGTTAGGATCATTAGGCTTCATCATGTGAAAGGCAATAGCTTTATGAAGAATTTCATCAAGATTACTTAATGGATAATTTGGATATCGTTTCTCCAAATCATTCCACAAAGTATAAGCACATTCAAAATTCTTCATCTGATTAAACACAAACCTAGGCAATCCTTTGATAATGAGATTAAAAGTTCTAAGATTGCGAAGCATGCCAAATTCCTCTTCGTGTGTGGGATGTGTAGTTTAAAATCGTGGGCGAAATTGGCACTATTGTTGCGCTATCGCGGCTGGAAAGCCTTCCCACTAAGCTATGCCTATTTTTCCGCAATTTGCCGCGATCGCCACGCGAAACAGAGCTAAATGGATAAGCTCTCGCTGCAATTTCGCTGGAATGGCTGAGATACGATTTTAACGGGCCGAAACAAAGGCCCAGAGTGAATCATAGCTCAAATTTACTCTGGTAAGAGCAGCCCACCAAGAAACCTTATCTTCATTCCATCCTCTCGCTCCCATCCAAAAACATGCGGCGGCTGCGGATCGGCGGACCGGCGTCTGCTTCGCCGCAAGCCAAAGTCAGCGACGAGCGAGGCTGCGACAAGGGCTCCTGCAGGAGGCTGCGACAACTGCTCCTTGACTGTTTGTACTATGATCTGGTCTCACCCGATAATTATTCCCTGACTCCATCCCATCTTCACTGTGCGTTTGATCCATTCTCTAGTCTGTTTGCTGATTCAGTAAGGATGTTGACTCTCTCTCTCTCTCTTTTGTGGGGAGGATATTGACTTATTAATGACTGAATTTATACTGCAAATCCTGTGTTTTCTGTCGAAAATCCTCTGTTTTTTCAGACAAAACATGCATAGGTATTTTTGCCTCTAAATGACTTAGCGGCCGCTATCGCCTGCTATAGGGTCCCTAGCGTTTTGACGAGCCAGCCGTGAAATGCTTTTGCCTGCAATCTTAAAGTATGGTGGGATGTAAGGGATCGATAGGAGGTACATAGGGACTCTTAACATACTTGCTCAAATGGAATTCATTAAATACCTCAAGCATCTCATATTTCCATTGACTATAGTACTCCCCAACAAGAATGGGCACTCTGCAACTAATACTCCACAAACTAGACACATCCCTCTTCCTCCAACGGTGATGAAACCGAAGCTATGGAGACCAAAGCCCTAATACCAATTGAGGGATCGATAGAAGAGAAGTCTAGAGGGGGTGAATAGACTACTTGCAAGACTTAAAACCTAACATTTTCCCAAGTTAATTGGTTGGCATATTTTAGCAATTATAACAAGTCCAATGCACCCTACACATGCTAGTCAACAAGCATATGTAAGAGAGTTGAGATAGGAAGATCAAACGCAATTGTAGACACGAAGATTTTTCTCGTGGTTCCGATAAGTGGCGCTATCGTACATCCTCGTTTATGAAGACTTCAACCCACGGAGGGTAACGGCCGTGAGAGTCCACGGAGGGCTCCACCCATGAAGGGTTCCACGAATAAGCAACCTTATCTATACCATGATGACCTACTTCCACGGAGGACGCCTTACTCGGGATAGATCTTCACGAAGTAGGCGATCTCCTTGTCCTTACAAACTTCTTGGTTCAACTCCACAACACGAAGTAGGAGGCTCCCAAGCGACACCTAACCAATCTAGGAGGCACCACCCTCAAAAAGGTAATAGGCTCGATAATAACGATGAACTCCTTGCTTTTTCTGTTTCAAATGATAGTCTCCTCAACACTCAATCACTCTCTCACATATTTGTCTTGGGTAGAAGAGATTTATTGGGTGGAAAGCAACTTGGGGAGGCTAGAAATCAAGATCCATATGGTTGGAGTGGATGATCTTGACCTGAACACAAGGATAGGTGGTTCTCTATCAAAAATTTGGATATGGGAAGTGTGGGTCTGTTCTAAGTGCTTCTCTTGTGAGTGGGATGTGGTGGAGGGGTATATATAGGCATCTCCAAAAATCCAACCGTTACAACATTATTGCCCAACCCGGTGACACTAAAGTGAAAACTCAGTTGCACTGACTAGTGCAAAAGGTGGCAACTTTGGTATTTCGTTGAGACCGATATATAATTCTTGGTGGTGCCGATATGAGTGGCTGAGGGAAGTTACACAACTCGGTGACACCGATTCACAATTCTTGGAAATTCCGATTCTTGTGAAAGGGGCACCAGGAAGTTGGTCACTGAAACTCGGTTGCACCGAAGTGGAAGTTGGTAGTACCAAGAAGTGGGTTTTGGCTAGATTTCTGTATAGGGTTTTGACTCGGTGTAGCCTATATGGAAATGTTGGTGGCAACGATTTTATGTGGTAGGTTCTAGGACAATCTTTGTGGGAGATCTTGTGGGTGTTTTTGGTGACTAACACTTGATCATTTTGAGCATTTGTTCACCATTAATACCTCACCCCTTTTGCTAGATTGGCTTTCCTATGGACTCAAAATGATTTCTCACAAAGTAAAATGTAGAGTCTTCATGCTTGTATCTTGGCCAATCCTATTCCTTCCTCTTCTTCTTGTTTGGGAATCTCCTCACACCCTTTTGCCAACAATCTCTATGGACTAAACCTGAAATAAACTAGGTAGAAATATTAGTCCAAGAGACAATGTATGTTGTCATGAATTATCAAAACCACCAAAGGAGCATATGTGCTTTCAATTTGGCATGGGGACAACATTGCCATGTCTACAAACAAGATTTCTTATAAGTTGCCATGAACCATGATAGAACTTGTATCATGATTTACCACCCCATTACAATGACCCCCCCCCCCCCACCCACCCACCCACCCACCACCACCACCATCGAAAATTTTATTGCCTTTGAGCCCAAAAAACAGCTGCAATGTCCACTAGCATCACAAGCTGCTCAAAGAAAATAATCCAAAATCGACAAAAACAAAAAGCAACACTATGGACTTGCGAGGTAAAGGGAAGGGATGAAAGGATAGCATACCTTTGACATGAATGCCACTCTGCAAGAGATGCTGTGATGAGGATATCTCCAACCAGATAGGCCCACAAAGGTCCGGGCATATATGTGTTATGACCTAAGACGATATTAGTATCAGGGTGGCTTATCAGTCGGTACGGAACCTGTTTACAGAATCCCTTGAGTCGGTTATCAGTTAGTCGGGTTCCTCGGAACCGAATGATTGTCAGTCGATGGAGCAAAGAGTAGAACGTGATATTAGTCGGATGGTGGTCACTCGGATTATGCTACAAGCGATATACCCGTGGTTTACTTTCACCCGGATTATATAGAAGGTCAGCAGTCAGGCGCATCAAAGGAGGTGTTACATTAAGCATCCCATGGCACATCTAGTGATGATTATGAGCATATGTTACCGCAGTAGTGGATAAGAATAATTACACTTAAGACACAATGAAACGTAGCCATCTTAGGAGGGTGGGGTACAACAAACTTTATATACACCTAGCTCTGGTGCCGAGCTACATGTTCTGAACATTTGTGATCATAATTTCTTACGCAAGAACAACTCCGAGAGACAAGACCACGAGGGCGTGAACCCGTATACGATCTTGTGTCACCCATATGCATCTCATCAGATCAAGCCTCATTCTTAATCTCATCTGCATATAATAACTTAATTTTCACAAAAAAGTAGTTTCCTAAAAAGGAATGAATTAGTGACATTTGTAATACCATCAAAGAAAAAAGAATCAAAATACTGAAGTTTTTGAAGATAAAATGAATTAGTGGCTTCGGTATTACACTTTATGAAAAATAAAATGAAATAAAAACTAAAGAAAAATCAAAATTAAGAGGTTTTGTAAGGAAGAATGACTTAGTGGCATTGGTCTTACCACTAAAAAAGAAAATGAAACAAAAACTAAGACAAAATCAAAATAATGGAGTTTTTCAAACAAATGATGAATTAGTGGCTTTCGTATTACCATTTAAAAGAACGAAAATGAAAACAAAATAATGACAAAATTTGCACAGATTATACTCAAATTTGTTTTCCTTTTTGTAGTATGCAAGAATAAATATATAATAGTGAATTTCACAACAAAAAAAGTTTCATAAGAAGGAATGAATGAGTGGCATTGGTATTACTATTAAATAAGAAAGAAAGTGAAATAAAAACTTAAACAAAATCATAATGAAGTTTTCTAAGAAATAAAGAATTAGTCACATTGGTATTACCCTTTAAGAAGAAAGATAATGAAATAAAAACTAAATAAAAATAAAGATATAATTAATGAGGTTTATGAGAAAGGATGAATTAGTAACATTGGTATTAGCCTTTAAGAATAAAGAATATAAAAAATCTAAAACAAACAATGACACAACCTTTTTTAATTATGCAAGACTACACATACAACAGTGAAATTGTCGTAAAACAAGTTTCCTAAGGAGGAATGAATTATTGGCATTGGTATTACACTTAAAAAGGAAGAAAATGAAAATAATAACTAAAACAAAACAAAAATAATAAATTTTAAAATGAACAATGAATTAGTGGTTACCCGCAAAAAAATGGATAAAGCAAAGAATACCCGCAAAAAAAATTGCACACACTTTGCACCGAAATTGCACTAGTTTACATCATGCAAAGAATACTCATATAATGGTGCAATTTTTGCATATATTTTATAGTATATGTGTGTGTATATTTACGCTCATCCAACAACCAAAAATACCAAGAAAAGAAATGGAAAATATGCCTGACAACAAAGAAACAAAAGCAAAAAACGGAGAAACCGTAAAGAACAAAAAGGAGGGATGGAAGGGCTGGGTCGCATTGGTAATGGCTTCAATTCATGAAGGATTTGACTCACTCAAATATGTGGTCAGTCGAAAGGAAAAAAAAGACAGACCAAAACAACTCACTAAGCGGAGCAGAAAAAAAAGAGCATAAATCTTAAAGCAAAAGTCAACGGGCAAAAAGCAATTAGCCAAAAATCATTTTTTAGGTGATTTACATATAGCTAAAGTGATGCAAAAATACCCGAGTAAGAACGACTAATATATAAAGAAAAGCAAAGGCAAAAACAAGTGCAAACAAAAGAAACATGTAATGGGCTTCAAGCCTAATAAAAAAATCGGCTTACCCCGAACGAGTGCAAGTGAAAAAATTAGCGTAAGAAAAAAAATCAACTTGCCCCAAACAGGGAAAGTCAAAAATCCAGCGTACGGAATAATTGACTTACCCGAAACAAGGGAAGTCAAAAAATTAGCCTAAGAAACCATGAAACAACACACACAAAAAGTAGCATAAATCTTGAAAAATATACTCGGCGGTCAGAAATTTGACCTATCTAAATTTAAAAATCAGGTGAGCTAAAGTGTAATTAGACTGCCTTAAAAAAGACCTTTATAAAGCACATTTCAACACAATTTTAGTGACAAGTGTTATGATAGGCACTATGGTGGTTGTCATATCCTATCTACCTTTTGGTGCATGCATACATGCTGTCATTCAGGCTAAAAAAAACAGTTTTTGTAACAGTGCACACCTTCTTTTGATCCTTTCCATCCTCCTCCTCGGACCCTCCCCCCTCTCTTTATAACTGACGCTCCCTTCACCTGGCTTCATGCAACTGCAAGATAATCCAAAACCCCAGTGACACTACGCTGTTATCCCAAAACCCAAGGTGGCAGCATCAAGCGACTGAGCAGAGCAGCAGCAGCAGCAGCAAAGCTGAGCTTGAAAGCTCTATTGCCACAGTAATGGAGTTCTTGTCGCAGATGTGGTCGCTCCTGGGCCTCCTCACCATCTTGCAGAACGTCCTCCCCACGCAGCTCCTCTCCCTCCTCCACTCGCTCTGGCAGTCGCTCCAAGACTCGCTCACGCCCTACTCCTACTTCGACGTGCCGGAGTTCCTCGGCTCCGCCGCCGTCGAGCCCAACGCGCTCTACCGCCACGTCCAGCTCTACCTCCACCGCTCCCTGCTCCTCTCCTCCCCTTCGCCTCCCCGCCTCACGCTCTCGCTGCCGCGCTCCGTCGCTGGCAATGCCGGCGCGGCCGCCGCGCCGCCGTCCGTGTCGCTGTCCCCGAACCACTCGGTGCCCGACGCCTTCAACGGCCACCGCGCTGTGTGGACGCACCACGCCGACACGCTCCAGGACTCGCTCGAGGAGCGCCGGTCCTTCTCGCTGCGCCTCCCCAAGAGGCACGCCGCGGCGGTGCTCCCGGCGTACCTGGCGCACCTCGCGGCCGCGGCGGACAGCCTGGAGCGCTCGTCGCGGGCGAGGAGGCTGCACACGAACGCCGCGTCTCCGCGCGGCTCCGCGTCGTGGTCGTCGGTGCCGTTCTGCCACCCGTCCACGTTCGAGACGCTCGCGCTGGACCCGGACCTCAAGGCGCGCCTCCTGGCCGACCTCACGGCGTTCGCCGACGGGAGGGAGTTCTACCGCCGGACTGGGAGGCCGTGGAAGCGCGGGTACCTCCTCCACGGCCCGCCTGGCTCGGGCAAGTCTTCGCTGATTGCCGCCATGGCGAACCACCTCCGGTACGACGTGTTCGACCTCGAGCTCACGCGCGTCACCACCAACGCCGACCTCCGCGCGCTCCTCATCCAGACGACCAACCGCTCGCTCATTGTCATCGAGGACATCGACTGCTCCCTCCACCTCACCGGCGACCGCGGCCTGGCCTCCATGAGGCGGCACAAGAGACGCCGCGCGGCCGCCTCCGATGAGTCGTCCGACTCGGACGACGACGTCGTGGGCGCCGACAACCACCGGGGGAAGGTGACCCTCTCCGGGCTGCTTAACTTCACCGACGGCCTGTGGTCGTGCTGCGGCGAGGAGCGCATCATCGTGTTCACGACGAACCACGTGGACGGCATCGACCCGGCGCTGCTGCGGCCGGGGAGGATGGACGTGCACGTGCGCCTGGGCCCGTGCGGCGCGCACGCCATGCGCGAGCTGGTGGAGCGGTACGTGGGCGTCAGCGTCGGCGACCAGGACATGCTCGACGCGGCGGAGGGCTGCATACGGGACGGCGCGGAGATGACGCCAGCCGAGGTGGGTGAAGTGCTGCTGAGGAACAGAGGCGAGCCGGAGACGGCGGTGACGGAGCTGGCGGCCGAGCTGAAGGCCAGGGTGAACGCGGCCGACGATCTCCAGTGGGAGGACTCGGCGGCGGAGCTCTCCGACGAGTCGCCGACGAAGAAAGGCAGGAAGGGGTTCGGCGGGTGGGAGGGCAAGGTCAGGATCTTGGGGAGGCTCCGGAGCCTCACCAAGTCGGACTCGGGCCGGAGAGGCGTGTAGGCTCGATCACCTCTGGCTTGCGTTTTAGGTTAGGCAAAAAAATCGAGCGCATCTTCATAAGTTCAATGTATGGGTTTGATGTTTTCTTGTAAGCTATAGTAGCCATGATCGGGTTGCTGCCGCAGCTTGGGTGACGGCTTCATGTCCGAGCAATATTCGAACCTCGCTCTGCGCGGTACGTAAGCTCGTACGGTATCGGACATGACGGCTTTCAAAATAAGGACTTGCCCGGCAGGCACGAGCCTCCTCTCCCATCCCACGTATACTTGAACCCCGCTCATACCTTCCTTCTCACGTAGCGTCGCTTACGGGAGCTGCCGCCGGTTGCACCATGACCGGCGACGAGCACGCCGTCAAGGCGTGTCCAGCCCGTGGGATTCGTTCCTTTCGAAGCTGCAGAATTCTATGGATCTTGGTCGAAATATCACTGGGAATACTGGTAATCTTCAAGAACCTGTGGGTTCGGCTACGGTTGGCAGAAGCGCAGCTCACGCTGACGCTTCCCTCCGCCGGCGCCGCGGGCACGATGACCATGACGGCCGCGCGAGTAGCCGACATATTCGCCATGATCGACGACCACACCGCCGCGGGGACAATGAGCGGCAAGCAGGTCGAGGCGATATGCGCCATGATCAATGATTGCTGCCACGACGACGCAAAGGACATACATCGCGAGAAAGGGAGAAGGCGGCGCGACGCCGGCATCGGCAGCACCCGCTGCTACAAGCAGATGCGCAGGCTCGGCAAGGGCTCCTGCGGCCGGGTCGTCATGGCGCGGCACCACGACACCGGCCAGACCGTCGCCCTCAAGACCATCCACGCGCGCGGCGGGGCGCGGCGCCCCAACGTTGGCGAGATGCTCAAGGAGGCCTGCGTCCTGGCGGCGTGCCGCGGGCACCCCAACCTCGTCGGCCTCCATGCCATCGTGCGCGACCCGGGCACCAACCAGTACTGCCTCATCATGGACTACGTCGGGCCCAACCTGTTCGACGCTCTGGACAGGCACGTGGAGGAGCACGGCCGCGCGTTCCCGGAGGGCGATGTGCGCCGGGTCATGCGGCAGCTACTCACGGGGGCCGCGGCGATGCACGAGCACGGCATCATTCACAGGGACATGAAGACCACGAACATCCTCGTCGGAGAAGAAGACGGCAGAGTCGTGAAATTCTGTGACTACGGGCTGGCGATGCCCACGGCCAAGGCAGAGCCGCCGTACGGGCTGGCCGGGACGGTCCCGTACATGGCGCCTGAGATGCTGCTGGAGAAGCCGGAGTACAACGCGGCCGTCGACATGTGGTCGCTCGGGTGCGTCATGGCAGAGATGCTCTCCGGCGAGGAGCTGTTCACCGGGGAAAAGGCGACGGGCCAGGTCGGCAAGATACTCGATGTACTCGGTGCGCCGGGCAGGAAAACGCGGCAGCACTTCGAATCCGCGCTCCGAGCTGACGAGGTGCAGCAATGGCGGGCACGGCAGCGAGAAGTGCGGCGCCGTGACCGGTTGCGAGAGCTGTTCCCCGAGGAGCTGCTGTCGTGGCACGGATTCCATGTCTTGAAGGGCCTCCTCACCTGCAACCCCGGCAAGAGGCTGACGGCAGCCGCCGCGCTCCGGTGTCCCTGGTTCAAGGTCGACGACCCTGGAACTGATGATGCTTCCGGTCTCGGGATCGGCGGCACGGCATTAGCCAGGCACACTGCATGGAGAGGAGCAGCAATAGTTAGATGAATTCGCCACACAGGAAAACACGACTACACGAGTAAACTGACGAAAACCCGGCGAAGGAATGAATAAGAATGTATAGCTTGCTTATTACGATCAGAAATTTACAGATATCATAATTCTACTGAACTGGATTGTACTCCCTCCGTCCCATAATATAAGAACGTTTTTCAAGCTAACGATTACTTCAATTATAGTCTCAAAACGAGTCACTTGCATGTGAAAAACGCAAAAGTAGATAACATAGTCACTTGCATATGAAAAACTTTTCTTCTAACTTCCAATGGGTGGGTATACTGCAGACAGAGTAAATTTTTCCTTGACGGTGCACAGGACAGAGGAACTGCCCTGCAGAACAACTGCTTGCAGAACCAGGTGTGGTATTTCATCAGATAACAAAAGCAACACTGTCACATATGGATTTGCTTACCATCGAGGGCAGTGGTGCTAGCATGGTCTGTTGTCTCCATCAGTTCTAATCCAGGCATCTGCAGCCTGAAATCAACCAGAAATAAAATCTCAAAAAAGAACATCAAGAAACAGAAGCAAACCAAATCTGGCAATCCGAAGTTATACCCATTCTTAACCACATTTGAACTGAAATTAACTGGTCTGCATTTAAAAATTAATGAGAACAAACCACAGCACAAACCAAAAACATTTATGCCTGATAATAAGCAACTAGACAGAAAGCTAACGTCATAGCTGGTGAAAAAAATAGCATAAGAACCACCGTTCAGTTGCCTGCCATGCTGTACAGAACATGATTAAGGTATCCTTCCATCCAAGGTTCCAATTATTTACCCTGCCAGGGTACATTCAAGTTTGGACAAAGACTGGTGGTCATAAGCACAGCACACCAAAAGCACAATCAACGCTTCTTCGCTGCAGCAGATATGGGAGGAGGCACAGCAGAACCTGCGGCCTTTGGTGGGGATGACATCATCACCCTGTGCTTGTACATCTTCCACCAGTTCGCTGACGCCTCGTCGACAGTCCGGTAGGTCCAGAAGTGCGGCCTGGCCTTCTCCCGGGCCATCAGCATCTCCTCTACCTCCGCCCTCGACTTCGTCCTGAGCGTGAGACAGTCAACGAGATCGCGCAACTTGCTGGAGCAATTGTCAAAAACCCCGTGGCGGTAATAGTTCTGCATCTGGTGGAATGGCGAGTAGCAGGACGATAGTGCTTTTAAATACTTTATGCAGTCTAGCCGTGATGGCGGACGGTTGGGGTTCTCTTCGGGCTCCATGCTTCTAACTGCCAACCATGAAATGGATTTACATGTAGACATAGTAGCATTCCTAGAAACACAAGAAAAAACAGAAAGACGGAAGGAATATTGATTGGAGAAAGGATAACTATTCTAACCTTCCTCGCTGCTGCTGCCACAGAGGCTTGGGGTAGAATAGGACGAGCTACTGGATAGGCCCTATTTCGACAGAGATATCAGATTTAGGAGGAGATGTGGCTAAGCACAAGTGAGCATACATACAAATACTATTACAAGCTATCCGAACATAGTGTTACAAAATCAATTCCTGAATAAGTTTAAAATAATAAACTATAAAGTACACATTCTTACAAGGTTCACTAATTAGTAGGTAGGTATTTTTATAAGGATCACTAACTAGCAAGCTTATATCCTTCAGCCATTCTCCATTGGGCTTTCTTGTACTGTTCTTGAATCTTGATGGCTACTAAAATGGACCACAGCATGATAGTAAACATATTTCTGGAAGGATCGGGCATGATGGAAATATGAGAGCAATCTTAATAATGCATGCCATTCAATGCTCGGATTATTATACTGAGGGCACTTCTAGTGCATCGTATCTTAAGCTGTATCCAACAGCATAAAATAGGCGGTTAAATACAGCTTTCCCAGCAGTATGTATGTTAGTGTTGTATCTAAAGTTGCTGTCATTCAAATGTTTCGTGATCAAAACTATTGTTTAAATATTGTAGCCTGCTTGCGTCAAGGCTAGATAGGAGGAAGATGCAGACTTTGCGCTTCCATCCTGGCATGTACTCCCTCCGTTTCTAAATATAGGTCTTTTTACAGATTTCAATACGGACTACATACGGATGTATATAGACGAATTTTAGAGTGTAGATTCACTTAGTGTGCTCCGTATGTAGTCCATATTGAAATCTCTAAAAGGACTTATATTTAGGAACGGAGGGAGTATATGCTACAGCTGTTGCACAAATTTTCTGCAATTATTGACTTAAGCTCCAGTACAAGTTTGTCCTGTAGATAGGCTAAAGCTCTAGTACTCATTTTTGAAAATAACTGAAGAGGGAAAGCAAGCTTCATAGTTCAACAAAATCAACCTAGGAGTACAAGTAGAGCCCAACATCAGTACAACTGAAGAGATTAAACAAGATTCAGAGTTCAATATGTTCAAGTTTCAGACTTTGTGATTCATGAGCAAGAACATACATACCAGTGAACTAAATTGGCATGCACTTTATATTTAGTTCAAATGATAAAAAATGTGGTCCACGTTAGGGAAAACAAGAAACAGCATTCAAAGACTGTTTCTCTCTTCATATCTACTTTCCTTGTGATGTTCTGAAACTATACAGAATGGTAAACAAACAGAATCATGTCTGGGCATCCACGTGAAATAAATGACCCCCTTACTTAATTAGACTTCTCAGTAAAAAAGGATTGGAGGAAACCAAAAATAGAAGACTGCACACAGTGCAAAAATTTCAAAAGTGGAGTGGACAACATTGGAACTAAAAGACGGATACATAGCACTGATTCGTAATACAACAGAACCCATGGATCTAACCATACAAAAATCAAGCACTCGATATGGCTGATTCTATATAGAAGCTGCACTGATTCGGTCCCCCTTCCCACACCAGTGCCGAGGTACTCCGTGAATCTAGTAGCTACCTGGGGCGAGGGGTGACGAGGAGAGGACGGCCACAGGAGTGCTGTAAGCAAGGAGGGGAGGTCACAGTGGCTCGAGTGCTGTGGGCGTGAGGAGGGCGCGTGGCAGCCAGATCTGAGGGCGTAGATGGGTCACACGGGATCGGGAACCACTTGTCTACGATATGGTCCGATGTTTTACTTTGGTGGCAGACTCTAGAAACTAAGGAAACTGATGAGACCATGATACTAATTAGTAATTTGAATCTAAGAAACTCTCCCCTCAACCACCGCACATAAATCACCATTCCCATTTGTATGAATCTGAAGTTCTGAACAAGGTTACACACACTTTTGCCTGCTAGTACGTTTACAGTCAGGAACGAACAGTAGGATCTATCATCTTAGCCTCAGACGTTGTACCTCGTGGAGAATGGCGTAGGTGGCCTTGTGGGGCTGTACTCGTCGGAGGATAAGGTGGTAAAGGGCAATGGGAAGACAGGAGACTGGGTGGCTGCTCCAGCAAAGGGCCTAATGGAGGCTGCCCGTGTTCCCTTGCAACCTTTAGTCTCATTTGGCAAGAAGGGTCTTCAAGCCCCTAGGGGATTGGGGATTGGAAGGGATTTTGTGATCCCCTCACTTCCACCCCATCCCCTCAGTTCCCCTCTCATCCCCAAACCCCTCACATCCTCAATCCCCTTTCTACAAAAGGAAGTTGTTTGGTAGGCAGGGTTTGTTATTCTAAGATAAGACGGTGCAAAATAGCAGTACAACAGTTAAAAATCCAATCTTTACAACTTAAATAGCTCTAGTGGTGAGCTTTAGAAAGGCTAAATAGCTCTAGTGGTGAGCTTTAAAAATAAGGCTACCGCACAGATGCAAGGCAAACAAATACAATGGGCAGCAGTTAGCAGTATATTGGTAGTGTAACCCTGTCTCATGTATTTGCAGAAGCTATTGTTTATATCGAATCTCCTAATAAGCAGCGCTCAATACAACAACAACAACAACAAAGCCTTTAGTCCCAAACAAGTTGGGGTAGGCTAGAGGTGAAACCCATAAGATCTCGCGACCAACTCATGGTTCCGGCACATGGATAGCAAGCTTCCACGCACCCATGTCCATGGCTAGTTCTTTGGTGATGCTCCAATCCTTCAGATCTCTCTTTACGGACTCTTCCCATGTCAAGTTCGGTCTACCCCGGCCTCTTTTGACATTATTAGCATGTTTTAGCCGTCCACTATGCAGTGGGGCTTCTCGAGGCCTGCGCTGAATATGCCCAAACCATCTCAGCCGATGTTGGACAAGCTTCTCTTCAATTGGCGCTACTCCAACTCTATCTCGTATATCATCATTCCGGATTCGGTCCTTCCTTGTGTGGCCACACATCCATCTCAACATGCGCATCTCCGTCACACCTAATTGTTGCACATGTCGCCTTTTAGTCGGCCAACATTCAGCGCCATACAACATTGCGGGTCGAACCGCCCGTCCTAGAGAGCTTGCCTTTAGCTTTTGTAGCACCCTCTTGTCACAGAGAATGCCAGAAGCTTAGCGCCACTTCATCCATCCGGCTTCAATAACCATGGAAAACCCATCTCAGATGCTGAATAAACCATGGTCAACGAGACTGGTATTGTTATGTAGTCCTCAAGCTAAATTAATCAAGCTGAATAATTAGCAGAACTAACGTCAAATGCGAAGCTAAGCTTATGTGATTGCCTGTCCACTTTTCAGTTCACAAATTACCAGTGCGAAGCAATGTACAAATACGAAGTCCATCAGTTGACAGAATAGAACTACTAGGCTAGAAAGCTGAAGAAGTTTGAGGGAATTCTGACTGATAAAGATAAGATGCCATGTATGAGCTAACACTGCCCAAATACTTACTCGTCTCTGCTTAACCAAGAACTAGGTTCCATCAAGTACTACTAATAAAATTAATCTCTAGATAAGCAGATCCTTCAAAAAGAAAGAAAGAAAGAAAGAAAAGAAAGAGGGGGGGCAATGGTGGAACCAAACAGATCAGCAGATGCTAAGAACGCTATCACTACCGTGAGAAAAAAAGCAGAGCGGCAGTGCAGAACGTTTTCTGTACCCAAGCCAGAGGAAAGAGGCTAGCGGAGGGCGGCAGAAGCAGAGCGGTGATGGCAGCGCGGCCGCGCATCACCACCAGCGCGCCGTCACAGCAAACAAATAAAGACGGCGGCCGTGGCGGGGCTCAGCGATGGAGGTGCGTCCGATATCCTATTGGACGGGGTGGGGGGAGGAGGGGAGGGGAGGGGGAGACTCGGAATTACCGGCTAGTTTGCCGCAGGAGGGACGCCGGCGTCGATGAGCCGGCGGCGGCGCGTCAAGGATGCTGCGTGAGTCTAGCTTTTTTTTTCGTTCGTCTCGTCCCTTTTTCCTCTCGGATCGTGGGAGCTGGGCCGTCGGGCCCACTGGATAATCTTGAAGCGCCGGCCCAGCAAGGACGCAGTGCAGAACGTTTTCTGTACGCACGTCCGTTCAATGTGCGGTTTACATCTGGTTTTTTTTTTCCATGATTTCTCAAAAACAAGTGGTTTTTCGTTTGTTCCTTCGTTTCACACGCTAGCCTTCTAGTGGAAGATTTTTTTAGAAACATTCTGGTGGAAGATTTGTATCCCTTTTTATAGTTTCTTATATGTGTTTTTATCCCTTTGTTTGTGTTTTTTCTTATTTTCTTTTATTTTTCCCTTTTAAAATACATCTCTATTTTTTCTAATACGCATTGTAAGTATTCGTATACACGTGAAATATTTTTTGATATACGTCGACCATTTTTACAATACATGATGAAAATAGTTTTAAAATAAATGTTGGAAAATTATTTCGAATACATGCAAAATATTATTCAAATACATGTAGAATATATTCTTAAATGGTAAAAACATGTTTCTCAAACAATGTGTATAGGAATTTTATAAAAAAATACAAAGACTTTTCAAACACGTGAACATTGTTTTATAAATGTTACAAACATATTTTCAATGGTACAAAGTATTTATTAAAACCACACGAGAATTATATTACATTTTGTAGACATTTTTTAAAATGTCATGAACTTTATTTTTAGTGGAAAAATTATTTTTTAAACCACGTGATTTTTTTTTGAATGGTACAAAATATTTTTCCTAAATTATGCAGGCATTGTTTAAAGTATATTCCCATTTTTGTAGAAATGTCATGAGCATATTTTTGAATGACATTATGGTTTGATGTATGCTATCAACATTTTTTAAAGGTTGCACGGACATTCTCTTACACCCATGAACTTCTTTTAACGGGCGATTTTTTTAATAATTAAATAAAATATATATATAATCATAAAACATATTTTTTGAGAATAATAAAACAAGAAAACATATGCTAGGGAACCAACGCTTATGTCGTGTTGGACTAGCCCATTTAGGGAGAAGCTGGGGAGGTGCAGCGAGACTACGAAGATGTCAAAATATATGTGTTAGCTCGGTCACTCGAAGGTGTTCATCTTTATTTTTAAAGGGGGACTTGGTAGCTTTCATTTCAGGGCGAGGGAGAGGGGGTCGTCTCCCTTTTCACCTTCGCCTGTTTTTTTTACCTCACCTATTTCGTGTGGTTTTTTTTGCCTCACCTCCCATCATCTTCTCCCGTTGGTTTTTTCGCTTCACCTCCACACAAACAAGAAAAAAAATCTGAATGGGTCAGAACTTTCCATACGTGCGCAAGTTATTTAGTAATATCATTATGTGAAAGATTCAATCACTGTCAATCGCAAATCAATCTCCTAAGACCAAATCTAAATTAGTTAATGTCTTTATGTGATTCAGTCTGTCCAAACCTGACCCCTACGCCTGTCCGGTCTGGATCAAATGGTCTTCTTTCGTCCGTCCCGTCCCTTGTGTCAGCCACGAAAGAGAGGAGTAAGGGCAGAGAGGAGCGTGATGGCGATGTGCGAGGCCGGTAGAGACATGGCCGACGTGTAAGTCAATCTCTACTCCTAAAGGGGGACTTGGTAGTCTCTGTTTCAGTTTTTTTCCTCCTCACCTCCCACCTTTGTCTGATTTTTTTTGCCTCACCTATTTCGTCTGGGTTTTTTCCTTACCTCCCACCATCTTCTCATGTTGGTTTTTTCGCTCCCCCTTCACACAACGAGAAAAAAATTTAATATATCATAACTTTCCATGTGCACGCAAGTTATTTAGTAATATCATTATGTGAAAGAATCAATCACAATCAATCTCAAATCAGTCTGCTTAAGACCAAATCTAAATAAAACAATGTCTTGATGTGATTCATTATTTCCAAACCTGACCCCTGTGCCTGCCCGATATGGATCAAGAGGTCTTCTCCCGTCCGTCCCGTCCCTTGTGCCGACCATGAAAGAGACGAGGAAGAGAAGAGAGGAGCATAGTGGCAATGTGTCGGACCGGTACAAACATGGACGACGTGGAAGTCAAGGGGATCCCTACATCTGTGGTGGTCAGCGAGCCAAGAAAGAGTAGTCGGACATGAAAGAGATGGGAGGCTCAACCTGTCGGGCTCCAGATGTTGTCGGACCGGGTGAAAGAGCATGGTGCCCACATGTTTGATTTTGGTAATTGATGAAAATCCCTATGGACTAATAGTTTCCTTGAGTTATATTTGAAGGGTTTGTCCATATGCATTGCTTGAAGACCATATGTTGGTTTCAAGGTTATAAGAAGGAGAATTTGCATGGCCAAGGTGTTATTCAAGGAGTTATCTCAAGGTTGGTCATGTGAGAACTAAGCTTATTGCAAGTATGTCTTGAAGAAGAAAATTGTGTGATCATTCATGTTTACCTTCAAGACATCATATTTATAAAGAGAGAAGACAAGATACAGGGTTGACTGAGACTAAGTACAAAGATGATTCAAGTTGATCAACACACAAAACGTAGAAGCTGTACCGAGAAGGATCGAGTGATCCTATGGTATGGTAAGCATTATCCGTTACGCTTTGTTTACTAACCCATGGTCTATGTGAGAGTTTGTTGTGGGTTTAGGTATGTGTTTATGGGCGTGCATCAAAAGGAAGATATCATATAACCCATGGATGATGACATCAAGTGGTATCGTCATCAAGATTACGGTGTGCAAGTTCAAGTGGAGCATCACGAAGAGATCACATGCTTGAAGCTTGTCATTCATTGTGATGACAATGGAATGGGAAGATGTGCCAAAGAGAGGCTCACCTATAGTGGGGTATGGGGGAGTAATCTAATAGTCTTAATCAAGTCGACTCAATCAAGAAAGGTAGTCCAACTTGAGGAGGTCAAGATCGCCATCATCTAGCTCAAGTGGATTATGCGCAAGGCAAAAGTTTGTCCTTGCTAGGTTTTCTATTTGACCGTCTCATGGTGTTAACTGGGAGACCAGGTTATAGAATCGATTGTCGTACTATCAAGGGGGCTCTTGAGTGAGTGCCTTGATCATATTGTTCGTAGAGAGATCAAACCATTGCATTACTAGCACCATCATCTTTCTTGGTTCTTGTTTGGATTTTCTCCATGTGAGTTTTCGAGCTTATGGTCATCTTCATGACTAGATCGAGTTCATCAAAAACAGTTTTTGTATGCATCATCTTTGCATTTTCGGTGTTGGAGATTTTGTGGGTTCATGGGAAAGTTCTCTTCCTTATCATATTTGCAATTTATTCTCCATTGCTTCTACCTGTCGTCCTCTACCCAACAAACTTGAGTTTGCATAGTTCAGAGCTTGTATGCAAAGGTTATGGCAGTTTCGGTATTCTTGCATTCATATGTTGTACTTGGGAAAGTTTGAAGCACCCAAGCGGTAGTGCCGCTGGGCTTAATGGTAGTATCATTCTGGATAGTGGCAGTACCGCTCGGTCAAGTGGTAGTACTGCTTCCGCGGTATTCTGCTACCCAGTGCTGCTGGGCCAACATGGATTTGTTCGCATCGACGGTAGTAGGGCGGTAGTGGTGCGGTACCACCACTTTAAGTGGATGTACCGCTCCTACCCAAGCGGTAGTATCGCCTGGTGCAGTAGTACCACGCCTACTACCGCAAGCACCTCCACGCTAGTCAAGCTTCGGGCTTCCCCGTTCACTCTCAGCGGCAGTAGAGCGGATTTAGGCATGGTACTACTGCTGACTCTCCTTTCTACTATCGTGTCAAGCAGCATTATCACGCCCCTAAGCGGTAGTACCTCTTATACACGACTTGTGTGCATAACAGTTGGGATTTTTTCACCTATAAAAGGGGGTCTTCTTCCCCAATTGAAGATAACTCTTCAGCTCGTGTTTCCCCCCATTGTTAACCTTCTTCGAGCTTTCTATCTCTCAATCCCTCCAATGATACTTGCTAGTTCTTGAAGGAAAATAGAGAGGAGATCTAGGTCCACATTTCCACCAATAACTCTCCTCTATGTGGGGGGGACTCCTTGGATCAAGATCTTGGAGTTCTTTGTGTTCTCCTTTTTCTTCCTCTCACATTTCCTCCACAAGTTTTATTGTGGTGGTGGGATTTGTGAGCGAGGGACTTGACCACTTCATGTGTTCTTGCCATTGCATTAGTTGCTTCAGTTTGAGTTCTCTATGGTGATACGTGGAAGTGAAAGTTGAGAAGTTTATTACTCTTGTGTGTTTGGGCACCCTAGAGCTTGTTCCTCTTGGGTGCATTAGCGCCCTAGATGGTTGGTGGTGTCTTGGAGCTGAATAATTCCGGTGTAAAGCTTCGGGCAAGCGACGGGGTCTCCAAATAGGTTGTGAAGATTGCCTCGAGCAATTTGTACTGGTACCGGTGACCGCCCCAAGGGTTGTCGATACTTCTTCGACGTATATATAATTTTGATTGTTTCATGTTATTATATTATCAATCTTGGATACTTTATATGCAATTATATGTTATTTTATATCTCTTTTGGACTAACCTATTAACTCAGTTCTCGGTGCTAGTTTTTGTTTTTTGCCTGTTTTGAGGCTTTTCAAAAAATCAATATCAAATGAAGTCCAAATTGCATAAAAATTACGGGACTTATTATTGCACGAGAAGAGACCCATGAAGCTTCAGGAGGAGGCGAGAAGACCCGCAAGGTGGACACAAGCCACTGTGTGCGCCCTAGGGGGTAGGGTGTGCCCATGGCTTGTGAGCCCCTCGTGGCACCTCCTGACCTATATATATATATATATATGCATATATATATATATGCATATATATATATATATATATATTCCCAATTAACCTGAAAACATTAAAGAGACACCTGACACAATTTTGCCGCCGCCACAAGTGTCTGTTCTTTCGCGATCCTATCTGGAGGCCTTTTATGGTACTCTGCCAAAAGAGAAATCCATCACAGTGCCATCTTCATCAACCTTGTTGCCTTCATGATGATGTGTGAGTAATTCACCACATACCTACGGGTTCATAGCTAGTAGCTAGATGGCTTCTTCTCTCTCTTTGATCTTCAATACAAAGTTCTTTGCGATTCTCGTGTTGACGTATCCGATGTAATATTCTTTTGCGGTGTGTTTGTTGGGATCCGATGAATTGTGGGTTTATGATCAGATTATTCATGAAAAGTAATTAAGTCTTCTCTGAATTCTGTTATGGATGATTGTTATAGCTTTGCAAGTCTCTTTGATCTATTGGTTTGGCCAACTAGATTAATTTATCTTCAGCAAGAGGATTGCATCATAGCGGGTTCAATCTTGCGATGCTCTATATCCAAGTGACAAAAATGGACACACTGGTGCAGCGATGTGCTATACAAATGGTTTTTAACTCCTTTCCGCGATGTAGTTCCAAACCGTCGCCTTGCATGTGTGGGCTATAGGGGGGTCCATCCCACATGACACCGAAACCCGACGACGATGGTGCCCAACGAACGCAAACTTTGGCAAACTAAGCGTATGGGATGTCCGCACCTATCACAAACGAGGGTCACCGTATAATCGTTATGTGTGTATTTCCTATACGATTCATCCTTGCAACTCGTGTGAGATCACACTAACATCGCACGCGCTATTCTGTGAAGCGCCGTTTACGATGTGCACCGAATCGCAAACTGTTCACAATTATAAAGCGTGTACGATAAGGAGACAATCACACACAGTTAGTTCCACCCTGACCGTTTGTGATATGATATAAGAGTCCATACGTTTATCATTGTAAAACCGTATGCGAAGGTTGAATATATCCCACACACGGGGTTTCGGATAAACATTTGTGATTTATAAAACGTCCCAAATGTGTGATCCATAGTTCCTAAATGTGCCATCCAGAATAATTGTGTCAGATGAAGGCCTATCGCATGTTGTCTTCTTTGACCAACGTTTATGATGGTATACAGTTCAAAATACGAAATTGTGTGTGATAAGAAGACTAGCACAAACGCTGAGGTTGTTAATATCACACATTCTTTCTCGTTTGACCATGCGCGAAGACGAGATTCATCACACATGCCTCAAATGGATAAAAGTGTGTGATGTCGGAGTTGATCGCAGACATTTTGCTTTCTCAAATCGTGTGCATTGTAATGGCCTTCAGAGCAGGATTTGCCCCCTAATTAAATACCTTTTTTCATAATCACATAATTTAAATTTGAAAGTAGGAATTCTTGTATTTCATATCGAATCATGTTTAGGTTTAAAAACAAATGCATAATTCAATTCACATGTACATATACTCAAGAACTACATAAGCATCAATTCTAAAAAAAGTACTACAGAAGGGACAAATAAAGAATGATGGAAGCACGATTGTACTAAAGACGGTAAAGAGAGAGCCGAAAGACATTTTTTATGCTGGACAAGGTGAAGCGGAATGCCCATATTGCGCCCTCCTCCATGCCTAACGCACGAACGACTCTAGGCCAGCCCCTAGTGATGGTCGCCCGCCCATCCTTCACTGTCTTCATTGCGACTTCGCGATGCTCATTGTTGTCTCGATGATTTTTTTAACCTGCATTGCATGTCCAACAATCATGTACTTTGTAAGGTAATCTTGAGTAAACTGCTTTGGGAACCACCGCAATAGAAAAAGATTCAAACATTGTTGTGTGATAAGTCATTATGGGCAGTACTAATAGAAGCGTACAGAGTTCATATTTACCATCCTACAGCTCACGTTGTGTTGGATAGAGCGTAAATAAATAGTCTAATTGGCATTGTTCGTCTCTTTTCCCTAACAATCATTTTTAGTTTTCTCACTTGATGCTGGTTCATGAATATTTCATTACCCCACACGCAAAAAGGGTCCAGGAATGGATCTTTACCTAAGACATATGTACCTACAAGCAAGAAGACAATATTAGAAGCTAAAATGCAGTTGCACAATGGTGTAATATATTACTCCATCAGTTCCACAATGTGTTGCATATAAACATTTTGAGAAGTTAACATTTACTTACTTTGACCAAGTTTGTAGAGAAAAACATTTACATCTACAATTGCAATTCCATTTCATTAGATACATCACAAAATTTTATATTGTATACATGACAAAAATCTATATGGACTACATGATGAAACAGATGGAGTATAAGAGGAGGGATGAAAAGAACCTCGGTGGAAAACGTTGGCCACTCCCATTGTTGTCGTGTGCAAGTACATGTAAATTCATGATAAGTACATCAGGCTTAACATCAACCAAGTATACGAGGTATCTGCTTGAAATAAACAAGGCATATAGGCTCACTATAACAACCAAATATAGTCATTTGATACTGGACAAATGCTCAATGGAACCAACCTAACAACCAGATAACGAAAAGCAAGACGTGTGCTTGAAAACTAGACAAATGCTCGCTGCAATCAACCTAACAACCAGATACAGAAAAGTGTAACGACCCGACCTAACAGGTCAAGTCTCCGGTGTTTCCGTACCATCCCAAGATCATGCTGGTACACACACGGTACATCAATGTATATATCAAAGGGAAATCACACAGCATTGTATTAATCAAAATCTCATATCGAGTCCTTTATTACAATAAAGATTACAATAAAGTGGCCGAAGGCCAACTCATGAGAATAACTAAGTCTTGCGGAAGCGTCGAAGGTAGGTGAGTCCATCTGACTCCAAGGGCATCTCACTGAGCATAGAACGTGTCCTCACTCCTGGTCGGAAAAGTACTCTGCAACATGATACGTTGCAGCCGTGTAGGTCAGCATATGGAATATGCCGGCAAAGTCACAAGAGAAGGGTGAAAAGATAATCATCTAGTCTATATGCATATATGGCAGGTGGGGTGGTAAGTTTTTGCGTAAAGCCAAGTTTTTCCTACATCAAGGGAGGGGCTAAGCAAAATATTACTAAGTTGGTTGATTAATGAGATGGTTCCACCAACCATTTCTCATACCCAAAATTATTAAATACCCACATCATCATATTAATTGTGTTGAGAGTTTCCGGAAGTTTCAATTCCTTTGGCTCAAGTCGTCCATGACCGTGGACATGGCTAATCGATTAGGTTTGAGTACTCTGCAGAGTTTTGCACACGTTCCCCACAAGATTTGGTCGCCTCCGTTTGATTTCTCGCACTTCAGGGTGTTTGAGAAACGGATGACCAAAACATGGTCTTCCAAAGGGTTTCCCTGCGACTCTGTCGGTGCCCATCCTTTCCTACCGTTCTTCTACCTCTCGTAGCACCGCCTGTCCAGGGTCACCACGATATCCAACCAAGCCAGAGCCCATAATGACTTGTGGCTGTGCAGGTAAGCCTTGGGTTTTAAAGCATCCATCCATCTCTTTGTGCCTGGGTGGACCTTTCCGTGTGAATACTGGCCATCTCCAGCATCACCTAGGCAAATCCACTGGTTTCTCCAGGGTGCCGTTCAACCATCATCCACCCAGAGGTATGTTGAAAACTTGGAGTCTTAATTCTTGATCATTATGTAGGTCTTGAAATTATTAACTCTCTCAACTCTCATGAATCATACAACCAACCCCGTCTACTAATAGCATAACAAAAAAATAAAACAACGTTTCCCGGGGCCAATGTGTCAAAGAGGTTGAGAAGGTACCTACCACATGATACTACAACAATGTACCCAAGTTTCCAACTAACCTATCTTGCATGCAACTGGGGAGATGGTAGAACGAATGCATATAAAACATGGGTAAAAACATGATCAAGGTGACTTGCCTGATTGATGATCTTCGTACGTGAGTGACTCTAAGTAACAAGCTTCGCACTCCGGATAATCTAACGAAGCAAACTAGCACTCAATAAGCATACAACAAAATATTGTAACTCACAAACATCAACCAAGAACTAGTAAACAATCAAGACAAAACAATGCACAAATCTCAAGTAAGAAAACACACAAAGTTTTGTTTACTAGGAGATGATTGATAAAACACTGCTAACATAATAAAACTATTTTGAAATAACCAAAACAATTGTTAAAATCAAGGAAACAATAGAATATTTTATTAATAAACAGAATAAAATCAATTTAAGTTTGTTGGGAAAAGTTTAGTAAAGTTTATACAAGTTTGTGATAAACACTATATGAATCAACTATAGTTATATTAACAAAAGAATGAAAAACTAAACTTATTATTTATTTGTAAAACATGTTCTTAACAGAAAATAATTTACAATCAAATCTGTCTTAGAAAACAGAATTAAAATATACAAAACTTTGTTTGAAAACAAAACTATTACTAGTTAGTTGTTTTAATCAAATTATGCCTATTTGAAAAGAAGTTGTGATTCCTATGTTAAATAAAATTAAACTAAGCAAATTTATATTTTTATTATCAGTGAGTGAAAACACTAAATGTTTACTAACAGAACCTAATAAACAAATAAAACCAATTCTAAATCAAACTAATTAAAATTGAGTTTATAAAACTATATTATAATACTAAGAAGATTCTGTTTATTGCTAAAACACTATTCAAAATCATCCTAAAAATCCTCAAACTAAACATGGAGATAGTCCTAACCAATATCAAACAGTAGCAAAAAGAATCATATCAAAATCTATTTTTAACCTCTAGTTATTCAGATTTGAAGATTTTGAGCAAATTTGATTAAATTCAAATTCTATAGTTCAAATTTGAAATTTAAAAGTACAGGGTGAAACTACATGTAAAATGTGAGCTATTGCAAAAAGAATCAACTCAAAACACTAAATAGATTAAAAGATATAGCTAAAACAAATTTTGAAATCATACTGTTTTCTGAAAAACAAAACTGAAAAGAAAAACTAACTAACGGTCGACTAGGGTGACGTGGCGACCTGTGAGTGGCTGAGGTGGGTGTCCGAGCGGTGCTTCAGGCGGTCAACCGATCCTAAACAGAAAACGGTTCGGGAATAAGTGGCTTCTAATCTGAGCCGTTGGGTTTGGATCGGAGGGAGGGGGTGAGAAGGAGAAGGCTCACAGAGAAATAGGTCGCCGGCGAGGGTTCTCCGGCGAGGTCCGAAACGGCGAGGTCGCCGACGTGGTGCTCCGGTGGTCGGGGAAGACAGTGGAGTGGTCTGGGAGACGGCGACGGGTCTCCGGAGTCGAAAGGTGAGGTCGGTTGGGCGAGAGGTGGACGGAATTGGTGGCTACGGTCGACGGGAGGTCCGGTGGGGTGGGAGCTCCGGCGAGCAATTGCGGCAGCGCCTCGGCGAGAGAGAGAGAGGGCTTGGGGGAAAATGGATGCGGGGAGTGGCCGGCTACTTATAGTGTGCTCGGGGGGTGCGGGGTGGAGAGAGGAGAGAGATCCGGGAGGGGGAAAGAAACGGCCGACGTCGAGTCCGACGCGCGCGGGGAGGAGAGTGATGACCGCTCGGTCATTACGAGCGAACGAGGTGGGGTCCAGCGTTAGTGAGAGAGAGAGATATTAATGCGCGTCGGTCGGCCGACTTTTAATCTATTCGCGAGTAACTGCTCGTGGGCCGGCCCGTTTAATACCGGAAACGGTTACCGTTTCCTTTTAATAATTTTCCAGAGACATTCAAAAGATTTTAAAGCATTCAAACCATTTATAAATATAGGAGTATTATATATCAAAATTAACAGAATAATAAATTCTATTTAATGAACATTTCTATTCTGTTATTTGAACACTTTGAAAAAAATAATATTTTCAGAAATTGCCTAATTGTTTTTAAATCCTTTTTGTAAATATTTTCAAAATAACCCCTGGTTATTATTGTTCAAATATATCACCAATTAGTCCCTGGTGTGGAGTGTCATGTTCCTCCTCTCCTATTTGAACTTTTAACCAAAATTTCAAATGGGTGAAAGCAACTTAGGGAAAAGTAGAAAGAGCTTTCTGGAATTCAGAAGAGGCATTTCAACTAACACATACAATCAAGCAATGATGCAGATGGATGCATAACTATAAATCATAACATTCCAAAATGGAATTTTGGGATGTTACAAACCTACCCACCTTAAGATGAATCTCGCCCTCGAGATTCGGGTTGGCTAGAAAATAGGTGCGGGTGGTCTCTACGAAGATCTTCTTCGCGTTCCCAGGTGGCTTCTTCCTCGGTGTGATGACTCCACAAAACCTTACAGAACTTGATGATCCTGCTGCGGGTAACTCTGTTGGCAGTCTCGAGGATTCTGACAGGCTTCTCCTCGTAGGTCAGATCATTGTCAAGTTGTATGGCCTCTAGGGGCACTGTATCTCCCAAAGGAATATCAGCCATCTTAGTATGACATTTCTTCAGCTGGGACACATGGAACACATTATGAACTTCGGATAATCCTTCCGGCAATTCCAGTTTGTATGCAACTTCGCCTCTATGTTCAAGAATGTTGTAAGGGCCTATGAATCTAGGTGCTAGTTTTCCTTTAACACCAAACCTCTTGATTCCACGAAGCGGGGACACACGAAGATAAGCTCGGTCTCCCACTTCATACGTCACTTCCTTGTGCTTGTTGTCAGCATAAATCTTCTATCGAGATTGAGCTACCTTGAGTCTGTCACGAATCATCTTGACTTTCTCTTCAGAATCTTAGATAAGGTCGGGACCAAAAAGTTGTCGGTCTCCAACACCATCCCACGTCAATGGTGTTCTGCACCTCCTTCCGTATAAAGCTTCGAAAGGGGCCATCTTCAGACTGGTCTGATAAGTGTTGTTGTACGAAAATTCTGCATAAGGTAAGTTGTCATCCCAACTAGATCCATAATCTAGCGCACAAGCTCTCAACATGTCTTCCAGAATCTGGTTGACTCTCTCAGTCTGTCCATCGGTCTGCGGATGAAAGGCTGTACTGAACTCTTGCCTTGTACCCAAAGTTTCATGTAACTGATGCCAAAACTTTGAGGTAAACTGTGTTCCTCTATCTGACACGATACTCCTCGGAACTCCATGCAGACATACGATCCGGGTCATATATATCTTGGCTAGCTTAGCACTGGTATAGGTGGTCTTCACTGGAATGAAATGAGCTACCTTGGTCAAGCGATCTACCACTACCCAGATGGAATCATAACCTGAACGGGTCCTGGGCAATCCTGTGATGAAATCCATACCAAGTTTTTCCCATTTCCACTCGGGTATCGGCAAAGGTTGTAGTAACCCTGCTAGTTTCTGATGTTCCGCTTTTACTCGCTGACAAACATCACATATTGCAACATGTTCCGCAATATCTTTCTTCATACCTGTCCACCAATAACTTTCTTTTAAATCCAGATACATCTTGGTGTTGCCTGGGTGTATCGAGTAAGGTGAATCGTGAGCTTCCTAAAGTATCAACTTCCTGAGCTCTGGGTCATAGGGCACATAGATTCGGTTCTCAAACCACAAAGTTCCATGTTCATCCTCACGAAAACCTTTAGCTTTACCATCTTCCATTCTCTGTTTAATCTCAGCTATCTCCTTGTCCAATTTCTGGGCTTCACGAATTCTTTCGGTCAAGGTGGACTGAATTTCTAGTGTAGCAACATATCCTCTTGGAACTATCTCTAGCTTGAGCTCTCTGAGATCATCGACTAACTCTTGGGGTAATCCTCCAGCTGTGAGTGTGTTCACATAAGTTTTCCGACTCAAGGCATCGGCTACAACATTAGCCTTACCTGGATGGTAGTGTAATCTCATGTCATAGTCCTTGATTAACTCTAACCATCTCCTTTGTCTGAGGTTCAACTCTTTCTGCGTGAAAATGTATTTTAGGCTCTTATGATCGGTGTAAACATCACAACTATTTCCGATAAGGAAATGTCTCCAGGTCTTGAGTGCGTGCACTATGGCTGCTAATTCCAAATCATGAGTGGCATAATTCAACTCATGAGGTCGTAGCTGTCTGGAAGCATAGGCTACAACTTTTCCATCTTGCATAAGTACTCCTCCGAGTCCTTGACGTGAGGCATCACAATAAACTTGGAAATCCTTCCGAATATCGGGCAAGATCAATACTGGGGCTCTGACCAAATGTTTCTTCAACTCCTGAAAACTGGCTTCACATTCCACAGTCCAAACATACTTGGATTCTTTCTTCAACAACTCTGTCATGGGCTTGGCAATCTTTGAGAAATTTTCAATGAACCTCCGGTAATATCCGGCAAGTCCGAGGAAACTGCGGATCTCCTTAACTGAGGTAGGGGACTTCCACTCGGTGACGGCTTCAACCTTAGCAGGGTCCACTGCTATTCCATCTCCGGAAATAACATGTCCAAGGAATCCGACTTCCGTCAGCCAAAATTCACATTTGCTGAACTTGGCATATAATTGATGCTCTCTCAGCTTCTCCGGAACTAAACACAAATGTTCCTCGTGTTCTTCCTCGTTCTTGGAGAATATCAAAATGTCATCGATGAACACCACGACAAACTTGTCCAAATATTCCATAAACACTTTGTTCATCAAATTCATGAAGTAGGCAGGAGCATTAGTCAAACCAAAGGACAGGACAGTATACTCATACAAACCATACCTTGTGGTGAAAGCTGTTTTGGGTATATCCTGTTCACGAATTTTCAACTGGTGATACCCTAATCGAAGATTGATCTTGGAGAATACTTTGGCTCCTACGAGCTGATCAAACAAATCATTAATCATCGGTAGAGGATACTTGTTCTTGATAGTCACCTCGTTCAAGGCACGATAGTCAACTACCATTCTCAAAGATTTATCCTTCTTCTCCACCAAAAGTACTGGGGCTCCCCAAGGTGAAGAACTTGGGCGAATATAACCTTTGTCCAATAACTCCTTAATTTGCTTCTTGATTTCCAACAGATCATTTGCGGGCATCCGATAGGGTCTCTTGGAAATTGGGGCTGTCCCTGGCTGTAGCTCTATTAGGAACTCAATCTTCCTATCTGGTGGCATGCCTGGTAATTCTTCCGGGAATACATCCGAAAAGTCTTTTACCACAGGTACTTCCTCCTAAACAACTCCCGTGAGGGCATTTAACCTAGCACTCATACGTGTGCGTCGGGATACATACTTAATCCTCTTGTTCTCCGGGGTGGTGAGTGAAACAGACTTGCTAGGGCAATCAAGATTTCCTTCATACTTGGTCATCCAATCCATGCCTAGGATTACATCCAGTCCTTGTGACTCTAAGACGATGAGGTCGGTGGGAAAAACATGATTTCCTATATTGAGTTTCAAGGCATGGCATCCTATCCCTGCCATCATCATACCTCCTGGGGAACTGACCTTAATGGGCTCACTAAGGGTTTTGGTCGACAAACCATACTTATCCACAACTACCCTTGATATGAATGAATGAGTTGCACCGGAATCAAAAAGTACTGTAACTGAACGTGAATGCAATAAAAACTTACCAACCACAGTCTCGGGTTGATCATAGACTTCTTCCACGTCGAGGTGGTTCACCTGGGCACGAGAAAAAGGGTTTGGCTTCTTGGCTGCGGAGTTGCCGTTGTTGTTGTTGCCGTTTCCATTGCCTTGCTTTCTCTGGGGACACTCAGTAGCATAGTGCCCTGTCTTCTGACACTTGAAACAGGTAATGTGACTCAGATCCTTCTGAGCAGGAGCGTGACGGTGCTGGTTGTTGTTCCCATTCCCATTGTCACTCTTGCAGTTACCATGGTTGGAATGGTTGTTCCCATTTCCTCCATGATGGTGACCTCCATGGTTGTGCACAGCATGAGTGTGCTTTCCAAACTTACTGTTTCCTGATCCGGTATTCCTTGAGTACGGGGAGTAGCGAAGCTTCTGATGAGCTCCAGAGTTGAACTTCCCCTGAGTGTACTTCCGCTTGCGGTTTTCAATCTGCTGTTGTTTACCTTCCAAAATGAGGGCCTTATCCACCAGCTCTTGGTAGTTTTTGAAAGTAGCCACTACCAGCTGTATGCTCAACTCGTCGTTGAGTCCTTCCAGAAACTTTTCTTGCTTGGCCGCATCATCGGCCACATCTCCTGGGGCATAACGGGCCAACATGTTGAACTCTTCCACATATTGGGCCACAGAGCGATTACCCTGGCGCAAGTTGCAAAACTCGCGCTTCTTTAGACTCATGGCTCCAGCTGAGACATGAGCGGTGCGGAAAGCAAGCTTGAACTGCTCCCAAGTCACATCTGCAATAGGATAAGTGGTGGTGTAATTCTCCCACCATGATGCTGCTGGTCCTTCCAGTTGATGTGCGGCAAATCGCACTTTCTCAGCGTCAGTGCATCCAGCGGTGATGAGCTCTCTCTCCATCTTGCGGAGCCAGTCATCTGCCACAATGGGCTCAGTGCTGCTGGAGAAAGTTGGAGGGTTCAACCTCAGAAAACGGGTGAGATTGTCAGTCTGGGGTGGATGGTGGTTGTGGTTGTTCTGATTGTTGGTCTGATTCTGAATCAATAACTGCATCAGTGCATTCTGCTGCTGAAGAAGTTGTGTGAGTTCCGGCGGGAAAGTGAAGTCGGTCTCACGTCATGGAGGCATCTTGCTGTTTTCAGAGGGGTGAGAATTAGAATAGAACAAGGGCCTAAAAGGAGAAATTCACTACCCATATGCAATGCAACAAACATATCACACCAAACACTCATTAATTTATTCAATCAACGTCAAACATCGGGAATACAAATCTCAAACAACTAAGCATCGACCTACGCTTTAACAACGAAAATAAAAGATACATGGAGGGCATAACTAATGTTTTTCCTCAGAAGTGCATAGTCGTAGGTCCTCCGGTGGTGCTTTCCTCATAGTCTTCATCGTCGCTGATGAAGGGTACCATGTCTCCTTCGGGGTGAAGGTTTTCCCCCATGTCTAGCTGCTCCTCCAGAGTTGCGATGCGTGCATTCTGCTCATCAATCCTCTCTAGGAAGTTCTTCACTTCATGCTCGTGTTCATAGTTGGCCTCTCGCAGATCAGCTTCAAGGTCCAGCTTGCGGTTCATCAGATTCTTGATTGTCTTTGTATCAGCACGAACTCGAAGCTCCAGAGTCCTGATGTGAGTCTCCAGGGTCTGGATATAGGAAATAGTGGTGTCTGAAGTGGGAGGAGTTATGATTTTTTCATTGGCATCTCTGCGACAAACCACGCTGAGTCCTGGTGAAATGGTTCCACCTCTGTATTCCTCCTGAATACGTCCAAGGGCACGATGAATGGCCATGTCTCTCCCAAGTATCCAACTGGGTGCCACGAACTTGAGGTCGATGGGTTCCTTCCGGTTCCCAAAAGTCTTCCCTGGGATATCCACCTCGATCCTGTAGCGTCCATCTTGGGGAAATGACATGATAGGAATCCCGGTGATGCTCGGCAAAGCAATCCTCATCACACATGCCTCAAATGGATAAAAGTGTGTGATGTCGGAGTTGATCGCAGACATTTTGCTTTCTCAAATCGTGTGCATTGTAATGGCCTTCAGAGCAGGATTTGCCCCCTAATTAAATACCTTTTTTCATAATCACATAATTTAAATTTGAAAGTAGGAATTCTTGTATTTCATATCGAATCATGTTTAGGTTTAAAAACAAATGCATAATTCGATTCACATGTACATATACTCAAGAACTACATAAGCATCAATTCTAAAAAAAGCACTACAGAAGGGACAAATAAAGAATGATGGAAACACGATTGTACTAAAGACGGTAAAGAGAGAGCCGAAAGACATTTTTTATGCTGGACAAGGTGAAGCGGAATGCCCATATTGCGCCCTCCTCCATGCCTAACGCACGAACGACTCTAGGCCAGCCCCTAGTGATGGTCGCCCTCCCATCCTTCACTGTCTTCATTGCGACTTCGCGATGCTCATTGTTGTCTCGATGATTTTTTTAACCTGCATTGCATGTCCAACAATCATGTACTTTGCAAGGTAATCTTGAGTAAACTGCTTTGGGAACCACCGCAATAGAAAAAGATTCAAACATTGTTGTGTGATAAGTCATTATGGGCAGTACTAATAGAAGCGTACAGAGTTCATAGTTACCATCCTACAGCTCACGTTGTGTTGGATAGAGCGTAAACAAATAGTCTAATTGGCATTGTTCGTCTCTTTTCCCTAACAATCATTTTTAGTTTTCTCACTTGATGCTGGTTCATGAATATTTCATTACCCCACACGCAAAAAGGGTCCAGGAATGGATCTTTACCTAAGACATATGTACCTACAAGCAAGAAGACAATATTAGAAGCTAAAATGCAGTTGCACAATGGTGTAATATATTACTCAATCAGTTCCACAATGTGTTGCATATAAACATTTTGAGAAGTTAACATTTACTTACTTTGACCAAGTTTGTAGAGAAAAACATTTACATCTACAATTGCAATTCCATTTCATTAGATACATCACAAAATTTTATATTGTATACATGACAAAAATCTATATGGACTACATGATGAAACAGATGGAGTATAAGAGGAGGGATGAAAAGAACCTCGGTGGAAAACGTTGGCCACTCCCATTGTTGTCGTGTGCAAGTACATGTAAATTCATGATAAGTACATCAGGCTTAACATCAACCAAGTATACGAGGTATCTGCTTGAAATAAACAAGGCATATAGGCTCACTATAACAACCAAATATAGTCATTTGATACTGGACAAATGCTCAATGGAACCAACCTAACAACCAGATAACGAAAAGCAAGACGTGTGCTTGAAAACTAGACAAATGCTCTCTGCAATCAACCTAACAACCAGATACAGAAAAGTGTAACGACCCGACCTAACAGGTCAAGTCTCCGGTGTTTCCGTACCATCCCAAGATCATGCTGGTACACACACGGTACATCAATGTATATATCAAAGGGAAATCACACAGCATTGTATTAATCAAAATCTCATATCGAGTCCTTTATTACAATAAAGATTACAATAAAGTGGCCGAAGGCCAACTCATGAGAATAACTAAGTCTTGCGGAAGCGTCGAAGGTAGGTGAGTCCATCTGACTCCAAGGGCATCTCACTGAGCATAGAACGTGTCCTCACTCCTGGTCGGAAAAGTACTCTGCAACATGATACGTTGCAGCCGTGTAGGTCAGCATATGGAATATGCCGGCAAAGTCACAAGAGAAGGGTGAAAAGATAATCATCTAGTCTATATGCATATATGGCAGGTGGGGTGGTAAGTTTTTGCGTAAAGCCAAGTTTTTCCTACATCAAGGGAGGGGCTAAGCAAAATATTACTAAGTTGGTTGATTAATGAGATGGTTCCACCAACCATTTCTCATACCCAAAATTATTAAATACCCACATCATCATATTAATTGTGTTGAGAGTTTCCGGAAGTTTCAATTCCTTTGGCTCAAGTCGTCCATGACCGTGGACACGGCTAATCGATTAGGTTTGAGTACTCTGCAGAGTTTTGCACACGTTCCCCACAAGATTTGGTCGCCTCCGTTTGATTTCTCGCACTTCAGGGTGTTTGAGAAACGGATGACCAAAACATGGTCTTCCAAAGGGTTTCCCTGCGACTCTGTCGGTGCCCATCCTTTCCTACCGTTCTTCTACCTCTCGTAGCACCGCCTGTCCAGGGTCACCACGATATCCAACCAAGCCAGAGCCCATAATGACTTGTGGCTGTGCAGGTAAGCCTTGGGTTTTAAAGCATCCATCCATCTCTTTGTGCCTGGGTGGACCTTTCCGCGTGAATACTGGCCATCTCCAGCATCACCTAGGCAAATCCACTGGTTTCTCCAGGGTGCCGTTCAACCATCATCCACCCAGAGGTATGTTGAAAACTCGGAGTCTTAATTCTTGATCATTATGTAGGTCTTGAAATTATTAACTCTCTCAACTCTCATGAATCACACAACCAACCCCGTCTACTAATAGCATAACAAAAAAATAAAACAACGTTTCCCGGGGCCAATGTGTCAAAGAGGTTGAGAAGGTACCTACCACATGATACTACAACAATGTACCCAAGTTTCCAACTAACCTATCTTGCATGCAACTGGGGAGATGGTAGAACGAATGCATATAAAACATGGGTAAAAACATGATCAAGGTGACTTGCCTGATTGATGATCTTCGTACGTGAGTGACTCTAAGTAACAAGCTTCGCACTCCAGATAATCTAACGAAGCAAACAAGCACTCAATAAGCATACAACAAAATATTGTAACTCACAAACATCAACCAAGAACTAGTAAACAATCAAGACAAAACAATGCACAAATCTCAAGTAAGAAAACACACAAAGTTTTGTTTACTAGGAGATGATTGATAAAACACTGCTAACATAATAAAACTATTTTGAAATAACCAAAACAATTGTTAAAATCAAGGAAACAATAGAACATTTTATTAATAAACAGAATAAAATCAATTTAAGTTTGTTGGGAAAAGTTTAGTAAAGTTTATACAAGTTTGTGATAAACACTATATGAATCAACTATAGTTATATTAACAAAAGAATGAAAAACTAAACTTATTATTTATTTGTAAAACATGTTCTTAACAGAAAATAATTTACAATTAAATCTGTCTTAGAAAAAAGAATTAAAATATACAAAACTTTGTTTGAAAACAAAACTATTACTAGTTAGTTGTTTTAATCAAATTATGCCTATTTGAAAAGAAGTTGTGATTCCTATGTTAAATAAAATTAAACTAAGCAAATTTATATTTTTATTATCAGTGAGTGAAAACACTAAATGTTTACTAACAGAACCTAATAAACAAATAAAACCAATTCTAAATCAAACTAATTAAAATTGAGTTTATAAAACTATATTATAATACTAAGCAGATTCTGTTTATAGCTAAAACACTATTCAAAATCATCCTAAAAATCCTCAAACTAAACATGGAGATAGTCCTAACCAATATCAAACAGTAGCAAAAAGAATCATATCAAAATCTATTTTTAAACTCTAGTTATTCAGATTTGAAGATTTTGAGCAAATTTGATTAAATTCAAATTCTATAGTTCAAATTTGAAATTTAAAAGTACAGGGTGAAACTACATGTAAAATGTGAGCTATTGCAAAAAGAATCAACTCAAAACACTAAATAGATTAAAAGAATAGCTAAAACAAATTTTGAAATCATACTGTTTTCTGAAAAACAAAACTGAAAAGAAAAACTAACTAACGGTCGACTAGGGTGACGTGGCGACCTGTGAGTGGCTGAGGTGGGTGTCCGAGTGGTGCTTCGGGCGGTCAACCGATCCTAAACAGAAAATGGTTCGGGAATAAGTGGCTTCTAATCTGAGCCGTTGGGTTTGGATCGGAGGGAGGGGGTGAGAAGGAGAAGGCTCACAGAGAAATAGGTCGCCGGCGAGGGTTCTCCGGCGAGTTCCGAAACAGCGAGGTCGACGACATGGTGCTCCGGTGGTCGGGGAAGACATTGGAGTGGTCCGGGAGACGGCGACGGGTCTCCGGAGTCGAAAGGTGAGGTCGGTTGGGCGAGAGGTGGACGGAATTGGTGGCTACGGTCGACGGGAGGTCCGGTGGGGTGGGAGCTCCGGCGAGCAATTGCGGCAGCGCCTCGGCGAGAGAGAGAGAGGGCTCGGGGGAAAATGGATGCGGGGAGTGGCCGGCTACTTATAGTGTGCTCGGGGGGTGCGGGGTGGAGAGAGGAGAGAGATCCGGGAGGGGGAAAGAAACGGCCGGCGTCGAGTCCGGCGCGCGCGGGGAGGAGAGTGATGACCGCTCGGTCATTACGAGCGAACGAGGTGGGGTCCAGCGTCAGTGAGAGAGAGAGATATTAATGCGCGTCGGTCGGCCGACTTTTAATCTATTCGCGAGTAACTGCTCATGGGCCGGCCCATTTATACCGTAAACGGTTACCGTTTCCTTTTAATAATTTTCCAGAGACATTCAAAAGATTTTAAAGCATTCAAACCGTTTATAAATATAGGGGTATTATATATCAAAATTAACAGAATAATAAATGCTATTTAATGAACATTTCTATTCTGTCATTTGAACACTTTGGGAAAAATAATATTTTCAGAAATTGCCTAATTGTTTTTAAATCCTTTTTGCAAATATTTTCAAAATAACCCCTGGTTATTATTGTTCAAATGTATCACCAATTAGTCCCTGGTGTGGAGTGTCATGTTCCTCCTCTCCTATTTGAACTTTTAACCAAAATTTCAAATGGGTGAAAGCAACTTAGGGAAAAGTAGAAAGAGCTTTCTGGAATTCAGAAGAGGCATTTCAACTAACACATACAATCAAGCAATGATGCAGATGGATGCATAACTATAAATCATAACATTCCAAAATGGAATTTTGGGATGTTACAAAAAGCAAGGCATCTACTTGAAAACTAGACAAATGCTCACTGCAACCAACCTGGCAACCAAATTCAGAGAAACAAGGCATACATTTTTAAAGCGGGAGTTAAGGGCACAGGTTAACAACACCAGGCATAACAGGTGGTTGACAGTGTCCTGGACTAGGGGGGTACTCACCACGTCGTCTCCTGGTTAGTGGGTCGGGCCGAGGACCCCCATGATGATTCACTAACGGGCCACTTCGGGTATCCCATCATGCATAGAAGGAAGATTCCACGAGACTTGACGCACAAGACAAGGACTCCTCTAAACCCTAGGCATGCGGTACATTATATAAACCGAGGCCAGGATAGTAGATAGACAATCTCATATTCAATTACATCTCGTGGTAGATACCTATACTATGTACTATCCCCCATATGAATACAATCAAAAGGAGGACGTAGGGTATTATCTCCTTGAGAGAGCCCAAACCTGGGTAAAATCATGTGTCCATTTTAACATCGCTCCAAGACACCTACCTTAGGACTCCTACTATGAGATATGCCGGATTTGACATCGATATTGGTGCTTTCATTGAGAGCATGCTGGGTAGTCGCCACGGCGTGGATAGCATTCAGATCGGCTCCAACGCGATCTACGTGTCGGAACCAAGCTACATCATCAATGTTGGCATCTTCGTCGCCGGCTTGACTGGTCACCTCGGCTAGGCCGAGGACTGTGCGCCATGTCGGATCATCTAAACCGTACGGGTGTCTTCATCAACATCAACTCCAATCTCAACCAAGATCATGGAAGAACCCTCCACGGTGCTCGGGGGCTCAACGTCAACATTGCCATCGCGCGATCATCCAGTTTTTCTGGACAGTGAATTCGTGTTCATCGTCCCAATCTCCTCGAGTGTCGCTTTGATGATTGCTTGGGTGGAATTGTGCGGAATTGACTCTAGAACAACCCTGCAAAATTTTGTCGCGTTCCGGTGGAGGAATCTTCGGCGATCTACAATATACTGGAGCCCTATCGAATTCGGATGGGAATCTGGATGAGTTTAGTACGAGGAGTCCAGTATCTAGCTCGGATATCCATTGGAAAATCTCACCGTTCATCGGCTGCAAAATTCCTATACCGATCATCCCTCCCAATTTCAGCTCGATCCGACCGTCCAAACTCTGGGAAACGTCCGATGGGTACAACAAATTTTGGATCTATTTTCTACGCGAGAACTAATCCGACCCTAGTTCATCCTTTTCATGAACGGGTTGTGAGCCGTCCTTTTTGAAGGAAATTTTCTCATTACCTCGGTCAACCGACCAAGAGTTGGGCATCGCGAGTGCCGAATAGTCATCAAGAGAACCTCATCATCCGCAGGTTGTACGGGTCGGGCGCTCTGTTGCTTCATCAAGCCAGCATTAACCTCATCACAAATTCCGACCTACGTCGGCATCGTCGTGCCGTTACTTTTTCAGGCTGATGCCCACCACGTCGACCTGCTTTTACACATCGACTGGCATGGGGATCTAGCGTCACCTTACCGATCTGCACTATTACCTCGGTTATACCTGGAGCTTCATCATCTCCTCATCAACCCGCTCCGGGGACTTCGGCATCACCAGTCGACCAACTTTGACACCTCGACTGGCATGAGAATTCGGCATCACTAGCCGACTAGCTTTGACACCTCGGCTGGCATGAGACTTCGGCATCACCAGTCAACCTGCTTCAACAACTTGGCTGACCCGAGACTTCGGCGTCACCAACCGACCTGCTCCATCACCTCAGCTAGACCGGGGGCTTTCGCATCGCTTCATCAACCTGCTCTAGGGACTTCGGCGTCACCAGCCGATCAACTTCGTCATGTTAGCTGGACCAGGGACTTCGCCTCTCCACAACGACCGTGCAGCATTGCCACTTCGTCAAGCCGAACTCTTTGCTCAGGCCCCTCGACGCCTAGGCCACATTCCTTTACTTATTTGCTTCACTTAAATTAACTAAGTAGAAGATTTTTTTCTTTTTGTATATTATTATCTTTATTTGTTATTACTTTTAGCTTGCACTATTTTATGAGTGCAGGAAATCGACTTCGACTGCCATCACGCGATCACCCCGGCGTCACCTTGCCGACCTGCTCCACCACCTCAGCTGGACCAGGGGCTTCGCCTCGCCACATCGATCGAGCCGTGACACTACTTTAGAGTGCCGAACTCCTCGTTCGGTCACCTTGGAGCGGGCTTGGGGGCTGGGACCTCGTTCATGCCGAAGACTATGCACCAGATCTATCAAAGTTCGATGGGCGTCCTCGTCCCACCACAAGCTCGGATCGCGTCATCGACACCGAGCACATTAACTAGCTAAGTCGCTTCCATGCTCAAAAACTTTCAGTTTTAAATTTGGTTCGATTCGACCAAGCATTATACTTTTTTGACAAAAAGTTGATTGTGAAAAACTTTCTTTGTCAAAACTGTCACGCCCAAGATGCGATCCTATCCTCATTTTGGCACGAGGGCCTCGACAGGGATAGAAGCGCATATCGTCGTGTTGCAAGAATGGATATCATTACAAGTACATGTACAGAAGAGATGAGTATATGGAATTGGCTTACACTCACCACAAGCTACATCAATATCACATCAATACAACAACATGTCCAAACATCATACAAAAGAGCAGGGTCCAACTACGGATGAAAACAAACGACAAAAATGACATCCATCCTTGCTATCCCAAGCTGTCGCCTGGAACCCATCCTAGATTGATGAAGACGAAGAAGAAGAATAACTCCAAATCAAAACAAGCATCGCGCTCACGTCAATCATCGCATTACCTATACCTGCAACTGTTGTTGTTGTAATCTGTGAGCCACAGGGACTGAGCAATCTCATTTCCAAGGGTATCATGACTATTAAAGCTTAATAGGTGAGGTATGGTTAAGTGGTGAGGCTCTAGCAAGCGACTAAGCATTTATTTGAGTGGCTAACTTACAAGTATAGAAAGTAAAGTATGGTGGTCTACGCATAACGGACGTGAGCTAGTAATGATCACTAATTGATCCTGAACACCTACTTACGTCAAACATAACCCCACCGTGTTCTCTCTCCGATAAGGGCTCACGAGAAGAGACAGTCATGGTTACACAGACAGTTGGTGTATTTTATTAGAGTTTACTTCAAGTTTGCTATGACCAGGTGTTAAACAAAATATCCAAGTTTGCCACATAATCGCGGGCACGACTTTCCAAAAGATTTAACCCTGCAGGGATGCTCCAACTCATCCATCACAAATTAACCACACGTAGCGGGAATAACCTCGACCACACATCTCGTGATCTTCCTAGGCAATTCCAAAGGAAATCCGACACCTCGAGATAGCCCGAAGAAGATCAAAGTTCCTCACTCAAGACGTTCGAGAAAGGTAAAATAAATCCAGCAAGGCCGCCCGGCGTGTCGACGAACCCGATAGGAGCCGCGTATCTCGTTCTCAGGACACGACCAGATGGCCTAATAGAAATCTCCCGAGTTGCCCCGGGTTGGCCCCGCACACGATCTAGTTTGGACCAACACTCATGAGGAGCACTGGCCCGGGGGTTGATTAAATTATCCGCGGGTGCCGGCGGTCCCTATGCAATTTTATTAGTTATTAGGCAAATGTAGTACTAATGTTGGGCCTTGCCAGACGAGTTTTATCCCAAAATGAAAATCAAGGGGGTCCCCATAACAACCCCGAGCATGTTAGGAGCGCTCAATTATGGAACATAATACCGGTTCACAAGTAACTAGGGCGGCAAGAGTGGAACAAAACACCGAGCAAAAGGCCAAGCCTTCCACCCTTACCAAGTGTATAAGTGCATTAAATTAAATAGCAATAATATTGTGATAACAAAAGAAAGCCCATGTTCTCACATGGAAGCAATTGCACCTGCAGCTAGAAACGCTATAAGAAGGGCTGAGCAAGCGGTAACATAGCCAAACAAAGGTTTGCTGGGATGATGGAGGGTTAGACGCTTTTCATGGCAATGTTGGGAGGCTTGACAAACAAGTGGTAGGTAGCGAGACATAACGATAAAAGCGGGACAACTAGCATGACAATGATAGTAATGGTATCCAGGGGAAATGTGTCATCTTGTCTCAGGTCCCGCTTGGAAGAAGATCGAGTCCATGAAGAAGACGAACCAACGTAGTCGAACGAATCCTATCACTCCGAATTCTTTCGAAACTCTATCGAGAAGAAGCAATCCGGAAACAACAATCAACACGAGATACACCACAACATATGCAAGACACGATGCGCAAACAAATATGATGCATGTCCAGTTTAATATGCAGGGTGTGGCATGGCATGGCAAGAACAAGAGACAACTACTACACATTAAGTGAAGTTCAATATGCAACGAGTTGCATATTGACGAAACTCCACATTCGAATTATTTAGTTCACTCCCGTTTACGTACTCATCAATATTAAATGGTGTTTAACATGGCAAACAATGAAGCACATACAACTACAACATCTAGGCATTTTAAATGAGGCCAGAAGCAATATATATCTTTTCCGAAACAACCCCATATGTATAATATGAATTTGGTCCAGATCTGTACTAAACATATTTTAGAGTTGTTAAGCAGTATAATAAATGTCACCATGTGATTCTACACATTTTTCTAGCCAAGTTACATATGTAGAACATTTTTATCGGAGCTATGGTTTAGTAGTTATGAAATAAATCATTTTAGCATGGCATTTACGCAAAATGACACAAACATCAAGTTTCAAGCATTTTATCATGTGTGAAAGTTGGATATTATGAATCTACACGAAATTCTAGTCAAGTTTCATATATAAAGTTTTTACATGTGATGCACGGGTGAAAAGTTATTAGATGCATGGATCTAGGGGGTTTTCTGCAAATATATAATTCTCTCGTTAATTAGCAAAATTCGCAGCAGAAAAAGAACACAAATGGGTCAAATCTGCAATCGGGCCAGAGTAGGATATGGCGTGGGATAGCTAAACGATGCACGAGCGGGGAATAGGGTTGCGGGGGCGGCTCACCCATGGGCCATCATGGGCCAGCTGATCTGGCGCTGAGCTGGGCCGCAGGCAAGGCCGGCCCACGCGGGTGCAGCGGGTTAACGCGAGTGGCAGCAGCGTCATTCCCGACCGCACGGGCACGGGGCTGAGGCCACGACGGCGCCGACAGCAGCCATGGCGGCCGGCGGGTTCGGAGGCGGGGTGGCCAGGGACGGGCAGATCCGGGCCGGCGGGCACCAGATCCGACCGGCACCGGCGACCGGCGGCAGCCGCTGGGCATCCAAGGCGGCGGGGACCTGCGGGAGAGAGAGGCTAGGGTTAGAGAGAGGAAGAGGGAGAGGAAGGAAGAAGAGGAAGGGAGGGAGGAGGTCCGGCGGCTGGTTCGACGGCGACGGCTGCTTGCTCCGGCGGGGCGCTGGCGGTGGGGCTAGCGCGGGGTTCGCGGAGGCGGGGCAGCCACTCGTGGAGGCTCGGGCGCCATGGGAGGAGCTCCCGCTTGGAGCTCGGGGTCGGGCCCAGATGGGCTTCCCAGGGCCTCGATCTGGGCTTGGCGGGCCCTGCGGCTGGAGGTGGGAGGCAGCGACACTGAGGATTAGGGGAGGCTGGCGACGGTGCGGATTTCGAGGAGGAGCCACATTAGGAAGGGGAGGGGATTAAATAGGAAAAGAGGGCTAGGGTTAGTAGTTTTTGTCGTTTTCGGACCTTCGGATCTCGATGCGACGGTCTGGAAGCGGAGGAGGGATAGGTGGGCTGCGTGGCTGTGTAGATGGGCTAGGGGGAGATGAGAGGGAGGTTTGCGGCCCGTGACACCAGGGTTTTAAAACACCGAATACATCCGATAATAAACCGATGACCGCACTGCAACAACTGACCGATGGGGTATCAAACGAACTCGAAATGCGATGAAATTCGACAGGCGGTCTACCTACCATATAATAAGACCGCACGCCAATTTTCAACCCAATCCGAGAATATTTTAATGTCACTTTTAAAAACAATATTCTTACAATGCCTCGGGCATGCGTGTGTGTGGTTGGTCTCGAAACGGGCAACGGCAAGAACGGAGAGAACCGGCGACTATGAACGGATGCAAGTTTTCGAAAACGAGTGACGATGCTATGCAGATGATGCAAATTATGCGATGATGAATTTGACAACCAGATGAAACACATGACAAGAATGGAAATAAAAGGGGAATCTTCTGGAGCGTCGGTCTCGGGCTATTACAACTCTCCTCCACTACACTAGGATCTCGTCCCACGATCTAGAATGAGAAGGGGAAGAGAAAGAGCAAAAGGTAAAACTTAGTTGCTTCCTGACAAACGAGTGAAACCAATAAAACATGAAGGTTGGAAAGAGATGAAGAACGACATGAGGAACAAGCAAGAATTCAAAAAAAAATCGGCAGCACTTTGGTAGGATAGAGGGAATTTTTTTAATAAGATGGGAGAACTTGAAAAGAAAACACAACACTCAGGTCAAATGGATAACAAGGGAAGAAAATGATCTTAACAAGGCAAGATGATAGATTGAAGAGAGCAACATCATAAGGCCTCTAGAAGAAAAGAATAGAAACTAGAACATTGGAAGGAAAGAACGGAGAAGAAAACAACAACTTCTACCACCATTGAACTTGAGAAGCATGGTTGAACGGAGTTGATCAAGAATTAACAACGAAAGAATAGCTTGTTATGGGCTTATGGAAAATCTCTCAAAATTATGAGGTGACATCCTGCCACAACAGAAACAATTGATTGCTTGAGAGCAACAAGATATGCAAAGCTTCTTTCATCAAGAAGAGGAGGAGAAAACTAGATCATTTAAGACACCATGATAGCAACAATCCTTAGGAAATGCTTTAGGTGAAATCCAACCCAAGATAACTCTGAGAAGACAAGATGGGTTCACTTATCTTATTCTTGACAATTCCTTCGAGACTCCACATAATCAAGAATTTAATAACACCATCTCAAAAGACAATGGAGAAGGAATTGAACTTAAAAATTCAAGATAAAGAACACTTGAGCACCTCCAACAAGAATCTTGAAGAACACTTGAAAATGAAAGAAATCTTGATGAACCACCATGAAGAACCTCCGGAAGAACTCTGAAACGAAAGGACGATAGAAAGAATTGAAGGATGCAAAAAGAACAAGATTGAGGCCTTGCTATGAATTAGATGAAGCTTAGCGACAAGATACTTGAGAAAAACTAGGAACTCCGGAAAAGAAAAGATAGGAAACTATAATCAAGAATTTGATATCATGAACAACTCCGGAAGAAGGATTGAAATCACTTGGATGAAACAAGAATAAGAATTATGATATGCCTATCCTTCATCAAGTTAAATTGATGACAAGCAACGGATTTTGCACACCACTTATTCTTCTTGCAAAGAATTTAAGAGAAATAGAGGATAGGTCACAAACTTGAAGAAGTCTTGAATGATACACCGGAAAGAATTCGAAATGAAAGAGGATAATACAAATGAATGATATAGCATGAGAACGAAGAGAGCATGATCCACCGAATAGAAAACTTCACAAGGCACCGGAATAATTGAGATGCGAACGAAGGGACAACAATTGAGAACGAAAGTTGAAAGCTGAGAACGAAGAAATCTTCTGAAATGATGGCCTTCGGGAGGATCGAGAAATGAAACAATTATGAAATGCACCAGATAGATATGGGAGGAATAACTCATGATCAAAACAATTTGAGATGATAGCAACAAACTGAAACCATGAATCTTTGGAAGAACGAACAATGATTTAAGAGAAATTCTCCTTCGATATTTGAGCAGAGAATGATGATGAGAAACAACACCATGAATTACTGAGATACTCCAGAATAATGAAGAAAGAAAGGTTGATCCAACAATGAAAATGATTTAGAAGCGATCTTTGAGAAGGCATATGACTGATGAAATTTATACTTATGTCATATTTGAAAAGAACTTGAGAACATGTCTGGAAAGATTAGAAGAGTCAGGTAGGATCTTGGGGAAAACACCTGTGGGTTATGGGCCCACTCAAAAGAAACCACCGTTGAAACAATTGCTTAAAAAGAGACATTGCGCCGGTAAATATTAAGAACTTGATGATATGAGACCCTCAAAATAATTTGGAAGGAATGAAAGAAAACGCGAATCTTTGAGATATCTTCAGCACTCCGGATAGAATAGATAATAATAAGCAAGAGAGGCTTGATAAAGAATTCCAACATGGGAGAGAAAATAGAGAATGAAATGATATGATGAACACCAAGAACTTGAATTGAATCCACCGGAGAAGAATAACAACGAGAACAAGGAATATGAGGATAGATCTTGAAATTGAAATTCTTGAGAATCTCCACAAGAAATCACCGGATACAATAAGAAGAAATGATAGTGGAAGCATTGATGAAGAGAAAGGCACTTGGAAGAGAATTTAATCATTGAATAAAAAGGGCGGGAGGGTGGGAAAAAAAAACACAACTTGGGACAGATGAGACAAACTCCGAAACAAAATATGAGGATTGATCTTGCAAATATTGCATATGATAGAATTCACTTGAAGAGAAGCGCACTAGATGAAAAGAATTGATATGATAACTTGGTTGAGCAAAAGAATTAGCAATCCCACAGAAATATGAGAACACTACTTCGGAAAGATATGAAATCACCACTTGACATCGAAGCAACTCGAATTACCATATTCAAGACAAAATGAAGGATGAGGCTTATGAAACAAGCCGGAACAAACACATGACAGAGATTTCGTCCAATATTTTCGTGGTAAGGTTCGCACGGGCTCGATTGTACATTGGATTGTCATATGGAAATGACGCTCGAATATGCTCCCTAGGCATAGCGAACTACAAGGCTTGACGAAGCATATCTGATGACATATATCAAGACTGTCCTCTGTAAGAAAGTCCGTGAACAAACGAATCCACTAGATATCGAACCCCAACCTCACGTCATGATCTGTTGGAAGATAGCCTAGGTAACTACTTGAATTCCCACCTAAGAACTTCCGAAAACTTTATGGTTATGCAATCTGGTGTGGGGGATACACGGAGGAAATATCTCACACAACTAGCAAACCTACACCCCAACTGTATCCATCCTTCAACACATAACCAGAGGCTTCCGCAAGTCCATCTAACTCAGATCCTCGAAAACACAATGATACTAACCATGGTGGTACCCTGACGCCTCCCCAGTACTGGGTGACTCTGACCTTATCTCACCATGACAAGTATTGAAGCAATTCCGAACACCCTCCATCCTAAATACTAAGGAAGCTAAATGATAACGATGTGCCAAGAATTCCCTGGAGCTCAACTCCCCGGAAGAAATCAAGTCAGATAGAAGGCACCAAGACAGAACTCCGTCACATCGACATCATATAGTTTCCAAAATACCCGCGTGATCCTAAAAAACTTTGAGCGAGAAGAGGAGTAGAATCAAAATTCCTAAGTCGTAATTCCTCACTAGAGCATAGAACATGAGTAAATAGAATCCTACTCTCCAATATAACTAGACTCAAAATAGTTTTACTAGACTAGACTCGGCCAAGTTCGATCAATCAAGGGGCTCCTAGGTCGGTACAGGCTCTGATACCAACTTGTCACGCCCAAGATGTGATCCTATCCTCATTTTAGCACGAGGGCCTTGACAGGGATAGAAGTGCATCTCGTCGTGTTGCAAGAATGGATATCATTACAAGTACATGTGCAGAAGAGACGAGTATATGGAATTGGCTTACACTCGCCACAAGCTACATCAATATCAAATCAATACAACAACATGTCCAAACATCATACAGAAGAGCAGGGTCCGACTACGGATGAAAACAAATGACAAGAATGACATCCATCCTTGCTATCCGAGGCTGCCGCCTAGAACCCATCCTAGATTGATGAAGACAAAGAAGAAGAATAACTCCAAATCAAAACAAGCATCGCGCTCATGTCAATCATCGCATTACATGTACCTGCAATTGTTGTTGTAGTAATCTGTGAGCCATAGGGACTCAGCAATCTCATTTCCAAGGGTATCAAGACTATTGAAGCTTAATAGGTGAGGTATGGTTAAGTGGTGAGGCTTCAACAAGTGACTAAGCATTTATTTTAGTGGCTAACTTACGAGTATAGAAAGTAAAGTATGGTGGTCTATGCATAACGGACGTGAGCTAGTAATGATCACTAATTGATCCTGAACACCTACTTACGTCAAACATAACCCCACCATGTTCTCTCTCAGATAAGGACTCACGAGAAGAGACAGTCACGGTTACACACACAGTTGGCATATTTTATTAGAGTTTACTTCAAGTTTGCTATGACCAGGTGTTAAACAAAATATCCAAGTTTGCCACATAACCGCGGGCACGGCTTTTCGAAAGATTTAACCCTGCAGGGGTGCTCCAACTCATCCATCACAAATTAACCACACGCAGCGGGAATAACCTCGACCACGGATCTCGTGATCTTCCTAGGCAAATCCAAATAAAATCTGACACCTTGAGATAACCCGAAGAAGATCAGAGTTCCTCACTCAAGACGTTCGAGAAAGGTAAAACAAATCCAGGAAGGCTGCCCAGCGTGTCGATGAACCCGATAGGAGCCGCGTATCTCGTTCCCAGGACACGACTAGATGAGCACAACGTGTAGTGTCCTGATAGAAATCTCTCGAGTTGCCCCAGGTTGGCCCCGCACACGACTCTAGTTTGGACCAACACTCATGAGGAGCACTGGCCGGGGTTGATTAAATTATCCACGGGTGCCGACGGGTCCCTATGCAATTTTATTAGTTATTAGGAAAATGTAGTACCAATGTTGGGCCTTGCCAGACGAGTTTTATCCCAAAACGAAAATCAAGGGGGTCCCCATAACAACCCCGAGCATGTTAGGAGCGCTCAATTATGGAACATAACACCGGTTCACAAGTAACTAGGGCGGCAAGAGTGGAACAAAACACCGAGCAAAAGGCCAAGCCTTCCACCCTTACCAAGTGTATAAGTGCATTAAATTAAATAGCAATAATATTGTGATAACAAAAGAATGCCCATGTTGTCACATGGAAGCAATTGTACCTACAGCTAGAAACGCTATAAGAAGGGCTGAGCAAGCGATAACATAGCCAAACAAAGGTTTGCTGGGATGGTGGAGGGTTAGAGGCTTTTCATGGCAATGTTGGGAGGCTTGACAAACAAGTGGTAGGTAGCGAGACATAACGATAAAAGCGGGACAACTAGCATGGCAATGATAGTAATGCTATCCAGGGGAAATGTGTCATCTTGCCTGAGATCTCGCTTGGAAGAAGATCGAGTCCATGAAGAAGACAAACCAACGTAGTCGAATGAATCCTCACACTCCGAACGCTTTCGGAACTCTATCGAGAAGAAGCAATCCGAAAACAACAATCAACACAAGATACACCACAACATATGCAAGACACGATGCACAAACAAATATGATGCATGTTCGGTTTAATATGCAGGGCGTCGCATGGCATGGCAAGAACAACAGACAACTACTACACATTAAGTGAAGTTCAATATGCAACGAGTTGCATATTGACGAAACTCCACGTTCAAATTAGTTAGTTCACTCCCGTTTAGGTACTCATCAATATTAAATGTTGTTTAACACGACAAACGGTGAAGCACATACAACTACAACATGTAGGCATTTTAAATGAGGCCGGAAGCAATATATATCATTTCCGAAACAACCCCATATGCATAATGTGAATTTGGTCCAGATCTGTACTAAACATATTTTAGAGTTGTTAAACAGTAGAATAAATGTCACCATGTGATTCTACACATTTTTCTAGCCAAGTTACATATGTGGAACATTTTTATCGGAGCTACGGTTTAGTACTTATGAAATAAATCATTTTAGCATGGCATTTACGCAAAACAATGCAAACAGCAAGTTTCAAGCATTTATCATGTGTGAAAGTTGGATATTATGAATCTACATGAAATTGTAGTCAAGTTTCATATATAAAGTTTTTACATGTGATGCACGGGTGAAAAGTTATTAGATGCATGGATCTAGGGGGTTTCTGCAAATCTTTAATTCTCTCGTTAATTAGCAAAATTCGCAGCAGGAAAAACAAACACAAATTGGCCGAATCTGCAATTGGGCCCGAATAGGACATGTTGCAGGATAGCTAAACTATGCACGAGCGGAGAATAGGGCTGCGGGGGCGGCTCACCCATGGGCCATCATGGGCTGGCAAATCTGGCGCTGAGCTGGGCCGCACGCGAGGCCGGCCCACGCGGGCGCAGCGGGTCAACGCGAGCGGCAGCAGCGTCGTTCCCGATTGCACAGGCACGGGGCTGCGGCCACAACGATGCCAGCAGCAGCCATGGCGGTCGGTGGGCTCGGAGGCGGGGATGGCCAGGTACGGGCAGATCCGAGCTGGCGGGCACCGGATCCGGCCGGCACCGGCGACCGACGGCGGCGGCTGGGCATCCAAGGCGGTGGGGACCTACGGGAGAGAGAGAGGCCAGGGTTAGAGAGGAAGAGGGAGAGGAAGGAAGAAGAGGAAGGGAGGGAGGAGGTCCGGCGGCTGGTTCGGCGGCGGCGGCTGCTTGCTCCGGCGGGGCATTGGCGGCGGGGCTGGCATGGGGTTCACGGAGGCGGGGCAGCCGCTCGGGGAGGTTCGAGCGCCATGGGAGGAGCTCTTGCTTGGATCTTGGGGTCGGGCCAAATGGGCTTCCCAGGGCCCCGATCTGGGCTTGGCGGGCCCTGCTGCTGGAGGTGGGAGGCAGCGACGCTGAGGATTGGGGGAGGCTGGCGGCGACGCGGATTTCAAGGAGGAGCCAGATTAGGAAGGGAAGGGGGATTAAATAGGAAAAGAGGGCTAGGGTTAGCAGTTTTTGTCCGTTTTCGGATTTTCGGACCTTCGGATCTCGACCCGACGGTCCGGAAGCAGAGGGGGGCTAGGTGGGCTGCGTGGCTATGTAGATGGGCTAGGGGGAGATGAGAGGGAGGTTTGCGGCCCGTGACACCAGGGTTTTAAAACACCGAATACGTCTGATAATAAATCGATGACCGCATTGCAACGACTGACGATGGGGTATCAAACGAACTCGAAATGCGACGAAATTCGAGAGGCGGTCTACCTACCATATAATTAGACCGCACGCCAACTTTCAACCCAATCCGAGAATATTTTAAAGGCACTTTTAAAAACAATATTCTTACAATGCCGCGGACGCGCGTGTGTGTGTTTGGTCTCAAAACGGGCAACAACAAGAACGGAGAGAACTGGCGACTACGAACGGATGCAAGTTTTCGAAAACGAGTGACGATGCTATGCAGATGATGCGAATGATGCGATGATAAATGCAACAACCAGACGAAACACATGAAGAGAATGGAAATAAAAGGGGAATCTTCTGGAGCGTCGGTCTCGGGCTGTTACAAAAACTTTGTTTGTTACAAACAAATTCAAATACCCTGTTTACTTGGGGGGCTTCCTTTATGAAGCCATTCCTCTTGCATATGATTATTAATGTATCGCACCCTTCCTTGTTTGTGTTGACTTAAGTGTTTCGTAAAGCTGGGTTGCCTTGCTCCCGTGCTTACCCCTATGTTCCCGATTGTTCGGCTAGGGTGTAAAGGGAGCACCTCTGTGATTGTTATGATCGGGTCATCCTTACTCGTACCTCAGATAGGTGAAGCCGAAAGCTAGCGCTCTTACTATTTTCAACTATGGTTGGCCATGATGAAAGACAAGCATACATAAATCTATTGCACACCTCTCATGGTAATCATGAGAACCCAAAGAAAGGAACTATTGGCGGAACTATTTCTTTGAAGATGCTTCTTAAGTTAAATAGTAATATAGCATAAGTTCCCTGGGCGCGCTTTGTCTGTTATAGCCTAATGGCCTAATTGCCTAGTTATTCGAAACACCTACGATATCCTCGGATGGCGTGGTAGATAACATTTTTCGCCCCTTTCCCGAAGAGGGAGACGTCGACAGTCGGTTAAGACGCGTTTAAAGTTTGGGCGAACACATATATGATATAAGTACTTTGGTACATACAATCATTATACATGAAATTCTTTTAACCAAGTCACTTGGGAGCTCTTAAATTTGCATGGGCCGTTTTATAATAAATGTTTTCTTCTTAGTCGTTGCAAAGTCTTTTTCTACCACTCATTTCTCGACTCGAGTGCTTGGTCTATAGCCTGGTAGCCTGGTTTCTCTTTAAAGCCGCTCGCCTGAGAAACTGGCATGAGAAACACTTTGCCTTTGGGATAGGGAGGTTGAAGCCGAAGGCTGACCCACCTGAAGTCCAAAGATTGGACGTGCCATGTTAAAGCACGATGTAAGCACAATTTTAAGACCAATTTCGTATTGGCACCAAAAAACTTGATTCAATTGAGATGTACAGTTTTCAAATAAGTATTTTGGTTTTTTGTGCTTATAAGTTCTTTAAACTATTTTATGATTTCCTTTTAGGAAGTGGGACATCCTCTTGGTTGAGGTGTTCGACATGGTGGTCTTGCCCGGAAACTCTTTTCTGAACTATGGTTCGACATCTTTCCTACCGTACTCCACCTCAGCGTTGTCAAAACGTACATGACGGTTGAACTAGTTCCCGAGGAGATACGATCCTAGGGTCAGCCATATTGCCCAACCCAAGTCTCGGGGACTACTGCATTGACAATTCAATGTAGAAAATTTCAGTGTAGTACAATTTCCGAGGAGATTATGATCCTTGGGTTGGTCGGCCGCACCCAACCTGAGTCTCGAGGTCTGTGCACACCGCTTTTGTGTTCCGAAGTATGCTGCCGAGCTAGGAGTTGATCCTCAGGCCGATTTTGCAAGTCAACCTGAGTCTCATGGGCTACTAGGATCAGCGGGTTTATGTCATCCCTCACATGCATCTCGGGTTTTAGACCAACACACACCTTGAGGGCTACTGGCTATATATCTCGGCAGAGAATAAATTTCACCAATCGAAAATATCCACAAAAAATTAGCCCACGGTCGAGGAGGTGCACCACCTCGAAAGCAGTCTGGCATAAAGCTCGGGCGCAAGTGGCTGGCTCCATAGAGAGCATTTTCGACATTAAGCTCGGATGAATTCCTTCAAATTTTAAGGTCCAAGTTAGTTTATGATACCTCAGACACTGACCATCGTTAGAGTTTGGATGCAGTCCGGCGTTAGAGCTCGAAAGCTGTCCGGCATAAAGATCGGATTCGAATGGTTCGTTCCATAGAAGACTATTTCAGCATTTAAGCTCGAATGGACTCATTCAAATTTTCAGAGGCCAAGGTAATCTATGATACCTCAGATGCCGATCATCATCGGATCTCGGCTTCAAAAGACACCTTGGATGCAGTCCGACATTGGAGCTCGGATGCAAGAGGATACCTTGAACGCCGAATAGTGTTGGAGCTCGGCTGTGAAAAGATGCCTCAGATGTAGTTCGGCGTTAGAGCTCGGACGCAAGAGGACATCACCGCACAGGAAACACTTCAAACCCCAGGTGTGGTGTAAAAAATTACAAGGCATTGATAAAGGACGATAACTTAAAGGGGCTCCTCGGATGCCTGCCATGTAATCTCTTCGGATTCAGCTCGGTGATCCTCAAGATCGGACATGGGAAGATTTGTTGAACCAGTTTTCAGGACCGACGATCGAAGATGAAGAATTATTCGGAAGAACCGAGGAGCTTCCTCAACTTGAAGACCGGTCTAGGGGGCTACTAACGGTGTCCTGGACTAGGGGGTACTCACCACGTTGTCTCTCGACCAGTGGGTCGGGCCGAGGACCCCCATGATGATTCACTAATGGGCCACTTCGGGTAGCCCATGATGCATGCAAGGAAGATTCCACGAGACTTGGCGCACAAGACAAGGACTCCTCTAAACCCTAGGTCTGCGGTACATTATATAAACCGAGGCCAGGCTAGTCGATAGACAATCTCATATTCATTACATCTAGTGGTAGATACCTATACTATGTACTATCCCCCATATGAATACAATCAAAAGTCGGACGTAGGGTATTATCTCCTTGAGAGAGCCCGAACCTGGGTAAAATCCCGTGTCTGTGTTAACATCGCTCCAAGACGCCTAGCTTAGGACCCCTACTACAAGATATGCCGGATTTGACACCAGCAGTGGTATTGATAAAATTGAACTACACAGTTCATACTTGCACATAATGAACATCACATTGTGAATAACTGAAAGAAACAAGGCATTCATGATCAACGTAACAGCCAACTATAGCCATTGAAAACTGGACAAATACTCAATGCAACCAACCTAACAACAAGATACAGAAACGGAAGGCATCTTCTTGACAACTGGACAAATGCTCAATTAAACACTGCATGATTATTGCATGGCAAAAGCTACTACAACAATGGGTACGAGATGGCTAGCTATAAAAGGTATGATTTTCTCATAGGATGTTGCCTCACTTGTCATGGATGGGCTCCTTCCACTTGGGATATGAGGTGCCCAGGGTGCGCTCCCTGATGTTGCAAATGACACGTTTCCCCTTGTAACAGTCATAGTGTGTGCCATTATCTTGGTGGATGGGATCTGACTTTGGAGCTAAGGATCCCAAGCCACCGCCATAGAATGTTTCCTTTAGAAAGGACAGAAGGGGCTCGATGGCGAATCCATCACCGCGAGGTGGAGGAGATCAGTGGCGGGGCCTTTGGAGAGATCAACGGTGGTTGAACTAGAGGCGTTGCCGGTAGACCACTTAACTTGTGACATCGCCCGGGTGAAGCTGGTGATGTTAACGAGCTTGATGTCGTAGCCGGCTCTCCTGAGATACAGGAACACACGTTCCCACAGACTTGAAGCCTTTGACATGGCAATGTAGGCAGCATCCTCACCGGCTCCCGCGGTGAGGTGTTTGTCCGGGATCGAAGGGGCGGCGTGAACGGCGCCCACCTCGCCAGCATATGGAGGAGAGGCCATGATAGACCTATTTTTGCTCATACACTCCTCGAGGTCCACGAGAGATGTGGTCAGGTTGATTAGGCTACGACTCTCTGGAGTACGGGATGGGGATCTGGGGGAAAGGGACACAGGCGGTCTCATCTAAAAACTCAGGGCGGCGATGGTGTATGTGGATCGGTGGGGACCATGAACTTGTTTAGCTATGAGGCACGGGCAGACCGGATGAGGTTGGTGGTGTGTGGCGCCAGCGAGCTAGGGTGGTGCTGTGCGGACGGGGGTGGGGGGTGTTTGCGGATGTGCCACTGCTGCTGAAAATTTTAGTAGTAATGGTGTGGGTGGAGATGATGGTGGACGAGGGATGGCAACGGTTCAAATGCCTCGGCAGCTGAAATTTTAATATAGGGTCGATGCAGTGGATGAGGAAAGGTGGCATGGAGTTGAAATACCGCTTCCAATTAAATTTTGGCAAATGAACTGGGCGGGAGCAACCAAGGTGGCACACGTTCCAAACATAATAAAGCGTGTACGCTCTTTGCTGTAACGAAATGTCGTGCCACGAAACAATGAATTTTTGCATCGCTCAAGGTGGGTAGCTCTTTCTGAGATTTCTCAAGGCGAGTTCATCACACACGGTTCATCCTCAATTTCAGTCGCAGACATCAAATTCATCCTAAATTTCCACATGCCCAAAAACAGACGACACGAACATTTGACATTAGTTCATACGCCCAGTAATTTACAAACAGTTCGTCAAATTACATGAAGATGAACTACACAAAATATTCACTACACCATGGATGCATACAAACGCCATGCCTCCATCGTCGTCATGACCTTCCTCGCCTCAGAACGAGTATTCAGAGGAGCTCGTTAAGTTGATGAGCTCCAATGGTTCCACGGTGGACACATGCGGGGCTACCTCGGTCAGAGCGACCGTGGCGGCTCTCGCCAGGTCTGCCGCTATCGACAAAGATGGTGTGGTGTCCAGGTGGGCCATCGGGATACATACAGGCGCCGATCTTGCTAGAGCTGCGTCCTTGGTCGTCGTGGCCGCTGTTTCCAAGGCTATCGCCGCAGCTGCAAGGCCTGCATTGGCCTCCAACGCGGCTAAGAGGCATGCGGCGGCCTTCTCCGTCGCCTTCTAGTCTTGTTCCCGCCTCTTTTTGCCCTCTGCACCTGAGTTCGGCTTCCTCTTTGCACTCTCCCGCCGTTTCTGTCACTTCAGATCCCTATCTGCGTTGCAGATGGTATCCGTAGATGCAATAGATTGTTCCACACTAACACTAAGACAACGCTCGTCCTCGTCGCGTAGGAATGCATCAAGCCCCGATTCCTGGACGGACAGAGCGATGGCCATCTGCATCCAAAGCTGAAACTCGGTGTCGTCGTCGACGGCGGCCGCGGTAGATGACGGTTGACCGTTGACTGACATGGAGGACAACATGTTGGAATCCTCTATCCCGTCGTCATCAGCCGCGGTAGCTGGCTGTTTGCCGTTGCCGGCCATGGCAGCCTACGTGTCGGAATCCTCTATCACGTCGTTGTCCAACACTATAAGGATGGTGCCATGCACATCCCATGCTTGAGCAATGGTTCCATTTGGTGTATGTGTGGTGGTGGTGGTGAGCTATCGGCAGAAAAATTAGTTGTTAGCCACCGCCAGCGAGATCTTTTATAGGTCGCTGTTGGGTTTGGGTTTGTACTTTGCACATTAGCCCTTTGCACTGGCTGACGCTTGCGGTTGGCACCACTAGGCAAGGCCAATTTTGCTGTCTACGAGCATCGCACACTGTTAGAGTAGCACATTCGTGTCTGTTCGAGGTACAATCACATACGGTTGTTTCATCAGTTTCGTTTGCTATTTTACATAATACTAGCATCTTTGAGATAAACGAGAAAAGAAAACACAAGAGAGGGTCAAAACACAACCACGCCCGCTAGTGGCCCAAATATATACTCCCTCCGTTCCTAAATATATATTTAGTTCATAGTGAAATCTCTAAAAAAGACTTGTAATTAGGTTCGGATGAAGTATATATATGTACCAACATGGTGTTGTCATGTTTAGATTCGCAATGCGCAACTTAATGTGTGGCACATTTCGCATATGTGCATGCCTAAAAGTCTCCAATGTGACATAAAAGGGTTTCATGACAAACATAATATAGGGTGTTGCCCCCTACACTATGTGTCGGAGGATATATGGGGGTCCTATGGATACATGACCTGGTTCAAACTTTGTCGCACATTTATCCATGTCTGAATTTTTGTAAGACAACCAAGATAATTTATATGTTAATTAATATGGCCAAACCATCGCATATTGTTGTCAAACAAAAGGGATATATAGATGACGCGGTCCCACAAGTTGGCGCGTCGTCGAATATCAATTGAGAGGGGCTAGAAGAACATCACCCCCTTGCATATGGCCAAATGCATATGTGAAAATGGTGTGGTCCGGTGTTTCAACAATTAATACACAATGGTACACTATTGATGTGGCATGCACCTAGCTGAGATAACTGGACATATGTTAGGGAACGTTGCATGGGAAACAAAAAAATTCCTATGCACACGCAAGATCTATCCATGGTGATGAGCATCTACGAGAGGGAGAGTGGATCTACATACCTTGTAGATCGCTAAGCGGGAAGCATTTAAGAAACACGGTTGGCGTAGTCGAACGTCTTCGCGATCCAAATCGCTGAGCGTCCCGCGATCTCATCACGATCCGTCCCGCGATCCAATCACGACCCGTCCCGCGAATTCATCATGATCCGTCCCGCGATCTCATCACTATCCGTCTTGCGATCTTGATCACGGTCCTTCCGATCTAGCGCCGAATGGACGGCACCTCTGCGTTCAACACACGTACATCTTGATGACAATCTTCGCCTTCTTGATCCAGCAAGAGGGAGCGGAGAGGTAGATGATTTCTTCGACAGCGTGACGACGCTGCGGCGATGGTGGTGGAGTAATCTCAGCAGGGCTTCGCCTAAGCACAGCTGAAACCGATCTAGAGGAGGAACTACGAACTAGAGGAGAGGCAGCACGTGGGTTAGGGTTTCTTGATGTGCCCCAAGTGCTAGCCTCGCCCCTCGATTTATATGCTGATCCCTGGGGTCGAAACTTGGATAAAAATACTCCTCAAGGCCGGTTTGCTCGCAAGGCAAGAGTCCTTCTCGGACTCCAGGACCAGATGCCAAGGTCCTCCTCGTCTGGCCCAGATGCTAGGGTCCCTGGCGTCTAGCCCCTGGTCTCTACAAAACATATTTTGCACCTTTCTAAAGCCTCATGGGATTTACCCCTTGGCCCAAATAAAGTGTCCTTGTACCCCGAACATTTCGGGAAACATCCGAAACTATTTCTGGTGAATTCCGGAACCCTTCTGGAGAAAAAACACTATTATACCATATATCAATATTTATCTTTGGACCATTCCGGAGCTCCTCATGATGTCCGGGATCTTATCCGGGACTCCGAAAAACCTTCGGTCACCACCATACATAACTCTTGTTGGGGAACGTTGCATGGGAAACAAAAAAATTCCTACGTTCACGCAAGACCTATCCATGGTGATGAGCATCTACGAGAGGGAGAGTGGATCTCATACCCTTGTAGATTGCTAAGCGGGAATCTTTAAGAAATGTGGTTGGTGTAGTCGAACGTCTTCGCGATCCAAATCACCGAGCGTCCCACGATCCAATCACGGTCCGTCCCGATCAAGCATCGAACGGACGACACCTCCGCGTTCAGCACACGTACAGCTTGATGACGATCTCCGCCTTCTTGATCCAGGAAGAGGGATCGGAGAGTAAGAAGAGTTCTCCTGCAGCGTGACGGTGCTCTGGCGATGGTGGTGGAGCTATTCCGGCAGTTCTTCGCCTAAGCACTGCAGAAATCCGATCTAGAGGAGAAACTATGCACTGGAGGAACGGGTAGCACGTGGCTGAAAATCTAGTGCAAAAACCCTAAAACCTCCAGTATATATAAGAGGGAGGGAAGAGAGGCCTTGGCGCAAGGGCCAAGCCTCCTTGGTTGGGCCGAAGTGGGGAGGAGAGGAGGACTCCTCCTCCAATCCTAGTAGGACTAGGATTCCTCCTTTTTTGCCTTTTCCCACCTTTTCCCTTTGGGCTTTTCTTCCCTAGCCGCATGAGCCTTGTGTGGGATTTCCACCAGCCCACTAAGGGCTGGTATTTACTCTCCCACAGCCCATGAAGCCTCTTGGGTCGAAATACCCCTCCCGGTGGTCTCCCGGTACACTACCGGCACTCCGGGTACACTACCGATTAGCCCGAAACTTTTCCGGCAACCAAAACAGGACTTCCTATATATGAATCTTTACCTCCGGACCATTCCGGAGCTCCTTGTGATGTCCAGGATCTCATCCAGGACTCCAAACAACCTTCGGTAACCACCATACATAACTCTATACTACCGAAACGTCACCAAACCTTAAGTGTGCAGACCCCGCGGGTTCGAGAACTACGTAGACATGACCGAGACACCTCTACTGTCAATAACCAATAGCGGGACCTAGATGCCCATGTTGGTTCCTACATATACTACAAAGATCTTTATCGGTTGAAACTCTATGTCAAGGATTCAGTTAATCACGTATGATGTTCCCTTTGTTCTTCGATATGTTACTTGCCCGAGATTCGATCGTCGGTATCTCCATACCTAGTTCAAACTCGTTATCGGCAAGTCTCTTTACTCGTTCCGTAATACAAGATCCCATGACTAACACTTAGTCACATTGCTTGCAAGGCTTATTGTGATGTTGTCTTACCGAGTGGGCCCTGAGATAGCTCTCCGTCACACGGAGTAACAAATCCCAGTCTTGATCCATGCCGACTCAACAGACACCCTCGGAGATACCTGTAGAGCACCTTTATATTCACCTAGTTATGTTGTGACGTTTGATATACAAAAGGCACTCCTCCGGTGTCCGTGAGTTACATGATCTCATGGTCATAGGAACATATACTTGACATGCAGAAAATAGTAGCAATAAACTGACACGATCATATGCTACGTTTGTAGTTTGGGTCTTGTCCATCATCATTATCCTAATGATTTGATCCCATTATCAAATGACATCACATGCCAATGGCTAGGAAACCTTGACCATCTTTGATCAATGAGCTAGTTCACTAGAGGCATACTTGGGACAAAGTGTTTGTCTATTTACCCACACATGTAATGTGTTTCCAATCAATACAATTATAGCATGGATAATAAACGATTATCATGAACAAGGAAATATAATAATAAACACTTTATTTATTTCCTCTAGGGCATATGTCCAACAACTCTATAGTACCGAAACGTCACTGAACCTTAAGTGTGCAGACCCTGCGGGTTCGAGAACTATGTAGACATGACTGAGACACCTCTATGGTCAATAACCAATAGCGGGACCTGGATGTCCATATTGGTTCCTTGATATTCTACGAAGATCTTTATCGGTCAAACCTCTATGTCAAGGATTCAGTTAATCCTGTATGTTGTTCCCTTTGTTCTTCGGTATGTTACTTGCCTGAGATTCGATCTTCAGTATATGTATACCTAGTTCAACCTCGTTACTGGCAAGTCTCTTTACTCGTTCCATAATACAAGATCCCGTGGCTAACACTTTATTCCCATTGCTTGCAAGGCTTGTTGTGATGTTGTATTACCGAGTGGGCCCTGAGATACCTCTCCGTCATACAAAGTAACAAATCCCAGTCTTGATCTATGCCAACCCAACAAACACCCTCGAAGATACCTGTAGAGCACCTTTATAGTCACCCAGTTACGTTGCGATGTTTGATACACACAAGGTACTCCTCCAGTGTTAGTGAGTTGCATGATCTCATGTTCATAGGAATAGATACTTGACATGTAGAAAACTGTAGCAATAAACTGACACGATCAGATGCTACGTTTATAGTTTGGGTCTTGTCCATCACATCATTCTCCTAATGATGTGATCCCGTTATCAAATGACATCTCATGTCAATGGCTAGGAAACCTTGACCATCTTTGATCAATGAGCTAGTTTACTAGAGGCATACTAGGGACACAATGTTGTCTATATACCCACACATGTATTTAGTTTCAATCAATACAATTATAGCATGGATAATAAACGATTATCATGAACAAGGAAATATGATAATAACTAATTTATTATTGCCTCTAGGGCATATTTCCAACATCATATATATACCCCCTTGAGATTGGTTATATATATTATATACCAAGATCATTATATATATATATATATATATATATATATATATCATTCCCCCTCCCCGCACAATGGACACATGCATGGTTCACACACACACAGGGAGGGAGAGAGGGAGAGAGGGAGAGATGCACACATGCACACACACATACACACACACACACACACACACCGTGACCCATCCTTGGCCTTCCAGCATTTTTACCAAAAGGCATGGCAAACCCTAAGGGCCCATCGATAGGTTTTGATACGGGACAAGCCTGTGTGTGTCAATCTTTCACGAATTGGAGGGGAAACCTCAAGAACACGAAGAACACGGGGATGAATAGGGAGAAATCACAAGAGCAAACACTCGAGAACAAGTCCAATCACACATCCACTAGACTCACCACACACAAGATCCACAAAGGTACATGAACAACAAAGGGGAATAGGATACATGGTAGAGTTCATCCCAAATCCCATGGGGAGATGGGGCCTTGATATCCCGGAGGACCTTCCCTCGTGAGGGGCCTTGACATCCACTAGGGAATATTCTCTCATAGAGGCATCTACTCCATGGGAGAGGTAGTGGAAGGAGCTAGGCTCAAATTACTAAGAGATAAACCATAGCTAACCCTAGAAAGGAGGAGGGGGATGTCTATTTATAGTACAAGGCAAGATGGGGGTGAGAGAGAGAGATACATGGGCCTTTGGCCCGATGGTGCACTGATACGTCTTCGTCGTATCTATAATTTTTGATTGTTTCATGCCAATATTCTACAACTTTCATATACTTTTGGCAACTTTTTATACTATTTTTGGGACTAACATATTGATCCAGTGCCTAGTGCCAATTCCTATTTGTTGCATGTTTTTTGTTTCGCAAAAAATCCATATCAAACGAAGTCCAAACGGGATAAAAACTTACTGAGATTTTTTGGAATATATGTGAATTTTGGGAAGTGGAATCAACGGAAGGCGGTGCCCGAGGGGCCCACAAGCGTGGAGGGCACGCTCTAAGGGCTTGTGACCACCCCTTAGGTCAGTTGGAGCTGTCCTTTGGCGCAAGAAAGCTAATTTTTGGATAATGATCCCCTCAAAATTTCAGCCTGAACGGAGTTACGAATCTCCGGATATTTAAAAAATGGTGAAAGGCGAGAATCTGGGAACGCAGAAACAGAAGGAAACAAAGAGAGAGATCCAATGGAGCCCCTCCGCCGCCACGGAGGCCATGGACCAGAGGGGAAACCCTTCTCCCATCTAGGGGAAGGTCAAGGAAGAATAAGAAGGAAGGGGATCTCTCCCCCTCTCTCCTGGTGGCACCGGAACACCGTCGGGGCCATCATCATGACGACGATCTACTCCAACAACTCCGTCATCTTCACCAACACCTCCATCACCTTCCCCCATCTATCTACAATGGTCCACTCTCCCGCAACCCGCTGTACCCTCTACTTGAACATGGTGTTTATGCTTCATATTATTATCCAATGATGTGTTGCCATCCTATGATGTCTGAGTAGATTTTTGTTGTCCTATTGGTTGATTGATGATCATCATTTGTTTGAGTTGCATGTTTTATTATTGGTGTTGTCCTATGGTGCTCTCCGTGTCGCGCAAGCTTGAGGGACCCTCGCTGTAGGGTGTTGCAATGTGTTCATGATTTGCCTATGGTGGGTTGCTTGAGTGACCGAAGCATAAACCCGAGTAGGTGGGTTGTTGCATATGGGAGTAAAGAGGACTTGATACCTTATAATGCTATGGTTGGGTTTTACCTTAATGATCTTTAGTAGTTGCGGATGCTTGCTAGAGTTCCAATCATATGTGCCTATGATCCAAGTAGAGAAAGTATGTTAGCTTATGCCTCTCCCTCATATAAAATTGCAATAATGATTACCGGTCTAGTTATCGATTTCCTAGGGACAATTCCGCAACTCCTACCACCACTTTTCCACACTCGTTAAACTAACTTAGTTGTTTCTTTATCTAAGCAGCCCCTAGTTTTTATTTACATGCTCTTTATTATCTTGCAAACCTATCCTATCACACCTACAAAGTACTTCTAGTTTCATACTTGTTCTAGGTAAAGCGAACATTAAGCGTGCGTAGAGTTGTATCGGTGGTCGATAGAACTTGAGGGAATATTTGTTCTACCTTTAGCTCCTTGTTGGGTTCGACACTCTTACTTATCAAGAAAGGCTACAATTGATCCCCTATACTTGTGGGTTATCAAGACCTTTTTCTGGCACCGTTGCCCGGGAGCAATAGCATGGGGTGAATATTCTCGTGTGTGATTGTTTGCTTTATCACTAAGTAGATTTTATTTGCTGTTCTAAGTTGTTCTCTATCTTTAGCTATGGATATGGAACACGAAATACCAAAAAAATTAGGTGTACTTGCTACTCATGGAGATGGGGAACCTCGTAAAACCCTCGATGCTTGTTATGTGAAAGATATTATGCACTACTTTAATAATCCTGAGAAAACCCCATTCAATTATATAATGGGAGACACGTTGGATCAACGTGAATACTTTAGGGATTATTGCTTGACTCAAAAAGGGAAACCGTTATGGGATCAGATTTATATGTTGAAATGGTATGCTTGGAATCTATGCCAGAGATATGATTATACTTCTTGCTCTAGGATGAAGGGTCAACACCTTCCTTTTTCATGTAAATTTAATGATAATGAAACCTTGGCTTCTTATGCTAATGGTATTTATTATTACTATGATGTGGAACAAATAGAAGAATTCATTGCTTTTAAGGGTGCTTATGAAATTGAATCTTTGTTTGAGAAGTGTGAAAATTATGACGATGTTGTTTATAGACCTGAATTTTTTTCTATACTTAAATATTTCTATGCGAATTATGAATATAATTGTGATATTGATGCATTTATTGAGAGAATGTCTGCTGCCTTGGAGGAGACTAATATTTTGCAGGAATCTATGGAAGTAGAAATTGTTGAAACTGTGAGCTCATTAGATGAAAAAGATGAGGAGGAGAGCGAAGAACAAAAGGAGGAAGAGCAGATTAGCTACCCGTGCCCACCTTCTGTTCTGGTCTCCTCTACGCCGGATTTTCGAGGCTCAAGGCCGGATTTCCGGGCCGGGATCGGATGTCCGGACTAGGGCCGGATGTCCAGGCCTTGTTGCTTGGCCGGCCTTGCCTTGGCCTTGGCTGGGTCTTCAGGCACTGAATGTCCGGCCGCTATAGACTTCGCGCGCCTCGACCTGATGATCTTCATCGACCGTCTTCGTGGGGGCTTGGCCTTCACTCCAAGTATCTCCGAGGCGCCTTCATGGTACCTTAGCATGTATAGTGTTTCCTATTGAGGTGCCATCAAGGTATCAAGTGAATTGAAAGGAGAGGGAGTTACGAGCAAGTTCACCTTGTGTTCAATGGCACTTGGGGCTTGTGTAGTAGTCCGAGTGTACATGGTGATGTCCGTAGGATGCTCCGCATCATCCCCCCCCTTAGGAAAGATCTGTCCTCGGATCGAAATTGAAATCACCATGGGAAAGAGATGGCGTGACTGCGTCGAAGTTGACGATCATGAAGTACTCATCATCATCAAGATCGAAATGGGCACTCTCCAATGTCGCACAAACTAGTAATTCCTTCAAAAGGAGCTGCTACCTCTTGAGCTTGCGTTGGTTTTCCCTTGAAGAAGAAAGGGTGATGTAGTGAAGTAGATAAGTATTTCCCTCAGTTGTTGAGAACCAAGGTATCAATCCAGTAGGAGGAACAAGCAAGTCACCAATGGATGCACCTACACAAACAATCAAACTCTTGCACCCAACGCTATAAAGGGGTTGTCAATCCCTTCACGGTTATTTTCAAGGATTAGATCTGATAGAGATAGATGTAAACAAGAATGGAAAGTAAAAGATAAATAAATTGTAGGAAGTATTTTTGGTATTTTTGGTTTATATATCCGAAAGTATATTATGGAAATTAGACCCGGGGCCATAGGTTTCACTAGAGGCTTCTCTCTTAAAGGCAAATATCATGGTGGGTAAACAAATTACTGTCAAGCAATTGATAGAAAGCGAATAATCATGTAGTTATCCAAGACAATGATCATGCATATAGGCATCATGTCCATGTCAAGTAGACCAAAATGATTCTGCATCTACTTCTATTACTCCACACATCGATCGACTCCTGCCTGTATCTAGAGTATTAAGTTCATGAAGAATAGAGTAACGCATTAAGAAAGATGACATGATGTAGAGGGATAAACTCGAGCAATATTATGAAACCCCCATCTTGTTACCCTTGATGGCAACAATACAATGCGTGCCTCGCTACCCCTATTATGTCATTGAGTGAGGACACCGCAAGATTGAACCCAAAACCAAGCACTTCTCCCATTGCAGGAATTACCAACTTTGTTGGCCAAACCAAATCAATAACTCGAAGAGACTTGCAAGGATATGAAATCATGCAAATAAGAATTTAGAGGATACTCAAATAAGATCCATGGATAATCTGAATATAAACTCACAATTCATGGGATCTTGACAAACCCACCACAAAAGAGGATTACATCGGATAGATCTCCATGAAGATCATGGAGAACATGGTATTGAAGATAAAAGAGAGAGAATAAGCCATCTAGCTACTAGATATGGACCCGTAATTCTGTGGTGGACTACTCATGCATCATCAGAGGGGCAATGGAGTTGATGTAGATGCCCTCCGTGATTGAAACCCCCTCCGGCAGATTATCGGAAAAGGCTCCAAGATTGGATCTCTCTGGAACAGAGGCTTCCGGTGGTGAAAAAGTATTTGCGTGGCTGTTTTTTATGTTGGGGGAATATTTGGGTATTTATAAGCCAAAGATTAGGGTTAGGAGACCTGCCAGGAGACGACAAGCTCGCTAGGCGCGACTATGGGGCCGCGGCAAGCAGGTTTGTGGCCTCCTGGCACGTCCCCTGGCATGCACTCCAAGCCTGGATGATTTGTTTCCTTCTAGAAAAATTCCTTCAGAAGGTTTTATTCCATTTGGACTCCGTTTAATATTCCATATATGCAAAACTCAAAAACAAGGAAAAACAGAAACTAGCACTAGGCTCTATATTAATAGGTTAGTCCCAAAAATAATATAAAATAGCCTATTCATGCATATAAAACATCCAAAACAGATAATATAATAGCATGCCATCATCAAAAATTATAGATACATTGGAGACGTATCAGTAGAAAACACGACAAACACTTGGGAAAACAAATGTGGTTAGCGTTAGTGCAAAACCAAGCATTCAAGCGGTTATTCACCGAACAAGTGTCGTCATCATGCCTAACATATGGTATGACAAGGGATTGTGTCATGGCATGTAAGCATATAGATTGGGCACAATCAATGCAATCATGGAAACAAGTATGCCTAGGTGAGGTAGGGATTATGTGTGACAATATAACACGCATCTACCCCAAGGTCATAGCACGTATGCACAATGCAATCAACAAAAGGTCTATGGTATGCATAGGAATCATTCACAACACCAAGTAAATGAAGTGTGTAAACGGATAATCGAAGCATAATGTGCACATGGTGTAGTGAAGATAGGGTGGCACTCAACACAATATAAAGAGCAATTTATGATCATGTGTGAGGCAATCAATTCAAGCATGTAGCAAGCATTCGGGCATGGGAAATGTGAAGAATGGACATTGTTGCAACCAATCATATGATAAGAGAAAAAAAATCCACAAGTTGGATGCAACACACAAGGCATATATGTCACGAGGCATGGAACAATGGCAATCATGAGTGAAAGCAATATAACATGTGTGGAAGTAAGTGGTCCAAGATGACCAATATATTTCATGGTACAAGCAACACAAGTAGGAGGAGCCACAATATCCATGCTCAAGAAGGATGTCACCTTGAAAACTTTTCCTTTTGCGTCCGTCACAATGCCAATGCGGAAGCGAGTGTGATGTAGAAACCCGTCGGTGTAGCATGTCTCGCTCTCAAGAGCTCGAATCATCAACTCACGTGAAGTGGAAGTTGACATGTAGTCAAAGTATCCTACACATACACACAACAAAGCAAAGAATGTATGTGCATGGTAGGTAAACACATCATCCATCATGATGGTTCTCTGCTCTTGCACATAACCATTAGGAACAAAATTGCATGAATAATATGATGCAACAATGGCTTTATTCATGGCACTAGGCATATGGTGCAAAGAAGGGAGACAAGCATGCTTCACATGAAAGATGCCGAAAGCTCCAATAACATGTGAGAAATCTATGGGGGCAATCTCATTAGCAAGAGTAGAAGAATTGTTGCACTCAATACATGGCAAAGCATATAGCAAGAAAGAGGCAACACATGGATATATGTGACAATATGCAATGTCAATCATGTGCAAATCATGGCAATGGTTGTCATCAACTGCATAAAAAGGAGCACATCGGTGATGCAACATAAGCAAACATAGTGATCCTAGCGTGCAAACTAGTAGTACGAAGATGCAACATACTGGAGGAAATCATGGCAATCATGTCATTTGAGAAAATAATAGGCATAGACAATGCACATGACCTAACGCAAGCACGGGAACAAAACATGATCAATATATCGTCATAGGCATGGGGCACAAAGCAAACATTGCAATAGCAAGTAGTATCTCCAACAAGCTCGCAAATGCACATACAAATAGGAGAATCAAGTGACATGTGATATGCAAGGTATGGGTCACAAATGCATGGCAAAGGCATAGAAATGAGTATATCATGCAAGGTGAACATGGCGATATGGGCAAAGGATGTATAATGCACAATAAGCCATAACCATGTGAGAGCCATGTAAAATAAGTGCGCGAAGTATTTGCGCAAAGAGGGTGGGTGGAGGGTAAGCACTCCATGGTGACTCACTTCTTCGTTGCTCTCTAGAGCTCTTTTCGTCAACTCGTGCGCTTACGAGGTTGACAATGAATCATGTGTACCTACACAACAAGGAGACACACGAAATAAAGTGTGTGTGTGGTAATATACACATCATCCATCATGATGTGTATGTGCACATGAGAGTTAGCACAAGATAAGCAATGCTCAAAGAAATTTGAGGCATGGTATATGAATACGTCATCCATCATGCAATGATAGTTATTATGCTCAACATGATTGGGCCGCAAATAGTAGCAAGTATGTGGCACAAGCATTTTATTCATATCAATGGAAATCATATTGTGCACACAAGTATGGGGATCATGCAATGGATGTCATGGAACAAAATCTCCTAAAATGGATGAGAAAACTATGGGGGTCTCCTCATGTGCAATAGCGGGAGCAAATGGTGGAGAAGGTGAGCAACATCCAAAACAATGCATGTCTAATGTATGGTGATCATGGCATGGCATATGAGAAAAATTTCGCAAATGATGTAAAGGAAGCATGGCAATATCATCACAAGAAAAGAAAATGCCAATAACCATGGGCTTGTCATCTATGCCATATGTGCAAATTCGGTTTATTTTAATGGCATATGCATAGTTACTATGAAGATATTGCAAAATATGCAATATGGGTGATCTCATGCATAGCATATGACAAGTCAAGCGGATTGTCGAACATGATGTGACCAATAGAATTTTCACAATATATCATATTCATCATAAATAGGGGCACATCTAAGCATGAAGAAGACATAGCATGTGAAGTATCCATAAGGTGATCAACATCATGCAAGCAATCATTGTCAAGATAGTCCACTAGTGGGACAAGAGCATCACCTTCACCTATTTTACCTTTCTCATTCCACTCATGTGGTGTAGGTGAGGTGGGAGAAACCAACTCATGGTCATCTTCATTGTGATGGAACCATGTGGGGGGGGGGGTGCATCATATTCCACCATGGCCATCGTCTTTTCCAAAGGGAGGACGGAGTCATCGAGGATCAGCGCGTCATCGTGTATGGGACCTAGCACCAAATGAGAAGACACAATAGAGGTAGATGTTATGTTGTTAGAAATCAAAATGGACTCACATGCCCTATCAACTACCTCACACACTCTATGTGGTGGTGGCTCACTCACTCCCTCTAAGTAGTTGCGCTCATACTCACATATGATGGAGTCACTCATCTCACTCAAGTGGTGAGGGTTGTGGTTCTCCTCACATGGAAATGGGGGTAACTCATCATATGTGGGGCTAGTGGTGAAGTCACGCTCACTCTCAATATGGTGGCAAAAGTGTCTCAACTCATCACCAAACATTGTTGTGGTCGAAGGGAAAATCCCATGCTCAACCAACTCGTCGTCGTCATCGTGGATGAAGGCCTAAGATGGCCCATCATCACTCTCCTCCATGACCGAAGGGAAAATCCCATGCTCATGCATCTTCCTTGTGATGCTTTTGAAGATGGAAGGGTCATCCATGCGTGTAGTCGATCACCTTGATCTTGGCCTCGAAGCTTGTTGATGGTGGTGATCTTGGTCTTCGGTTGAGCGCTTCGAAGATGTGTGACTTGAGCGTCTATGTCGTGACGATGACAAAGGGGAAGAAGAATTGTAGTTGACCACCATGTGTCGAAGTTGCTCCATGTGTGCATCCACCATGTCTCTTTTTCGAGCTTTGAAGTGTCGTATGTTGATGGCGAGTCTCTCGAGTTTTTGTTTGATGTGGTTGCTCATGTCGATGTAGTCGTCGAAGACCGAAGATGGCGTGCTTTGCCTAGCCATCACAAGAATCGAGCAAAGGTGAGTGGGAAATGAGATAAACAATACCAAGATACTATTCCCAAAGTTGAGGATGTGTCCCGTTTCACTCAATGTGAATTGAGAGAATAGTGGAATTGGTACCGGACTTGTTCACTCACACCTACAACATAAAGCTTATGGAGTGGCTCGGTTAGGACAAGTGGCACAAATTCATGCAAATTGAAGTCCAAGATATTGTAAATGTTGAAACAAATCCAAATGACTCAAAATGCAAAGCAAGAGATCACAAATATAGAGGAGGGCAATAGAGAAACACACGCGGTGGGATAATGGGGCTTGTGCAACTATAATGATGAGCAATACAAAATTGCCTAACGAAGACTACACTAATGTTGCACAAACACAAGGAGAGACGCTAGCTTGATTGCACGTTTGGGCAAGATTCAACACTTGGCACAAATCCTATTTTATGCAAGCAAAATGTTTCCTATTCCAAGTATCCTCATGCACAAGTATCTCTTTCCATGCTCAACTCTTTGCTTATAAGCTTTGATCTTTCTTTCTTTATTAAAAGCTTTTTTTCCTTTCCACTATTCTGATTGAGCCTCAACCAACATTATGAGATAAATATCACAAGATATGCATGATATCAAGCAATTGTACTACATGATATTTCAAATGATGCAATAATATGATATCGTATCACTAAGGTGCACAAGTTTTCGCGAAGCCCGACAATACTCGGATAGCTAGTCTCAATAGATATGAAGGTAATCGCAAAGATGGTGGGGATAACAATATGCAATGTCAAGGAAGGTAAAGTGTATGACAAAATGTATACCTTCATCATACTTAATCTTTCACGAAGTCGGGGTAAACCGGCCTTGCTTCTGGTTGAAGATGGTTTCAAAGGATGGATGGTGGTCGTCGATGTCGAACATCGGTGGCCGATGTAGATGATGGACCGATACAAGTCACCAATGGTTGATGAATAAGTAACCATCCCTAAGTAGCTGAAACACCTTAGGAGACTCAAATCACAACTCAAGCAACCACAAATGCAAATGGAACCAAAATGGGTTAGGTTGCGAAAGTCTATGGTGGTATTGCGGATGATATGGTCGAGGGCCTAGTCAAACTTGCCAAAATTTGAAAAATATGATGGTGTCAAATGATGGTGGAACTAATTCTATTGGATGGTGGATGTCAATAGCTACAAAACGAGCTAAATAACGCCTAAATTGGAGTCCGGATGAATTAGTTGTGGCCAAAATGGTGAAACCGGAAAGCTGAAACCTACAGGGGCTGGACGTCCGGGGGTTTGGCCGAAAATCCGGGACCTGATGTCCAGAATGCGCCCGAATTTGAGCTCCAGGGCCCGGATGTCTGGATGGAGGGCCCGGATGTCCGGCCTGGGGCCTGGATGTTCGGCCCGACGATTCCAGATCGAGATTTGGGGCTCGAGAACTCGATTTGGGACGGAAGTTAGTGATTGTAAATCCAAAAATTGTTGGGGAAAATGTGGAATTAGTGCTAGGGAATGCAAATGGAGGTAGATCCACTTGCCAAACACCAAATCCATGGATCAAAATCAACAAAAACTCACAAGAACAACAAATCACAAGAAAATTTGTTGGGGCTATTTTGTGGGGAATTTTCAAAATTGGGACGAAATCAAACAAAATTAGGCTAGAAAACGAAGGGGAGGACTCCAAATTCTTGAGAAACGTGGCTCTAGAAAATATGATACGGGGCAAGCCCGTGTGTGTCTATCTTTCACGAATTGGAGGGGGAAACCTCAAGAACACAAAGAACACGGGGATGAACGGGGAGAAATCACAAGAGGAAACACTGAAGAACAAGTCCAATCACACATCCACTAGACTCACCACACACAAGATCCACAAAGGTACATGAACAACAAAGGGGAATAGGATACATGGTAGAGTTCATCCCAAATCCCATGGGGAGATGGGCCCTTGATATCCCGGAGGATCTTCCCTCGTGAGGGGCCTTGACATCCACTAGGGGATCTACTCTCATAGAGGCATCTACTCCATGGGAGAGGTCGTGGAAGGAGCTAAGCTCAACTTACTAAGAGCAAAACCATAGCTAACCCTAGAAAGGAGGAGGGGGGTATCTATTTATAGTACAACGCAAGATGGGGTGAGAGAGGGATACATGGGCCTTTGCCCTGATGGTGCACGCGCAGGCACCGGATGTCCGGGCTAGGGGCCGGATATCCGGCCCTTCATGGGGGTGCCGGATGTCCGGGGATGGGGCCGGATGTCCGGGGCACAACTCGTCAGCTGCTTCGGTTAAGGTCTCCTCTCCCCATGTAAAACCTTTTGCGAACTAATAAATTATTTAATATTATTATCAAGATTAGAGGTATCTTATTATAATTTCCATAAGGATTGTTGTAGGAGTTACCATAATTATTAGGGAATTACTAGGAAACGGCCTAGAGTTGAAATTACCTCTATATGCGTTATTACCAAAAGTGTTCCTACCAACAAAATTCACATCCATAGATTCATTATTATTCCCAATCAAATAATACAAATGCATATCATTACGATCAATAGGATCACTCTTACTAGCAAAAAATTTCATTAATTCATCCATCTTTTCACTCAAAGTATTTATTTCTTCAATAGTGTGAACTTTTTTACTAGTAGGAGATCTTTCGGTATGCCATTGAGAGTAATTTGCCATAATATTATCTAGGAGTTAAGTAGCTTCTCCTAATGTGATTTCCATAAAAGTACCACCCACTGTGGAATCTCAAAGATTCTTAGATGCAAAATTAAATCCCGCATAAAAAATTGTATAATCATCCATAAACTCAAACCATGTGCGGGGCAATTTCTAATCATGAATTTCAGCCTCTCCCAATATTGTGCAACATGCTCATGATCAAGTTGCTTAAAATTCATTATATCATTCCTAAGGAAGATGATCTTAGCAGGCGGAAAGTACTTGGAAATAAAAGCATCTTTACACTTATGCCATGAATCAATGCTATTTTTAGGCAAAGATGAAAATCAAGTTTTAGCACGATCTCATAGTGAGAACGGAAATAGCTTCAATTTAACAATATCATTATCCACATCTTTCTTCTTTTTCATGTCACACAAATCAACGAAAGTATTTAGATGGGATGCCACATCTTCACTAGGAAGGCCGGAAAATTGTTCTTTCATAACAGTATTGAGCAAAGCGGCATTAATTTCATAAGATTCCGCACTACTGGCGGGAGCAATCGGACTACTAATAAAAACATTATTATTAGTATTGGAGAAGTCACACAATTTAGTATTCTCAGACACCGTGACAAAGCAAGCAATCTAGCAGACAAGCAAACAAAAAGCAAATGAAAAGACGAACGGAAGAAGGGCGAATAAAAAGGCAAATCTTTTTGGTTTTTTCTGAAAATCATTTTAGAAGAGGGGGAGAGGAAAACGAGAGGCAAATGGAAAATTATGTAAATAACATGCCCCTCAATATTATCAACCAAGATATCTTTAACCATAGCAATACTAGTCCCAACTTTAATTTTTTCAGCGGGTGAAGGTGTTCTAACATAGCTCTTACGAACCATAGTTGAAGCTTTAGCATGTTCCTTTATTCTAACAGGGAAAGGTGGTTTCTCAATATAAGCTGAAGGAATAATAGGATCAACACTATAAGTAATAATTTCTTCTTCAACTTTAGCAGGTTCAACTAGTTTCACTTTAATGGGAGGATGATATTTAAACCACTTCTCCTTAGGGAGGTCAACATGAGCAGCAAAAGATTCACAGAAAGAAGCTACTATCTCAAAGTCAAGTCCATATTTAGTGCTAAATTCACGAAAAGCATCTGTGTCTATGAAGGATTTAACACAATCAAACTTAAGGTTTATACCTGACTCCTTACCTTCATCGAGTTCCCAATCTTTAGAGTTGCGTTTAATTCTTTCCAATAAATCCCATTTGAAGTCAATATCTTTCTTCGTAAAGGAAAGAGTACAAGAAGTATAGATCATGGATTGATCATTATGAGAAAGCTAAGCATAAAAATTCTGAATAATAATTTCTCTTGAGAGCTCATGATTGGGGCATGAATATAACATTGACTTAAGCCTCCCCCAAGCTTGAGCGGTTCTTTGTCCTTCATGAGGCCAAAAATTATAGATATAATTCCGATCACGATGAACTAGATGCATAGGATAAAACTTCTGATGAAATTCCATTTTCAATTGGTTGGAGCTCCATGATCCAATATCATCACATAGCCTATACCATGTCAATGCCTTCTCCTTCAAATATAAAGAAAATACCTTCTTCTTGACGTGATCTTCGAGCAGACTTGCAAGCTTAAATAATCCACAAACTTCATCCACATAGATTAGATGCAAATCAGGATTTAGTGTTCCATCTCCCGCATAAGGATTAGCTAGCAGTTTCTCTATCATACCCGAAGGAATTTCATAATAAATCTCTTCAGTAGGTTTAGTAGGTTGAGGGGAAACTGTTTGTGCTTCCGGTCGAGGTGAAGATACCCCGAACAAGCCCCTCAAAGGATTACTTTCCATAGTAACAAGTGACAGTAAATTTCAGCACACTATATAAATTTTCCTTACCAGATTCCACTTACCAAAGGTGCTTCACTCCCTGGCAACAGTGCCAAAAAAGAGTCTTGATGACCCACAAGTACAGGGGATCTATCGTAGTCCTTTAGATAAGTAAGAGTGTCGAACCCAATGAGGAGTAAAAGGAAATGACAAGCGGTTTTAAGTAAGGTATTAGCTGCAAGCACTGAAATTATCGGTAACAGGTAGTTTTGTGGTAAGATAATTCGTAACGAGTAACAAGTAATAAGTGTAGAAAAGGTGCAGCAAGGTAGCCCAATCCTTTTTGTAGCAAAGGACAGGTCTGGACAAACTCTTATATAAAGTGAAGCGCTGCTGAGGACACATGGGAATTTCTGTCAAGCTACTTTTAATCATGCTCCTTTGATTCACGTTTGTTACTTTGATAATTTTATATGTGGGTGGACCGGTGCTTGGGTGCTGCACTTACATGGAAAAACCTCCTGTTGGGGAACGACGCATGGGAAAGAAAAAATTTCCTACGCACACGCAAGATCTATCCATGGTGATGAGCATCTACGAGAGGGAGAGTGGATCTACATACCCTTGTAGATCGCTAAGCGGGAAGCGTTAAGAAACGCGGTTGGTGTAGTCGAACGTCTTCGCGATCCAAATCGCCGAGCGTCCTGCGATCTCATCACGATCCGTCCCTAGATCATAATCACGATCCGTCCCACGAACTCATCACGATCCATCCCACGATCTCATCATGATCCGTCCCGCGAATTCATCATGATCCGTCCCGTGATCTCATCACGATCCGTCTCGCGACCTTGATCACGGTCCTTCCGATCTAGCGCCGAACGGACGACACCTCCGCGTTCAGCACACATACAGCTTGATGACGATCTCCGCCTTCTTGATCTAGCAAGAGGGAGTGGAGAGGTAGACGAGTTCACCGGCATCATGACGGCGCCGCGGTAATGGTGGTGGAGCAATTCCGACAGGGCTTCGCCTAAGCACTGCATAAATCCGATCTAGAGGAGAAACTATGCACTGGAGGAACGGGCAGCACGTGGCTAAAAATTCTGTGCAAAAACCCTAAAACCTCTAGTATATATAAGAGGAAGAGAGGAGGCTTGGCACAAGGGCAAAGCCCACTAGGAGGCTTTGGCCGAAGCTAGGGAGGAGAGTCCTCCTCCTCCTCCAATCCTAGTAGGATTAGGACTCTTCCTTTTTTTTTTCCTTTTTGCCTTTTTTCCACCTTTTCTCTTTGGGCTTTTCTTCCCAGCCGCATGGGCCTTGTGTGGGACTTCCACCAGCCCACAAAGGGCTGGTATTTACTCTCCCACAGCCCATGTAGCCCCTTGGGTCGAAATACCCCTCCCGATGGTCTCTCGATACACTACCGGCACTCCCGGTACACCACCGATGTGCCCGAAACTTTTCTAGCGACCAAAATAGGACTTCCTATATATATCAATCTTTACCTCCGGACCATTCCGAACCTCCTCGTGACGTCCAGGATCTCATCCGGGCCTCCGAACAACCTTCGGTCACCACCATACATAACTCTATACTACCGAAATGTCACCAAACCTTAAGTGTGCAGACCCTGTGGGTTCGAGAACTATGTAGACATGACCGAGACACCTATACGGTCAATAACCAATAGCGTGACCTAGATGCCCATATTGGTTCCTACATATTCTACGAAGATCTTTATCGGTCAAACCTCTATGTCAAGGATTCAGTTAATCCCGTATGATGTTCCCTTTGTTCTTCGGTATGTTACTTGCCCGAGATTTGATCGTCGGTATCTCCATACCTAGTTCAAACTCATTACCGGCAAGTCTCTTTACTCGTTTCGTAATACAAGATTCCTTGACTAACACTTAATCACATTGCTTGCAAGGCTTATTGTGATGTTGTATTATCGAGTGGGCCCTGAGATACCTCTCCGTCACACGGAGTAACAAATCCCAGTCTTGATCCATGCCAACTCAACAGACACCCTCGGAGATACCTATAGAGCACCTTTATAGTCACCCAATTATGTTGCGACGTTTGATACACACAAGGCACTCCTCCGGTGTCAGTGAGTTGCATGATCTCATGGTCATAGGAACAAATACTTGACATGTAGAAAACAGTAGCAATAAACTGACACGATCATATGCTACGTTTGTAGTTTGGGTCTTGTCCATCACATCATTCTCCTAATGATGTGATCCCGTTACCAAATGACATCTCATGTCCATGACTAGGAAACCATAGCCATGTTTGATCAACGAGCTAGTCTCTTTAGAGGCATACTAGGGTCATGGTGTTGTCTATGTATCCACACATGTATCTAAGTCTCCGATCAATACAATTATAGCATGGATAATAAACGATTATCATGAACAAGGAAATATGATAATAACTAATTTATTATTTCCTCTAGGGCATATTTCCGACAGTCTCCCACTTGCACTAGAGTCAATAATCTAGTTCACATCACCATGTGATTCACATTGTTATGAATCTAACACCCAATGAGTTCTGGGGCTCGATCATGCTTTGCATGTGAGAGAGGTCTTATAGTCAACGGGTCTGCAACATTCAGATCCGTGTGTACCTTGCAAATCTCTATGTCAAACTGTAAACACTGCTACCACACTCCACTTGGTACTATTCCAAATGGCTGCTCCACTATACGTATCCAGATTGCTACTACGAGTCATCTGGATTGGTGTTAAAGCTTGCATCGACGTAACTCTTTACGATGAACTCTTTATCACCTCCATAATCGAGAAACATCCCCTTAGACTTTTAGTTACTAAGGATAATCCTGACCGTTGTCTAGTGATCCACTCCTGGATCACTCTTGTACCCCTTGACAGACTCATGGAAAAGCACACACAGGTGCGGTACACAGCATGGCATACTATATAGAGCCTATGGCTAAGGCATAGGGGACGACGTTCGTCCTTTCTCTTTCTTCTGCCGTGGTCGAGCTTTGAGTCTCACTCAACTTCACACCTTACAAATCAGGTGAGAACTCTTTCTCTGACTGATCCATTTTGAACTCTTTCAAAATCTTGTCAAGGTATGTACTCATTGAAAGTCTCATCAAGCATCTTGATCTATCTCTATAGATCTTGATGCTCAACAATTAGGTAGCTTTATCCAGGTCTTCCTTTGAAAAACTCTTTTCAAACAACCGTTTATGCTTTCCAGAAATTCTACATCATTTCTGAATAGCAATATGTCATCCACATATACTTATCAGAAACTCTATAGTGCCCCCACTCACTTTATTGCAAATACAAGTTTCTCATAAACTTTGTATAGATTTAAAAACTTTGATCACCTTATCAAAGTGTATATTCCAACTCCCAGATGCTTGCTTCAGCCCATAGAAGGATCACTGAAGCTTGCTCACCTTTTAGCATCCTTAGGACTGACAAAACCTTCTGGTTGTATCTCATACAACCTTTCCTTAAGGAAGGAAACGATGTTTTAGCATCCATCTTCCATATTTCATAATTGAAAAATGCAGCAATTGCTAACATAATTCCAACAGACTTTAGCATTGCTACGAGTGAGAATGTCTCATTGTAGTCAACTCCTTGAACTTGCCGGAAACTTCTTTGCGACAAGTCGAGCTTTATAAATGGTGACATTCACCATCAGCATTTGTTTTCATTTTAAAGATCCATTTGTTCTCAACGACCTGCCGTCCAACGAGCAAGTCTACCAAAGTCTATACTTGGTTTTCATATATGGATAATTTCTCGGATTTCATGGCCTCTAACCATTTGTCGGAATCCAGGCCCATCATCGCTTCTCCATAGCTCATAGGTTCATCGTTGTCCAACAACATGACCTCCAAGACAGGGTTGTCGTACCTCTCAGGAGCAGTACACGTCCTTGTCGACCTACGAGGTTTGATAGTAACTTGATCCGAAGCTTCATGATCATCATCATTAACTTCCTCTTCAACTAACGTAGGCTTCATAGAAACAAATTCTTGCGCTGCACTACTCTCTGGTTGAACAAAGGTTCAACAACCTCATCAAGTTCTATCTTCCTCCCACTCAATTCTTTCGAGAGAAACTCTTTCTTGAGAAAGGACCCAATTTTAGCAACAAACACTTTATGCTTGGATCTGAGATAGAAGGTTTACCCAACTGTCTTTAGGGTATTCTATGAAGATGCATTTTTCCACTTTGGGTTTGAGCTCATTAGGTGAAAACCTTTTTCACATAAGTCTTGCAGCCCCAAACATTAAGAAATGACAGCTTAGGTTTCTATCAAACCATAATTCACACGGTGTCATCTCAACGGATGTAGATGGTGCCCTATCTATAGTGAATGTAGTTGTCTCTACTGCATAACCCCAAAATTATAGTAGCAAAATGATAAGAGACATCATAGCAAGCACAATTTTCAATAGAGCACGACTATGACGTTCGAACACACCATCACACTATGGTGTTCCAGGTGGCGTGAGTTGTGAAACAACTTTCACATTGTCTAAAGTTGTATGCCAAACTCGTAACTCAGATATTTACCTCCACGATCATATCGCAGACATTTTTATCTTCTTGTCACGATGATCTTAAACTTCACTCTGAATTTGCTTGAACCTTTCAAACGATTCAGACTTGTGTTTCATTAAGTAAATATACACTATATCTACTCAAATCATCAGTGAAGGTAAGAAAATAACGATATCCACCGCATGCTACAAGACTCATTGGATTGCATACATTAACATGTATCATTTCCAATAAATCACTTGCCCGCTCCATCCATCTGGAAACGGGGTCCTTAGTCATCTTGCCCAAGAGGCATGGTGTGCATGTCTCAACCGATTCAAAATCGAATGAGTCCAAAGATCCATCAGCATGGAGTTTCTTCATGCGCTTTATACCAATATGACATTTAGCGGTAGTGCCACAAGTATGTGGTAGTATCATTCTTAACTTTGTATCTTTTGGCATCTATGTTATGAACATGTGTATTACTACGATCAAGATTCGACAAACCATTCTCATTGGGTGCATGACCATTGAAGGTATTATTCATGTAAACAGAATAACCATTATTCTCTAACTTAAATGAATAACCGTGCTGCAATAAACGCGATCTAATCACGTTCATGCTCAATGCAAAACACAAAATAACATTTATTTAGGTTTGTCACTAATCCCGAAGGTAGAGAGAGCGTGCGATGTTGATCACATCAACCTTGGAAACATTTCCAACACACATCGTCACCTCACCCTTAGCTAGTTCTCTGTTTATTCCGTAGCTTTTATTTCGAGTTACTAACATTTATCAACCGAACCGGTATCCAATACCCAAGTGCTACTAGGAGTACTCGCTAGGTACACATCATTAACACGTATATCAAATATACTTCTGTCGACGTTGCCAGCCTTCTTATCTACCAAGTATCTAGGGTTGTTCCGCTTCAGCGACCGCTCTCCTCATAATCGAAGCACTTAGTCTTAGGTTTGGGTTCAACTTTGGGTTGCTTCACTAGAACAACAACTAACTTGCTATCCATCAAGTTTCCCTCCTTGCTCTTGCCCTTCTCGAAACTAGTGGTTTGACTGACCATCAACACTTGACGCTCCTTCTTAATTTCTACCTTCGCGGTATCAAACATCGCGAATAGCTCAGGGAACATTATTTCTATCCCTGGCATTTTATAGTTCATCACCAAGTTCTAGTAGCTTGAGTGACAGTGACTTGGAGAACTATATCAATCGCTATCTTATCTGGAAGGTAAACTCCCACTCGATTCAAGCGATTGTAGCACCCAGACAATCTGAACACATGCTCAACGATTGAGCTGTTCTCTTTCATCTTGCAGGCAAAGAATCTTGTTGGAGACCTCACATCTCGCAACACGATCACAAGCCTGAGATCCTAATTTCAGCTCTTAGAACATCTCATATGTTCCGTGACGTTCAAAACGTTTTGGAGCCTCAATTCTAAGCCGTAATGCATGACGCACTAAACTATCAAGTAGTCATCAGAACGTGCCTGTCAGATGTTCACAACATCTACAGATGATGCTAGAGGGGTTGGCGCACCGAGCGGTGCATTAAGGACATAAGCCTTCTGTGCAGCTACGAGGACAATCCTCAAATCACGGAGCCAGTCCGCAATATTGCTACCATCATCTTTCAACTCTATTTCTCTAGGAACATATAAAAATTCAAGGGAGCTACAACGTGAGCTAGTAATCTACAACACAGTTTGCAAATACACTAATGACTATGTTCATGATAATGAGTTCAATTAATCATATTACTTAATAACTCCCACTCAAATTGACACCCCTCCGGTCATTCAAGTGATACATGATCCAAATTCACCAGCTCAAGTCCGATCATCACGTGAGTTGAGGTGGTTTCAATGGTGAACATCATCATGTTGATCATATCTACTATATGACTCATGTTCGACCTTTAGGTCTCTTGTGTTCTGAGGCCATGTCTGTACATGCTAGGCTCATCAAGTTTAACCCAAGTGTTCTGCATGTGCAACACGGGCTTGCACCCGTTGTATGTGAACGTAGAGTCTATCACACCCGATCATCACGTGGTGTCTCAACACGATGAACTTTCACAACGGTGCACACTCGGGGAGAACACAATTTATCTTGAAATTAAGTGAGGGATCACCTTATAATGCTACCATCGTCCTAAGAAAAACAAGGTGCATAAAAGGATTAACATTACATGCAAATCAATAGTGACATGATATGGCCATGAACTTGTGCTTTTGATCTCCATCATGAAAGCACCGACATGATCTCCATCGTCACCGGCATGACACCATTATCTCCATCATCTTGATCTCCATCAACGTGTTATCATCGGGGTTGTCGCGCCCAACATGCTTCTACTACTATTGCTACTGTTTAGCGATAAAGTAAAGCATTACATAGCGCTTAATGATTGACACACAGGTCATACAATAATTAAAGACAACCCTATGGCTCCTACCGGTTGCCGTACTCATCGACATGCAAGTCGTGATAATCTATACATCACATGATCATCTCATACATCACATATATCACATCATGTAATTGGCCATATCATATCACAACATACCCTGCAAAAACAAGTTAGACGTCCTCTAATTGTTGTTGCATGTTTTACATGGCTGCTACGGGTATGTAGAAAGAACAATTCTCATCTATGCAAAAACCACAACGGTGATACATGAGTTGCTTTTCAACCTTCTCAAGGACCGCCTTTGTCAAATCTGATCCAACTAAAGTAGGAGAAACTGCCACCCGCTAGCCATCTTTTGCAACAAGTTGTAGCTGAGGGAACCGGTCTCTCGTAAGTGTACGAGTAATGTTGGTCCGGGTCGCTTCATCCCACAATACCGCTGAACCAAAACACGACCAAGGGAGGAAGCAATCTAAGCACCAATGCCCACAAACTCTTTGTGTTCTACTCGAGATCTCATCTACACATAGACCTAGCTCATGATGCCACTGTTGTGGAATGACGCATGGGAAACAAAAAATTTCCTACGCACACGCAAGATCTATCCATGGTGATGAGCATCTACGAGAGGGAGAGTGGATCTTCATACCCTTGTAGATAGCTAAGCGGGAAGCGTTAAGAAACACGGTTGGTGTAGTCGAACGTCTTCGCGATCCAAATCGCCGAGCGTCCCGTGATCTCATCACGATCCGTCCCGTGATCATAATCACGATCCGTCCCGTGAACTCATCATGATCCGTACCGCGATCTCATCATGATCCGTCCCACGAACTCATCACGATCCATCCCACGATCTCATCACGATCGTCTCATGACCTTGATCACGCCTTCCGATCTAGCGCCGAACGGACGTCACCTCCGCGTTCACCACACGTACAGCTTGATGACGATCTCCGCCTTCTTGATCCAGAAAGAGGGAGCGGAGAGGTAGACGAGTTCACTGGCGAAGGCTCCGCGGTGATGGTGGTGGAGCAATTCCGGCAGGGCTTCGCCTAAGCACTGCAGAAATCCGATCTAGAGGAGAAACTATGCACTGGAGGAACGGGCAACACGTGGCTAAAAATTCTGTGCAGAAACCCTAAAACCTCTAGTATATATAAGAGGAAGAGAGGAGGCTTGTCACAAGGGCAAAGCCCACTAGGAGGCTTCGGCCAAAGCTAGGGAGGAGAGTCCTCCTCCTCCTCCAATCCTAGTAGGATAGGACTCTTCCTTTTTTTTTTCCTTTTTGCCCTTTTTCCACCTTTTCTCTTTGGTATTTTCTTCCCAACCGCATGGGCCTTGTGTGGGACTTCCACCATCCCACAAAGGGCTGGTATTTACTCTCCCACAGCCCATGTAGCCTATTGGGCCGAAATACCCCTCCCGATGGTCTCCCGGTGCACTACCAACACTCCTGGTACACTACCGACGAGCCTGAAACTTTTCCAGCGACCAAAATAGGACTTCCTATATATAAATATTTACCTCCAGACCATTTCGGAGCTCCTCGTGATGCCAGGGATCTCATCCGGGACTCCTAACAACCTTCGGTCACCACCATACATAACTCGATACTACCGAAACGTCACCAAACCTTAAGTGTGCAGACCCTGCGGGTTCAAGAACTATGTAGACATGACCAAGACACCTATATGGTCAATAACCAATAGAGGGACCTGGATGCCCATATTGGTTCCTACATATTCTACGAAGATTTTAATCGGTCAAACCTCTATGTCAAGGATTTAGTTAATCCCGTATGATGTTCCCTTTGTTCTTCGGTATGTTACTTGCCCGAGATTCGATCGTCGGTATCTCCATACCTAGTTCAACCTCGTTACCGGCAAGTCTCTTTACTCATTTCGTAATACAAGATCCCGTGACTAAAACTTTGTCACATTGCTTGCAAGGCTTATTGTGATGTTGTATTACCGAGTGGGCCCTGAGATACCTCTCCGTCACACGGAGTAACATATCCCAGTCTTGATCCATGCCAACTCAACAGACACCCTCGGAGATACCTGTAGAGCACCTTTATAGTCACCTAGTTACGTTGCGATGTTTGATACACACAAGGCACTCCTCCGGTGTCAGTGAGTTGCATGATCTTATGGTCATAGGAACAGATACTTGATATGTAGAAAACAGTAGCAATAAACTGACACGATCATATGCTACGTTTGTAGTTTGGGTCTTGTCCATCACATCATTCTCCTAATGATGTGATCCCATTACCAAATGACATCTCATGTCCATGACTAGTAAACCATAGCCATCTTTGATCAACGAGCTAGTCTATTTAGAGGCATACTAGGGACATGGTGTTGTCTATGTATCCACACATGTATCTAAGTCACCAATCAATACAATTATAGCATGGATAATAAACGATTATCATGAACAAGGAAATATGATAACAATTAATTTATTATTGCCTCTAGGGCATATTTCCAACACCTCCCACTTATGATTAACCTCTCTCGCAAGCATCCGCAACTACGAAAGAAGAATTAAGAAAAATTTAACCATAGCATGAAACATATAGATCCAAATCAGCCCCTTACGAAGCAACACATAAACTAGGGTTTAAGCTTCTGTCACTCTAGCAACCCATCATCTACTTATTACTTCCCAATGCCTTCCCCTAGGCCCAAATAATGGTGAAGTGTTATGTAGTTGATGTTCACATAACACCACTAGAGGAGAGACAACATAGATCTCATCAAAATATCGAACGAATACCAAATTCACATGATTATTATAACAAGACTTATCCCATGTCCTCAGGAACAAATGTGACTACTCACAAAGCATGTTCATGTTCATAATCAGAGGGGTATTAATTATCATAAAGGATCTGAACATATGATCTTCCACCAAGTAAACCAACTAGCATCAACTACAAGGAGTAATCAACACTACTAGCAACCCATAGGTACCAATCTGAGATTTGAGACAAAGTTCGGATACAAGTGATGAACTAGGGTTTGGAGAGGAGATGGTGTTGGTGAAGATGTTGATGGATATTGTCCCCCTCTTGATGAGAGGATCATTGGTGATTACGATGGCTTCGATTTCCCTCTCCGGGAGGGAAGTTTCCCCAGCAAAATAGCTCTACCGGAGCTCTAGATTGGTTCTGCCCAAGTTCCACCTCGAGACGGCGGCGCTTCGTCCCGAAAGTTCTATTCTGATTTTTTCCAGGTCAAAACCCTTGATATAGCAGAAGATGGGCGCTGGAGACTTTCTAGGTGGGTCACAAGCCACCTAGGCACGACCAGGGGGTGGCCGCGCCTAGCACGCTTGTGACCTCCTGGTGGGTCCCCTTTGGTATTTGTTTTGCCCAATATTTTTATATATTCCAAAACAATTCTCCATAAATTGTTAGGACTTTTGGAGTTGTGAAGAATAGGTCTCTCAGATTTGCTCCTTTTCTAGTCCAGAATTCCAACTGCTGACATTCTCCCTCTTCATGTAAACCTTGCAAAATAGGAGAGTAAAGGCTTAAGTATTGTACCAAAACGTGTAATAACAGCCCATAATGCAATAAATATCAATATAAAAGCATGATGCAAAATGGACGTATCAACTCCCCCAAGCTTAGACCTCACTTGTCCTCAAGCGAAAGCTGAGATCGATAAATATGTACACAAATTTAGAGATAGACGTGTCGATAAAATAAAATACGAACATGAGGGCATCATGATCATCTTGAGAACAACAACACTTATTGATATATAATTTCTTATACTAGAGTAACAATTCATTCATAAGGTAAAAGTATGAACCAGGAACTCTATTGACAACCAACAAACTATGCTCTCAGTCATTGAAGCAATTTGCAATTTATCATAACATCGGAAAGAGTCAATATAAGAGATTGTAAAGCATATTCACATACTAAATCATCTTTTAGTCTTTCATAATTGCTATCACTCATGCGGTACTCATGAGGTCAAATCTTCAATTGAACACAGAGAAATATAGGGGCTTACAGTTTCGCCTCCCAACTATTCACCTCAAGGGTGATGTCAACAATAATAACTCATGATCACCCACATACGAGTGGATATATGTGTTTAGATCATTCTCCAACACATAATGTTTGCCAAGAGAAATAGACAAAATATAGGAAGTGGTGAAGATCACCATGACTCTTGCATAAAGGTAAGTACTTAAGAAGTAAAAGTAAAAGATGGGCCCTTTTCAGAGGAAAGCAAAGGTTGTCATGCGCTTTTTATTTTTGGATGTGCAAACCCTTAATGCAAAGGAACGCCATGTTGTATTGCCCTTTGTGATAGAAACCTTTATTATGAAGTCCATCACTTTTATTTCTTTACCATCACAAGTTCATACAACGCTTATTTCCCTTACAATAAAAGATCATACATATTTAGGAGCAATTATTATTGGTTTATGCACCGATGACAACTTACTTGAAGGATCTTAATCAATCCATAGGTAGGTATGGTGGACTCTCATGGAAAAACTAGGTTGAGGGTATTTGGATGCACAAGTAGTATCTCTACTTGGTGTGGAAGTTTTGGCTAGTGTGAGATGGAAGCAAGCACTACATGTTGGAGGATCTATAACCATATAACTTCTATTCGGAAATAAGCAAACATAACCAATTATGTTGTATTCCTTGTCCAACATAAAATAATATTTTAATGAGTGCTCACAATCATAAAATATGCCCGAGATAATATATTTATATATGAACCTCTATTTCTTTATTACTTCCTTTTTAATTGCACCAATGACCAATCTCTATGTTTGTCAACCTTCAACAAATTTCAATCGACATACCTCTTATATGTGAAGTCATCACTCCCCATAAGATCATCATATATACTATTTGCTTTTATTGTATTCTTTTTCTATTTCTTATTTATTTTTCTCAAGATCATAGCGAACAAGCAAGGCCCTCACATCAAAACTACTTTTTATTATATAACTCTCGGACTTGCTTACATAAGGGGAAAATAAAGCAAAACTCGGAGCTAGATCATACTAAAATTTTATTCTACTAGATCAAGATAAAACCAAAAGGACCGAACTAAGAAAAACAAGAAAAGAAAATGGTGTGATGGTGATTCGAAATCGGGGCACCTCCCCCAAGCTTGGCACAAGCCAAGGGGAGTGCCCATACCCATGTGTTTAGATGTCCGTCTTCGGAGGCGATGGTGGTGAGAAGGAGTCTCAAGCTTGTTCAGTTTCCTCTTAAGCATAAAATTATGTTCTCTCAGATCGTCAACTTCTTGCTTGAGCTTCAATATCCTTTGACATAATTCTTTCTTTCTCTCCTGATGAAAACGAGAAGGGACAAATAGAACCTTGGGTTTTCTCCTTTTGCTTGGGAGGCTTGATTTCCTAAACTCCACATGCATATCTCCTAGTTGAGGCAGAGGGATATCTTCTTCATCCGAGCTTTCTTCCTCATACTTGCCTTCTTGTTCCTCTTCCGAGAATAATCCATAAGGATCTAGGTCCCCATAGAGCTTGGGGTTGGCAAGATAATGCGATATATAGCTCTCGCCATCGGAGTCTTGGGACGACATCTTGCTCTAAATCTGCTGCAGAAACAACTCAAAATGAAAACATGAGGTATTGTCGTGATACGAAAGTCCAAGCCTTCAGGGGATTATATAATGATTTTTTACCGATCCAAATGAGTATACCACAAGAAAACAGTGTCCGAAGGTTGCACGTGGTGGCCACAAGCCACAGGGGCGTAGTGAGGGGGGTGGTCGTGCCCTGCAGGCTTGTCACCTCCTCATGCACCTTTTGGACTACTTTGAATTTTCCTAATTTATTAAATATTCCAAAACTGAGAAAAATGCTATTGTGAAAGTTTTGGAGTCGGTTTACTTACCGTACCACATACCTATTCCTTTTCGGAGTCTGAAACATTCTGGTAGGCCTCCCTAATGTATTCCTCCGGAGTTATGGTATTGATAATATTGGTTTCAACATTTATGGGAGTACCTGAGATATAATGTTTGATTCTTTGCCCGTTTACCACCTTAAGATTCGTGCCTTCGGCGTTGTTGATCTTGATGGCACCGGAATGATATACTTCCTCGACAATGTAGCCCTTCCCATTTAGAGAGAAGTTTTCCTACAAAAAATCTTAAAAGAGAATTTTATAGCAAGACATGGTCACCTACATTGAATTCACACTTTTGTATCCTTTTATCATGCCATCTCTTAACCTTTTCCTTAAACAACATGGCATTCTCATATTCCTAGGTCCTCCATTCATCAAGTGAGCTAATGTCAAATAACCTCTTCTCACCATCAAGTTTGAAATCATAATTGAGCTCTTTGATTGCCTAATAAGCTTTATGCTCTAGTTCTAGAGGTAAGTGACATGCTTTACCATAAACCATTTTATACGGAGACAAACCCATATGGTTTTTGTAAGCAGTTCTATAAGCCCATAATGCATCATCAAGTTTCTTAGACCAATTCTTTCTAGACCTATTAACAGTCTTTTGCAAGACCAATTTAATTTCTCTATTGCTTAATTCTACTTGACCACTAGACTAAGAGTGATAAGGAGATGCAATTATATGATTAATGTCATACTTAGCAAGCAATTTACGGAAGGCACCATGAATGAAGTGTGAACCACCATCAGTCATTAAATATCTAGGTACTCTAAATCTAGGGAAAATAACTTCTTTCAACATTTTAATAGAGGTGTTATCATCAGCATTACTAGTTGGAATAGCTTCTATCGACTTAGTAACATAATCAACAGCAACTAGAATATGAGTGTATCCGTTGGACTTTGGAAAATGTCCCATATAATAAAAAAACCAAACATCAAATGGTTCAATAATAAGAGAGTAATTCATAGGCATTTCCTGACGTCTACTAATATTGACAATTCTTTGACATTCATCAGATGAAAAGACAAACTTACGAGCATCCTTGAAGAGTGTAGGACAATAAAAACTAGATTGTAATACCTTGTGTGCAGTTCTATCTCCAGCATGGTGTCCTCTGTAGGCCTCGGAATGACACTTGTATAGGATTTGTTCCTATTCATGCTCAGGTACACAACGTCTAATAACACCATCTACTCCTTATTTATAAAGGTGTGGATCATCCCAAAAGTAATGTCTTAAATCATAGAAGAACTTTTTCTTTTGTTGGTATGTGAAACTAGGCGGTATAAATTTAGAAACAACGTAGTTAGCATAATCAGCATACCATGGAACATTACACGAAGCATTTATGACAACTAATTGTTCATCCAGAAAGCTATCATCAATAGGTAGTGGGTCATCAAGAACATTTTCTAACCTAGACAAGTTATCTACTATGGGGTTATCAGCACCCTTTCTATCAATAATATGCAAATCAAATTCTTGTAGCAGAAGAACCCATCTAATAAGTCTAGATTAGCATCTTTCTTTTCCATAAGATATTTAATAGCAGCATGATAAGTGTGAACAGTTACTTTGGAATCAACAATATAAGGTCTGAACTTATCACAAGCAAACACAACTGCCAAAAATTCCTTTTCAGTGGTAGCATAGTTTCTTTGAGCATTGTCTAGAGTCTTACTAGCATAATGGATAACATTTAATTTCTTATCAACTCTTTGTCCTAGAACAACACCAACGGCATAATCACTAGCATCACACATAATTTCGAAGGGTAGGTTCCAGTCAGGTGGTTGAACAACATGGTGCAAAAATCAAGGCATTCTGAAGAATTTCAAATGCTTCTACACAATCATAATCAAAAACGAATGGAACATCCTTTTGCAATAGATTTGTGAGAGGCCTAGAAATCTTAGAGAAGTCTTTAATAAACCTCCTATAGAAACCGGCATGACCAAGGAAACTTTTTATACCTTTGATATCCGTAGGACACGACATTTTTTCAATAGCATCAACTTTGGCTTTATCAACTTCAATACCTCTTTCGCAGATTTTGTGTCCCAAGACAATACCTTCATTCACCACAAAGTGGCACTTCTCCCAATTCAAGACAAGATTAGTTTCTTCGCATCTCTGCAAAACTCGTTCAAGGTTGCTCAAACAATCATCAAAAGAAGTTCCATAAACGGAAAAATCATCTATTAAAACCTCAACAATCCTTTCACAAAAACTAGAGAATATAGAAGTCATACATCTTTGAAAGGTAGCAGGTGAATTTCATAAACCAAAAGGCATACATCTATAAGCAAAGGTATCGAAAGGGCAAGTAAAAGTGGTCTTCTCTTGGTCCTCTTTTGACACAGGTATTTGAGAGAAGCCAGAATAACCGTCTAGAAAGCAAAAATGTGTGTGTTTGGATAGTCTTTCTAGCATTTGATCAATAAAAGGTAGAGGGTAATGATCGTTCCTAGTATCTTTATTTAATTTCTTAAAATCAATTACAATTCTATACCGTGTAACAATTCTTTGCGGGATTAATTCATTTTTATCATTAGGAACGACGGTAATACCTCCTTTCTTAGGGACACAATGAATGTGACTAACCCATCTACTATCAGCAATAGGATAAATGATACCTGCCTCCAGAAGCTTTAATATTTCATTTCTTACCACTTCTTTCATTTTAGGATTTAACCGTCGTTGGTGATCAACAACTGGTTTAGCAGCGGGCTCCATATTAATTTTATGCTGACATAGAGTGGGACTAATGTCCTTAAGATCATCAACAGTATATCCAATAGCAGCACAGTGCTTCCTCAGAGTTTTCAATAATCTGTTTTCTTCATGCTCTGAAAGGTTAGCACTAATAATAATATGATATATCTTATTTTCATCAAGATAAGCATATTTCAGAGTATCCGGTAATTGTTTAAGCTCAAACACGAGATCGCCCTTGGGTGGAGAAGGATCCCCAAGTATTTCAACAGGCAAGTTGTGTTTCAAAATAGGATGCTGATCAAAGAAAATCTTATCTATTTCATTCCTTTCATTCATATGCATATCATTTTCATGGTCTAGCAGATATTGTTCTAAGGGGTCAGTAGGAGGCACAACAATAGAAGCAAGACCAATAATTTCATCCTTACTAGGCAATTATTTATCATGGGGTTGTCTACGAAATTTAGAGAAATTAAACTCATGAGACGTATCCCCAAAACTTACAGTAATAGTTTCCTTCTCACAATCTACCTTGGCATTAATAGTATTCAAGAAAGGTCTACCAAATATAATGGGACAAAAATCATCTTGTGGGGAACCAAGGACAAGAAAATTAGTAGGATATTTTATTTTCCCACACAAGACTTCAACATATCTAACAATCCCAACTAGTGCTATAGTATCTCTATTAGAAAGCTTAATTGTAACATCAATTTCCTCTAACTCAGCTAGTACAATATCATTCATAATTTCTTTATATAAGGTAAAGGGAATTTCACTCACACTAGCACCCACGTCACATAAGCCATGTTAACAATGATATCCTATTTTAACAGAAACAACAGGCATGCCAACAATAGGTCTATGTTTATCTTTAGCATCAGGTTTAGCAATTCTAGCAGCTTCATCATAGAATTGAATAACATACCCATCAATATTATCAACCAAGAGATCTTTAACCACAGCAATAATAGTCTCAAATTTAATTTGTTCAGGGGGTGTAGGTGTTCTAACATAGCTCTTACGAACCATAGTTGAAGCTTTAGCATGTTCCTTTATTCTAACAAGGAAAGGTGGTTTCTCAATATAAGTAGAAGGAATAACAGGATCAACATTATAAGTAATAATTTCTTCTTCAACTACTTTCACTTCAATGGGAGGATGATATTTAAACCACTTCTCCGTAGGGAGGTTAGCATGAGCAGCAAAAGATTCAAAGAAAGAAGCTACTATCTCAAAGTCAAGTCCATATTTAGTGCTAAATTCAAGAAAAGAATTTGTGTCTATGAAGGATTTAACACAATCAAACTTAAGGCTTATACCTAACTCCTTACCTTCGTCGATTTCCCAATATTCAGAGATGCGTTTAATTCTTTCCAATAAATCCCATTTGAAGTCAATATCTTTCTTCATAAAGGAACCGGTACAAGAAGTATCGAGCATGGATTGATCATTACGAGAAAGCCGAGCATAAAAATTCTGAATAATAATTTCTCTCGAGAGCTCATGATTGGGGCATGAATATAACATTGACTTAAGCCTCCCCCAAGCTTGAGCGATTATTTCTCCTTCCGAGGCCAAAAATTATAGATATAATTCCGATCACGATGAACTAGATGCATTGGATAAAACTTCTGATGAAATTCCATTTTCAATCGGTTGTAGCTCCATGATCCAAAATCATCACATAGCCTATACCATGTCAATGCCTTATCCTTCAAAGATAAAGGTAAGACCTTTTTCTTTACATGATCCTAGGGCAGACATGCAAGCCTAAATAATCCACAAACTTCATCCACATAGATTAGATGCAAATCAGGATGTAGTGTTCCATCTCCTGCATAAGGATTAGCCAGCAGTTTCTCTATCATACCCGAAGGAATTTCATAATAAATATCTTCAGTAGGTTCAGTAGGTTGAGGGGCAACTATTTGTGCTTCCAGTCGAGGTGAAGATATGCTGAACAAGCCCCTCAAAGGATTACTTTCCATAGTAACAAGTGATAGTAAATTTTAGCACACTATATAATTTTTCCTTACCAGATTCCACTTACCAAAGGCGCTTCACTCCCCGGCAACGACGCCAGAAAAGAGTCTTGATGACCAACAAGTATAGGGGATCTATCATAGTCCTTTCGATAAGTAAGAGTGTCAAACCCAGCGAGGAGCAGAAGGAAATGACAAGCGGTTTTCAGTAAGGTATTCTCCGCAAGCATTGAAATTATCGGTAACAGGTAGTTTTGTGATAAGATAATTTGTAACGAGTGACAAGTAACAAGTGTAGCAAAGGTGCAGCAAGGTAGCCCAGTCCTTTTTATAGCAAAGGATGGTCCTGGACAAACTCTTATATAAAGTGAAGCGCTCCCGAGGACACATGGGAATTCCTGTCAAGCTAGTTTTCAGCATGTTCATTTGATTCGCGTTCATTACTTTGATAATTTGATATGTGGGTGGACTGGTGCTTGGGTGCTGCCCTTACTTGGAGAAACCTCCCACTTATGATTAACCTCTCATGCAAGCATCCGCAACTACGAAAGAAGAATTAAGATAAATCTAACCATAGCATGAAACATATAGATCCAAATTAGCCCCTTACGAAGCAATGCATAAACTAGGTTTAAGCTTCTGTCACTCTAGCAACCCATCATCTACTTATTACTTACCAATGCCTTCCCCTAGGCCCAAATAATGGTGAAGTGTTATGTAGTCGACGTTCACATAACACCACTAGAGGAGAGACAACATAGATCTCATCAAAATATCGAACGAATACCAAATTCACATGATTACTTATAACAAGACTTATCCCATGTCCTCAGGAACAAACGTGACTACTCACAAAGCATGTTCATGTTCATAATGAGAGGAGTATTAATTATCATAAAGGATCTGAAGATATGATCTTCCACCAAGTAAACCAACTAGCATCAACTACAAGGAGTAATCAACACTACTAGCAACCCGCAGATACCAATCTGAGGTTTGAGACAAAGATCAGATACAAAAGATGAACTAGGGTTTGGAGAGGAGATGGTGCTGGTGAAAATGTTGATGGAGATTGACCCCCTCTCGATGAGAGGATCATTGGTGATGACGATGGCTTCGATTTCCCCCTCCAGGAGGGAAGTTTCCCTGGCAGAATAACTCTACCGGAGCTCTAGATTGGTTCTGCACAAGTTCCGCCTCGAGGCGGCGACGCTTCATCCCGAAAGTTCTCTTTTGATTTTTTCCAGGTCAAAACCCTTCATATAGCAGAAGATGGGTGTCAGACACCTGCCAGGTGGGTCACAAGCCACCTAGGGGCGGCCAGGGGGGTGGTCGCACCTGGCAGGCTTGTTACCTCCTGGTGGGTCCCCTCTGGTATTTGTTTTGCCCAATATTTTTTATATATTCCAAAACAATTTTTTGTAACTTTTCAGGACTTTTGGAGTTGTGCAGAATAGGTCTCTCGGATTTGCTCCTTTTCTAGTCCAGAATTCCACCTGCCGGCATTCTCCCTCTTCATGTAAACCTTGCAAAATAGGAGAGAAAAGGCATTAGTATTGTACCAAAACATGTAATAACAGCCCATAATGCAATAAATATCAATATAAAAGCATGATGCAAAATGGATGTATCAGGTATCAATCCAGTAGGAGGTACAGGCAAGGCCCCAATCTATGCACCTACAAAAACAATCAAACACTTGCACCCAACGCTATAAAGGGGTTGTCAATCCCTTCACAGTTACTTGCAAGGATGAGTTTTGATAGAGATAGATATAAAAGATTACTAAAAGTAAAACTAAATAAAAGTAAATAAAATTGCAGCAAGGTATTTTTCGTATTTTTGGTTTATAGATCTGAAAATATAATATGGAAAATAGACCCGGGGGCCATAGGATTCACTAGAGGCTTCTCTCTTGAAGGAAAATAATACGGTGGGTGAACAAATTACTATCGAGCAATTGATAGAGAAATGCATAGTTATGACGATATACAAGGCAATGATTATTCATATAGGCATCACGTCTGTATCAAGTAGACCGAAATGATTCTGCATCTACTACTATTACTCCACACATCGACCGACTCGTGCCTGCATCTAGAGTATTAAGTTCATGAAGAACAGAGTAATGCATTAAGTAAGATGACATGATGTAGAGGGATAAACTCAAGCAGTATGATGAAAACCCCATCTTGTTACCCTTGATGGCAACAATACAATACGTGCCTCGCTACACGTATTATGTCACTGAGTGAGGACACCGCAAGATTGAACCCAAAACCAAGCACTTTTCCCATTGCAAGAATTACCAATCTAGTTGGCCAAACCAAACCAATAACTCGAAGAGACTTGCAAAGATATGAAATCATGCATATAAGAATTCAGAGAATATTCAAATAATATTCATAGATAATCTGATCATCAATCCAGAATTCATCGGATCTCGACAAACACACCGCAAAAGAGGATTACATCAGATAGATCCCCATGAAGATCATGGAGAACATGTTATTGAAGAACATAGAGAGAGAAGAATCCATCTAGCTACTAGGTATGGACCGAAAGATCCGAGGTGGACTACTCACGCATCATCGAAAGGGCAATGGTTTTGATGTGGATGCCCTCCGTGATCGAATCCCCCTCTGGCAGATTACTGGAAAAGGCCCCAAGATGGGATCTCACGGGAAAAGAGGCTTGCGGCGGCGTAAAAGTATTATCATGGCTCTCTTTGGTATTGGGGGAATATTTATAAATTTATAGGCAGAGAATTAGGGTTGGAGGAGCTATGGGGGGCACAAGCTAGGGGGCGCGACCTGGTGGCTTGTGGCCGCACCCGTAGGTCTTCTGGCATCTTCTCCAAGCCTCCTAGGTTCCTTCTGGTCCAAGAAAAATCATCGTAGAATTTTATTCCATTTGGACTACGTTTGATATTCCTTTTCTACAATACTCAAAAACAAGGAAAAAACATAAACTGGCACTAGGCACTAGGTTAATAGGTTAGTCCAAAAAATAATATAAAATAGCATATTACTGCATATAAAACATCCAAAACAGATAATATAATATCATGGAACAATCAGAAATTATAGATACGTTGGAGACATATCAGGACGCGCGCGAGCAGTCCGCTGCGTAGGCTCAGAGGGATGTGTGCGAGCAGTCTGCCACTTAGGCACAGCTAGCTCATCGGAAATCAAGCCATTGAACCTCGGACTTCCACCCATAGCCCTATTCTCTCTTAAGTTCTCCATTAGTTCTACACCTTCTCCTGCGGTCTTATCTATTTGGGCCGCCGTCACGGATTGCCTCCTTTTTCGATGGATGAGGAGGCGGCCAACCAGCAAGGGCAGGTGGAGGCTAAACCACATGAGCCTCTGACGAGCATGGACTTCACCAGCAGTATCCCTGGCGATATGCTGGTAACCATCATGCCCCTCCTCCCCATCAAATCTGTCGTGCAGGTTACCGTCTTCTCCAGGCGGTGGTGCCCCCTATGGCACTCCACCCCCATTGACCTCCTCTACGATGATGAGCTCTGCAGCGGGGATCGCAAATGCTTGGACGCATTGTCCCACATCCTCGCCATGCACACTGTGCCTGTTAGACGCCTTGCGATCGGCACTTTCCGTTCAAACTACAAGGCCGAACCCAAGTTTCACGACTGGTTATTATCCCCCTCCCTAGATCAGCTTGAGGAGCTCAACTTTGATGCTGGACATGGGCGCTTGCTGCCTCCATCCGTCCTCCATCTCGCGCCCACGTTGCGCCATGCTACGTTCATGCGGTGCCTTTTCCCCAAGATTAGTGCCATGCACACTCTTCATCTCCCTACACTGAAGCACCTCGAGCTCATTGGCGTCAGCATCTCGAAGTCGGATTTGGAGCGCCTGCACGGCGACTGTACAAATCTCGAGTACCTTCGTCTTCAGATGATGTTTGGGTTCAGTAGCCTCCACCTCACTACGACGAATCTCCGTACGATTTATGTGCATGGCTGGTGCCGCAACACGCTGTCACTTGTGGAGTTTCATGATATGGTCATTGAGAATTTTCCTTTCCTAGAGAGATTGTTTGTACTTGATAAAGAAGGCCGAACAACAATCAAGGGTCATTGGCGCACCGAAACTGACAGTGTTGGGGTATTCATGTGCTGAATTCTCTAAACTTGTTACAGGTGGATCCATACCCGTTCAGGTACACCAATCTTATTCTCATTCATATTATTGTACATGACATTTTATCTAGTTTTTGTTGATCTATGTTCGGCTGTCATCCAAAAAATGATTCACACAAGTCTCCCATTGTCTTTGTGAACAGTGAAGATCTTGGCACTACAATCTATCGGCCCCAATCTGGATGAAGTTGTTAGGTTACTTATATGCTTTCCATGCACGGTGAAGCTATATGTCGAGGTGATGTCCGTTTCTTGTTAATTCTTAACCACAACAGAGTTCAATTTGTTGGTACCTTTACCCATGATTGCAATGAAATGTGTACTATACATTTTTTGAGATGTTAATCATGAACGATCGAAGATGGCATGCTAATCTATTAGTGTATTTTATAAATCATGCAAATCAAAGAGGCCCGTAGTGTTTGATATTGCATCTAAGCACTAATATGTTGTCTTCCTTTGCAGATACAAGCAAGATTTAGTGTGGAAAAGGTGGCACGATATAACAATCCCATCGAATGCCTTGAATTCCATCTCACGGAAATTACTTTGAACAAGTATCGAGGCACCAATCCAAAGATTCAATTTGCCAGTTTCTTTGTTCAGAAAGCAAGGGTGTTCAAGGTAATGAGGTTTGCTCAATTTTCAATGTGCCATAATGGATGGTTTACTGACCAGTGGAGGTGTCTCCAATGGAATGGAAAAGGCTCTGCCAAAACTGATTTTCACTTTAGAAGTTCATATGACAGATTATTCAGAAGCGATTCTATCGAGACGATATATGACTTCTCGGTGGATGAACTCTTCATAGAAATATTTGATCCCATGGATCCTGAAGATTCGATTTGATTTCTCATGTTAGTTTGTAACTTGTAATCTTTGAATTTGGGCCTCGTTATGCTGGAATTTGAACATTGTAATATTGATGGCATTTGTCATACAATATTTGAAAGCACATTTGCTCCCTTGGTGGCTTTGGTAATTAATAACAACATATGAATCATTGAACTAATGTTTCCACCAAGTATATTTCAGGACAAGTTCAATGATAGGGATGGCAAAAGGATTGTGGAGATTGTGGAACTACCCCAAGATGCAAGGAAATAGGTTGGCCAAGCATCAAGAAAGAGGACTCTACATTTTACATTTGTGAGAAATCACTTTGAGTCCATAGGAAAGCCAATACTATTAAAAGGGGGTAAGGTTTTGTTGGTGAACAAAATGCTCATACGTGCACAAGTGATAGTCACCAAAAAGATCCACATGCTCTCCCACCAAAGTCTATCTATAGCCAAACATACAAAATCGGTGCAACCAACATTCATATCCCGGTGCCACTAATTCCAAACCCTAGACAGACTCAGCCAAACCCTAGCCACTTCGGTGCAGTCGACACTGCTTTTGGTGCCATCCAGTTGGGTTGCCAACTTTCTGTTACACAAGTTCACACTTTTGGTCCATCCGAGAATGTTGAATCTACGTCACCGAGTTTGGAAATTCTGACCATTGGTCACCTTGTCGGTGCAACCGAGAATCCTATATCGGTCTCACCGAGATTCAAAAGTTGCCACCTTTGGGTCACTTCGGTTCCACCAAGATTAACACGTCGGTGTCACTGAGTTGGTCATTTTGTGTGTAACGGTTGGATTTTTGGGGATGCCTATATACCCCTTCACCACCACCCACTCGAAAGAGAAGCACTCAGAACTATTCCATACCTATCCTACTCAGTTTTCTGAGAGAGAGCCACCTACCCTTGTGTTGAGGTCAAGATCTTCCACTCCAACCATATGGATCTTGATTTCTAGACTACCCAAGTTGCTTTCCACCAATGCTATCTCTTCCGCCAATCCAAATCTATGAGAGAGTGATTGTGTGTTGAGGAGTCTATCATCTTGAAGCACAAGAGCAAGGAGTTCATATTCATTATTGCGCCTATTACCTTTTGGTGGGTGGTGCCTCCTAGATTGGTTAGGTGTCGCTTGGGAGCCTCCTACTTTGTGTTGTGGAGTGAACCAAGAAGTTTGTAAGGGCAAGGAGATCTCCTACTTCGTGAAGATCTACCCCGAGTAAGGCTAGTCCTCCGTGGACGTAGGCCGTCATGGTATAGTCAAGGTTGCTTCTTCATGGAACCCTCCATGGGTAGAGCCCTCCGTGGACTCTTGCGACCGTTACCCTCCATGGGTTGAAGACTCCATGAACGTGGATATATGATAGCACCACCTATCGGAACCACGGGAAAAATCATCATGTCTACAATTGCGTTTGATCTTCCTACCCTATCCTTTTACTCATGCTTCTTGTTACTTTCTACTGCTATACTCTTAGACTTGCATGTGTAGGGTGTACTTGATATGTTATGAATGCTAAAAATTGCCAAGAATTAAAATTGGGAAAAGCATAGTTTTATTTGGTCAAGTAGTCTAATCACCCCCCCCTCTAGACCTACTTTCAATCCTACAAGTGGTATCAGAGCTTTGGCCTCCATTGCATTGGTTTCACAACCTAGGATAAGTATGGCATCTAGTGAGGGAAATTATCACCATAGATGTCCGTACTTTGATGGCACTAATTTTGCTAGTTGGAAGCATAACATGAAAATGCATTTGCTTGGTCATAATCGTGTCGTTTGGGATGTTGTTCGTGTTGGCTTGCAAGGTGAATTATTTGCGGAAGGAAAGGAACCGGATCATGAAGCGACTGTGGATGAAATGAAGATGTTGCAACTCAATGCTCAAGCATGTGACATTCTCTTCAACTGCCTATGCCCTAAAGAATTCAACAAAATCAGCCGTCTTGAACACGCAAAAGAGATTTGGGATACTTTGGTTGATATGCATGAAGGAACTGAGTCCGTGAGAGAATCCAAGTTAGATGTTCTTCAAGGTCAACTTGATAAGTTCAAGATGAAGGATGGTGAAGGAGTCGCTGAAATGTACTCTAGGCTAGCTCTCATCACCAATGAGATTGCCGGCTTAGGAAGCGAAGAAATGTCTGACAAGTTCATCACCAAGAAGATACTTCGAGCTTTGGATGAGAGATATGACACCGTGTGCACATTGATCCAAATGATGCCCAACTACAAGGATCTCAAACCAACGGAAGTGATTGGTAGAATTGTTGCTCACGAGATGACACTCAAAGACAAGGAAGAGCTTCATCACAAGTCTAGCGGTTCTTACAAAGCCACAAGTGATGCTCCTGCTACCTCAAGCGACAACCTTGTCACAAATGAAGAGATAAGCCTCATGGTCAAGAAATTCAACAAGTTCTACAAGAATAGAAGCAAATATCACAGCTCCAACTGAAGACATGAAGAGAAGCGTTCGTCAAGTCGTGAACGAAACTGCTACAATTGTGGGAAGCCCGGACACTACTCCAATGAGTGCATGACTCCCTACGAACAAACAGAAGAGTCACCTAGAAGACGAAGCTCAAGAGATGAATCACCTCGAAGAGAGAGAAGGAGTAGAGATGATCGTTATGAACGAAGACCCTCGAGGAGAAGTAGGGACTCGGGGAAGAAGGACAAGCACACAAAGAGCTACTCAAGAAGGAAACATCAAGCTCATGTTGGTGAATGGGTTTCCGGCTCCGACTCCGACAACCACTCCGAGAGAAGCTATCACTCCAACTCCGACTATAGTCAAGATGATGGTGTTGCCAGAATTGCACTAGTGACAACCAACTCCTATGATCTATTTTATTCACCAAATGAAGGGAGTGGAAGTTGCTTCATGGCTAAAGGCCCCAAGGTATCACACCCCGAATATCTTGATTTCGGTAGTGATGAAGATGATTTACTTTACGATGATGACTTGCTATGTGATAAAACTAGTGATGTTGATCATAATAAACTTGATATTTCTCATGCTAGTCAAGATAAGTCAATTGAGGATGATAAGATGAAAATAGAAGAACTAACTAAAGAACTCAACACTCTTAAGTTAGCCCATGAATCTACTCTTGAAGATCATAGAGAGCTTTTAAGAACTCATGAGAAGCTACGCTTCGAGAAGCTCAATTTGGATCAAGAACATGAATTTCTTAAAGCTATCAGTGATGATCTCCGAAAGAAGACATCATCTTATCTTGCCAAACGACTACTCTTGTCTACATTTATTCCACAAGTAAAATCTAAGCAAACTAGTAACAAAGGCAAGAAAGGTTCTTCATCTAGTAGCAACAATAAAAATGCTAAATCCAATGATGTTGCTCCTAGTAGTTCTATTGATTCCATTAATGATGACTCTCTTAGCCAAGTTACACTTGAGCAAGAAAATGCTTTATTGAAAGGAATTATAGAGAAAGGTATCTACAAGAGTCTTGAAGGGTACAAACAATTTGATGAGATTGTACGCAAGCATGGAGATACCGGAAGAATCGTGGTGTTGGATACTTCAATGCTAATGGAGTTGAATGGGTAGAAGGTCAATACCCCAATCCCAAGTTTGTTCCTCAAAAGGAAAAGTATGAAAATACTCTTCCCAAGGGAACAAAGTTGCAAGATGACCTTCCACCACAAGACACCAAGCTCAAGGGCAAGAACAAGCTCCAAGAGGACTTTGACTCTTATGAAGATGAACCCCAAGCTTTGGTGAAGTGGGTTCCCAAGGCTACTACAAGCTCAACTTATACAAGTGCTACTTCAACATCAAGGATCCCCATCAACTTGATGTAGAAGAAGAAATAGAAAGTTCTTGAGGGGTGACTCCGCCAATGAAATTCACTCATATTCATTATTGGCAAGATCTATTTGCAGTCAACATCAAACCTATGCAATAGATCAAGGAGTCACACATTCCCTCAAAGGTAAGCAAGGGACAAGGTAATCAACAAATCAATGGACATCATCACATATGCTTTGCACTCCATGTACATATATATATATATCCTTGTATTTGTCTCTTGTGTTCTGGGACTAACCCATGTAGGTGAGAAGAGTAAGGAAACAAGAAGGATGCTCCCAACTCTTGGTGATCTTCATCAACCTTGAGCATCCACCACTACCTCACCAACATGAAGTCTTCATCGACAAAACCCAAGGTTAGTTTATCCCTCTTATGGGGGGATGTCACATCAAGGGGGAGCTTTACTCTAAGACTTGAGTCAAAGCATCTCTTAGTATGTGACAACATTAAATGCTTTATGTCAAATTGGTAACCCCGCTTGTGCTTAAACGATGAGTATGACCTATGATCAAGTACTCTTACTTGGCTCCTAAGTAAAATACTTATATATAGATGACTTCGTCATCACCCAAGTGCTTGTTAGATGCTAGAGTCTTTGTGCATGTTTGCCATGAGTTCATTTGACATCTTATTGTGTGAGCATGTTGGTCTACATTTATTTACTCATTCGAGGATATCCAATTGTTGCTATTTGGCTTTTGATTTATCTTTTGCCAATTGGATATACAAGAATGCCCAAGACCACTTATTTAGATATCTATGCTTTCTCACCTCATACTCTACTCATGCTGCATCACAAAATTTGAACAAGTGCTTTTCAACCCCTCTGTGTGTGGAGCACTCGGAGTTCCGTATTGACAAGGACTGACCATTAAAACCTCCCAAGTGCATCTCGGTGGAACCAACCACAAAATCTCGGTCTCACAGAATGCCTAGGGTTGATCTGGTTTTCAATCTCGGTACCACCGATTCCATCTTCTTGGTTACACCAAGTTTCCCTGTCAAGAGACAGTTGAGGAACTCGGTGACACCTAAAAGTTTGAATCGGTGACACCGACAGTGGTGGGTATATAAGTTGTGGACCCCGATGCTTTGAAATTCAATCTCAATCGTCGCGCCTCAGAACCCTAAGCTGCCGCCTATGAGACCCCTGGTCATCGCCCTTGTCTCCCTGCGCTCCTCCGCCACTGGGAATCACCATCGCCGACGAAATCCTCTCCATCGTCGCCGCCGTAGAGGATCCGCGCCAAGCTAGGGTACGTATTCGACCTCCTTTGCGCTCCTCGTTCGATTCTTGCGCAATGGATTGAAGTTTATCTATAAGCCTCTCTTTGCATGCACTCCTATCCACTCAAAATTCCGATAGCCTAGCAAATATTAGATTTTCTAGGGTTTTGTCGTCTACCCGATGGAACTCGGTGGAACCAAAGCGAACAAATCGGTCTCACCGATTTGTCTTTCTGTGTTGCTGAGAACGGTCTCGATGGAGCCGAGTACTTCTTTTTGGTCTCACCGAAAAGAGTTCCAAGGTTCTGTTAAGAGGGATAGTCAGTCTCGATGGCACCAAATTTTTTTGCTTCAGCTGTACCGATTTTCATTTGACAGAATGCAAAAACCTTGAAAATCTATTGTTCAAACTTTCAAAAACCAGCATCATTTTGTGATGACTCATCTACTTCTGCTCTTCTATACTCTATTCACAGGGTTGGTATGTCAGATGCTAAGGACAGTCAGAATATGCCAGAGCAAGGTGTTGATATGAGTTCAGGCACTAGCCCAGAGTCCAGTTCATTTTCAGATCCAGGAACCCCCAGCTCCCATGGGTTGCCCAAGGCTGCCACCAGGACCAGGAAGAAGCTAAATTCTGATGAAGAAGATTCGGATTTTGTTCCCGAGGAGATTCTTGCCAAGAAGCAAGAAAAGGCTGCTAAGAAGTCTGCTACTGAAGCTACTTCTTCTAGAAGAGTTGTCAGCAAGGCCTATGCCATCTCTGAAACTATCAAAGCACATGAGAGTGCTAGGGCCACAACGATTGTTGATCCCCCAAGGAAGTCTATGCCTAAGAAGGCAAGGGAGAAGAAAGCCAGGAAAAGGATTATTCATGTGATAGGCAGGCCTACCTCCATGTATGAAGATCTAGAGGAGGCTGCTGGTGCTGCTGCTGAGGAAGAGGAGGATGAGCCAGCTGCAAAGGCTCCTCCCAAGAAGAAGGCCAAGAAGCTTATGGTTGATGCAATGCCAAAGACTGGCACATCCAAGAGCACCAAGCCTACATCCAAGAACGCTGCTGCATAGAAGTCCAAGAGGACTACCAGAGATATTCCAGCTTCTGAAAAGAACAAAGGAACTGCCTCCAGATTTGAAGATGATGATGACTTGACTACATTGATGAAGCTCAGACCACATCTTCCGTTACATGATCTTAGCCACTTAGTTGCTGAAGATATGAAGAAGAGGAAAGACTCAGGATTGAGGGCTTGGAGAGCTATATATCCTTATGCCCAAAGGAACAAAATTGTTGTTGACTATAGGTTCTACACCAGAGAGCAACATGACTTTTATGAGACAGTGCTGCTAGACAAGAGCCCAGCTGTTAGTGATATGAGATATGTTGATTGGAAATTCATTAAGGAGAATGAGGACTACTTTCGAAGTGTCCAAGATAATTTCCACTGCGTTGGTCTGGATGAGTTCATTGGCAAAGCGCTTACTGCATGGAATGATGAGATGATCATGCAATTCTACTCCACTGCACATTTCTATGGAGATGGTAGAATTGGATGGATGACTGAAGGAGCAAGGTATGAATCCACTATTGATGAGTGGGATGCACTTCTAGGAGTTCTAGAGGTTTAGGATGGTGATCTAGATGTATACTCAGAATCCAAGGCGAGCCACAATGCCATGAAGGATATGTATACTCCTATCCCCGCAGAAAAAGTACAATCTCACAAGCTAGGATCCATCTACTATCTGCAAGCAGGCCTCCATACCATGAACACTATTCTGAGGCATACCTCGATGCCCAAGTCAGGGGATGACAAGATGATTCGAGGCTACTCCATCAACATGTTTATCCACCTTGATAGACATACCAGGATTAGAGTCATGGATTTAATTGTTGAGACAATCAAGAGGGTTGTTGCTGATCAGAAGCGCTCTTGCTGCTATGCACCCTACATCCAGATGCTTATCAACTCTCAGTTGGAGAAGCACGTATTTGCTCTAGACCATGCACATCTGCCCCTACAGCCAGAACTTGAGGATAATGTTGTGGTGATGGACCCAAATCATCCCACATCTTCTACAGCACAGACATAGGCAGAAGCAGTTCGAGCCGCTAGTGCTCAAGCTCCCAGATCCAGAAACGAGCAAATGGATCTTTTGATCTCAGCAGTTCAGGGCATGCAGAAGGATATCAAGGGGATTCTGGACAACCAGAACAGTCTTGTGAGGATCTTTGAGACAAGGATCAAGACTCTTGGTGATAAGGTGGACAAGGTGACTAAGACAGTTATAGAGCTTCATAAGGAAGTTGACTCAGTGCACATTCGTTGGGTCTCTTCTACTTATTTAGATGATGATGATGGATCACCTCTCAGGCCAAGCACATAGTTCACTACTCAGGCTAGATCAGTCACAGTGCCTGCACCAAACGTGAGGCTCTCTTCATCAACTCCTTCTACTGTCAGCACAGCTCCTGCTCCATCAGCTCCAGTTCCTCTAGTGACCACTCTAGCTCCATCCACGACATCTGCAGAGATCTTCACTGACGCTATTCTCTCGACTCCTTCATCAACAACCGGAGGAGATCAGCCCAAGAACGCTTAGATATATGCCTTTGAAATTTTTGGTAACTTGTTTCCAAAGGGGGAGAAGTGTATATAGATCTTTAGGCTTTGAGTGAGAGAGCGTTTGGTGTTTTGTTGCTTGTTTTAAAAAACAATTGCTTTTGGTTGCTTGTGATACACGTTTGATGATGTTTGATCATACGCTTTATTGTGTGATGCTACTATTTCCTATCATCTTAATGCTTATGTGATGATCATTCATCTTTGCTTGATTGTGTTGTGCTATGTTGCTAATTCTAATTACTCTTGCACACCACCAAGTGGCATGTGACATGTAAGAAGTGACCCATGTACCTAATCGATTGTGCATTTGCATTCAAACGCAAATTTAAAATAGTGCACAAATTTAGGGGGAGCTCTTGCTTATCACATACTTGTCAAAGTGATGATTATATTCATTGATTATATCTTTGTTGAAGCTTTGATCTATATGTTTTCATCAATTACCAAAAAGGGGGAGATTGAAAGCACATTTGCTCCCTTGGTGGTTTTGGTAATTATTAACAACATATGAGTCATTGAACTAATGTTTCCACCAAGTATATTTCAGGACAATTTCAATGATAGGGATGGCAAAAGGATTGTGGAGATTGTGGAACTACCCCAAGATGCAAGGAAATAGGTTGGCCAAGCTTCAAGCAAGAGGACTCTACCTTTTACATTTGTGAGAAATCACTTTGAGTCCATAGGAAAGACAATACTATTAAAAGGGGGCAAGGTTTTGTTTGTGAACAAAATGCTCACACGTGCACAAGTGATAGTCACCAAAAACATCCACATGCTCTCCCACCAAAGTCTATCTATAGCCAAACATACAAAATCGGTGCAACCAACATTCCTATCCCAGTGCCACCGATTCCAAACCCTAGACACACTCAGCCAAACCCTAGCCACTTGGGTGCAGCCGACACTACTTTCGGTGCCACCGAGTTGGGTTGCCAACTTTTTGTTACGCAAGTTCACACTTTCGATCCATCCAACAATGTTGAATCGGCGTCACCGAGTTTGGCAATTCTGACCGTTGGTCACCATGTCGGTGCAACCGAGAATCCTATATCGGTCTCACCGAGATTCAAAAGTTGCCACCTTTTGGTCACTTCGGTACCACCAAAATTAACACATCGGTGTCACCGAGTTGGTCATATTGTGTGTAACGGTTGGATTTTTGGGGATGCCTATATATACTCCTTCACCCCCACCCACTCGAAAGAGAAGCACCCAAAACTTTTACATACCTATCCTACTCAGTTTTCTGAGAGAGAGCCACCTACCCTTGTGTTGAGGTCAAGATCTTCCACTCGAACCATATGGATCTTGATTTCTAGCCTCCCCAAGTTGCTTTCCACCAATACCATCTCTTCTAGCAAGCCAAATCTATGAGAGAGTTATTGTGTGTTGAGGAGTCTATCATCTTGAAGCACAAGAGCAAGGAGTTCATCATCATTATCGAGCCTATTACCTTTTGCAGGGTGGTGCCTCCCAGATTGGTTAGGTGTCTCTTGGGAGCCTCCTACTTTTTGTTGTGGAGTGAACCAAGAAGTTTGTAAGGGCAAGGAGATCGCCTACTTCGTGAAGATCTACCCCGAGTAAGGCTAGTCCTCTATGGACGTAGGCCGTCATGGTATAGTCCAGGTTGCTTCTTCGTGGAACCCTTCGTGGGTAGAGCCCTCCATGGACTCTCGCGACCGTTACCCTCCGTGGGTTGAAGACTCCAGGAACGTGGATGCACAATAGAACCACCTATCGGAACCACGGGAAAAATCATCGTGTCTACAATTGTGTTTGATCTTCCTACCCTATCCTTTTACTCATGCTTGTTGTTACTTTTCGCTGCTATACTCTTAGACTTGCATGTGTAGGGTGTACTTGATATGTTATGAATGCTAAAACTTGCCAAGAATTAAAATTGGGAAAAGGCATAGTTTTATTTGGTCAAGTAGTCTAATCACCCCCCCTCTAGACCTACTTTCGATCTTACAATATTTGAAATTGCATTGTGTTCTATTTTGTTTATGCAATCATGTTCTTATAAGTACATATGTTGTTGTTTTGTAGGCGCATCATTGATGTTGTGCAGACAGGGCAAATCACGGTACACACCGACAAAACTATGAAACCCATCGGTGATGATTTCATCAATTGCTGACAGTTGTATACTGGCAAAATTTTACCCACAACTCACACAGGTTATTAGCACCAATTGTCTGTGTTATATCTGGTCTTTGCACACAATTCTCATTACTCAGTTGTTTGATGTATATTGCACACATCTTGTTATGATGAATCATTTGTGTTCTGCTGTATCAACGCACACAGTTTATCCGAGTGAATTTTCTGCCGTACTTTGCACACGTATGTAGTTTTGGTAACTGTTTCTCTCATCTTCTCTAATCACAAACGATTCATAAGAACAAACTGTCTGCCATAGATCAGACACGCAACTACTTTCTGAATTGTATTTGATGGATCCACCTTCGCACAGAATTCATGCCATTAGCGACGGAGCTTGCACTATACCATGTGTGATTCATGCATCGCACACAGTTTCGTCGAAGGGTCTCTCATTGATGTGTCACGTTAGCAGCATCCTGAAGTAGTGACAAGAAACGTATTGTATTGTTGCTACTAAGGGTAAAACGATGGGGTTTGAACATATTGCTTGTACTTACCTTGTCTACATCAGGTCATATTGCTTAAAGCATCACTCTATTTGTCATAAACTTAATAACATAGATGCATGCTTGATGGTGATCGATTGGTGGAGTAATAGTAGTAGATGCAGAATCGTTTCGGTCTACTTGTAACAAACATCATGCTTATATACATGATCATTGCCAGGAATGCATAATCATAACTATGCGCTTTTCTATCAATTGCCCAACAGTAATTTGTTTACCCACCGTATGTTATGCTCGAGAGAGCCTCTAGTGAACTCTATGGCCACGGGTCTACTTGATCATATTTGCTAAAAAATACCTTTTTCCTTTTATTATCTTTTATTTTATTTTGCTTTTATCTTTATCTATCTACCACTATCAGATGTAATCCTCGCAAGTAAGAGTTCAAGGGGCTTGACAACCCCCTTGCCCGCGTTGGGTGTAAGTGTTTGGTTTTGTGTGTGTGCAGGTGATGTTGAAGTAATGTTGTCGTGTATCTCCTACTGATTTGATAACCTTGGTTCTCACCGAGGGAAATACTTACTGCTACTATATTTCTTCACCCTTCATCTTCATGGAAAAACCCAACGCAACTCACAAATAGCAGAAAGAATTTATGGCGGCGTTGCCGGGGAGACATCACCAACTTTGCTTAAGGTCCCTTCACATAAACTGTCAATCACTTGTTCTACTTTTACCTGTCTAGTTATGTTATCTTTACCTTTGTCACACAATAACAGAAAGTGCAAGAAGAATTTAAGATAATTGCTAATCTTTTTAAACTTGCTACTTGTTGTAAACCAATAGCCAACAATGAAGTGATAAATAAAAATGCTATTGGGATACATTCATTGAATGGAAGGCATGATTGCAATGTTGTTAGTATAAATTCTTCAAAAGTCAATTGTGCTAATGATCATGATTGGGGTGATGGTATTTCTTTTGATCTTGATCATGAATATACTATTAATAATGAAAGTTGACATATTATTGAAAGTGGGATTAGAAGAGTGTCAACTTTAGGTAAAAGGAATCCCACGTATTTGGAGAGTGTTCAGTCTTCCGATTTATTCATAAAAGTGGGTTCATACAGGTCATGACTTTAGTTAATGATAATCCCACTATCTTGGAAGATTGTAAAACTTTTGTGCATGTAGATCATGGAGAGAATATTTTATATGATAGCTATATTATTGAATTTTAATATGATCCTACATGTAATTATTATGAGAGATGCAAATTTGGTTGTAGAAATTTTCATGTTACTCACTTACCTCTCTTTTGTGTTCAAATTATCAGGGCTTCATTCTTCCTATTTGCATAGGCTAGATATTTTTTGTGTTGTTAATTTGTTTTCCTATAAAATACCTATGCATATGAAGTATGTTAGACTTAAATGAGTTTGTCATATTCTATATGATGCTCTATTTTGTGCTTCAATACTCATGTTTTATGTGAGCATCATTAAAATTTCAAGCATATCTTAATGGCTATAAAGAAAGAGCTTTTTAGGAGACAACCCAATAGTTTATTTTCCTTTTTCTTTCTATTATTTTAAGTTTATACATTTTTTGCTACTGTTATGGTTGTGTTCTTGTGTTTAAATTAGTGTTTGTTCCAAGTAAATCCTTTGGGAGGATTTGGATGATAGTAGAATTGATCTTATGCATAAACAGAAACTTTTGCACCTAGTATATGCATTCATTCAGTTTGTTGAAATGTTATTAATTGATAAAAAAATTACACAACGTTTCTATCCAAATAGTTAAGGTTGTACTAATATTAAGAATTTTCATAGCTACAGAAGTATGGTTATAGTACATATCACTACAGACTATTTTGTTATAGACATATTTTGTTTTTGCTTGCATAAATTTGCTTGTTTGATGATGATAAGGATTGTATTGGGGGTATAAGCTATGAAGAAATTGGATTACAATACCTATTATGAAATAATAAAATATTAATAAATTTATAACAATTCCTAAAGTGTTTGATATGTCCATTATACTAAAAAATCTCACAAGGTTTTGTTGAGTTTTGTGTGCTGAAGCTTTCAAGTTTTGGGTGAGTCAATAATGGATGAAGGAATAAGGAGAGGCAAGAGGCTAAGATTGGGGATGACCAAGACACCCCAAGGTAATATTCAAGGAAGACCCAAGCGTCTAAGCTTGGGGATGCCCCAGAAGGCATCCCCTCTTTTGTCTTTAATCTATCTGTATGTCACTTGGAGCTATATTTTTATTCATCACATGATATGAGTTTTTGCTTTGAGCGTTGTGTGTTATAGTTTATTTTTGTTTTTTAGTTTCGCACAATCATCATTGGCTGGAAATACTTTTTGAGATAGACACACTTACATCATAATTTGTTAGAATAATCTATGTGCTTCACTTATATCTTTTGAGCTAGGCAGTTGCTCTAGTGCTTCATTTATATCTTGTTAGAGCACGGCGATGGTCATATTTTACAGAAACAGTTCAAATCTCATGCTTCACTTAAATATTTTTTAGAGTATAAGGCAAAGGAATGGTAATTTGCACGTGTTATAAGACTAGTCAAAAAAGGATATGTATTCAAGGGGGTATAATGAAAGGGTTGTTTACATTTGTGCCCCTGGTTCCTTAGTTGTACTCATCCATCCCCATGCTCTTAACATTTTCTCACTTTTCCCAACTCCCTTGTCCGAAATCCTAAAAAATGGTCATAGCAGAGGATGTCGTTGGGTCATTAGTTTGACCGTTAACTATTGACGAGTGGGGCCTCGCTGGACCGTATTGCCCGTTGGACCTGATGAGTGTGTCCGGCCCGCCCCATTTCCGGCCACACGGACGCCAAACAGACGTTCACGTGCTTTCTCCTCACCCACCTTGGGGACGCGTGTCGGCCTCCCAACTACCCCCATATCCCAAAGTAAATGTACACACTCGGCGGGCCTCGATCGTCACCCAACCATGTTTGGGTCGTCCTCCTTATTTAAGTAGAAACCCATGGCACGACCAGTCCATAGTAGCTTCCACCCTTCTAAAGCCAAGCCTGCCCCCCTCCACCCCCAACCGGATCAACAAACCCTAGCCCACCAGCGACAAACCCTAGCCCGCTGATGATCCACAAGTATAGGGGATCGCAACAGTTTTTTAGGGTAGAGTATTCAACCCAAATTTATAGATTCGACACAAGGGGAGCCAAAGAATATTTGCAAGTATTAGCAGTTGAGTTGTCAGTTCAACCACACTTGGAGATTAAATATCTGCAATAGAGTGATCAGTAGCACAGTAATATGATAGTTTTTATAGCAGTAGTAACAATAACAGTAACAGTAACAGTAACAGTAACGGTAACAGTGATAGCAATGGTTTTGTAGCAATTGGAACAGTATCAATAGCAATAGCAATAGCAATATGGGGAAAACTCATAGGCATTGGATCGGTGAACTTGTTGGATGATATTCATCATATAACAGTCATAACCTAGGGTGACATAGAACTAGCTCCAGTTCATAAATATCATGTAGGCATGTATTCCGTAAATAGTCGTACGTGCTTATGGAAAAGAACTTGCATGCCAGTTTTTGTCCTACCCTCCCATGGTGGTGGGGTCCATAAGGAAACTAAGGGATATTAAGGCCTCCTTTTAATAGAGAACCAAAACAAAGCATTAACACATAATGAATACATGAACTCCTCAAACTACGGCATCACCAAAAAGTATCCCGATTATTGTCACCCCGGGGTTTATGAATCATAACACATAGTAGGTGCATATGACTAGCAAGATCAGATAAAGAACATAGATATGATGGTGATCACATAAACAGTTCAGATCTGAAATCATGGCACTCAGGCCCTAGTGACAAGCATTAAGCATGGCAAAGTCATAGCAACATCAATCTCAGAACATAGTGGATACTAGGGATCAAGCCCTAACAAAACTAACTCTATTACATGACGAATCTCATCTAACTCCTCACCGACCAGCGAGCCTATCAAGGAATTACTCTCTCCTAGTGGGGAGCATTATGGAATTGGCGATGAAAGAGGGTTGCTGATGACGAAGACCGAAGATTCCCCTCTCCGGAGCCCCGAACAGACTCCACATCTGGCCTCCCGATGAAGAACAAGAGGTGGCGGCGGCTCTGTCTTGTGAAACACGATAAAACTTCCTATCCTATTTTTCCTTTGAAAATAGGTATTTATGAAGTTGGAATTAGGGTCAAAGAGCCACGAGGTAACCACAACCCACCAGGGCGCGCTTGGAGGGGGTGGCACGCCCTAGTGTATCATGCCCAACCAGGGCACCCCCGGTGGCTATTGGTTCTAGTATTTTTATTTTTTCTGGAATAAATCACCAAAAAGTTTCGTCCAATTCCGAGAACTTTTATTTCTGCACAAAAACAACACCATAGAAGTTCTGCTGAAAACAACGTTAGTCCGAGTTAGTTTTGTTTTTATCATGCAAATTAGTGTCTAAAAGAAGAGCAATAGCGTTAGGAAAAGCAGATACGACAGAGACGTATCAACTCCCCCAAGCTTAACCCATTGCTTGTCCTCAAGAAATTCAGTTGATAAACTAAAAGTGAAAGAGAAAAAAATTACAAACTCTTTTGTTCTTGTTTACATAAATATGGTTAAGTAGCACCCAGGTTTTCAACAAGGATCCTGACTAACCATTTCAACAATAACTCTTAGAAATCTAACTAATAATAAACCAAATAGTGCTTCTGGTCGTCCGTCGCACAATTTGCCCCTAGAGTTTGCAGGAATTATGCCCTATGCAACCCGTAAGTGGAAAAAACGATATGTTTTCTTCTAAAGTCACCAGCATCGAGTTTAATTAGCTCATGTTTGATGTTATCCCCATCACAAACCACAAGCACTGCAGTGCCCTACTGGTTGAAGCCTTGCACTCCCACCCAGCAAACCCGGGTTTGATCCCCACGTCTCCCCTTTTTATTCCTTTTCTCTTGATTTGGTGTGAGCGCAGGATAGAACAGCTTCGTCCAAGTGTCATCTTATTCGATGGGCTACACAATTTTCCAATTTCGGCCCACACATGCTCTTCTTAAACCTTTTTTGGCAGATTCAAGTATTTTCAAAAGCATTCATATCTTTCCAATGCTAATTTGAAATTTTAAAATTTATATCTGAAAATCACTGCAAAATGTGAATATTCCAGATATGATATTATCTTGCATGATAATCATTTCTAAAATTATTTTTATGTTACACCCTTAATTAATACTTTTCTTCATATGGCATATTTGAAAATTCCTATTCGTTATACATGTCCTTACAGATTAATTGTTTTCGATGGAGATATCCAACATGTTTGCAAGCAAATTAAGCCTTGACTTGGATTACACTTGCAAACACATATATGAACAAAAAAAAATTAATGCTCGTATACACGTGATATCATTGAATACTAAAGTGTAATTTGTTATTTTATGCATTTTTTCTTTTTTATGGGTAATGCTTTATTTTTTAGGTATCACTACGGAGGAATACCAGAGAGACGTGAATTGATACTGACAACTAGGTAGATATTTCTATTATCTAATAAACTGGACACATATTTAGTTACTTAAAAAATCATCCCACCTTTATATTTGTGCATAACATCATTTATCATGTTGTTTCTTGTACGACATTGTGAAATATTTCATATGATTTCTTGGTGTCGTTGAGTGTATATACGGGGATGATTTATTTTCTCCCGTTGCAATGCACGGGCCGTTTTGCTAGCAATACTAACTCATATCAATGGCATAATCAACTAGAGAGTAATAATAATATATCTCAAGTGCCAATACTTTGTAAAAACGGTCATGATATAATATAATAACACTGGTAACTCGCTAGACGTTTCTGAGATCGCAAACTAATAAATGCAGAGCACCCCCAAAGGTCAAACAGCAACTAAACATTGTAATTCATGGTAGAAAAGATCCAAACATGATGCATCTAACATTCACTATACACAATCCATGAGGATGACAATAGTGTTGGGGAACGTTGCATGGGAAACAAAAAATTTCCTAAACAGACACAAGATTTATCCATGGTGATGAGCATCTACGAGAGGGAGAGTGGATCTATATACCCTTGTAGATCACTAAGCAGGAAGCGTTAATAAACACAGTTGATGTATTCAAACGTTTTTGTGATCCAAATCGCTAGCCGCCTGGTGATCCAATCACGATTCGTCCCGATCTAGCGTTGAACGGAAGACACCTTCACGTTCACCACACGTACAACTGGATGACGATCTCCGCCTTCTTAATCCAGCAAGAGGGAGCAGATATGTAGATGATAACTCCGGCAGCATGACATCACGGCGGTGGTGGTGGTGGTGGAACTATTCCGGTAGGGATTCGCCTAAGCACCGCCGAAAACTAGGGGAGACGATCTAGTGGGGAGACAGGGCTGCACTGTGGCTTAGGGTTGCGTGCGGCTGCCCTGTCTCCCCTCCAATATATATAGGAGGGAGGGGAGGGGCCAACGCCCCTAGGGTTTCCCCTAGGAGTCGACCGAACATGAGGTGGAGGAGTCCACCTCCAATCCTACTCCAAGTAGGATTACGAGCCCTTAGGGTCTGGCTTGCCAAGCCCACTAAGGGCTGGTGCACCACCCCTAAGGCCCATGTGGCCTCCCAACGTGGGTGGGCCCTCCCGATGGCCCCTCAAAACCCTCCTGGCACCCCCGGTACACTACCAGTAATACCCGAAACTTTTTCGGAGACCAAAATGGGACTTGCTATATATCAATCATTACCTCTGAACCCTTCTGGATCTCCTCGTGATGTCCGGGTTCTCATCCGGGACTCTGAAAAACCTTAATTCAACAACACATATATCTCAATACTACAAAAACGTCACCGAACGTTAAATGTGCAGACCCTGGGGGTTCGAGAACTATGTAGACATGACCGAGACACCTCTATGGTCAATAACCAATAGCGGGACCTAGATGCTCATATTGGTTCCTACATATTCTACGAAGATATTTATCGGTTGAACCTCTATGTCAAGTATTCAGTTAATTCCGTATGTTGTTCCCTTCGTTCTTCGGTATGTTACTTGCCCGAGATTCGATCGTCGGTATCTCTATACCTAGTTCAATCTTGTTACTGGCAAGTCTCTTTACTCGTTCCGTAATACAAGATCCCATGGCTAACACTTTAGTCACATTGCTTTCAAGGCTTGTTGTGATGTTGTATTACCGAGTGGGCCCTGAGATACCTCTCGATCACACGAAGCAACAAATCTTAATCTTGATACATGCCCACTCAATAGACACCTTCAGAGATACCTATAGAGCATCTTTATAGTCACCCAATTATGTTGCGATGTTTGATACACACAAGGTATTCCTCCGGTGTCAGTGAGTTTCATGATCTCATGGTCATAGGAACAAATACTTGACATGCAGAAAACTATAGCAATAAACTGACACGATCATATGCTACGTTCATAGTTTGGGTCTTGTCCATCACATCATTCTCCTAATGATGTGTTTCTGTTATCAAATGACATCTCATGTCAATGGCTAGGAAACCTTGACCATCTTGGATCAACGAGCTAGTCTACTAGAGGCATACTAGGGACAAGGTGTTGTGTATGTATCCACACATGCATTTGAGTTTCCAGTCAATACAATTATAGCATGGATAATAAATGATTATCATGAACAAGGAAATATAATAATAGAAACTTTATTATTGCCTCTAGGGCATATTTCCAACAAATAGTGCTCTTAGATCTGGCGCTTATTTGAGAAGGTGATGACTCAACATTAAAGTAAATAGATAATCCCTTCGCAGAGGGAAGCAGAGATTTGTAGAGGTGCTAGAGATCTAAGCTTAAATCAGAGATAAATATAATTTTGGGAGGTGCACCCTTCCTGTCAATGTTACGACCAAGACTTATCAATATCTTCCATGCTAAACACATTAGCGGAGGTTCCCAAGTAGTAAAAGTAAAGGTTTACTCCCCCTCCACTAACAAACACACTCCATGGCTAGCCGAATCCACGGGTACTGTCCATACCAACAACATTCCTATGGGAGTTTTGTTTAATTATTTGCAATTTTTGATTTTGGGACTGGGAATCCCTAGTACCATTCCTCTCGTGCAAGGACAAGTGAATAAACACTCATCATGGGAATAACCCGCTTAACATGGAAGATACTTACCGCCCCTATCACTCCATGAGCGGTCTAGACATTCAAAACATGTGTTCATTTCAAATTTTAGAGGTGGCACATGCAAATTTACTTGGAATGGCAGGGTAATACCGAATATAGGTAGATATAGTGGACTCATCTGGAATAAATTTGGTTTAAGGATTTTGACGCACAAGCATTATTCCCGCTTAGTACAGGTGAAGGCTAACAAATAGGTCGAGAAGCGGCCAACTAGAGAGAGAAAACGGTCATGAACATGCGTTACGCATAATCAACATTGAATACTAGCATGAGTAGGGTATGAACACCATGAACATAAATATCATAGAGGCTATGTTAGTTTTGATTAAACTACATGCGTGAACACGTGCCAAGTCAAGCCACTTGAAACATTCAGAGGAGGATAACATATCATCATACTACATCACAACCATTTTAATGCATGTTGACATCCAAGATAAATCATTATCCACTCCTAGCTACTTAAGCACGACATGAGCAACTATAATCTCTAATTTTCATTGCAAACATGTTTCATCATAATATGCTGAATCATGGATACTAGGTTAAACACATTTACAAAAACAAAAACAAGTTGAGTTCATACCCGCTTCCCTCTGCCAGAGTCACTTCATCAATTATCATCATTATTGCCTTTCACCTGCATGACCAAATGATATTAAAAATAATAACAATGCAAGAGTGTCGTGAACTAAGCTGGAATATGTAAGAATTTTATTCTAAAGGAGAAGAGCAAGTAATTTGGGCTCTTTGTTACATTAACAATAATGCATATGAGAGCCACTCAACATTTTCACCGTGATCTTCTCCTTGCTACGAATCAAACAAAAGGAAGAGAATTTTAGACAAACACACTGATTTTTTTTGAGTTTTTGTTTTTTTTCTTAAAGAAAGCAAATCAAAGAAGGAAAAAACAAAGACGAGAAAAACTATTTACATGGGAAAACTCCCAACAAGTAAAAGAAGAAACATGAAATCTTTTTGGGTTTTCTTTTGCTACTTCAATTAATTTAAACTAGAAAGAAAAACCGAAAAGAAGCAAGAAATATTTTTGGATTTCTCAAAGTTTTTCACACAAGCAAGAAGAAAGCGAGAAAATAAATCTAGCAAGGATAATACAATGAAAAAGTGTAGACATCGACAACTGGAATCAAATGTGTAAACATGAATATAATGTTGGTGGAAATACGTACTCCCCCGAGCTTAGGATTTTGGCCTAGCTTGGTAATCACCATCCGTAATAGCCATCCGGTCCCATGTGGAAGTGTTTTTGCGGAGGCACCAGAGTGTCCCACTCTTGGGGCTCTTCCTCAGCCGCTGCCAGGTTGTTCCGGTAGGCAAAAATGTCCTATGGCATGGCCCTTTATCCGTTCCTGGCAATAGAATCAAACAAAGAAGGTGCAGGCAATGGGATAATATCACGGGTAACCTTGCTGAATACTAAGTTGTAGCGAACATTATCAAAAGAATCAGCTGTATCAGTAAATTGACCATCCTCCAATGCCTTGTGATCAAGAAAAACTCGGGGCAAGGGATAATCATGTTGGCGAATTTGAACATTAAAGTGACTCGCTAAGCGAGTAGCATAAATACAACCATGTATCTTGCCCTTAGTCGTGTTAATATGTTGGCGACACGAAATAATAGCCCCTAGGCTAAAGGTGTGATCATTGTGCAGTGCACGGCATAAAATGGCAAGGTTGGGGGCGCTGAGTGCACCGACCATCTCCTTAGCGGTTAAACACTTCGCGATGTATAAAGCAAAGTAATGCACAGAAGGAAACTGCAAACTAGTGGCAGTGGCATTTGACACACCTCTTTCATCACCCACTGTCAAAGTGAGGAGAAAGTACTCAAACTCCGTTGGTCTAGGCTCTCTTAATTCCCCATCAGAAGGGATCGAACATTCACAAAAGTCTATGAGCGGTATCTGGCGGGTTTCAGCATATAAATTAAACTACACCTCAGGTGGATTATTCCTATTCATAAAATGAAAATTTTGCACAAAGGAATTTGTAAGAGGTGGCGTTGGTCACACTCAGCCGCGAGGAAGTCGGTCAACCCAGCATTTGCAACGAATAGGGAAAACTCTTGATGGAACCCGATCTCCTCCATGAAGGCATTATGCGGCCATTCACATGGCCGCACCTCCGCCGTTCTCGGAGTGTTGAGGTCATTGCCCGATGATTCCCTAATAACTCCTTTAGCACTCTTCTCGGAGGAAAACTTCCTAAAGAAACTCATCTTATTCCTATAAATAAATTTCTGAAAATTTTAGTCTACAAAAATTTTGTCAACAAAACTTTGTAGGATTGATAGCAACTACTCCTAAGGATGCCTAGAGGCCATAATAAGCATTCAAACTACTTAGAACTCTAATAATTCAACATGCAAGCCCATCTATGGCAGCACCAAGAGTAGATAATTATTCTAAAAATAAACCACTAAATCAAAAACTATATGGAGCAATGGAGGAGTCACATACCAAGAAGCAATCCCCCAAAACAGTTTCGGAAACGGACCTTCGAGCAAAGAAATCGAAATACACGGGTTTTAGAGGAAGACCATGCGAGAGAGAGTGAGAACTATGGTGATTTTTTTTCTGGAGGTAGGAGATGAAATGTCTAAAGAGATAAGTGAGGGGACCCACATGGGGACCACAACCCACCAAGGAGCGCCTGGAGTTGGTGGTGTGCCCTGGTGTCTCATGGACACCAGGTGCACCCCCCCTATGATGTTATTTGAACCATAAATTCAGAAATATTCAGAAAAAAATCGTGTAAAATTTTCAGGACATTCTGAGAACTTTTTTTGGGTCATTTTTATTGCACAGAGAAATCATAAACCAGGATAAACATGGAATTTTATTTTATATGACTAAGAAGAATAGAAAACAAAAGGTGGGAGTAGAAGGTTGTGCCTACTAGATTCATCAACTTCATACCTCTCAAAAATGATCCATTAATAAGGTTGATCAAGTCTTATTAACAAACACTTTCGATTAGCATGAAACTGAAGAATTTTCATAAATCACTAAGTTACCTCAACGGGGATATGCATATCCCCAACCATAAGTATGTCATATTTCCTTTTGGAAGTAGGTAGAGGTAGTTGAAAACTTCAAATAGTGAGTGTCGGAGATTTTTCAATAACATTTATAACATTCACTTGGAATTGTTTCTTCAGAAAGTGCATCATATGCTCATTACCATTGATATGAAAAGTGACTTTGCTTTTATTGCAATCAATAAAAGCCCCTACAGTATTCAAAAAGGGTCTACCAAGGATAATCGACATGTTATCGTCCTCGGGCATCTCAAGAATGACAAAGTCTATTTAGATAGTAACATTTGCAACAACAATGGGAACATCCTCACAAATACTGATAGGTTTGGTAGTTGATTTGTTAGCCATTTGCAAAGATATTTCAGTGGGTGTGAGTTTATTCAAATCAAATCTTTTATATAAAGATAAATGCATAGCACTAACACCAGCTCCCAAATCACACAAAGCAATTTTGACATAATTTATTTTAATGGAACAATGTATAGTTGGTATTCTAGGATCTCCAAGTTTTTTAGGTACTCCATTCTTAAAAGAATAATTACAAAGCTATGGGGACCCCGACTCATAAGTCGTGATCATCGAATGCACATGCATAGTGATCCCAGAGATCAATGCTCACTGAACACACAGAAACTAGAATACAAGAGTCTTACATCCTTACATACCGCCTTACACAAATAAAGGCCAGCTAGGCAGGGTCTTACATACATAGGCCCGCAAGTGACAAACACTTTAACATAGCAAGCAGCAGAAATATTGATCAAAAGCATGAACCCATGCCATCTGCCTTAAACCTACACGCATTCTGACTGGAAAGGCGTCCTAGTTCGCATGTTCGTCACCAACGAACTCTTCACCATATTCCTTCCCTTCCATGCCTGGCCAATTAAATAACTAGTGGCAAGCCAATGAGTACTTTGAATGTACTCGCAAGCAACCCATGTTTTGGAACAAGGTATAATAATGCATGAAATAGCACTAAGTAGGTAAGTTTTGTAGAAAGCTAAATTTTGAGTGCAATGACATGATCAGATAACTTAAGTAAGCATGCATCAACCATTGACAGGTATTCATGTGAACAAGTCACAGTTATCATCATAAGCGGGGGTTGAACATCTCATGTTCATCACCATGCCAAGTCATCGGACTTAGCTCAAGTATCATCTTGTCACCAACACACACATACACCAAGTTTAGTAAATACTGGATGTAGCACAAGAGCGGTCATCCAACTGTCCTTGACCATGGAGACGGCTATTCGAATAGTTTTACACTCTGCAAAGGTTGCACACTTTACCCACAAGATTCGGGAAACTTCCTGTCAAGCCACGACTCGCGGTATTGTTCATACCTGAGGTAAGTACCCAAACATTACCTTTCCCCTAGCGATACTAAACAAAGAGTGCACTCGTTGGTGCCATCCCTCACGATATACATCACACGTATCATCCATGAGGGCACGCAACTGTGTGCCCGGTGCCTGTAAAGACAGCGCATGGTCGCCCTACCAGGCACGACCCTGTATCGAGAGTGACCACATCACGCCCGCCACTAGTAATGCGGGTTCTATGCTAGTACCCACCAAGGTAGTCAACAAAGCCCCGTACCATAAGGGGTATCGTGGTTGTACATGTAAGGTTGTACAAGTAATTTTAGAATAACATTCTCAACTTACACCAATCCATTTTTGAAAACACACTCACTTGCTCCGGTACACCACTTCTTTATCAAGTGTCTACCTAGCTCATCATCACCTCCCTCGGGCATTAGTGGCACCCGACGGGGGTTTCGAAAAGTCTTTGAAATCATTTTGTTTCTATCACCATGCATATCCCCATCCCATTTGTGTAGCATCATGTAAGCATCCTATCTACTCCCACCCGCACAACCATCATAAGAAGGTACGGTCATGCACGATGCAAGTATCAACAAGAAAGTACCAGAGGCATCCCACCGAAGTGGTCACCACATCAACATGATCAACATCATGGAAATAAGTGCTATATGTCATGAAAATAAAAGTGTTCATAATCATGGTCAAAGGGATGCTTGTCTAGCTCAACAAAATCTTCGGGGTCTTCAAAGTCTTCGGGTCCAACTCCCTCGTGAACAGCGTAATCTATCATCACGATAAATAACGGTAATAATAAGCATCACAACAAAAAGATAGCACAAACCCTACTTTTAAAATGTTACGCTACTCTGATAAATACTAAAAACTCTACCAAAAATATTATCCTAAGGTTTTGGGGTGAAAAAGGTTTTCAAAACTATTTTTAACAAAGGCTAAAAATGCCTAAAAGAGGTTTTAAAATAAAACGGTACCAAAAATGTTTCAATAAATTACACAAGTGGCACCTTAAAATACTACATAATATTCTAAGAATAATGGTAGAAAAATATTTGGGATAGGACGGTTATTTTATCCTGTGGATTTTATGGAAAACTTACTAAAAAGAAAAGAAAAAGGGCCTCAGAGCCTGCTGGGCTAGAACAGCCGCAACTGAGCTGGCCCAGAAGGGATCCAGCCCAGGAAGAGGTTGGGCACGTGCGCGGCAGCCGGGGTTTTAAACCCAACATGTCAGCCCCATAGACTAGAGAGAGAGAGGGAAGGCGAGAGAGAGGTCAGGATAACAGGTGGAGCCCTTCCTGTCATCTCCTTCCTCGTGATAGGGGGCGACGACACTCATCGGTGATGTTTTCGGTGACGATGAGGGGAGCTGAGGGTAGGAACGGACTCATCATCGAGCTGTCATTCCTCTGGAGGTGGAGGGGAGGCCGGAGACGCAAAGATTTGTCAACAACGAGAAAACACGGCGGAGCAAATTCGTGAGGAGGTCGCCACTGTTGTTCCTCCGTGTAAATGGACGGGGAGGAAGGGGAAAAGGGTTTAAGGGGACCCTAAGGATCTAGAGAGAGGGAGAGGAGGACCATAGCAGGACGGTAACCCGAGATCGACGGAGCTCTGTCGAGGCGGTGCCTCGGTCGATCTCGAGCACTGGTGCTCGGGGAGCTTAAATGGGGGCTTGTGGAGGTCGATTGGGAGTGGGAGAGGGCCAGAGGAGGAGAAAGGGGGGCTCGGAGCCCTTTCATAGCCGGGACGTGAGTCCACTGTGGACCCATGTGCCGGCAAGGCCAAGCTGGTCACTAGAGGAGGAGGAGTACACGGGGCTTTCTAGGGGGTGCACCTCAAGTAAGTCCACGAGCGAGGGAGGCAAGGGAGAGGGGGGAACTCGCGCGTGTGAGCTTGCTCACTGGCCAAGCCGGGCAGCATTCGGCATGTGCAGGAGGAGGGAGAGATAGGAGGAGAGAGGAGGGGGACAGGGGTGCGTGTGTCCCGGACGTCGAGGCCGACCAACGGGCGAGAGGGAGGGGCTCGAGGTGGACGGGCTGGCGATTGGGCGGCGACTACAATGCGGTCAGGCACTATAGCGTGTTGTGGAATGTCAGTTTGGCATCCATGGCATACCAACAGCATCCTAGGCACAACCAACCATGTCCAGTGGGTCCATGAGGGTTTTAATGGAGTGGAAATGCCATAGGATACTTTGGGAGGTTGATAGAATAAGAGGGAAGGGGGAGAAAGAGATTCATGTTGTCCAGGAGGGTAAATTGGGGTCACCCCATCTAAGCATTGAACCGCGGCTGGGCTCTCTTACTGGAGGTAAAGAAACATAATAGGATAATGTGGTAGAAAGTTGAAGTGAAGGAGAATAGAGAAGGGGGGTCAAACAGGGTTTTTACCAAACATGCAGAAGGTGTTTGATCAATGACTGGGCAAGTAAATGGAGTCTGCTTGCCATGAGATTCAACAAGATGAAAATATAGGCATAAATATGGTTGATAACCAAGTTTGAGCTTGACTAAATAAAGTTCACAATGTAACTTTGTAAAACCCTAGAAATCAACAAAATCGGCTTCTTGAAGATCTAGGCATGAATTTACATTCTCCTTGATGCACCACTTGGTGTGGCATCATCATTTGGGTAATAAGACATGCCCACAAATTTTGGGATCAATAGGATATACTTCATAATATAAAGTTTCTCAAATTTGATTCTGGAGAGGAATGGTTTTGGAATATTTTGGTAAAGCAAAACAATTGGGATTAAGATGAAACTTTGCAAGATTTTCACATATGTCATGTGTGACTTGCTGGAATTTTCCTAGAATTTAGAGAGAATATTTCTTATAGAAATATTTCAAAAGCTTGATTTAAGCAGAAAGCGTTTTGAGGGGTTTTGCCCATTATTTGAACATGACCATGTGTTAGAACTCATATATATGGAAAATATATGTCCACTGAGTTTCCCTAAATTTTCTCAAATATTTCTAAAGCATTTAAATATTTTTTCCCTATAAAAGACCATTTATGGCCTCAAGAAAAAGCCTTTAAATAAAATAGTACAATAATCTTTAAAATTAATATTTGGTTGTTTTGGGAATTCATATATATATTAGGTTTCAATTAAAGCCTTTGTGGAAAAAGGATCCACCCAATTTGAGGACTTGAAGTGCAAACCTCAACTCAGGGGTTTTTGAAAACCTAATTTGAATACATCCTTTTTGGCCAAAATAAATTTTGATAAAAATAATTTTGGGTACTATACACATGGTATGATCATTAGGAATATGTTTGTATCAAGTAAGATTAGTATCGAGAGGAGTAGAATCTATAAGTGCCAAAATAAATCAACCAAACAAGCAAGCATCAAACAGTCCAAACAAGCATATGCACTCAAAAAGTTTTAATTGGTTCCAAATTTTGTAAATCCACCTCAGAGCAAAGTGATACAAACATAAGGTGTGACAGATCTACCCCCCCCCCCACAAGAATCTCGTCCCCGAGATTCCTAGGCTAAGCGCTAAAAAGAAAAAGGAACTCAGATCTAAGATAGTCTTCACGCTCCCAGGTTAGTTCTGCTTCAGTGTGGTTGCTCCATTTGACCTTGAAGTACTTTATGGTGTGGCTGCGGGTGCAACGTTTAGCTTCATCCAAAATATGAACTAGCCTCTCACGACAAGTGAGGTCTGGCTGAAGGTCGATGGCTTGATGGTCGATGTCCTTATGGAGGTCGGGCGGTTAGGAACTTGGAGACACTTCCGGAGCTGTGACATGTGGAGCATGTTGTGCACATCTGATAGCTCGGAAGGTAGATCTAGCTGGTAAGCAACTTATCCTTGTCTGTTGGTGATCTTGAAGGGGCCGATATATCTTGGGGCAAGTTTTCCCTTGACGTGGAAACGCTTGGCTCCTTTGAGAGGCGTGACACGGAGGTAAACATGGTCTCCAACACGGAAACTCATGTCCCGGCGGCGGGAGTCGGCATAGCTCTTTTGTTGGGTCTTGGTGGTCTTGAGACGCTCTTGGACGAGTTAAACTTGCTCTTCTACTTCATGGAGAATGTCCAGTACAAAGACTAATCCTTCTCCGGTTTCTGACCAGTTGAGGGGAGTACGACACTTGCATCCATAGAACACCTCAAATGGTACCATCTGAAGACTCGACTGGTAGCTATTGTTGTAGGAGAACTCGGCAAACGGTAGGCAATCTTCCCACTTTGCTCCATATGCCAAAACACAAGCACGGAGCATATCCTCGAGTATCCGATTTACTCGTTCCGTTTGTCCGCCGGTCTGGGGTGAAAAGCGGTGCTCAAGGAGAGCTTGGTTCCCATTGCTTCTTGAAACTTCTTCCAGAACCTTGAGGTAATCTGAGTTCCTCAATATGACACAATCTCCTTAGGAATTCCATGAAGACTCACGATATGCTCGATGTAAAGGCTGGCAAGCTTGTTACCATCATAGGTGGTCTTGACGGGAATTAAATGGGCTACCTTGGTCAGGTGATTGAAAATGACCCAAATGGAGTCATGTCCCTGACTTGACCTTGGTAATACGGCGATGAACTCCATCTCGACTTTTCCCACTTCCATTAAGGAACTTTCAGAGGTTGCAACAATCTAGCGGGTCACTATTGCTTAGCTTTGACTCTCTAGCATATGTCACACTTAGCAACAAAGGTGCCTATTTCCTGTTTCATGCCATGCAACCAGAATCTTGCCTTGAGGTCTTGGTACATCTTGGTTCCTCCAGGATGGATGGAATACAAGGTGTCATGAGCTTCCTCTAAGATCAAGTTCTTGAGCTCTTCTTTGTTAGGTACGCAGATGTGATTCCCGAACCATACAACCCCTTGTTCATCCACTGAGAATCCTGGGGCCTTTCCTGCCTTGATCTTCCTCTTGATGCCTTCAATGCTCTCATGACCCTTCCGAGCTTCCTTAATATCATCCATCAAGGTAGGCTTTGCTTTGAGATTGGCAAGGAACCCAGGTGCAACTAGTTCCAAGTCAAAGCTTTCAAGCTCTTCATACAGGGCGGGTAGCCTTTACTTAATCATAACATTCAAGGAACAAGCCTTTTTTGCTTAAGTCATTAGCTACCACGTTAGCCTTTTCGGGGTGGTATTGAACACTAAGGTCATAGTCCTTGATCAGCTCCAACCATCTTTGATGCCTCGTGTTCAATTCCTTTTGAGTGAAAATATACTTCAAACTCTTGTGGTTTGTGTATATCTCACATCGCTTCCCCAGAAGGTAATGTCGCCATGTCTTCAAGGCATGAACTATGGCTGCCAACTCAAGATCATGAGTAGCGTAGTTCTCTTCATGAGCACGTAGCTGTCTGGATAGATATGTTATGACTCTGCCTTCTTGCATCAGAACACCTCCAAGCCCGGTTCTCGATGCATCACAATATATCACAAACTCCTTGTGAATATGGGGTGTGGCCAAAACTGGGGTTGTGATCAATCTCTTCTTGAGCTCCTGGAAGCTTTCTTCACACTTTGGCGTCCATTCGAACTTCTTGTCCTTCTTTAAAAGCTGAGTCATGGGTTGGGAAATGCTCGAGAATCCTTCGACGAACTTGCGATAATATCCTGCGAGTCCGAGGAAGCTTCTGACTTCCTTCACATTGGTCGGGGATTGCCATTCAGTCACGACTTCAATCTTGGCAGGATCCACAGACAATCCTTGTGTAGTCAACACATGACCCAAGAATCCAACTTCATGCAGCCAGAATTCACACTTGCTGAACTTGGCATAAAGCTGGTGCTCTCAAAGCTTCTCTAGGACCAATCTCAAGTGTTTCTCATGGTCTTCTTCAGACTTGGATAAGACGAGTCTGTCATCAATGAAGACGACAACAAACTTGTCCAAGTACTCCATGAAGACCTTGTTCATGAGGTACATGAAGTAGACAGGGGCATTGGTTAACCCAAATGACATGATCATGTATTCATACAGGCCATACCAGGTTACAAATGCCGTCTTTGGGATGTCTTGGGGCCTGATCTTCAAGTAGTAGTACCCAGACCTGAGTTCGATCTTGGAAAACACCTTAGCTCCATTCAGTTGATCGAACATGTCTGCAATCTTGGGAAGTGGGTACTTGTTCTTTATTGTGACCTCATTGAGGGAACGGTAATCGACACAGAGTTAGATAGTTCCGTTCCTGTTTGACACAAATAGAACAGGTGATCCCCAAGGAGAGGCACTAGGGCAAATGAATCCTTTTCTGAGCTGCTCTGCCAGTTGCTTCTTCAATTCAGCCAACTCTTCGGATCCCATTCTATAGGGTTTCTTATAGATGGGTCTTTCTCCGTGCATTTGCGCAATGATGAACTCAATGTCGCGGTCAGGAGGCATTCCGGGCAGCTCATCAGGAAATACATCCGGGTATTCACATACCACTGTCACTTGATCCAACTCAATTCCCGACAGATAGTTAGCCTGAGGGTCTTGAGCGGAGGCAGGGTTGGGGACATACTTGACTTCCACTCCTTGGCTATTGGTTACGGTAAGGATTCTGTTGGCACATTCCAAGTAGCCTTGGTTCTTGGTCAACCAATTCATGCCAATGATGATGTCCAAGCCTGGTGAATCCAGAATTATGAGGTCTGCTAGGAAATCTACCTCGTTGATGAAAATCTCAACTCCTTTACATCCTATCTTGGACTTCATAACCCAACTCAGGTTTGTATCAACATATGATTACCTAGGGGTGTAGGCTTCACACCACTCTCTAGTGTAAACTTTTGAGTAAAAAAAGAATGTGAAGCTCCACAATCAAATAGCACGGTTGCTGGGGTTGAGTTGAAGAGGAACGTACCTAGTATGACGTCCAGGTCTTCCTGGGCTTCCTCAGAGGTGATGTGATTCACACGACCCTTGCCATTGTTGGGCTGGTTGCGGGGAGTTGGGTTCCTTGGTGGCACTCCACTGCCTTGACCTTGGTTGGGCGCATTGGGTCATGGTGCATCTGACTACTTGTTAGGGCACTGCTTAGAGATGTGTCCAGGCTGACCACACCCAAGGCAAGTGACTTGACCAGGGTTGTTGTGGTTGTAGTTCCTGCCGTCGTTGTTGTTATTGGGGTTGTTGTAAGCTGGCCTAGGATTGGCATATTGCTGAGGCTGGTAGCTCGAACGAGGAGCAGGAGGTCTAGCCTGTTGCGGCTGATAGGTTGGCTTGGCTGGGGTTGGTTGCCAGGGGCGAGGCTTCTGGTTGCTGGAACTACCCTTGCTAATGATCTTGCGCTTGCGAGTGTCGTCTATGGAATGACGCTTGTCTTCCAACATGAGGGCCTTGTTCACCAGGTCGAAGAAGGTCCGACAGTCACAGACGATGAGCTGATACTACAAGGTCTGTTGAAGTCCTTCCATGAAGCGTTCCATCTTAGCAGCTTCCGTGTTGACATCTTCACGTGCATACCTTGACCTCAGGTTGAAATTCTGCATGTACTCCTTGACAGAGCCACTTCCTTGCTTCAACGCTCGTAATCCTCTCTTCTTGATATCCATGATCCCAGAAGGAATGTGGGCAGTGCGGGATCCTTCCTTGAAGTTATCCTAGGTGATCACACGATCGCCCGGCATGACCTTAAATCCATCTCAGCAAGCTCTAACGGTACCTCCAAGGTAGTGAGAGGCATACAACACTTTCTCATGATCCTCATTGTAATTGACTAGTGCAAGGAGGTCCTCGATGGTGCGGATCCAGTCATTGGCATCGAGTGGTTCAATAGTCTCGGTGAAGTTTGGAGGCAAATTCCTCATGAACTCAGACAGAGTGGAGCGGACATTGTCGTTCCTGCCTTGCTGCTGGTTATTCTCGAGGGCCTGAACCATCTACTGGATAGTAGTAGTGTTGGCTTGGTGTTCCTCCCAGAGAACTTGGAGAAATTGACCTATGGTCATGTTCTTCAATGGAGGTGGTGGCAGGGGAATGTCGCCTTGTGACTACTCCTGGTGTCCTCCAGCCTAAGAAGTCCCACTAGTTCCTTGTTGCTGGCTAGAGTTGTCAGCTTCAAGCTTGGTGAAGGAGCTGTTGCGGGTTGCAGTCACCATCCTGTTTGGAGCAGCCAAGTCAACAACTGGGATAGACTAGAGAAAAATCAATACGGAGAAAGCGTGCCTAAGGGGGTTTGTATAGTGCAAGTGTAGTAAAACAAATGTCGAAAGACCAACACATGTATTAAGATAAGATAGACGATGGAGTCGCTTACATGTTACCTAAGGCAAAAGCGCGACTTGCATCGGAACACAAACAACAACAAAAAACAGCAGGCACACATGGTTTCATATGAACCATTTACATGGACTCGACATCGCATGAGGGGTACATGACTGATCCTACCCTAGGGGTTCTCGGAGTCATGTGGTGGAGTGCTCTGCTTCCTGCCCAAGAGGAAGGAAGACTTGGTTCCTTGCTAGGACTCTTTCTAGCATGATGCCCAAGTTGGCCATGCCCGAAACATGTGACGAAAATCCAGAGGTTGCTACTTGGCCTTGGTTCAAGATGTCAGTGGTTTTGCGGAATATCTCTCGAATGTGGTGAAGTTACTGGTAGAGCTTCACAGAACCCTTAATCAGGTTTTAAACTAGATTATCGGCAGAGAGGCTGAAGTAGGTATGAAATTTGAGGGGCACGCCATCCTCCTTGGATGGAACCAGTGTCTGACTTTTGCCGATGTCGTCCTTTCTGATGGGTAGGTAACGAGTAGCGGGCTCATTGGCCATCTCTGGAATGATGCCTCGAAGGTGGACAAGTGCCTTGCGTCCTTCTGTCTCAACTGCGAGTGCCAGGGTCTCCATTTGTGGTCCTTCAAAGAACCAACTAGTTGGGGAGTCATTTGCTTTCACGAACACTTCAACGTGATATTCCATCGTGATGGCATCGACGCAGTGCTCATGGTAGAGGAAAACGGGTGGTTGGCGAAACTAGCACTTCTTCAGGCTATCCCCAAGGAGTAGGGGAAATCCAGATGCTAGGAGGGCTTCAGGTACGAGGGCCATCTACAAGGTTTTGAATGGAGGAGAGTCAGCAAGAGTATGAAATAGACTAGAAGAGAATAGAGGTATAGAATTTGTTGCACCTGGCAACTAGGTACAATTTTGAAAAGGGTTTTTATCCTAACTAACATCCATGCTAACAAAGGGCTTCCTACAGTCAAGATAGATCTGATACCAGCTTTGTGGGGACCCCGACTCATAAGTCGTGATCACTGAATGCACATGCACAGTAATACCAGAGATTAATGCTCACTTAACACACAGAAACTAGAATACAAGAGTCTTACATCCTTACATACCGTCTTACACAAATAAAGGCCAGCTAGGCCAAGTCTTACATACATAGTCCCGCAAGGGCCAAACACTTTAACATAACAAGCAGCAGAAATATTGATCGAAAGCGTGAACCCATGCCATCTGCCTACACGCATTCTGACTGGAAAGGCATCCTAGTTCGCATGTTCGTCACCAATGAACTCTTCACCATATTCCTTCCCTTCCATGCCTGGCCAATTAAATAACCAGTGGCAAGCCAATGAGTACTTTGAATGTACTCGCAAGCAATCCATGTTTTGGAACAAGGTATAATAATGCATGAAATAGCACTAAGTAGGTGAGTTTTCGAGAAAGCTAAATTTTGAGTGCAATGACATGATCAAATAACTTAAGTAAGCATGCATCAACCGTTGACACGTATTCATGTGAAAAAGTCACAGTTATCATCATAAGCGGGGGTTTAACATCTCAGGTTCATCATCAGGCCAAGTCATCGGAGTTAGCTCAAGTATCATCTTGTCACCAACACACACATACACCAAGTTTAGTAAACACTGGACATAGCACAAGAGCGGTCATCCAACTATCCTTGACCGTGGACATGGCTATTCAAAGAGTTTTACAATCTGCGGAGGTTGCAAACTTTACCCACAAGATTTGGGAAACTTCCGTGTCGAGCCACGACTCGTGGTACTATACATACCCAAGGTAAGTACCCGAACATTGCCTTTCCCCTAGAGATACTAAACAAAGAGTCCACTTGTTGGTGCCATCCCTCGTGACATACATCACACGTATCATCCATGAGGGCACACAACAGTGTGCCTGGTGCCTGTAAAGACAGCGCATGGTCTCCCTACCAGGCATGGCCCCATATCGAGAGTGACCACGTCACTCCCACCACTAGTAATGCGGGCTCTATGCTAGTACCCACCAAGGTAGTCAACAAAGCCCCGTCCCATAAGGGGTCTCGTGGTTGTACAAGTAATTTTAGAATAACATTCTCAACTTACACCAATCCATTTTTGAAAACACACACACTCACTTGCTCCGGTACACCACTTCTTTATCAAGTGGCTACTTAGCTCATCATCACCTCCCTCGGGCATTAGTGGCACCCGGCGGGGTTTTCAAAAAGTCTTTGAAATCATTTTGTTTCCATCACCATGCATATCCCCATCCCATTTGCATAGCATTATCTAATCATCCTATCTACTCCCACCCACACAACCCTCATAAGAAGGTTGGGTCATGCACGATGCAAGTATCAACAAGAAAGTATCGAAGGCATCCCACCAAAGTGGTCACCACATCAACATGATCAACATCATGATAATAAGTGCTATATGCCATGGAAATAAAAGGGTGCATAGTCATGTCAAAGGGCTGCTTGCCTGGCTCAAAAGTCTTCGGGTCCAACTCCCTCGTCAACAGGATAATCTATCGTCGCGATAAATAACGGTAATATTAAGCATCACAACAAAAGCAGAGCACAAAGCCTACTTTTAAAATGTTACCCTACACTGATAAATACTAAAAACTCTGCTTAAAATATTATCCTAAGGTTTTGGGGTGAAAAAGGTTTTCAAAACTATTTTTAGCAGAGGCTAAAAATGCCTAAAAGAGGTTTTAAAATAAAACAGTACCAAAAATGTTTTCAATAAATTGCACAAGTGGCACCTTAAAATACTACATAATATTCTAAGAATTATGATGGAAAATATTTGGGATAGGACGGTTATTTTGTCCTATGGATTTTATGGAAAACTTATTGGAAAAGAAAAGAAAAAAGGCCTTAGAGCCAACTGGGCCAGAACAGCCCCACCTGAGCCGGCCCAGCAGGGATCCAGCCCAGGCGGGGGGCACGTGCGCGGCAGCGAGGGTTTTAAACCCAACATGCCGGCCCCATGGACTAGATAGAGGGGGAAGGCGAGAGAGAGGTGGGGATGATAGCATGAAGCCCACGTGTCATCTCCTTCCTCGTGACAGTGGGAGGGTGGCGCTCACCGGCGATGATTCCGATGACGGTGAGGGGAGCTAAGGGTAGGAACGGACTCAGCATCGAGCCGTCGTTCCTTTGGAGGTGGAGGGGAGGCCGGAGACACATAGGTTCACCAGAAACGAGAAAACACGACGGAGCCAATTCAGGAGGAGGTCACCGGCATTGTTCCTCAGCTGAAAATGGACGGGGAGGAAGGGGAAAAGGGTCAGGGGGCCCTAAGGACCTAGAGAGATGGAGAGGAGGACCAGAGCAGGCCGATAACCCGAGATCGACGGAGCTCCGCCATGGCAGCGCCTCGGTCGATCTCGAGCATTGGTGCTCGGGGAGCTCAAATGGGGGCTTGTGGGGGTCAATTGGGAGTGGGAGAGGGCCATAGGAGGATAAAGGGGAGGTCGTGGAGCCCTCTTATAGCCGGGACATGAGTCCATCACAGACCCATGTGCCGGCGAGGCCGATCTGGTCACTTGAGGAGGGGGAGCAGACGGGGCTTGCTAGGGGGTGCTCCTGGGGTTAGTCCACGAGCTAGGGAGGAAAGGGAGAGAGAGGGGGAGCTCGCGCGTGTGAGCTTGCTCACTAGCCGAGCCGGGCGGCGCTCGACACGCGTGGGACGAGGGAGAGGAGGGGGATAGGGGCGCCATGTGTAACGGGCGTCGAGGACGACCAACGAGCGAGAGGGAGGGGCTCGAGGTGGTCGGGGATGGCGATTGGGCGATGGCTACAGTGTGGCCGGGCACTATAGCGCGCTCTGGAACGCCCGTTTGGCATGCCCTAGCATGCCAACGGCATACTAGGCGCGACCAGCCATGCCCAGTGGGTCCAAGGGGGTTTAATAGAGTGGAAATGGCATAGGATGCTCTGGGAGGTTGATAGAATAAGAGGTAAGGGGAGAGAGAAAGATTGCAATTGTCTAGGAGGGTAAATTGGGGTTTTACCCCATCTAACCATTGAACCAGGGTTGGGCTCTCTTACTGGAGGTAAAGAAACATAATAGGATAATGTAGCAAAAAGTTGAAGTGAAGGAGAATAGACAAGGGTGTTCAAATAGGGTTTTTACCAAACATGCAGAAGGTGTTTGATCAATGATTGGGCAAGTAAATGGTTGATCACCAAGTTTGAGCTTGATTGAAGAAAGTTCACAATGTAACTTTGTAAAACCCTAGAAATCAATAGAATCAACTTCTTGAAGATCTAGGCATGCATTTTCATTCTCCTTGATGCACCACTTGGTGTGGCATCATCATTTGGGTAATAGGACATGCCCACAAAGTTTGGGATCGATAGGAGATACTTCGCAATATAAAGTTTCTCAAATTTGATTCTGGACCGGAATGGTTTTGAAATTTTTTGGTGAAGCAAAACAATTAGTATTGAGATGAAACTTTACAAGAACTTCTCATATGTCATCTGTAACTTCCTGGAATTTATTGATAATATTTATTATAGAAATATTTCAAAAGCTTGATTTAAGCAGAAAGGGTTTTGAGGAGTTTTGCCCATTATTTGAACAAGACCATGTGTTGAAAATCATATATATGGAAAATATATGTCCATTGAGTTTCCCTAAATTTTCTCAAATATTTTAAAGCATTTTATAGGACCGAAAGTATGTCTAGAGGGGGGTGATTAGACTACTTGACCAAACAAAAGTTTTGCCTACACAAAGTTTTAGGGTTGACCGTTTTTAGCATTTCATGGCAAGTCAAGTACACCCTACACATGCAAGTCTAAGAGTATATAGCAGTGGAAAGTAACAACAAGCATGTATAGAAGGGGTAGGGTAGGAAGATCAAACGCAGTTGTAGACACGATGATTTTTCCCGTGGTTCCAATAGGTGGCGCTATCGTACATCCACGTTTATGGAGTCTTCCCACGAAGGGTAACGGTCATGAGAGTACACAAAAGGGTCCACGAAGTAGCAACCTTGACTATTCCATAACGGCTTCCGTCCATGAAGGAATAGCCTCACTATGGGTAGATCTTCACGAAGTAGGGGATCTCCTTGCCCTTACAAACTTCTTGGTTCACTCCATAACACGAAGTAGGAGGCTCCCAAGCGACACCTAACCAATCTAGGAGGCACCACCCTCCAAAAGGTAATAGGCTCGATAATGACGATGAACTCCTTGCTCTTGTGCTTCAAGATGATAGACTCGTCAGCACCCAATCACTCTCTCATAGATTTGGCATGGTGGAGGAGATGGGATTGGTGGAAAGCTACTTGGGGAGGCTAGAGATCAAGATCCATATGATTGGAGTGGAAGATCTTGATCTCAACACAAGGGTAGGTGGTTCTCTCTCGGAAACTGTGATAGGATAGGTATGGAATAGTTCTGAGTGCTTCTTTCTCGAGTAAGTGGTGGTGAAGGGGTATATATAGGGATCCCCAAAAATCCAACTGTTACACACAAAATGACCAACTCGGTGACACCGATGTGTTAATCTCGGTGGTACCTAAGTGATCAAAAGGTGGCAACTTTTGAATCTCGGTGAGACCGATATAGGAAACTCAGTTGCACCGATAAGGTGACCAACAGTCAGATTTCCAATCTCGGTGATGCTGATCCAACATTCTCAATGGGACCGAAAATGTGAATTTGCATAACAGAAAGTTGGCAACCTAAACTCGCTGGCACCGGTATGGAATCGGTTGCACCGAAGTGGCTAGGGTTTGGCAGAGTATGTCTAGGTTCTGGAATCGGTGGCACCGGTATGGGAAAGTTGGTTGCACCGTTTTTGAGTGTTAGGTATAGAACAGACTTTGGTGGCAGAGTTTGTGGATGTTTTTGGCGACTATCACTTGTGCACGTTTGAGCATATTGTTCACCAACAAAACCTTACCCCCTTTTAATAGTATTGGCTTTCCTATGGACTCGAAGTGATTTCTCACAAATATAAAATGTAGAGTCCTTTTGCTTGAAGCTTGGCCAATCTATTTCCTTGCATCTTGGGGTATGTCCACAATCTCCTTTTGCCAATCCTATCATTGAACATTTCCTAAAATATACTTGGTGGAAACATTAGTTCAATGACTTATATGTTGTTATTAATTACCAAAACCACCAAGGGAGAAAATGTGCTTTCAATCTCCCCCGTTTTGGTAATTGATGACAACATATAGATCAAAGCTTCGACATATGATAAAATCAATCAATATAATTTGAGAGGTATGTGATAAGCAAGAGCTCCCCCTAAATTTGTGCATTATTTTGAATTTGCATTTGAATGCAAATGCACAATCGATTAGGTATGTGGGGCACTTCTTCCATCTCACATACAACTTGGTGGCGTGCGAGAATAATTAGAATGAATAACAAAGCACAACATAATCAAGCAAAGGTGAATGATCACCTCATAAGCATTAAGATGATAGGAAATAGTTGCATCACACATAACAACGTATGATCACACATAAACACAAAAGTATCTCACGTCAAACCAAAAGAACCAATTTTTTTGAAAAGCAACAAACACCAAAACGCTCTCTTGCTCGAAGCCTAAAGATCTATATACACTTCTCCCCCTTTGGCAACAAGTTACCAAAAAGTTCAAAGGTATACATCTAATCATTCTTGGGCTGATCTCCTCCGGTTGTTGATGAAGGAGTCGAGATAACAACGTCGGCAAAGATCTCTGCAGATGTCTTGGATGGAGTTGGAGTGGCAGCTGGAGGAACTGGAGCAGATGGAGCAGGAGTTGTGCTGATAGTAGCAGGAGCTGATGAAGAGGGCCTCAAGTCTGGTGCAGGCACTGTGGCTGATCTAGTCTGAGTGGTGAACTGAGTGCCCGACCTTAGAGGTGAATCATCCTAATCATCATCATCATCGTCATCATCTGAAGTAGAAGAGACCCGAGGGATGAGCACGGAGTCAACTTCCTTCTGAAGTTGTGTGACTGTCTTAGTCAGCCTGTCCACCTTATCATTAGGGGTCTTGATCCTAGTTTCAAAGATCCTGACAAGACTGTTCTGGTTGTCCAGAATACCCTTAATGTCCTGTTGCATGCCCTGAACTGATGATATCAATAGATCCATTTGCTCATTCCTAGATCAAGGGGCTTGAGCACTAGTGGCTCTAACTGCCTCTGCTTCTGCCTAAGCTGCAGCTGAAGTGGGATGATCAGCATCCATCACCACAACATTGTCCTCAAGATCTAGCTGTAGGGGTAAATGTGGATGATCTAGAGCAAAGATGTGCTTCTCCAATTTTGAATTGATAAGCATCTGGATGTAGGGTGCATAACAGCAAGAGCGCTTCTGGTCAGCAGCAACCCTCTTGATTGTCTCAATAATCAAATCCATGACTCTGATCCTGGTGTGTTTGCCAAGGTGGATCAACATATTGATGGAGTGGCCTCGGATCGTCTTGTCATCTCCTGACTTGGGCATCAAAGTATGCCTCGGAATGGTGTTCATCGTGCGGAGGCCAGCCTGAAGAAAGTAGATAGATCCTAGCCTGTTATACTTCACATTGGCAGCAGGGATCTCCTTGTACATATTAGCCATAGCATTGTGGCTAGCCTTGGATTCTGATTATACATCCAAGTCACCATCCTGTGCTTCAGGAACTCCTAAGATAGCAGCCCATTCTTCAATGGTTGATTCATACCTTGCACCTTCAGTCATCGATACAATTCTACCATCTCCATAAAAATGTGCAGTGGAGTAGAATTGCATGATCATCTCATCATTCCAAGCTGTGAATTCTCTGCCAACAAACTTATCCAAACCTATGCAATGGAAATTGTCTTGGACACTTGGAAAGTAGTCCTCATTCTCATTGATGAATTCCCAATCAACATATCGCATATCACTCACAGCTGGACTCTTGTCAAAGAGCACAATCTCATAGAAATCCTATTGCTCCTTGTTATAAAATCTGTAGTCCACAGCTATCTCTTCCTCTGGGCATATGGATCTATAGCTCTCCAAGCTCTCAATCACGAATCCTTCATCTTCTTCATATCCTCAGCTAGTGGGTAGCTGGCATTGTGTACTAGAAGATGTCGTCTGAGCTTCATCAAAGTTGTCAAGTCAGCATCAACTTCAACTCTGGAGGCAGTTCCTTTGTTCTTCTCAGAAGCTGGAATCTGCCTGGATGTCCTCTTAGGCTTCTCAGCAGCAGCCTTCTTGGATGTGCCAGTTTTTGGCATAGCATCAGCCATAAGCTTCTTTTGCTTTTTCTTGGGAGGAGCCTTTGTATCTGGCTCATCCTCCTCTTCCTCCTCTTCAGCATCAGTTGCTTCCTTTGGATCTTCATACATGGAAGTTTTTCTGCCAATAACATGAATAACCCTCTTTCTAGCTTTCTTATATCCTGCCTTCTTAGGCATAGCTTTCTTGGGGACTTCAACTGAGATAGTTGCTCTGGCAGTCTCATGAGCCTTGAATGTTGAAGCAGGAGCATAGATCTTGATGACAACCTTCCTAGAAGAAGTGGCTTCAGTAGCGGACTTCTTAGCATCTTTCTCTTGCTTCTTACCAAGAATCTCCTCGGGAATGAAGTCTGGATCCTCTTCATCTGAGTTCAGCTTCTTTCTGGTCCTTGTAGCGGCTTTGGGCAACCCATGGGAGCTAGGGGTGCCTGGATCTGAAAATGAACTGGACTCTGGGCTTGTGCCTGAACTCATGTCTGCACCTTGCTTTGGCATGTTCTGACTGTCCTCTGTATCTGACATACTGACCCTATGAATGGAATATAGATGAGCAGAAGTAGATGAGTCATCACAAAATCCTCAGTTGGTTTTTTGAAATTTTGAACAAAGGATTTTCAAGGCTTTTTATTTTGTCAGAAACAAATCGGTAAGACCGAAGCAAAAGTTTCGGTGACACCGAGACTGACTGTCCCTCTTAACAGAAACTTGGCACCTTTTTCAGTGAGACCGAAAACGAGTGCTCGGTTTCACCGAGACAGTTCTCAACACACAGAAACAAAAATCAGTGGTACCAATTTTCTTGATTCGGTTCTACCGAGTTGCGTCAGGCGGAAGGCAAAACCCTAGAAATCAATGGTTCTCTAGCCTATGGGGATTTCTTGTGGATAGGAATAAGTGCAATGAGTGGCTTATAGAGAAAATCAAGTCCAATGCGCAAGAATCAGAAGGGAGAGCGCAAGGGAGGTCGAATCCGTACCCTAACTTGGTGCGGATCCGCTATGGCGGCAACGATGGAGCAGATTTCGTTGATGGCGTCGATTCCCAGCGGCGGAGGAGCACAGGAAGACAAGGACGACGACCAGGGGTCTTGAGGTGCCAACTTAGGGTTTTGAGGCGCGACATTTGAAGATAGAAATTTCAAAGCGTTGGGGTCCACAACATATATACCCTCCACTGTCGGTGATACCGATTTTATGTTTTCGGCGTCACCGAGTTCCACAACTGTCAGCTGACAGGGAAACTCTGTGTAACCGATAATATGAAATCGGTAGTACCGAGATTGAAAGATAGATCAAGCCTAGGCATTCGGTGAGACCGAGATTGTGTGGTTGGTTCCACCGAGATGCACTTGGGAGGTTTTAATGGTTAGTCCTTGTCGATACGGAACTCCGAGTGCTCCACACACAGGGGGATCCAAAAGCACTTGTTCAAATTTTGTGATGCAACATGAATGGAATATGAGGTGAGAAAGCATAGATAGATAGAGAGTGGTCCTAGGCATTCTTGTCCATCCAATTGGCAAAAGAGAAAATAACCAAATAGGAACAATTGGATGTCCTCGAATGAGAAAATAAATGCAGACCAACATGCTCACACAATAAGATGTCAAAAGAAATCATGACAAACATGCACAAACACACTAGCATCTAACAAGCACTTGGGCGACGACAAAGTCATCTATATATGAGTATTTACTTAGGAGCCAAGTAAGAGTACTTGATCATAGGTTATACTCATCGTTTAAGCACAAGTGGGGTTACCACTTTTACATAAAGCTTTTAATGTTGTCACATGCTAAGAGATGCTTTGACTCAAGTCTTAGAGTAAAGCTCCCCCTTGATGTGACATCCCCCCATAAGAGGGATAAACTAACCTTGGGTTTTGTCGATGAAGACTTCATGTTGGTGAGGTAGTTGTGGATGCTCAATGTTGATGAAGATCACCAAGAGTTGGGAGCATCCTTGTTGTTTCCTTACTCCTCTCACCTACATGGGTTAGTCCCAACACACAAGAGACAAATACAAGGATATCTATGGACATGGAGTGCAAAGCATATGTTATGATGTCCATTGATTAGTTGATTACCTTGTCCCATGCTTACCTTTGAGCGAATGTGTGGCTCCTTGAACTATTGCATTGAGTTGATGTTGAGTGCAAAAAGTCCTTGCCAATAATGAATGTGAGTGAATTTCATTGGTGGAGTCATCCCTCAAGAACTTACTAGTTCTTCTTCTTGGGGACCCACATCAAGTTGATGGGGATCCTTGGTGTTGAAGTAGCCTTTGTAGTAGTTGATCTTGAAGTAGCCTTGGGAACCCACTCCACCAAATCTAGGGGTTCATCTTCATATGAGTCAATGTCCTGTTGAAGCTTGTTCTTGCCCTTGAGCTTGTGATCATGTGGTAAAGGTCATCTTGCGTGTTTGTCCCCTTGGGAAGAGTATTTTCATACTTCTCCTTTTGAGGAACAAACTTGGGCTTGGGATATTGACCTTCTTCCCACTCAACTCCATTAGCATTGAAGTAGCCAACACCACGATTCTTCCGGTATCCTCCATGCTTGCGTACAATTTCCTCAAATTGCTTACATCCGGCAAGACTCTTGTAGATACCTTTTCTATAATTCCTTTCAATAAAGCATTTTCTTGCTCAAGTGTAACTTGGCAAAGAGAATCATCATTAGTGGAATCAATAGAACTACTAGAAGCAACATCATTGGGTTTAGCATTTTTATTGTTGCTACTAGATGAAGAACCTTTCTTGCCTTTGTTACTAGATTGCTTAGTTTTAACTTGAGGCATGAAAGTAGACAAAAGTAGTCGTTTGGCTAGATAATATGAAGTCTTATTTAAGAGATTGTCATTGATAGCTTTGAGAAACTCATGCTCTTGCTCCAAGTTGAGCTTCTCGAAGCGCAGCTTCTCATGAGTTCTCACACGCTCTCTATGATCTTCGAGAGTAGATTCATGAGCTAACTTAAGAGTGTTTAGTTCTTTAGTTAGTTGTTATATTCTCATCTTATCATCATCAAATGACTCATCTTGACTAGCATGAGAATTATCAAGTTCATTTTGATCAACATCACTAGTTTTATCACAAAGCAAGTCATCCTCACAAAGTAAGTCATCTTCATCACTATCAAAATCAAGATACTCGGGGTGTGATACCTTGGGGCCTTTAGCCATGAAGCAACTTCCACGCCCTTCATTTGGTGAATCAAATAGATCGTAGGAGTTGGTAGTCACTAGAGCAATTCCGGCAACACCATCATCTTGACTATAGTCGGAGTCGGAGTGATAGCTTCTCTCTGAGTTGTTGTCGGAGTCGGAGCCGCAAACCCATTCACCAAGATGAGCTTGATGTTTTATTCTTGTGTAGCTCTTCGTCTACTTGTCCTTCTTCTCCGAATCTCTACTTCTCCTTGAGTGTCTTCGTTCATAACGATCATCTCTACTCCTTATCTCTCTTTGTGGTGATTCATTCCTTGAGCTTCGTCTTCGAGGTGACTCTTCTCTTCTTTTGTAGGGAGTCGTGCACTCATTTGAGTAGTGTCCGGGCTTCCCACAATTGTAGCAATTGTGGTCACAACTTGACGAACGCTTCTCTTCATATCTTGAGTTGGAGTTTCTTTCTTTGCCTCTATTCTTGTAGAACTTGTTGAATTTCTTGACCATGAGGCTTATCTCTTCATTGGTGACAAGGTTGTTGCTTGAAGTTGCGGTAGCATCACTTGTGGCTTTGTAAGCATCGCTAGACTTGTGATGAAGTTCTTTCTTATCTTTGAGTGTCATCTCATGAGCAACAATCCTTCCAATGACTTCCGTAGGCTTGAGATCTTTGTAGTTTGACATCATTTGGATCAATGTGCACACGGTGTCGTATCTCTCATCCAAAGCTCGAAGTATCTTCTTGATGATGAATTTGTCGGTCATTTCTTCACTTCCTAAGCAGGCAATCTCATTTGTGATGAGAGCTAGCCTAGAGTACATCTCAGTGACTCCTTCACCATCCTTCATCTTGAACTTGTCAAGCTGACCTTGAAGAACATCTAACTTGGATTCTCTCATGGACTCAGTTCCTTCATGCATATCAACCAAAGTATCCCAAATCTCTTTTGCGTGTTCAAGACGACTGATTTTGTTGAATTCTTCGAGGCATAAGCAGTTGAAGAGAATGTCGCATGCTTGAGCATTGAGTTGCAACATCTTCAACTCATCTGCGGTCACTTCACGATTCGGTTCCCGTCCATCCGCAAACAACTCACCTTGCAAGCCAACATGAACAACAGCCCAAATGGCAGTGTTATGACCAAGAATATGCATTTTCATTTTGTGCTTCCAACTAGCAAAATTAGTGCCATCAAAGTACGGACCTCTATGGTGATAACTTCCCTCACTAGACGCTATACTCTCCTAGGTTGTGAGACCTAAGCAATGGAGACCAAACCTCTGATACCACTTGAAGGACCGAGATTATGTCTAGAGGGGGATGATTAGACTACTTGACCAAATAAAAAATTTGCCAACACCAAGTTTTAGGGTTGACAGTTTTTAGCATTTCATGGCAAGTCAAGTACACCCTACACATGCAAGTCTAAGAGTATATAGCAGCGGAAAGTAACAACAAGCATGTATAGAAGGGATAGGGTAGGAAGATCAAACGTAGTTGTAGACACGATGATTTTTTCCATGGTTCCGATAGGTGGCACTACCATACATCCATGTTTATGGAGTCTTCAACTCACGAAGGGTAACGGTCGCGAGAGTCCACGGAGGGCTCCACCCAAAAGGGTCCACAAAGTAGCAACCTTGACTATTCCATAACGGCTTCCGTCCACGAAGGACTAGCCTCACTATGGGTAGATCTTCACGAAGTAGGCGATCTCCTTTCCCTTACAAACTTCTTGTTTCACTCCACAACACGAAGTAGGAGGCTCCCAAGCGACACCTAACCAATCTAGGAGGCACCACCCTCCAAAAGGTAATAGGCTCGGTAATGACGATGAACTCCTTGCTCTTGTGCTTCAAGATGATAGACTCCTCAGCACCCAATCACTCTCTCACATATTTGGCATGGTGGAGGAGATGGGATTGGTAGAAAGCTACTTGGGGAGGCTAGAGATCAAGATCCATATTATTGGAGTGGAAGATCTTGATCTCAACACAAGGGTAGGTGGTTCTCTCTCGGAAAATCTGATAGGATAGGTATGGAATAGTTCTGAGTGCTTCTTTCTCGAGTAAGTGGTGGTGAAGGGGTATATATAGGCATCCCCAAAAATCCAACCGTTACACACAAAATGACCAACTCGGTGACACCGATGTGTTAATCTTGGTGGTACCAAAGTGATCAAAGGGTGGCAACTTTTGAATCTCGGTGAGACCGATATAGGAAACTCGGTTGCACCGATAAGGTGACCAACGGTCAGATTTCCAATCTCGATGACGCCGATCCAACATTCTTGGTGGGACCAAAAATGTGAATTTGCATAACAGAAAGTTGGCAACCTAAACTTGGTGCCACTGGTATGGAATCAGTTGCACCGAAGTGGCTAGGGTTTTGTAGAGTTTTTCTAGGTTCTGGAATCGGTGGCATCGGTATGGGAGAATTGGTTGCCCCGATTTTGAGTGTTAAGTATAGAATAGACTTTGGTGGGAGAGTTTGTGGATGTTTTTGGCGACTATCACTTGTGCATGTTTGAGCATATTGTTCACCAACAAAACCTTACCCCCTTTTAATAGTATTGGCTTTCCTATGGACTCAAAGTGATTTCTCACAAACATAAAATGTAGAGTCCTTTTGCTTGAAGCTTGGCCAACCTATTTCCTTGCATCTTGGGGTATGTCCACAATCTCCTTTTGCCAATCCTATCATTGAACATTTCCTGAAATATACTTCGTGGAAACATTAGTTCAATGACTTATATGTTCTTATTAATTACCAAAACCACCAAGGGAGCAAATGTGCTTTCACTTTTAAATAATTTTTCCCTATAAAATACCATTTCTGGCCTCGAGAAAAAGCCTTTAAATACAATAGTAAAATAATCTTTCAAATTATTACTTGGTTTTTTTGGGAAGTCATATATATAGTAGGTTTCAGTTAAAGCCTTTGGGGAAAAAGGATCCATCCAATTTGAGGACTTGCAGCGCAAACCTCAACTCAGGGGTTTTTGAAAACCTAATTTGAATAAATCCTTTTTTGGACGAAATAAATTTTGATAAAAATATTTTTTTGGGTAGTATACACATGGTACGATCATTGGGCAATATGTTTGGATCAAGTAAGATGAGTATAGAGAGGAGTAGAATCTATAAGTGCCAACCACAATCAACCAAACAAGCAAGCATCAAACAATCGAAACAAGCATATGCAGTCAAAAAGTTTTAATTGGTTCCAAATTTCGTAAATCCACATCATAGCAAAGTGATAGAAACATAGGGTATGAAAGAATAATGGTGGGGATTTTAGCTTCAGGTACCTTTCTTTTATTAGTGATGATGCCTTTCATGTATTTTGCATAAGGGGCCATCTTTAAGATATTAGTTAAGCGGGTATGCAAAAAGACTAGCCTAATCAATTCAGCAAAGCGTTCAAATTCTTCATCATCCTTTTTCTTAGATGCTTTAGGTGGAAAAGGCATGTGTTTTTGAACCCCTGGCTCTATTTCTTTAACATGTTTTCTAGCCACAAAGTCTCTTTTATCATATCGTTTATTTTTAGGTTGTGGGTTATCAGGAGCAACAACAAGTTCTATTTCAACATCATTATCTGGTTCTTTATCACTGTTCGGTTGAGTGTCTTCATGAACATCATCATTATCATTTTCATTATCACTAGATGAATGTTCATTGCCAGATTGAGTTTCAGCATCAGAAATAGAGACATCATTATCTTCATGAGGTCTTTCTATCTCAGGTTCATTAGAGGTATGCAAATTCCTATCAATTTTATTTCTCTTTTTCATATTAGAAGGACTAGGTGCATCAGTGTTAATTCTCTGAGAGTCTTGTTCAATTCTTTTAGGGTGTTCTTCGGGATAAAGTGGTTCCTAAGTTATTTTACCTCCTCTAGTTGCTAATCTAACAACAAAATCATTCATATTATTATTCATTTTATTAAGCAATTCTCTTTGAGATTTAGCAACTTGTTCTAACTAAGTTTGAACCATAGAGGAATGTTTTCCTACACCTCCAACATCATTACTGATTCTAAATAACAAGTCACTCAAGCGAGCAATCATATATGAATTATATTTTAATTTTTTCAAAATATTTGCATTGAAATGATCTTGTTTCCGAATGTAGTTGTCAAACTCATATAAGCATTGACTAGGATGTTCATTGTAAGGGATATCGGCTTCATAAAACTTTAATAAATAATTTACCTCTACCACCTGTTGAGGTGGTGGTTTGTCAAGGCCATGTATTTCTTCAATAGGTGGTAAATTCTTAACATCCTCAGCTTTAATACCATTTTCCTTCATACATTTCTTTGCCTCCTGCATATCTTCAAGACCGAGGAATAAGATACCCCTTTTCTTCGGAGTGGGTTTAGGTGGTGGTTCAGGGAGAGTACAATCATCACAATTCTTCAATATGTTATTCAATAGTTCCTCAGCTCGTTCCTTCAAAATGCAACCAGCACAACTATCGGTGTCAAAATCGGCGGATCTCAGGTAGGGGGTCCCGAACTGTAAAACTAGGATCGGCGGTAATAGGAGACAAAGGGGACACAAGTTTACCTAGGTTCAGGCCCTCGGATGGAGGTAATACCCTACGTCCTGCTTGATTGTATTGATGGTGTTTGGGAATACAGAGTTGATCTACCTCGGGGGTTACGGGCGAAGCCATGAGCCTGATTAGTGACAAGTCGCCTCAGGAGTCGACAGAGAACTCTAGGTTTCCAAATCTAACATCCTGATCGGGGGCGAAGTTCTCCACAAGGCCTAGATGGCCAGTGGAATCAGCATGCAACACAACGCTGCCGAAGGCGAAGATCTGCCCGGGGACGAAAACGTCCATGTTGCGGGCCTCTTCGTTGATGAAAAGGCGAGGTGTTGATCCCATCTTGCTCACAGAGGAACTCTCATTGAAAGCACCAATGCCGGTGTCAAAACTGGTGGATCTCGGGTAGGGGGTCACGAACTGTGAGACTAGGATCAACGGTAATAGGAGACGAAGGGGACACGAGTTTACCCAGGTTCAGGCCCTCCGATGGAGGTAATACCCTACGTCCTGCTTGATTGTATTGATGGTTTTTGGGAATACAGAGTTGATCTACCTCGAGATCGTAAGACTAACCCTAGATGAGTTATCCTCCCTCTATACCCTAAAAGCCTCCGGCTTATATAGATGACGAGGAGGCCTAGGGTTTACACATGGTCGGTTACATGCCGAAGAGATAAACATGCCTATTACTACATCAAACGTGGAGCGCAAGTCATGTTCCTCAAAGCTTCCATCCTAGAAGTTGGGTCTTCAAACCATCCAGCGCACGGTGCGTGGCCCATATAGTCTGGCCCATAGACAACAGGTCGAATATCCGAGGACCCCCTAATCCAGGACTCCCTTAGTAGCCCCCAAACTTGCCTCCAACGCCAAGGGTCTTCAGCTCCAATTGCTCCGTGAACAGAGTCTTCGGCTTGCGAGATGAATTCCTTCCTGCCGAACCATAGTTCAGCCTCCGATGACGAGTAGTTTTGCGCATAGTGGCACGTCTGAATCCCATGAGATAAGTTGGCTTTGAAGGCCAAACGTCAGGGAGGGAAATGGTAATGTTTCCTGACGACCTCTCTGATGAAAGGTCACATCCCACCACGACCGATAGGCCAGTTACAGGCACTCGATGCGTGGTTTGAGGCCATTCCATCCACACGATCTATCAACATGTCGATCGTGTCCCATTTTACATGGGATATACTTAATCACGCGCCCGCAGCGGCTCATGCGTCTTGGGGAGTGGAGGAATTCACGGCATGGCAAGGGGAGCCGAAATTGATAGGCCTCATAAAAGGGGAAAGAAAACACCGAAGGCCCCTCATGCTCTCCATTCGAATTCTCTGCCTCCTATTCACCCATGCCTCCACAGCATAGATCTAGGTTTCTCCACCCCCGCTTCCAAGCTCAACAATGGTGGGATCCAATGGCTAGTGGGAAGTTTCCACGGTCAACAAGCAGGACATAATCGACCTCAAGAAGGCCGATTATTTTCCCGTCGATATCCCTCATCGCGCGGCGGAGAAGGGACAAGTAATCCCTACCCCCAAGTCAGGAAAGCGGGTGGTGTTCATACCCCACTTCATCAGGGGGTTGAGCTTTCCGCTCCACCCCTTCATCAGGGTTTTAATGTTTTTCTATGGTCTCGACTTCTATGACCACCTGCCAAACTCCATCGTGCACCTATCCACCTTCATCCTCTTCTGTGAGGCATTCCTGCACATCGAGCCAAACTTCGGGCTCTGGCTGCAGGTTTTCAATATCAAACCGAAGTGCGTTAGTGGCAAGCATGCCGACTGAGGTGGTGCCGTCATCCACAAAATCACACGTGTCGAGTGCCAGCAGGCACCCTCATCGACACCATCAAGGGGTGGCAGAAAGAGTGGTTCTACATCACCGAACCATAGGAACAAGGTCACCCCACCGCCGCATTCAGATCCGATCCTCCGACTAGACTAGCTTCATGGATTGAAAAGGGTCTCGTCTGGGGGTCGATCAAGGAGGTGGCCGATCAACAAAGGCGGATCCACTCCTTGGTCGAGACGGCACCAAGCTGGCCGATGTGGTCCAGGTAATGTTCCGAAGATGCATCCTCCCCTGCCAACGTCGGGACACTCCCCTATGAGCTCGGAAACTCGACACCGAGCCCATAATCCGGAAACTCTTCCGCACTACACGGGAGAAGCTATGGAAGGCATTCTTCAAATCAATGAAGAGATGGCCTGGCGAGGAGGAGGACAAGGGCCTACATGTCGCCAAGCCGGACTCCGAGGTACGACTCATCCTAGCCTGATTGGCTCTATACATAGAAGGTCCATAACCCTGTGTCTGGTATGTTTATGCAGAGATGGCCGAAGAAAGCCATCAACATCTGTAGTCCGGCTCCTCAGCCCAAAGATGAGAGGACTGTGCTGTTAGCCAAGATGCTCGTGGAGAAGCCCTACGAGGCTCCAACGAAGAAGGAGAAGAAGAAGAAACCAGGTCAGGCTGGCCTTCGCATCAAGGATCAGCCTGATGTTGCTTCCGTAAACACGCCCGCCTCCTCGAATCAGGAGGAGGCCGAAAAGGAGGAAGAAGAGGAGGAGGGGTTGAGAGCGAGGGGGTAGGCGATCTCCCCCGCGCCAAGAAGAGAGCAGCGACTTCGGACGCCCCAGGGTAGGCAGCCTCGCCTGCCCCAAAGAGGGCGCGGCAAGTGCGGATGATCTTGTCCAACGACAGCTCAGACTCAAGCTCCGCGTCCGAAGATGCCAAGGAGGTACCCCGAAGGAGCCTCAGGGTCAAGCCACCTCCATCTAGGTTAGGATCTGAAGACCCTCCTTCCGGTAACCAGTAAATTCAGAGCTTGCTGACACGCAGGCTATTGGCCCTACAGCCCCCCCCCCCCCCCCCGCGCGCGTGTGCGCATCATTCCCACCAAGCTGGTATCGGATGGGGAGACCCCGCCCGCCGAACTAGCGGAGAGCGGGGATGCCTCGCACCCCACCACTCCAAGAGCTACGAAGGACGTTGTGGATGTGTCGTCCCAGCCTACTCCAATGGAGGCGGACGCAGGGGGCGAGGGAGATATTACCGTGGCCGAGGCTAACGCTTCGACCATCGAAGACCAGGGGACAATCCCCTGTCTGGATACCGAGGAGGCCGGACAGACGGGCCATCAGTCCCCTACAAGGACATCTCCGGAGCGTACTATGCCTCCGAAGGCACCGTTCCAACCCCCGGTGGGTGATCGGGAAATCCAATTATCCCTGGCACCGCCGACCACCGGGTGGTCAGCCATGGGGGAGGCTCTATCAAGCGCCTCCATCCCAGAGGAGCATTGCACCATTATGGGTGTGGTACTATAGAGTGTCCAATCCATTGACAACGGACTGAAGGAGGCCTTCAAAGGTCTCCTTGCAGGCTTTCAAGTAAGTCGCCCGTCGTTTTTGCTAAGTTTTAATTTAGTCGTATTGTATACATGGTAGCCCCCGAGCCCTAGGTGAGGTGAGAAAACTCGCCTAGGGGTCATTTTTGTATTCGGGAAGTAAGTGTCAATGTAATGTACACATTATGTGCGGTGTAGGCCTCGTCATCGGTGGTGACCAAAAACGGCGCCGAGCTGGACGAGCTACATCAGAAGCTAAAGCGCTCCGACGATGAGGTGGAAGCCCTCAACAAGAGGTTCGACGAGGCACGGGGTAAGTTCGAATTAAATCTTGATGTTCCCCCTGAATTCTGTCTATCTAGACTCTTTTTATATAGGGCTTTATTGTGTTCGCAGCCTCGTCTAAAGAGATCGAAGACCTCAAGGCCGAGCTTCAACGTGCCAAAGATGAAGCGGCCGTCGAGAAGGCAGCGGCCAAAGAAGCGGCCACCGCTCTCTTCGTCCTATGAGCCACCAGTGATAAACAACAGGCTCGTGTGGCGGAGATACAAGATGAGCTCAAGGACGCCAGCGACAAGTGCAAGGCCTTGGAGCAAAAGAATAAGGCGCTCTCGGCCGAACTGTCCACCATGAAGTACGATCTCCATAAGGAGCGGGTGGACAGATGGTTCTTCGAGGAGCAAATTCATCAGGCCAAGGAAATAGCCGATGGTAAGCCATACTCCCTAAAGTGCGTATTCAGGGATAGCAAATTCGAATTGTTGACCCGGGTGTGGCAACCCTCAGGCGCATCCGCCGATCTCCAAAAGAGCATGGCGGACGCCAATCAATTGCTTGCCACGCGGGGAGAGGAAGACAAAGCTCGGACATCCTGGGTGCATTTTGGAGCCCCCGAGCATCCTCCTCTTCTGGTGGAGCAGCTGATGAAGATGCACCGTATGGCGGAGCCGGCCATCCAGGACCTCTGTGTCTGCTTATGGCCTGGCGAGCCACTCCCAGGCAGCTACTTCGCCCTGGTGCAATGGCTGACTGATGTTGCGCCCCGCCTCGACGCCATCAAGTGCTCCTCCTGCATCGAAGGAGTCCAGATGGCCCTTGCTAAGGCCAAAGTGCATTGGTCAGGGCTCAATCCGATGAAGGTCGCCAGCGACCCACCGCCACCCGGGAAGGAGCACCGACACCCCAAGCTTTACTTCTATGGAGTGATGGAGAGTGCGCGGGTGATAGCGTCGCACTGTTCGGGTGAAGAAATATTTGAGTGAGCTTGTAATATGTCTGAAGACATTCATGATAACTTTCAATTATATGAGTATCCGCTCTTATATGGTTTTGCATTCCTTTATAACTCCTGTATGGTTGTTTAGTACTGAAAGATGCAAGTCGTCGGCTTCAGCCCGCGCGTAGATACTACATGGGGTGTCTGTGCTAATGCACTATGTCCCTTAGCCAAATTATAGGAACCCGAAGGCGGTTTAGTGTGACAGACTAGGCAATCAGACTATTATGCTTTATTTCTTTCACTTAATTGAAGGGGCGTGAAAAGGACTGCGGGAAGCGTACAATTAGCCACTGGAGTTTTTGCGATGTTCGGAAGAGCCGAAGCCGAAGCCGCCATCATAGCATTTTCACAAAGGGCAACTTCCTCGTATAACACGGAATAACTGCTTACGGGGGTTGAAGTGTAATACTTCTAACTTGGGTTTCACATATCGCATTGCGCATACTATGACAGTTCGATTTCGTCTTTCTCCCCTAAGGTGCTTGATCGGACTATCCGGAAGCGCAAGGGTGCTCCCTTTGCCCCTTTAGTTGAACGAGCAGAACATAAAGGGGCAAGCACAGGAGCCGGGCAACCCAACTTAATGACCAAAGGCATAGTTCGGAACCGATGCATATAAAGCGAATGCCACGACGCCGAGCACACAATGGTTAAGGCAATTTGTGTTGAAATCGAGCCCCGTTCCATTAGCCAGTGACCTCGAGTCATACCGAATAGGTTCACGAGAAGAGGGAGGGAAGAAAAAGGTATGTGCCAAAAACAGGACAAATAAGGCGTACGTGCGCCGTGTAATTTCGCATTTCCTCAACAACTCTTATAACTCGGATTGCCGAAGCAGTTGTTTACAAGTATATGGTTAGAAATAAAGTCCTACAGGAGCTGTTGTACCAGGGGTCTTCAATTGGTGACCAGGCACCTTCGATATGCCATGTTGCTAGTTGATTCCTGCTTTTGGATGTACCTTGATGGGTGTTGGTGCGGGCAGATTTTGCGAACAAAATCTTGAGAGGCTGCAGTATTAAAGGTGAGCTTTACGCCGTGGGCAGGCTTTTTTAGGAGCGCCCGCAGTTTGTCCGAAGACATGTTGATGGTAACAGTTCGGAACAATCGAACGCCTATCGTAAGTTCCCCATCGCTACCCATGAAATCTTAAGTGCGAAGTTGTGCCTCCGCGGCACATACTTTGCCGGTCCTGAGGTTGTGCAGTGGGAAGTGTGTCCCTATTGAGGGGAGGAAGGAGGGTTGGAGTGTTCGGTCTAAATCCGAACTCGCTTCAAGGCCTTCTGTGCATTTACGGTGAATGCCGAAGCTTGTCGGTCGTCTTTGTAGTTGAATTCGGCTGCTAGTGCCAGCGCATGTTCCTCCATTTTAAGGGACCGCTCTATATTGCCGTTGACAGTGATGACCCCCTTGGGGCCCGGCATCTTGAGCTTGAGGTATGCGAAATGCGGGACTGCGTTGAACTAAGCAAAGGTTGTCTGGCCGAGTAGCATGTGATAGCCAATGCGAAAGGGAACAATGTCGAAGACCAAGTCCTTGTTACGGAAGTTATCGGGCGAGCCGAAAATAAACTCAAGGGTTACTGAGCCCGTACATCGGGCCTCAACACCTGGGATCACTCCCTTGAAGGTAGTGCTGCTGGGCTTGATCCTTGACGGATCTGTACCCATCTTTTTCACCGTGTCTGAGTAAATTAGATTGAGGCTACTTCCTCCGTCCATTAGGACTTTAGTGAGGTGATACCAATCTATAGTGGGATCTAGGACGAGGGCAGCCGAGCCCCCATGACGGATACTGGTCGGATGGTCGCGCCGGTCGAAGGTGATCGGGTATGCTGACCATGGGTTATACTTCAGAGCTACGGGCTCCACGGCATAGACCTCCCGAAGGGCCCGCTTTCTCTATTTCTTAGGTATGTGGGTGGCGTATATCATATTCACCATTTTGACTTCGGAGGGAATTTCTTCTGACTGCCACCTATTGGACCCCGAGGCTCTTCTTTGTCCTCGCTACGCGAGCTCTTTTCCTGGTCTTCGTGTTGTATTTTGTCGGCCTGTTTAAACACCCAACAGTTGTGGTGTGTGTGGTTGGCTGGCTTTTCCGAGGTTCCGTGAATTTAGCAAGTCATGTCCATGATCTTCTCGAGCTAAGTGGGTCCGTCGCGATTGCCTTTAGGGGGCTTCTTCCACTGTCCGAGTTGGGAGTTGCGGAATTTGGCATTACGTTGTGTCATTGGCGCCATTGTTGTTGTGCCGACATTTGTTCTTATTGCGCTTCGGCTTTGAGTTTCCATCCTGGGCTTCAGGTGCCACAGGATCTTCAGAATTGTGGTTGCGTCTTGCCAGCCAGTTATCTTCGCCCGTGCAGAAGCGGGTCATGAGGGAGGTAAGCATAGACATGGTTCGAGGCTTGTCCTGGCCTAGCTAGTGGGCCAGCCATTCATCCTGGATATTGTGCCAGAAGGAGGCAATGGCCTCGGCGTCTGGACAATTGACAATTTGGTTCTTCTTAGTTAAGAACCGATTCTAGAACTGTCGGGCAGACTCGCTGGGCTTCTAGACGACATTACTAAGGTCGGAAGAGTCCGGCAGGCGGACATAGGTCCCTTGGAAGTTAGAGTGAAACACGTCTTCCAAGTCTTCCCAGCATCCTATGGAGTTTTCGGGGAGGCTGTTTAACCAGTGTCGAGCTGGCTCCTTAAGCTTAAGAGGTAAGTATTTGATGGCATGGATATCATCTCCTCGTGCCATATGGATATGGAGGAGGAAGTCCTCGATCCATACAGTTGGGTCAGTGGTCCCCTCATACTGTTCCATAGTTACGGGTTTAAACCCTTCGGGGAACTGATGCCACATTGCTTCATCTGTGAAGCATAGTGGGTGCGTGACGCCTCTGACTCGAGCTATGTCCCGCCTGTACTTGGCGTTTGTATGGGGTCAGTTGCATTCCCGGCCTCTATGGTTTGCGTCGAACCATGGTCTATACTCTCCCCGTCTATCCGGTGAGTAGTCTCTGGATCTGTAGATGGATCTTGTATGGCATGTTTTGTGATTTAAGTCATCACGCGGGTCGAACATGTCATTGGGTTTGAAAGGCTCCTTACCATGTCTTCAGGGTATCGCCGGCACATAACCGGTGTCTTTGGCCACTCTGTCATGCCCACGAGGAGGGCGGTCCGGCCTGTCATATGGGGTATGATGTGGATACGGAGTGTTAGTGAGCTCATTGTCGAATTGTGGCAGTAGTCTTCTCCGAGGGTAGCTTTTGGGCTGGTTTGATAGACCGGCGGTGTATACTTCCTCGGCTGAGAGGACTTTCGTCCATCGATGAGTGAGATTGGCTTGTTCGTCTTTGTGTTGCTGCTCTTTGGCCTTCAGGCTGCGAGCAGTTGCTACGAGCAGCTGCTTAATTTCTTCCCGATCCTCGAGCTTATCAGGGATGTACAAGTCATCAGCTTCTGGTAGGTCTTTCTCCACGATGGGGGGAAGGTAATCGTCTCCTTCGGGGTCCTTGATGGTATTAGGGTCGTTTATGTCCGCAGGTTCGTTCGGACCCTCAAATGGGTGCTCGGGCACATCGGGATGATCATGATCGGCAGGGGCATTACCATCCCTGCTGCTGATAATAGTTCTTCTTCCCTTTTTGCTTTTGGACCATTTATGCGATTTCCGGCGCCTTGATGGCGTGTCGCCTGATTTTTCGTCGTCGCTGTGAGGCGTGTTATCGCCGTTCGTGGCGGGGGTATCTACCATGTAGACATCATATGTAGAAGTGGCGGTCCAATTCCCGGTGTTAATGGGAGTGGGAGCATGGTCCTCTTCATCCATGTATTTCGCCTCCTCGGAGGCATAGTCTAGCACGTCGGTTAAGTCTTCGACGGTGGCTATCAAGTGGGTGGTGGGTGGGTAAAAAAATCCGTCTCTGCCCAAATTGTAACCGGGCCTGACATAGATCGAGCCTGGATCGTCGGTGATCTTCATCGACGATAATTGCTCCAAGGACTCGTCGGTCGCTGAGGGCCCGATCAGATCCAGCTATTTAGAGCTCGTGGAGTTAATCCCCATGAAGCCCACCCATGGGGAGTCTTCGGTAGGAACACACGTTCGGTCATATGGCTTGATGGCCAGGCCGGGGTTGGAGATCGTACTACCACCATGGGTGACCCCATTGGCATGTCCAACGAAGGGGCTCGAGGTTAAGGCCTCAGAGTCCCTCAGGGGTTACGGGCGAAGCCATGAGCCTGATTAGTGACAAGTTGCCTCGGGAGTAGATAGAAAACTCTAGGTTTCCAAATCTAACTTCCTGATCGGGGGCGAAGTTCTCCACACGGCCTAGATGGCCGGTGGAATCAACATGCAGCACAACGCTGCCGAAGGCGAAGATCTGCCCGGGGACGAAAACGTCCATGTTGCGGGCCTCTTCATTGATGAAAAGGCGAGGTGTCGATCCCATCTCGCTCACAGAGGAACTCTCAATGAAAGCACCAATATCGGTGTCAAAACCGGCGGATCTCGGGTAGGGGGTCCCAAACTGTGAGACTAGGATCGACTGTAACAGGAGACGAAGAGGACACGAGTTTACCCAGGTTTGGGCCCTCCGATGGAGGTAATACCCTACATCTTGCTTGATTGTATTGATGGTGTATGGGAATACAGAGTTGATCTACCTCGATATTGTAAGACTAACCCTAGATGAGTTATCCTCCCTCTATACCCTAAAACCCTCCGGCTTATATAGATGTCGAGGAGGCCTAGGGTTTACACATGGTCAGTTACATGCCGAAGAGATAAACATGCCTATTAGTACATCAAATGTGGAGCACAAGTCGTGTTCCTTTAAGCTTCCATCCTAGAAGTTGGGCCTTCAAACCATCCAGTGCACGGTGAGTGGCCCATATAGTCCGGCCCATAGACAACAGGTCGGATATCCAAGGACCCTCTAATACAGGACTCCCTCAACAACTATCTAGGAAGTCCCTAGAAGCATTGGTTAGTCCATTATAGAAGATATCAAGTATTTCATTTTTCTTAAGAGGGTTATCAGGCAAAGCATTAAGCAACTGGAGAAACCTCCCCCAAGCTTGTGGTAGACTCTCTTCTTTAGTTTGCACGAAGTTAAATATTTCTTGTAAGGCGGCTTGTTTCTTATGAGTAGCAAAATATTTTTCAGAGAAGTAGTAAATCATATCCTGGGGACTACACACACAACTAGGAGCAAAAGTATTGTACCATATCTTAGCATCACCCTTTAATGAGAAACGGAAATAATTTGAGAATATAGTAGTAGCAAATCTTCTCATCATGAGCAAAAAGGGTGGTTGTATCATTCAACATAGTAAGATGTGCCACTACAATTTCAGTTTCATAGCCATGAAAAGGATCAGATTCAACCAAAGTAATTAACTCTGGGCCGATAGAGAATTCATAATTCTTATCGGTAACAAATATAGGTGAAGTAGACAACTTAGGACCACATTTCATTCTCTATAGGTGAAGTCTTTTCTTTATACTTGCATAATAATTTCTTAAGATCATCTCTATCCTTACAAGCAAGGATGTCTCTAGCTACTTCTCCATCCATAACATAACCCTCGGGTATCTTTGGCAATTGAAATCTAGGAGAGCTAGGTCTAATAGGTGTTTCATAATTCTCAGTTTCAAGGACTTCATCAATTTCAATAATTTCATCAGTTTCAGTAATTTCATTCTCTTTAGCTCTAGCAATTTATTCATCAAGAGATTCACCTAGTGGCACAGTATCATTAGGCAAGGTACTAGCATCATCAATATCATCATTCATAGTAGAAGTAGCATTGTCAATAAGTTTGCAACATATCAGGATTAATAGCATGTGGCGGTGTTGCAAGTTTACTCCTAACGGAAGGTGAATCAAGTACAGAGCTAGATGGAAATTCCTTACCTCCCCTTGTCTTAGAGGGAAATATCTTGGTTCTTGTATCCTTCAGATTCTTCATAGTGATAAATTGATGTAAATCCCAAGTGAATCAGTAAATATAGCTATGCTCCCCGACAACGGCGCCAGAAAAAAGGTCTTGATAACCCACAAGTATAGGGGATCACAACAGTTTTCGAGGGTAGAGTATTCACCCAAATTTATATATTCGACATAAGGAGAGCCAAAGAATATCTGCAAGTATTAGCAATTGAGTTGTCAATTTAACCACACCAGGAGATGAAATATCTGTAGCAGAGTGATCGGTAGCACAGTAATATGATAGTTTTGATAACAGTAGTAACAATAACAGTAATAGTAACAGTAACAGTGATAGCAATGATTTTGTAGCAATTGGAACAGTAGCAATAGCAATAAAAATATTAATATGGGGAAAACTCATAGGCATTGGATCAATGAACTCCTTGGATGATATTCATCATATAACAGTCATAACCTAGGGCGACACAGAACTAGCTCCAGTTAATAAATATCATGTAGGCATGTATTCCGTAAATAGTCATACGTGCTTATGGAAAAGAACTTGCATGATATCTTTTGTCCTACCTTCCCGTGGCAGCAGGGTCCATAAGGAAACTAAGGGATATTAAGGCCTGCTTTTAATAGAGAACCGGAACAAAGCATTAACACATAGTGAATACATGAACTCCTCAAACTACGGTCATCACCGGAAAGTATCCCGACTAGTGTCACCCCGGGGTTTACGGATCATAACACATAGTAGGTGCATATGACTAGCAAGATTGGATCCAGAACATAGATATAATGGTGATAACATAAAATGGTTCAAATCTGAAATCATGGCACTCGGGCCCTAGTGACAAGCATTAAGCATGGCAAAGTCATAGCAACATTAATCTCAGAACATAGTGGATACTAGGGATCAAGCCCTAACAAAACTAACTCAATTACATGATGAATATCATCCAACTCATCACCGACCAGCGAGCCTACAAAGGAAATACTCACTCTCGGTGGGGAGCATCATGGAACTGGGGATGAAGGAGGGTTGGTGATGATGAAGACCGAAGGTTCCCTCTCCAGAGCCCCGAAAGGACTCCAGATCTGGCCTCCCGATGAAGAACGGGAGGTGGTGGTGGCTCCGTCTCATGAAACGTGATAAAACTTGCTCTCCATTTTTTTCGAAAATAGGTATTTATGGAGTTGGAATTAGGGTCAGGGGGCCACGAGGTGACCACAACCCACCAGGCGCACCTGGAGGGGGTGTCACGCCCTGGGGTATCGTGCCCTGCTAGGGAACCCCCTCCAATGGCTCTTGGTTCCAGTATTTTTCTTTTATTTTGAAATAAATCTCCAAAAAGTCCCGTCCAATTTTGAGAACTTTTATTTCTACACAAAAACAACACCATGGTAGTTCCGCTGAAAACATCGTCAGTCTAGGTTAGTTTCATTTAAATCATGCAAATTAGAGTCCAAAACAAGAGCAAAAGGGTTAGGAAAAGTAGATATGACGGAGGCGTATCACCAGCCAGCGACAAACGCTAGCCAGTAGCCACCATGGGCATCTTCTCAAGGTCCGGCTCGAGCTCCAGCAAGAACAAGGGCAAGGCCCCCGTCGTCCCTTGGCGTGCGCTACCTTCGCCATTGTCTTCCCATCCTCCTCGACAATAGATTAGCGTCCCAGTGCACCAGGCGAGGTGGCACAAGGAGCACCGCATCCCTCTCCCCTACCCTGACATGATCCTGCTACATGACTGGCACTCGGATCCGGAGAGGATCTCAGTGCCGGCGATGCCATGGTCAGCGCGGGCGCATACAAAGGAGGTGAGGCGACAGCGGTAGTAGCTCACACCTGAGCAGCGGCTCAACCCGGCCTACACTGCAGACTCTCCCGATTGGGAGGTCTGGTTTGCGTTTGAGCACGAGGAGCAGCGCCGACATGGCGTTTGCGACATGCGGGCTGGCACCCTGCCGCACCTCGTCGTGTGCGATGAGGACCAGGAGGTGGAGGCCGCATACCAGGAGGCATTGGAAGCCGCCCTTCATGAAAGTGAGAAGGAAGAGCGACGCGAGGAGGAGGAGGAGGAGGAGGCTTACCAGACACGGATGGCGGAGGCCATTGTGTTCTCTCCTATTGGCGAATGCGTCGTGCCGCCGCTGGACCCACCGTCCCCCATCAGGATTGAGCCGGCGCCTATCGTCCTCAAGCCCCACAAGTACATCTGGGAGGGGGTGGTGCGTGAGTGGGTGAGCACGCCACCCATCTGGATGAGGGCGATGCCGGAGCAAGAGCAGGTCTACTTGGAGCACTAGCGATAGCAGCACCTGCGGGCGGAGCTTGAAGAGGGTAAGCAGCTCGAGGAGTGGGAGAAGGACACCAAGGCAGAGGAGGAGGAGCATCGTGACGAAGCCTGGGCAGCGGCGATGCAACCACCAGCGGACGACATCGCCACCGCCTAGAAGATGACGTTCCCCTGGGCTGGCCCGGCGCCGACCCTCATTGACCTCACCGGCACCGACGGCAACGATGATGAGGACGCGTAGGGAAGCGCGCTTCCTCGTTTTCATTTTAGTTTTAATTTTTTTAGTTTCAATCTTTTTAGTTAATACATGGCAGACTTATGAACTATCACCGGCCTCCATGGTCGACATTAATGTTTAATTAAATTTAATGCATGGTGATGTGATGTGATGTGAGGTTTGAATGTGATGTGATGTGATTTTTAATTAAGGCAAAATTTTAAATAAAACTAACCTTTGAATTATAAGCAACATTTGAAATCATTGCTCTCTCATGTGATGTTGCAATGATCATGTTAGCCTATGTTGCAATGAAATAACAGCAAACAAAACAAAAATACACTCCAAGAATAAAACATATCATGTGAACTAACCCTTTATCGCAAATGATCATGTTACCCTATGTTTGTTGTTGATCCTAATTTGAATTTAAACTAACCCTTTGAATTATTCTACGTGTTAGATGATCAATCTGATGTATCTGCATAGTCATGAGAATTATGCATGGTGATGAGCTCCGAAGTTAGGGTAAACAAATCATTTTTAATAGAAATTGTTATAAAAATAATTTAAAATTTCAAAAATAAGTTCAGATCCTTCTTATTCACACTAAAATGAAGCTTTGATGTTTTTTAATTTTTCGTAAACCTAAACTCACTATCACTCTCTTCTCGAACTCTATACAACCTCGTACGTGATAGCTCCGTTTTGTGAAGAGTTTTCATGAAAATGTCCATAAACCAATTTTTTGTCAAAACCATGTCACATACAACGGCACTTTGCACAGGTCTTCCATTTTTTGAATTTTTTGAATTAGTTCTGATCATTTGAACTTGGAAATAGTAGCTCACCTCAAAAAAGTTTTTTCATAAAAATGTCCCTAAACCAAGTTTATATATTTTTATGGTAACTATGTCTTATAAAACGACGAACTATGAAGGTTTCCTTTTTTCTGATTTGTTTTTTTTGAATTAGTTAAGGTCATTTGAAAGTTGGTCAAACCTAAGATAACCCCGTTCACTGGCTCAAAACCCCGCAACATCTCACCAAACCCTAACGTCGAACTATAGTCGTCCGATCATACCCTAGCGCCAAGTGACAACCCTTAGATATGGTCTTCTAGAAGGAATTCCGAGTGCAGGCTGCGTGCAGGCTCCACGCCGTTGGATCACATGGACGGCTTCGCATCGTTCGATTGTTGGGCGATCCGCGAGAGGTTGGTTTTGCTCGCCCACTCGTCTGTCCCAAAATGAAACCAAGTCCTTGTTGGGCCTTCACAAGGCGTTGAATGTCGAAGGCCCACAAAGATAAAAGAGGCCTATAAAATAGTGCATGCACTGCTTCTGTTTTTTCTTTATTGATTTAATTGCACCCTTTTTTTCTTTATTGATTTGATTGCATTGTTTTTTTCTTAATTGATTTGATTGCACCGTTGTGTTTCATGCAATATGGCCACCAAGTAGAAAATAGGCTACCAAATTAGTTTCATCATGTAAAATGTAGCTTCTTTTCCTTCTTATTTTTAAACATCAACATGGCTCATATTAGATTAAAAACTTCATTCCACATCTGGACATCTCATATTAGAAAGGGGAAATCCATACAAAAGCATGCAAGATGTAAAACCTACGTTCTACATAGAACCTATCTACTCTCTATCGAAGATGTCGACAATCTCTGTGCCCTCCGACGGATAAATGGCCACCTATCATAGCTCCGCCCCTTCCGGCGCCTTTGGCTGCTCCGTTGTCGCCTCCTTCGCCTCTATCTCCGCCTCTGACGTGCCTTGAGACTGCGTCAGTATTTCCCCAAAGAGGAAGGGATGATGCACCATAGCGACGATAAGTATTTCTCATAGTTATGAAACCAAGGTATGAATCCGTAGAGGAATATCATGCATGCACGTAAACATCACATGCACACAAATAACAAATACTTGCAACCCGACGTGAAAGAGAGGTTGTCAAGCTCTCTACGGTAATAAGATAGATTAGGTAATGATGGTTTTGGCAAATAGATCTCGCAAGAACACAAAATAAAATAAGTAAAAAAAGTGCAGCAAGGTATTTTTGGATTAATAGATCTGAAAACAAAAGGCAAAATAGTGGATCGGCAAGAAATATGTTGGAAAAGTTGGCCCGGGGCCCTAGGTTTCACTATTGGATTCTCTCATGATTATAGCACACGGTGGGTGAACACATTACAGTTGGGCAATTGATAAAAGATCAAATAATCATGACGGTATCCAGGAAATATGATCATTATATAGGCATCACGTTCAAGATAAGTAGACCGAAATGATTCTACATCTACTTCTATTACACCACACATAGACCGCTATCCAGCATGCATCTAGTGTATTAAGTTCATGGGAAAACAGAGTAATGCAATAAGCACAGTGACATGATGTAGACAAGATCTATTCATGTAGGAATAGACCCCATCTTGTTATCCTTAATGGCAATGATACATGCGTGTCTTGATGCCCCTTCTGTCACTGGGAAACAACACCGCAAGATCAAACCCATCACAAAGCACCTCTTCCCATGGCAAGAAAAATCAATCTAGTTGGCCTAACTAAACCAAAGATTCGAAGAAGAAATACGAGGCTATAAGTAATCATGCAAATAAGAGATCAAAGAAGACTCAAATCATATTGATGAATAGAAACTGATCATGAACTCAAAATTCATCGGATCCCAACAAAGACACCGCAAAAGTCATTACATCGAATAGATCTCCAAGAGACCATTGTATTGAGAATCATAGAGAGAGAGAGAGGAAGCCATCTAGCTACTTCCTACGGACCCGTAGGTCTATGGTGGACTACTCACGCATCATCAGAGAGACACCTATGATGAAGATGAACCTCTCCATGATGGTGATAGATTGGATCTCGAGGTTCTGGGACTTGCGGTGGCTGGAATTGTGTTTTGTCGACTCCCCCAGGGTTTTCCAAATATTTGGCAATTTATAGGGCGAATAGTCGGTTGAGGGGGTCCTGAGGTGGGTACCCTCCACCAGGCCACGCTAGGGGCCTCTCGCGCGCCCTGGTTGAGGATGGCCACCCTGGGCACCATCTCCTGTTGTTCTTTGGCCCATCCTGGCTCTTCTGGTCCCTAAAAATTCTCCAAAAGTTCCCATAGCTTTTGGGCTCCGTTTGGTACTGATTTTCTGCAAAGTAAAAAACAAGCAAAAAACAACAAGTGGCACTTTGGCACTATGTCAATAGGTTTGTACCAAAAAATAATATAAAGTTGCTATAAACTGATTGTAAAACATCCAAGATTGATAATATAACAACATGGAACAAGCAAAAATTATAGATACTTTGGAGACGTATCAGCCTCCAGCTCATGGAAGAGGGCGTCAACCTCCGCTTGCATCTATCGGATGAGTCGGCAGTTGGCCTCCACCTCGGCCTCATCCCGGATGGAATCCAGGATGGCCGACTGCTCTGCCATCTCGTCCGACTGGGCGATGGCGAACTCTGCCTCCGCTTCCGGGTCATCCTCCTGCATGGCCCCTGGTTGATGCTCCTCCTCCTATTGCTCCTCCTCCTATTGCTCCTCCTCTGTCTCCAAAAAATCCGGAGGGAGACCCGCAGCAATGTGGGTGACGCAACGAGCATGTATCTCCGTCTCAATTTACAGGCGTCGCTCCGGAGTAAGCTGCGCGTAGGTGGTGATGAGGCGCCGGACCATCCTAACAACGAGGGAAGTGCGAGAGGAGGCGGATTGTCTTGGGCGGCGGCAAGGTGGAGGGAGGCGGAGGATGTGCTACGACTGGGGGATGCCGACCGGCTTAAATAGTCGGCTATGGCCTCGGGCGGCGATTCGAAGCGGCACCACACGGCATTCACACTGCACCGATGGTCGAGGCACCCGTCGATCATTGGGTTTCCCTAAGAGTCCGTGTGGTGCCGTGCCATCAGCCCGACATGTTGGGCACCTGTAAAAAGATGCTTGTAAAAAGGGATGGGGGAGTGGCGTGCATCGGCCCAAGAGTCCAACGAAAGCAGCGGCCCGCTCGTTAGCAATTAACGGTCAAACCATTGACTCGACAGTATCCTCCATTGTGACCATTTGTGAGGGTTTGGACAAGAGAGTGGGGGAAATTTGAGCAATTATTAAGAGCGTGAGGATGAATGAGTACAACTATTCGCACATGAACATGTCACCGTGTACCCTCGACGCTGGGGGTGATGCACTGCAGCTCATGTCGAAGGAGACCCGTACGGAAGCGTGGTACACAAGCAATCCAGCGGGTGCTTTTGAGAATCCGAAACCCCACGCACCTGGGAGGGACCCCGTATGGATGCACGGAGGCTATGGTCTGCCCTAGGTCGATTTGCCCGCCGCTAGAGCCTCAAGGATCGCTGCCCTTCAACACAAAGAACAAGAGAGAAAGAACAAGGGAGAGATGTAAAAGCTAGGGTAAAAAGTAGTAGATTGATCTGTTTGACTGTGTGTTGTTCAATCGGCCATCACCTCTCATCTATCTATGAGGCAGATGGACTTTCCATACAAGGAAAGGAGTCCAAATCCCGTCCAAATCTTTCATTAACCGAACTCGGATTTAGGTAAGTCCAAGACATCAGTTTGGTTTTTAGGTTTCACAGGTCACAAAAGACCTCAGATGAAGATGAGCCCACAAGCAAATTTAACTTTTTCGATGAGAAAAACAACTTCCGTATTGAACATGTTTCTATTAGAGACCGTATTGTGGTCCAAACGCTCGTTCAAAACAAGCAAACGGGGTGCTACCTATCAGACACATGTCTGATTGGGCGCGCCACTTTTTGGCTTGTGGTAGGGCCGCACTCCGATGGCTCTAACTTTTGCATACGATCTCGGATTGGGATGAATTTTCTATCAAATTGACCGTTTCGACAAGACGAAGACAATTTATGCAGAATATTGTCTCATATGAGGTCATCTTGGAGGCTTAATCGCCCGAACAGTACTTTGAATACGAAATCTCAGTACTTTGAGCATAGCTTTGGCCCTTTAGATGAGGTCGGATAGTGATGACCCAAACATCAAAGTTTCTCATTTTTACTATACAAAACTTTATCATGTTGAGTACTTTTCTGTTTGATATAATCTTAAATAATATATTGACCATGCCAAAATCTGGTGTCAACACATGCCCCCCCGTTTTTCGGTCAAGCTTGCGTGTCGAAAAATAACTTGCACAGAGTTTGTTCTAACGACTATGTCAACACTTCATCCGCCATTTTTCATATTCTTTGGACGATCAGTATGTATCATACATCTATACTCTTAGGACGATAATTGTGTACTGGCCATTAGCAGCAAAAGTGCAACTAATCAAACGAATGATGATGTGGTAAAACCCTAGCATGATGTAAGAAACTATATTGCATCCATGGGTCAAAATAAGTCCATGGAGGATAACCAATCATACCTGAGGATGAAATCCATGGCATTGGCATCGGTGGCGTAGCTGAAGAATAAGGATAATGTCTGAACCGAAGATATTGATGGGTTGATAGTAACCTTCGGTTGAATTGTTTACTGCTTTCATTCTTCTCCTTCTTCGCTTTTGTTGTACTTCTTGCAATGGAAGCTTGCACATCATTCTTGTTTCTAGTACTTCCTTTGGGAACCCATGCCATGTTTCTTTTTTCAAGCTCTTGTCCACCAAGTTTTTGTAATTTCTTCTTTTGCCAATACGATAAGCCGAGTGGGCGTCCCGGCTATGATTTTGTTCGAACCAATGACAATTCTTGTTTTACCTTGTGCACTTTCAAGTTCTTCCCTTCAGACTTGGCACTCGATTGACTTGCCTTGGTGCCTTTTGTAGCCAATGTCAACACTTTAATTGGCTCTTTTCTATTTGAGATCTCGTCTGAAGTGGCACTCTTACAACCTCTTTTGATGCGGTAGACTTGCTCAACCACCTCCTTATTCTTCCTTGGGCTCCTGACCGATTCTTTTTTATTGAAACAGTCTTGAACATATGACTTCTCACTGAATGTTGGTCTTCTTGGAGCTGCATAATACTGGTGAGATGGTTTATGATAATATGGAGAATGTGCCCTTGTATCATACCTGCCATATGATGGATATGAATTTATGTGGGCATAGGGAGGCATCCACGACATAGGTATTGGCGGCCCAAAATAAGGATATGAATATGTTGCATTCAAATTCTCTTCTTGACAATACCAATCCTTGGATTTGCGCCTAGGGGGTGATCTTGATGCTTTTGCATTAGTTGGCTGATAAGCACTTTTCTCTTCACTCATCTTCTGGTATTTTTCCAATAGCTGGGCGAAAGTGACTTTCGTCTTTTTACCTTTGTGCTTACCTCGGCCTTTGCTTTCTTTGGTTGTGCTTGCATCGATCTTTGGATTTTCTTGTTGCCCCCCAATACTTGGCGTCTTTGTTGCAACTTAAATTGAACTCCTGCCTTCAATAATATTTTCATTGCGTTCTTGAAAAACTTCTTTACTTGAAAGCTTGATTCCATTATCCGTTGTTTTTACCTTCTCATGTTTGAATGGATCGGCTTGAAGCAGCCGATGCAAAAACTGTTTGCCATCAGGACCAATCAGAATAGACTGGCCATCTCTTGGTGTTTCAACAAATTGCAATCATCCTTTGTCTATGGTTGATTTAACTATTTGACAAAACATATTGCAATCCTCAAAATTATGCTTGAACGAATCATGCAACTTACAATACATTTGTCCTTGAATTGATGGCTTGACATGGTGATCAAGAATTCTAATATAATTATTTCTCAACAACAAATCAAAAATTTGATCACACATGGTCGAATTTAAGGTAAACTTCTTGTTTTCTAGCCAAACTTGATGTGGGAACGGCTTTGAAACTAAGCACGTGAATGGTTCAGATTTGGCATCTTTCCATTCGGCTGTGAATTTTCTCTCGTATTCTTTTTCTGATGAGATTGGGTAAGATATTATACTGGCATCATCTTTCTCAAAAGAATTTAACCTTGGCTTTAAATTTCTGAAACAAAAATAGTTCGAACACACATGTCTCAATTGAGACCAAGTGCAAGCCAAGTATGAAACAAGCAAAGCTACCCAATTAGATATGAAATTTTGATAAAGCAATGGGGAAAACTTTGGCTGCCATAATAAGTCACTATGGTCTTTATAAATGGCACAATAGGTTGACCAATATGTTCTATAACAATTTTCTTGCTAACAAGTAAATTACCCTTCTTCATTGGTCTTTCAAAATTACTTATGAGAATTTTCCTTATAGAAGCATCAACAATAAAGTTGCGACCAAATCGGAAGATATGTAAATCACTGGTTAGACATACCTCTTCGAATACGTTGGGAGAGCATGATGGTTGCGTTACTTGAACGACATCTTGTTCCTCTTTCGAATAGCTCCCCAATACCTTGTCATCCTCTTCTCCTAGAATAGATTCGGCATACATAATATTTGATTCGTTCTTTTCAATAACCAAATTAACTTTTTTATCCGAATCACCACTCTTTTTGATAATTCAATCCACACCCAATGCTTTCTATTTTTGACACAATCTAGCTTGTATTGCAGCAGAATTAATAGGTGTTCCCTCTTTTATTAATTCATGTAGAACAACATTGCATTTGTCCCAAAAAGACGTAAGATTTTTCTTAACGACCCAATATGGATAGAATTGCCCCCCCCCCGACACTTTTAGACTCTTTCAGTAACGAGATGTCACCAAAATTTTGTAATTGTGCGGGAGTAACATGATATGCCACGATAGTAGGTGAAGGCGTTCGTGCTCCTACTGAAGTTTCACTTATTCGGCCTTGACCATGAAGGTGCAGAGCCGAATTATGGATATCAACAGTTGCGTATGGTTCCAAAAAGTTAGTGGCATGAGGTGTAGCATATGATGTTTGAGGGTAATTGGCCGAATAACTAGTAGTAGCATGGCCAATTCCCCTATCCACTGGCATGTTTGGATTAACATACTGGAAGTTATTTGCCGATGAATGAAAAGTTGAAACACTGTGCTACATACTTTTGGAAGTTTCGACATGGGGTGTTTCAGTTTGATTAACCAAACTCATCATGTTGTTCATCGGCATATAGATTTGGGGGTTTGCCCATGCATGGAAGTTGGGATACATATGTTGCATGTTGCTAAAATTATATGAAGTTGAAGTATGGAGATTATTCTGAATCGTCTGTTGCACATAATTAGATGCATGATTCATAAAACTAGGGCAAGCCGATACATTATGTTCTTTAAAAGATCTAGCAATAACATATGCATTATTTGCATCTACATAAGTGAATTGGGTATTCATATTACCTTTGTAGATTGCAAACCCTAGATGACGATCTCTTTGTAGCAATAATAGTCTGGAGACCGTTCAAAGCTTCTTCCCCAACGGAGCCGCCAAAAAGTGTGTTTACACACAAACACGTCACCGTGTACCTCCAACGCCGAGGGTGATGCACCGCAGCTCACCTCGAAGGAGACCCGTCTGGAAGCGTGGTACGCAAGCAATCCGGCGGGCGCTTTTGAGGACCCAAAACCCCACACACCCGGGAGGGACCCTGTCAGGGCATGCAACGGCTATGGGCTGCCCTAGGTCGACCTCATCGCCCTAGGGCCTCGTGGATCGCTGCCCTCCAAGAAGAAGAATGAACGAAGAACAAGAAGAAAGATACAAGGGTAGGGGATAGATGAACACGAAAAAGTAATAGACATGTTTGTTCGATTGTGTGTTATTCAATCGGCCATCACCTTTAATCTATTTATGAGGCTGCTGGACTTTCCATACAAGAAAAGGACTCCAAATCCCGTCCAAATCTTTCCAAAATTAACCGAACTCGGATTTAGGTAAGTCTAAGACAGCAGTTTGGTTTTTAGGTTTCATAGGTCACAAACGACCTCGGATGAAGGAGCCCCAAAGCAAATTTAACCGTTTTGACGAGACGAACAACTTTCCTGTTGAACGTTTTTTTGGTTCGAGGCCTTCTTGTGGGCCGAAACGCTCTTGCAAAACAAGCAAACGGGGCGCTATCTATCTGACACGTGTCTGATTGGGCGCGCCACTTTTTGGCTTGTGGTAGGGCCGCACTCCGATGGCTCTAAATTTTGCATACAGTTTCAGATTTGGATGATTTTTATATCAAAATCAACTATTTCAATGAGACGAAGACAATTTGTGTATAATATTGTCTAGTATTAGGTCATCTTAGGGGCTTAATCGGCTAAATAGTACTTTGAGCATAGTTTAGGCCCTTTAGATGAGGTCGGATAGTTATTACCCAAACATCAAAGTTTCTCATTTTGACAATACGAAACTTTCTCATGTTGAGTACTTTTGTATTTGTGATAATCTTAAATAATATATTGACCATGCCAAAATCTGGTGTCAATAACAACTAAGGAACTAGGGGCACAGGAATAGAAAACCCATAATAAAAACTTTCATGTAGCTCACTAAATATGTAACATGTTTTGATTATATCAATGTAGTAATATGAAAGGATATGGGTTCATGATCATTGGTTAGTATAAATATCTATATTAAAGTTTGTTATTTAATTGTCATCTAAGTATTGGTCATGGCATGGTGATGAGGTGTGAGCATTTTTATGTCTGAAATGAAATCTTATCATATTGTTCAAATCGGAGGCACGCAATGATTAACTCCTCCCAACCTCCTCACCAGGGGCATGCTATAGTACTTTGCTTCGAGAGAGCTAATGAGGCTTCACAATAATTATATGAGTTCTTTTTATGACTAATGTGAGTCCATGGATATACACATTCTCAGCTTTTCGTAATTTTCTAGCCTCTTCGGTATTGTGCATTGCCATTTCTCACCTTGAGAGTCGATGCAAACTTCTTGATGCATTCAAACCCCATGATATGATTCGCTCTTCTACACATAAGCCACCTATCATGGCATTTCCACAGCCATTCCAAGATATATTACCATGCAACTTCCACCATTCTGTCACATGACATGTGTGTTCATCATCATATTGCTTTTGCATGATCATATAGAGCTAACATAGTATTTGTGGCAAAGCCACCGTTCATCATTGATTATATATTATGCTAGATCATTGCACATCCTCGTACACCGCTAGAGGCATTCATATAGAGGTATATTATTCTTTATCAGGTTGTAATTTCGATTTTTAAGCAAATAAAAGTGTGACAATCAACATTATTAGAACATTGTCCCAGCGAGGAAAGGATGATGGAGACTATGATTCCCCCACAAGTCAGGACGAGACTCCAGACGAGAAATAAAAAATGTGGGAGGCAAAATGAGCCCATCACAAAAAAAGATAAAAACGAGAGAAAAAGAGAGAAGGGACTTTGCTACTATCCTTTATCACACTTATGCCTCAAAGTGGAGAATCTCCAAATTTGTCACTTTCATATACTAGTGGGATTTTTTCGTTATAGAACTTGGTGACAAGGATACGTACCTAGGGTAGGCCTGACCTACATACCCTACCTAAGGACACCATATTGGAGGACTTGAAGATTACAAGAGAGGTTCTGACTAGATTCACCATGGCGCTCAAGTCATTCGACAGTTAATCCACTCGGAGGCTTCTCCCTCCACTCAACAATCACCATTCACTCGAAAGCACCCAAAGGCTAGACGACGGGAGAAGACCAGAAGGCACCCACGGAGGCCAACCAGTAGGCATTCGACCAGTTGTCAGTAACGTATGCCTTTATTCCCACGATCGAACCCTTGGTTGCCTAACATTCATGAGGGGCAGCACACTCTATATAAGCCGCCCCTCCCCTCAGGCACAAGGGTTCGCACCTCCTGTAACACATACTTTCCACATGACAAGAACTCCCGAGCACTGAGACGTAGGGTTGTTACCTCCACAAGAGGGGCCTGAACTCATACATCTGTGTGTACACCCTTGTCGTAGCTAGGACTCTGCCCTCTCCTTTCATACCCCTATCTTCTAGTGTCAGACTCGTTCAAATGATAGTTGGCGCCCACCATGGGCCAGGCGTCTAAGAGACTTCCAACGAGGTTACATATTTTCCGCTTCGTCATGTCTTTCGAGGGTGGTTTGTTCCTGGGCCACAAGCTCCATCTTGGAGCGCTCACCTTCATCACCAACGATTCGGCATGGCTCCAGGAGGTGCCTCTAGATGTCGAGGTGCTCCTGATCCGTGGGGCGGCGCACTTCCGCGTGAGCTCCTGCGGTGTTCTTCTATGGCAGTCGTCGACTCCGTACTCTACGGCCCTCCCCGTTGTTTGCCACCGCAAGCGATCCGGTCGCTCAAGGCTCCAGTATTGGTGAGGCATGCGGCGGCTTGCCAAGTTTCATCTTCGCAGATTGCAGCAATCGAGCCCGCCGAGTCACTTCACGGCGTGTTCGACTCGGGTTCAGATCAATCTGACGTTCCCTCCAAGTGTGAGAGATGTGATCCTGCGGCAGAAGTTCTTATGGTTGGTTCACATTAGAGCCTGCTGCCTGGCTTCGGCCGCGGCAGGCACGAGGCTGGTGGAGTGTCGAATGACCAGCAGCACCGGGGTGAGGAGATCCTCCATACGCCCATCATCGGTGTGACTACGGAAGCCCAGGCCTTGGAGGCTACACGCATTCGGCTCGAAGAGATCCAAAAGGAACTCGACGATCATGCTCGCCAGCGTCCCCCACTTCCCAGTCGACGTCAGCGAAAGCTATTTCCGAGTGGTTCTCGAAACAATGTTGAGGTATACTGCACTCTAGTTTTAAATGTTGCAGCAGCGGCTAGGATCACAGATTCCATTTAGCCGTCACGTTCAAAGGCTGGTATAGGTTTGCTGCAGATTTGAGCGTTGGTTGATGTAGTGTAGCGCTAGAACTCAGTTGTCTCTCAGTCACGCAATAGATTGCACAGCAATTCACCAAAGGCGAACACATTTCAGTCGGCACATAGTCCAAGGTCACCCTTCCGTCGCAGGGGTGGAGGTTACCATGAAGACCAGTATCAAGGTCAGGGGCACGATTAGTTCCACCGTGATGACCACCATCGAGTGCTTACTCCTCCACGGAGTGGTTCGTACGTGCCCTGACACTATGACAATAGGCGCCCGTTCGGTGATGAGCGAAACCCAGGGTTCGACGCAAGAGATGTCCTTACCCAGAAGCGGATCGACAGAGGCAGAGCCCACATAGATGGTTATGACAGAGATTACCCGAGTGGTAGCAGTGCCGTTGTTTCCGATCCCGGGTGTTTTAGAAGATCCATTCGTTCTACAGAGATCCCCCCCCCCAACTTCAGGTTGGCGGCTGGAATAAGCAAGTTTTCTGGTGAGTCAAAGCCAGAAACGTGGTTGGATGATTACCGAGTGTCTGTACAGATTGGTGAGGGCAATGAAAACATATCAATGAAACATTTGTCCTTGATGTTGGACGGTTTGGCCCGAGCGTGGCTGAATCGTTTGGCTCCTTCTAGCATCCACTGTTGGGAGGATCTTGCCCGAGTGTTCATCAGAATGTTTGAGGGCACCTGCAAGCGTCCTACTGGTTTGATCGATTTGCAGCATTGTGTTTAGAAGCCTAATGAGTCCTTGATAGATTACATTCAGCGTTGGTCCACCTTGCACCACAAAGTGGAAAATGTCTCTGAGCATCAAGTTGTTTGTGCTTTCAAGGTCGGTGTAAAGTAAAGAGAGCTCTACTTGAAGTTTGGGCGGACATGCGATATCTCACTGAGCAAGATGATGGACATTGCCACTCGATATGCCAACGTCGAAGAAGAAGACTGTCTTCGCAGTGGCAAAGGAAAAGCAGTCGACAATGATGCCGGTGGCAATTCTAGTCGAAAGCAGAAGCGGAAGGCTGATGGCCCTATTTAGGCAGAGGCAACCGCTCTGGCAGCACAAGGGAAAAATAAGGGGAAGTCCAAGGGAGAGTTCACCCCCAAGAAAGGAAAGAATCAGTCGGGAACTGATGTTATGGACTTACCGTGTGCAATTCACACGAAGAAAGACAAAGAAGGCAATTTGATATTGCCTAAACATACCACTCGGCAGTGTCACCTACTGATCCAGCAGTTCAAGGAGAGTCCCTCGAGTGACAAAACTCCTGATAAAGAGGATGATGAAGACAAAGAAACTTTTACCGAAGTCAACGCTACTCTTATGATTTTTGCTGATGTTGAAAGCACGAGCCAAATGAAAGTAATCAATAGGGAAGTCAACATGGCAGTTCCTGCAGCCCCCACATACCTCAAGTGGTCTCAGACTGCAATCACGTTTGACCAGTCGGATCACCCTGCACATGATGCTACCCCCGGTCGGCAAGCTCTGATGGTGGACCCAGTTGTGGGAGGCACTCGGCTCTGCTAGGTCCTCATGGATGGAGGGAGTGGTTTGAACATTCTTTATGCAGATACCCTTAAGGGGATGGGCATTTCGATGTCCCGACTCAGTGAGAGCAGCATGCAGTTCCACGGAGTCATCCCAGGGAAGAAGGCCAAATCACTCGGCCAGATTGCGTTGGATGTGGTGTTCGGCACCGATAAAAAAATTCGTAAAGAGAAATTGACATTTGAAGTCGTGGACTTCCAGAGCGCGTACCACGCCATCCTTGGTCGACCAGCTTATGCCCGTTTCATGGCCCGTCCATGTTACGTGTATCTCAAACTCAAGATGCCTGGGCCCAAGGGTGTGATTACAGTCACTGGAAATCAATAGAGGGCTGAGGAGTGCCTCAAGCAGGGCTCCAAAATTGCCAATCATCATATGGCTATGGTCGAATTGGAAGAGTACCAGAAGAGCGCTGACCCTGCTAATTTGATGTGTGCTAAGAAGCCTGCTTCAGAGTCAGCTTTCCAGTCGGCAGGAGAAGTGAAGAAAGTACACATTCACCCGACAAACCCGGATGTAGCCCCGACCAACATATCAACGACACTTGACAGTAAATAGGATGCTGAGATCATCCAGTTCCTCCGTGGTACTGGGACATCTTCACATGGAAGCCTGCTGACATGCCGGGTGTTCCTAGGGAGCTGACTGAGCACCGACTGAGAGTCAACCCGAAGGCCAAGCCTATGAAAGAGCGTTTACGTCGGTCGGCAGCACAGAAGCGAAAGGCAATCGGCGAGGAGGTGGCTCGCCTCTTGGCGGCTAAGTTCATACGCGAGATTTACCACTCTGAGTGGCTCTCAAACGTAGTTATGGTCCCAAAGAAGGACACGTCACTCTGCATGTGTATTGACTTCAAACATATCAATTGGGTCTGCCAGAAAGATCATTTCCCGCTCCCCCGCATGATTAGATTGTCGACTCGACTGCGGGGTGTGAGCATTTATCTTTTCTTGATGCATACTTCGGCTACCATCAGATCCATCTGTTTGGTCCGGGTGAAATAAAGACAGCCTTCATCACCCCTTTCGGGTGTTTTTGCTATATCACCATGCCTTTGTTTTGAAGAATGCTGGTGCTACTTTCATGCGCATGATTCAAAAATGCATGCTTGATCAGATCCCTCGGAATGTCGAAGCTTACATGGATGATATTGTCGTTAAGTCCCGCAAAGGTTCTGACCTGTTGACTGACTTGGCTGAGACATTCGCCAATCTGAGGAAGTATGATATCAAGTTGAATCCGTCTAAGTGTACTTTCGGTGTTCTGGGTGGCAACTTACTCAGTTTTCCATTTCCGAACGAGGAATCGACATCAATCCTGAGAAGATCAATATAGTTCTCACTGTCAAAGGGAAGAAGAAGGCAAGGCTTACAAGGTCCAACATACAGTCTACTACATTTCTGAAGTATTGACCCCTTAGAAGCAAAGGTACCCGCATTACCAGAAGCTTGTCTATGGTATTTATCTGTCAACAAAGAAGGTGGCGCACTACTTTTAGGATCACTCAATTTCAGTCGTCAGCGATGCTCTGTTGTCTGAGATTCTCAACAATCGAGATGCGACTGGTCGAGTGGCCAAATGGGCTATTGATATCCTCTACTTCAACATCAAGTTTGAAGCTAAAAAGGCGATCAAGTCTCAGGCACTTGCTGATTTCTTGGCTGAGTGGGTTGAACAGCAACAACCAATCCAAATCCACTCGGCGCATTGGACCATGTTCTTTGATGGCTCGAAAATGCTGAATGGGTCTGGTGCTGGCATAGTTTTGGTATCCCCAAAAGGTGACAAACTGGGTTATGTCCTGTAAATTCACTTCGATTCCTCCAGCAACGAAGCAGAATATGAAGCACTCATGTATGGCTTGCGTATGGACATCTCACTCGGCGTCAAGCGCCTGATGGTATATGGTGACTCTGATTTGGTGGTTAATCAAGTGATGAAAGAGTGGGATGTCAGGAACCCTGCTATGACCGAATACTGCAATGCTATTAGAAAGCTAGAGAAGAGGTTCGAAGGTTTGGAACTCCACCATGTTCCCCGAGTGAAGAATCAAGCAGCCGATGAGTTAGCAAAGATTGGATCCACTCGGAAGCCTATCCCTAGCAATGTGTTTCTAGAACACCTACATTCTCCTTTGATGCAAGACGTTCCCTTCACTGAAGAACCCCTGCAAGCTATAAGCACCTCTAATCCGACTAAAGTTGATATCCCGACAGTCATAGATCTTGTCATGAAGATTCTGGTCATCACACCCGACTGGACTGTGCCTTATATTGCGTATATCCTGAGGCAAGAACTCCCAGAGGATGAAGCTGAAGCTCGACGGATTGTTCGTAGATCCAAGGCTTTCACTGTGATGGATGATTAGCTCTACAGAGAAAGTGTAACTAGTGTGACACAGCGGTGCATCTCTCCTGAAGAAGGTCGAATGATCCTGGAAGAGATCCACTTGGGGGCTTGCGGTCATCATGTGTCCTCCCGGACGATTGTCAACAAAGCATACCGAGCTCGTTTCTTCTGGCTGTGTGCTAATGAGATGGCCAAGGACATTGTTGGTTACTGCGAAGGGTGCCAGTTCTACTCAAACTTGTCACACAAGCCTACGTCTACCTTGAAGAATATTCCACTCGTCTGGCCGTTTGCTGTTTGGGGTTTGGATATGGTTGGTCCCTTTCGGACAGGCCAGAGTGGATTTACTCATTTTCTTGTTGCAGTCGACAAGTTTACGAAGTGGATTGAAGCCAAAGCTATAAAGAAACTGAACTCTCGCACTGCGATCAAATTCATGAGAGAGATAATCTTCTGATATGGAGTTCCCCACAGTATTATCACAGACAATGGCTCAAACTTTGACTCGGAAGGGTTCAGACACTTTTGTTTCTCCCAAGGCACTCGAGTGGATTATGCATCCGTTGCACACCCTCAAACTAATGGCCAAGCTGAGCGAGCCAATGGCCTCATCCTTCAAGGGCTGCAGCCTCGACTCATGCAAGATCTGGAACATGCAGCTGGAGCCTGGGTATCTGAGTTGCCATCTATTATGTGGGGCTTGAGAACAACTCCCAATCGGTCGACTGGACGCACTCCTTTCTTCTTAGTGTATGGAGCTGAAGCCATTTTGCCGAGTGATCTCCTGCACAATTCCCCTCATGTAGATCTCTACTCCAAGGCTGAAGAAAAACAAGCACGTCAAGACGGCGTGGATCTCTTAGAAGAGGAGCACGAGATGGCTTTGATTCGGTTGACTATATATCAGCAAGACCCGCGTCGCTTTCATCCAAAACATGTCAAGAGTCAGTCGTTTCGTGAAGGAGATCTGGTGCTCCAAGTGGATCAACAGCGAGCTCACGAACTCGCACCAGTATGGGAAGGTCCCTTCATCGTCACCAAAGTATTGAAGAACGGAGCCTACCACCTCTACAACCTCAAGAAGCAAATTGACAAGCCGCAGGCCTGGAACGCAGATCTACTTCGTCGCTTCTATACCTGAAGACTGAGCTGTTTTGGTGTAATAAAAGTATTCCAGACAATGTCGTTTATGCAAGTTTTGACTTCCGCAGTCGTTTGTCGATTTCGATCGCACAATTCTACATTTGGAAACACTCCGAGTGATGAGCAATCCTCTCACTTGGGGGCTTAGCTGTGAACCAGCTTTTGCCTAAGTTAAAAACCTTTCCAAGTGGATAGCATTCCATTCACTCGGAGACTTAGCTACAAACCAGCCTTCATCTAAGTTCAAAACTCTCCGAGTGACAAGCGATCCTCTCACTCAGGGACTTAGCTGCAAACCAACTTTCGCCTAAGTTAAAAACCTTTCCGAGTGTATAGTAGTCCATTCACTCACAGACTTAGCTACGAACTATCCTTCGTCTAAGTTCAAAACTCTCCGAGTGGCGAGCGATCCTCTCACTCGGGGGCTTAGCTATGAACCAGCTTGCGCCTAAGTTAAAAACCTTTCCAAGTGGATAGATTTCCATTCACTCGGAGACTTAGCTATGAACCAACCTTCGTCTAAGTTCAAAACTCTCCGAGTGATGAGCAATCCTCTCACTCGGGGGCTTAGCTGCAAACCAGCTTTTGCCTAAGTTAAAAACCTTTCCGAGTGGATAGCAGTCCATTCACTCGGAGACTTAGCTACGAACCAGCCTTCGTTTAAGTTCAAAACTTCTCCGAGTGACGAGTGATACTTTCACACACAGGCTTACCTGCGAACCAGCTTTTGCCTAAGTTAAAAACCTTTCCAAGTGGATAGCAGTCCATTCATTCGGAGACTTAGCTATGAACCAGCTTTCGTCTAAGTTCAAAAAACTTCTCCAAGTGACGAGCGGTCCTCTCACTTGGAGGTTTAGCTGCGAACCAGCTTTCGCCTAAGTTAAAAACCTTTCCGAGTGGACAATAGTCCATTCACTCAGAAACTTAGCCACGAACCAGTATTCTCCTAAGTTCAAAAACTTCTCCGAGTGATGGGCGATCCTCTCACTCGGGGGCTTAGCTCCGAACCAACTTTTGCCTAAGTTAAAATCTCTACCCAAGTGATGAATATTCTTCTCACTCGGGGACTTGGCCAGAAAAATCACTCCATTCAGGAGCAAAACAAACTCAGTTAAACAAATGATTGAAAGCAAAATGCAGATAAATCCAAAGGTTCTAGCATGAATAAAAGTTGTACGCGCAAAAAAAGGTACTTAGGCTTAAGGCCTGAATGAAGTTTTAAGGTGGTTACATATCCGCTTGGCATTCTGAGGCGAATAAAGTTTTTAACTGCAAGTAAAGTTTTTTCAAGCACCAGTGGGACTTGTTGGCTCGACAAAGGTGTCCAAGTCGACCCCGTCAGCGATCCGAGTGGCTGCGTCAATGAAGGTCTCCATGAAGTCCTCGAACTGAGGTTTCTTCATGTTAATCACCTAGAGAGCCTTCAACTTGTCCTCTCCCGCTTCCTTGCAATAGACCCTGACGAGCGAAAGTGCCATGTCAGCCCCACAACGAGCAGCTGACTTCTTCCATGCTTGCACTCGGCCAGGAAGCTCATTGAGGCGGGTCATCATTGACTCAAGGTCAGTCTGGAAGGTGTCTTCAGGCCACAATTCCTTATCAATCCTCTCCAACGCAGCCTTCAGTCGAATGATGTATGCTTGAACACTCTGGAGACGGACGTTGAGGCGGAACATGTTCATGGCCACAACATCTCCAATGGGCGACTTGGTGAGATCCAGATTTGGTTCGATCTCTTTGGCCCACCGCCCCACCCCACACCCCTGAAAAGCGTCATATCATGGTTGATGGAAATTATGTCCATGAAACCCACGTCATATCATGGTTGATGGAAATGATATCCATGAAACATGTAGGGCAGGTTCGGACCTCTCTGTTCCTAGGGTAAGCATTCAGAGGTGGAAATACTAAAGCTAAATACACACTTGACAAACTGAGTGATAAGCGTACTCCGCGTATGACAAGGGACCCTGAGTCCATGTTCTTAAGACTACTGCTCATCGCCAATGATCAACAGTAGTCTCGGGGACTACACCCAGTGGGTGCACTTAGTGTGCCCTCACTGGATATAAAACCACTCGATGAGATCCGACCGGTCCGAGCAAAATATTGTTCCTAACAGGCCCCCGCCGGTGCGAGCACTCGACGGTTGTCTCCGGGACTACACCCAGTGGGTGCACTTAGCGTGCCCCCACTAGACTTATCATCACTCGACCAGTCGAGTGACATAAGAAAAAGTGTGCAAGCATGCAAACGTCGTTTCTATTAAGACCCCCGCCGGTGCAAGCACTCGACGGCGGTCTCGGGGACTACGCCCAGTGGGTGCACTCAGCATTCCCCCACTGGACCTGCTATCACTCAACCTGTCGAGCGATTGTCAAAACAATTCTAAGACCACTGCCGATGTCAACACCATTCGATAGCGGTTTCGGGGACTACACCCAGTGGGTGCACTCAGCGTGCCCCCCACTGGACCTATTTCCACTCGACTAAGACCTGATCTATTTGAGAGGAAAACAAACAAGTTTGCTTCAAAAGGAAAACACACATTGGGTGTGCAATCAAGAACGACTAGAATTCAATCGGAAACAAACTTACAATTGCACTTACTCGGACACTGGAGTGAAGCGCCGAGCTGGCGTCATAAGCAAACTTGCTGGCCTCGTACACCTCCTTTGTGTGCAACATCATCTGCTCAGCTTGGATCATGGCTTCTTTGCCAGCTCTAGTCTGGTCCTCTAGGACACGATGCATATGAAAGGCAGTCGTTGGGGGAGTCGATGATGTGGTTGGTGCAGCGGAAGTTGCTTGAGGCTGCCCGATTGGTTCAGAAGCCACAATGGTCGAAGCAGCTGGTGGGGCACTCGACAGTGGAGCTGCAAGTTCAGCTCTGGCTCGGGATGAATCGTCAAGCTCTTGGGACGTTGTGGTGGTCTACTTACGAGGCGTCTGCCCCGATGGTGTTCTCTGAGCGTGTACCCTGAATGGCTTGTCGTCGTCCTCCAGCTGGATAATTTCTGCAAGTTGCAGTCGACAACATGGATTATTCGATCGGCGAATCATTCTCAGAAAACAGAATAGAGTGAAAGTTTCTTATACTGCGCTAAGAGGTGGCCGCCTCAGCAGTATCCACGTCCATGGGATCTACTTCATCCCTCAGAGGCGACGTCACTGAAGTAGCGGCTCTGACAGACAAATTCCACTCGGCCAGCGAAGATGCAAAGTTCCACAACAACAAAGGGAAAATAAAGTGAACACTCACGTTGAGATAACAGGTACAACAATCTTCATACGGGGCAAAGCCTTCCGATGCTTCGGCGCGTCAGACTTGGGCTACTTCTCGGCCCGTTCACTCGACTCAACCGTCAAGGTTTGATCCCGCTTTGGGTTCCTGCTACTCGACGCCAAGGCCTTGCTTGGGGCAGCCATGGACTCCTAGTGCTGCTTGCAGCGATGCTCAGTGCGCGGAGGAGACTCAACTTCTTCTTCGTCCTCGCCCGAGTCCTCGTATTCGTCCTTGTTATCGTCGGCATAATCAAAATCCACTCTACCGCCCTTGCTCTCCCCTCTGTCTCCGGGCTGATTTCCATTCGGCACACGCGACTGCATGTTCGTCAGCTCCTGCAAGATTCAAATAGTAAAATCAGTCGACCCACACAACCAATCACTCGACAAAATGTCAGAGCATTCGACAAAGGTGTAACTTACTAGATTTTGTGGTGGGTTCTCAGCAGAGAAAGGCTTGATCTACTTGGCTCCTAGAGGATTGTCGCAAGCTCTGGTGATGCTCCGAAGCCACTGTGCAATAGTTTCCTCTAAGACTTCTTCTGGGTGCGTCCGAGTGGTGTCCTTGGGGCCTGAGTAGTGCCACATGGCATGGTCCCTCGCTTGGAGGGGTTGGATCCGTCGACTAAGAAATGTCTCTAGCAGATCCATGCCAGTCACCCCTCCACGAACAAGGGTCACTACGGCATCCACTAAGATTCCCACTTGGACTTTCTCTCCCTCTAGCATTGACAAGGATTTGGGGGTAGTGGGTCGTTTTGGAGTGAAAGGGGAAAGACCAGTTGACATGTTGGGAGATGCAACATCCTTGCAGTAAAACCAAGTCGACTGCCAACCCCGAACAGATTCAGGAAAGGTCATAGATGTAAAGGAACTCCAAGCCCTCTTTTGGATTCCCAAGCCACCACATAAATGGATGACATGGGTCTTATCATCCTCAGGGTTGGCCTTTTTGACCGACTGGGATCCGACAGTAAAGATATGCTTAAACAAACCCCAATGGGGATGGCACCCCAAGAAGCACTCGCATAAAGTAATGAAAGCAGCAAGATAAGAGATGGCATTCGGAGGAAAATGGTGGAGTTGTGCCCCGAAGAAATTCAGAAACCCTCGGAAGAAAGGATGAGGAGGAATAGAAAAACCTCGCTCGACGTGGGTGAGGAGAAGGACGGGCTCCCCCTCGCGTGGCTCCGGCTGTGCCATCGACTACGAGCCCATCGATGACGAGGTTCTCAACATCCCTCACTCTGACCGTCGACGGGAGGAAATCTCCCTGGATCCACCCCGGCGGCGCCGTGAACCGAGCACTGGATGGCTTCTTGGCCTTGCCCTTGACGGCTCCCTTCTTGGCATGCACGAGCTTTTAGGTCTTGCTCTTTGTCATCACGGTGACAGTCGTCGGGGCGGAGCTGAGCGGTGCGCTTGGAGCAGAGGAGACGAAGGAAAAGAGAGGATTTGGGGGAAGGGTACTCTTGTTGTCGGCAGCACGGTGAGACCTTACATCAGCCGAGTGAGTCACTGACCTGTGGGCCCTCTAGATCTCCGGGTATCTCAACCGCAAATGGCGTGCGGTACGTGGCGAAATGGGCGGCGCAGAAATCGAGGTGTCATGCTCCCACTTGCCCCAGTTGTGGCGTCATCTTTGCGAGGCGCACGCTTCCCAAATTTTCGAATCCCATGAAATTCGGGTCTGACAAAGCGACCCGTCGCATCATAAGATCCTCTTGAGTCACTCGGAACATATTTTGTGCTCAAATTCACTCGGACGTTTATCAAGGCAGAATCGATCATGGCGAACAACAAAGATTTTGGTTGACGCAGATTCCCTTGAAGCCCCGAGGTACATTCGGAATTTCGGTGCCTAATCAGAACTGGCACTGACTCCCCTTTTTCACTCGAACCCGGACCCATTCGGAGGCTAATGACGAGGATACGTACCTAGGGTAGGGTCCTAGGCCTGACCTACATACCCTACCTAAGGACATTATATTGGAGGACTTGAAGATTACAAGAGAGGTTCTGACTGGATTCACCATGGCGCTCAAGTCATTCGACAGTTAATCCACTCGGAGGCTTCACCCTCCACTCTACAGTAACCGTTCACTAAGAAGGACCCAAAGCCTAGTCGACGGCAGAAGACCACAAGGCACCCCATGGAGGCCAACCGGCAGGCGTTTGACCAGTCGTCATTAGTAGCATTTATTGTGTACATTATCAGTAATGTATGCCTTTATTCCCATGATCGAACCCTTGGTTCCATGACATTCATGAGGGACTTCACACTCTATATAAGCCACCCCTCCCCTCTGGCACAAGGGTTCGCACCTCCTGTAACACATACTTTCCACATGACAAGAACTCCCGAGCACTGAGACGTAGGGTTGTTACCTCCACGAGAGGGGCATGAACTCATACATCTGTGTGTACACCCTCGCCGTAGCTAGGACTCTGCCCTCTCCTTTCGTACCCCTATCTTCTACTACTCGTTCCCACGACACTTGGCTTGTATATTTCGTTGATGGGCTTCCTCAAATGCCTGAGGTCTTCATGAGAAAGCAAGTTGGATGCACACCCACTTAGTTTCATTTGAACTTACATGCACTTATAGCTATAGTGCATTTGTTGCATGGCAATCCCTACTCCTCGCATCGATATCGATTGATGGGCATATCCATAGCGTGTTGATCTGCCTAGTTGATGTGAGACTTTCCCACCTTTTGACTCCTCTTATATCTACCACCATATCTATTCCAGCCATATGCTATATCCATGGCTCACGCTCATGTATTGCGTGATGTTAAAAATGCTGAAGCGCATTAGAAGTACGATCCAATTTCCTGGTTTGACACCGGGATGCTCGTGATTTACACTTATGCAGTGAAGGAGTCGTGTCATGCTTGATATGATAAAATGAGTAGGGGATACCATTCTTTAATGATCATATATTTTGAAACAGTAATGATTATGTTTCTTATGTTCATGGTTATTATTATGTTAATGTCAATTGATTCATCATTTCTCAATATCTATACCTAAAAGAGATTACATGTTGGGTAGTATACCACATCAAAAAATCTGTTTTTATCATTTACCCACTTGAGGACAAGTAAGAATTAAGCTTGGATATGTTGATACGTCTCTGATGTATCTATAAGGGAAAATTGAATTTATACCCTTAGTTATGCCACACTCGACAGGTTTGCCCCTAGTTTTGGAAAACCCCTCGTTATTGCCGAGACCACCTTGCTCATCTTATGTTTTTGCCCTTCAGTGTAAATTTTGTCCACCTAGTCCCGTTTGACCATGTGTTGACCATTTGTGGAATTTTCTTTGAACCATTTTACCCCTTCTTCTTCACTCTCTAGCGAGACACTGCCAAGTGGGGCCCATCGATGAGAAAACTATGTCTCTCTCATCTCACTACCATGTGGGACCCATGACAAACCAAACCAAATATCTAATGGGCATTGACATTTTGTAAACAACACATCAATTTCCCATCACATTTTGGTACAATAATTAACACAACATTAATCAATTAAAACAACAAAAATAACACAAAATATATCAGTCCCACATATAACTAATCAAACATTTGTCCACGACCACTAGTTAAATCCTAGCTAATTACATTGGGTCAATGATTAGAGGCCGCGCTCCGTAGGAGGAGGATGAGCTCGCCGGAGCAAATAGAAACGAAGTTGTCAAAAAAAGAAGGAGGATGAGCTCGTCTGTGGCATTGGAGTTGGATCCAGCAGACCTCGGTGCGATCGCGACCACAACGACCTTGTCCACATGATGGACACCAAGGTTGGGAACCGGCCACCGTCGTTGCAACCCCCGCCAGCCTCCTCCCACTGGCCATCGATGGGATCCATGGCACAATGGCCGCCTAGGTTGGCCAACGACGGGATCCATGGCGCCGCCGCCACCTATGTTGGGCCCCGACGGGATCCACGGTGCCGCTGTCGCCTAGGTTGGCCACCAACGGGATCCATGGCATCGCAACTACCTAGGTTGCCCACCGACAGGATCCATGGCACCGCCGCCGCCTAGATTGGCCGCGGTCGGGATCCATGGTGCCGCCTCCTAGGTTTCCCACCGACGGGATCCATGGCGTCCCCGCCAAGGTTGGACACCGACGAGATTTGTGTCACCCCCGTCTAGGTTGGACACCGACGGGATCTATTGAGTCGCCACCATTGGGAACCCCGTTGGCCATCAACGTGATCTGTCTCTCCACCAGCTACACAACCCATCAGCAGACTGCACGCGCGAGTCGACATGCCTGGTTGCACCATGGGCCTACTCGAACCTTGGCAGCAGAGCAAAGAGCATGGGGAAGAGGATGAGAGAGAGAGAAACCGGGGTGGGGTCTGGGACTAGGATTTGACTGATGGGAGGGAACTAAAAGGGAATGTGAGAGAGTGATGGGTCTCGCTTGGCAGTGTCTCGCCACGGAGTGAAGAAGCAGGGGGGAAATGGTCCAACAAAAATTCCACACATGGTCAAAAGACACTAACTGGACGGAACCGTGATGGAAGGGCAAAACGATAAGAAGAGCAACATGACTTGGGTAGGACCGAGTTTTTTGGAAATTAGGGGCAACCCTGCATAGTGGGACACAACCAAGGGCACATAATTAATTATCCCCATTTATATTTTTCAATTGTTGCATGCTATTATATTACCAAACTTGGATACTTTATATGCAATTATATGATACTTTATATCATTTTTGGGACTAACATATTAACTAAGTGCCCAGTGCCGGTTTATGTTTTTTGCCAGTTTTGGATTTTTCAGAAAATCAATATCAAACAAAGTCCAAATTGGATAAAAATTTACGAGAGTTACTTTTGGACCATAAGAGACCCAGGAAAATTCAAGAGGAGTCCAGAAAACCCACGAAGTGGCCACAAGCCACTTGGGCGCGCCCCAATGTGTGTATATTTGGCGGATGTTTTAGTTGCTAGTATATATTCTCAAGTGATAATCATCATATTTTGTCATATCTCTATGTTATGAGAGGAATAAAAATATAATTTGATAGTATGCAACCTTGACCAATATACCACATCTTGTGAATGTTTCTCTTTCTCAAAAAAGCATTGTATCTGGTATCAAGCTGTCAATGGTTAACTGTTACCCGCGTCCCCATGGGTAATTACTCTATCAGGGGACGAGGATATGACAGCTTTAATGCCCATGTGGAAGTTGGTGGGTCAAATCCCTTACGCAACATGCAATACGGGAATGGGAATGGGATAGGATTACCCATGCCCATTACCCGCCTTACCCGTGAAACCCTTACATATGTCATCTAAAATTACTAGACACCATGTAATTCATGTCCTTACCCACCCAAATTTATATTCATCTCATCAACTTGGACATAAAGTCCTAAACAAATCTAACATAGCCATGATATATTATTTATTGTATTGAAATGCTAATCTTTTCTATTGAAATTCGATCGAACGTTGTTGTTGATTACGTGCATGGGTTTGCCCATGGGGATACAAAACCCAACGGGGATGGGGATGGAAATATTTTTATCTCCACGGACGGGTATGGAGATGGGGACGTGCATGGAAAAGCTCTCATGGGGATGGGGATGGGAGTCCAATACCCGCATGGATAATCCCCATTGCCAGCGTGAATCTGGTATCTCTGGCTGCGAAGGCTATGATAAGCACAGGCTACACCTTGGAGCTCCAAATTTGGTGTCTCCGCATTGAACAATTCAACCCGGCTACTTTGGTGTTTGAACATGTCACTTGCTATGGGGAGAGGAAGAGACGACTTCCATACATTGGATAATGAGTGTGTTAGTAGCGTGGTGGCTCAAGATTGTACAAGTTATAGTAGCCCCTTCCCTTATAAATATTTTGTTTTGATCAGAAACACCTTATAATTTAGCTAATATATAGATTTTATTTATTTCTCCCGTCCAAGTGTGTGTCCATGAGACGGGCATTAATCACTACTCTTTTAATTATCTTGACAGGGGACCTATGTATATGGAAGGAGTGAGTATCATGTAAATCTCATCGCCGAAATAAGGATTCACATGTTTTCTTATCTTTTCAACGGTATTTGTGAATTTTTTTCATAAGAATTCAATTTTTATTTTGTAGAATGAAGATAATATTTTTGTTGTATTTTTTGTCCATGTAGAGCATACAAGATATCATATTAATTAATTAATTACCTTATGTATGTGTATGTTTACACTTCACTTTACTCACACCATCTACTAGTTTCCTTTAATTATATTATCACATAAATTATTTTACATTATGAGCTCCCGTCCTTTTAGTGGTGAGTTGCATAAGTGTAGCGTTGTCGGCGTCTTCCATCATTGTGTTTCTCTAGAAAAAGGCAGGGAAATTCTATATGAAATACATGCTAGTGATTGCGGATATCACGCCGGTTCAAAGTCCTTGGTGGCTAAGGCTTTCCGGCATAGCTTCTTCTAGCTGACGGCTCATAAAGACGCGGAGGATCTGGTCGCCAAGTGCGACGGGTGTCAGAAGTTCGGAAGATGTGCTCATGTACCGGCTCAGGAATTGCGGATGATTCCGGTCACTTGACCGTTTGCAGTCTAGGGGCTTGATATGGTCGGACCTTTCAAAAGGTCTAAGGATAAAAAGACCCACCTTTTGGTGGTGGTGGACAAGTTACCAAGTGGGTGGAGGCTGAGCCGGTCAGTAAATGTGATGCAGCCACGGCGGTTCGGTTTGTCAAAAAATTGATCTACCGATTTGGATACGCTCATAGCATCATCACAGGAAACAAAACAAATTTATCCAAGGGGGCTATGCAGGTGTTCTATGAAAGCGAGCACATCTGGCTTGATGTTTCTGCTATTGCTCATCCACAATCCAACGGTCAGACGGAGCGGGCTAATCAGGAAGTCTTGAGAGGTATCAAGCCCCAGCTTATGGTTCCTTTGCAGAGAACGCCGGGCTGTTGGGTTGAGGAGCTACCTTCAGTCCTCTGGAGCATCAATACTACGCCTAACAGGTCAATAGGTTGCAGGCCTTTTTTCATGGTTTACGGTGTGAAGGCCGTGTTACCAAGCGACATACGTCATGATTCACTGTGGGTGGCGGCTTACGTGGAAGCTGACAATGAGACGGCACGCCAGGATGTGTTGGATGCTCTGGATGAAGCGCGCGATCTTGCAGCGGCTCGGTCGGCGATTTATCAACAAGACCTGCGTCGCTACCATATCCACAGGGTCAAGAGCCGAACACTCCAAGAAGGCGACTTGTTGTTACGTTTGATTCAAGATCAGACGGACGCGCACAAGTTATCTCCCCCATGGGAAGGACCTTTCATGGTTAGCAGAAATCTGAACAATGGGTCATATTATCTCATTGACGTATGGGACGAGTCACGTACCTCTAGACGGGAGACTCATCGGCCGTGGAACATCGCTCATCTGCGGCCTTACTATACTTGAGTCATCGACTCTCATCTTTGTACATACATACTTCATTGTATCTATATTTCCCATATAATAAAGTTGGCATCCCTGCAAGCCGGGGCTTCTACCATTTTTCCTTTTTGCATTATAGATTTGTGCAAAAGATGAACACTTCTACATGGTCACTTGGGGGCTTCCAACCCACCGGGTTTAGCTCGCTCACCCTCTTGATCGGCTCTTCAGCGAAGACAGCAACATTGTACGACGGCTTGCAAGACAGTGACTTACAAGTTGGCGATCCACAAGATGGTGACTTACAAGTTGGTGATCTACAAGACGGCAACTTACAATTTGGCAGTTCATACGATGATGGCGTGCAAGATGGTGCAAAGGTTGGCCCTGTCAACAAGGTCATTTGGGGGCTTTCAACCTTCCGAGTTAAGCTTCAACCCTCTCGATCGGCTCTCCAGCCACCGTAAGGCGGGTCGTGGACCCAAAATGTTGATTCCATCAACAAGGTCAAAAGGGGGTGAAGGTCGCCCCCCCCTCTTGATCGGCTTTTCAGCCACCGTAAGGCGGGTGGGGACCCCAAACTTACTCCATCAAACAAGGTCAAAAGGGGTGCATCGAGTTGTGAACTTACCCCCTTTTGATCCGCAAGACCATGTTATACCTGCCTGTAAGCAGCTGCCGCTCTGCCAGGGGTGCAGCGAGTTGTCAACTTACCCCCTGTGAGGGCCTCTTACAGTGGCGAGGCAGACTCTCTCATCTGTTGCGTACTCTCCACTGAGTGGCGTCAACTCTTAAGCAAGTGACGCTGTTTAAGGTTCCAAACGACGGATTTATGTCACGTCAGAAGTAGCTTATGAGTCAGGGGTACTCACCCCGCTGCAAATTCTAGTCTGTTGCGCCTTTAACAGTTAATCTCGCCTAGAGACCCTGAGCCGCTCAAGGTTGATGGTCACTCTCGTTAGAGAACCTGCACTGTTAGGCAGTTCAAAGCAACAGGTCCCCCCAGAAGGGCCAACAATGAGTTTTCGAAAAACAAAAAATGAAGAAAAAGCAAGAACATCATACATTGCATCATACATTGCATCATATATTGCATCATACGTTACATCATGCATTGCATACATATCATGTCGGTCTCCAAAGTCGGGCCAGAGCAAGATTATGTAAGAAGAAGCCAGGTTATACAGATACGAACATCTCCGGGTCATGCTTTTTTAAGCCGCCCTTACAAACGCTACAGAGTATTCTATCTTATTTTTGCTGGTTTTTCTCTCATAAGATGACTTGTTGTTAAGTATGTTGAAAGACATTATGAGAAGAATGCAAAATAGATAGAAAGTGTATAAGATGATTCTAACATCCTGAGTGCACGATGGCGGAGATAATCAAGTTTCTGCTAGGACTATTACATGGCTCTCCAGGATCTCAAAAGACGAAGGATTCAAAGTTTTTTCACACTTCCACATCTCGGCGGCTCAGCTGGTCGGGTTACATTCAGTCAAGGACAACAAAGTTTTAATTCGACGACGAGTCATCTTGCGCCGGGTCTTCGTGCTCTTCTATCTGAAGATCATCCACAACCCAGTTGCAGTTTAATAAGGCTTCGAACTGAGCATCTTCGAAAAGAGGAGACGGATCAACTTTAGGGGCGAAGAGCATCTTACGGCATGTAGGGATTAAATCCCTGGCTTCAAAAGTTGGGCAGCGCAGCCGTTGGTTGTTCTCATCGTAAGACGCCTGATAGGGAGTTAGATCCGTGTCATCAACCAGTATGGAGGCAAGTCTCCTATTGGCCTTGATGCATTTGGCGTAATCCGCTTCAGTAAAATCTCAGCCATCATCCTTCTTGGAGGGGAAGCCGTTCATCATTTCTTCGGCGGTTAACTCAGGAGCGAAGGCTAGGGACTGGCTTAGCGCAACTATGGCCCCTCTCCTGGCGGTTGATCGCCTCATCTCGTCCACCTGTTTGGGCAAAGTTGACAAGACTTCTATAACACCCTTCATAAATTTGGGGACGTACTTGGCCGTCATCATGGCCTTGATGGTACAGAGGGCTCCACTGTAGAGTTGCTCAGTCAAGGTATATATTGCATTCAATTTCATCAGACTATCAGAGGATAGCTGGCGGATCCTCTCACCTGGAAGAAAAATGTTCAAAGTGATAAGCCGCCTGGCAGGTATTTCTTCCACAAGGAAAAAAATTAAGCCATACATGCTTACCAAAGATAGCGGCAGTCATCTTGGATATGTGGTATTTGGGAGTCTTCAGCTCTGCAGATGCAAGTTTGAGTTGTTCCTCAGTATCGCTTGCACGTTTGGACAACGCAACTTGCTCAGATTTGGCGGTCTTTTTATACGCGATAAAGTCGACCTGGAGTTTCTCAAGTTGTTCGACATCCACCCGTAGTTTCTCTTCTGCTACAGCTCGGGCAGTCTGTTGAGTGGTCAGGTTTTCCCTTAAGACAGCACGTTCAGACTCGGCTGTGTCTAACGCCTCCTGCATTATACAAGTAGAAGATTATAAAGATTAAGTCGCCAGGATGGAATTTTTTTTGATGCAAGTCCCAAGCAGATTGCAAGCAATATACTTGACACTTGGGGGCTAATGTATGTGTTTTCTTTCCAAGTCTACAATGTAGTTACGGCTCATCATTATTATAATAACCCAGACTTGGGGGCTACACCTGACAAACTTCTCAAACACGAAAGCTCCGGCTAATCATTGCTATAATGATCCGGACTTGGGGGCTACACTTGGAACTAAGATTTAATATAAGTACCGGCTTATATGCGATTTAACCTAGTACTTGGGGGCTACAGGTCAAAGTTCTCTACAACATGTCAAAGGTTTGGAAGACCCGGTCTATTATTTGCAATATTACACCGTTTCTTGGGGGCTACATAAAGGTATAAGAGAAATGCAGAAGATGAAAGATACATCATATTTTTTCTTCATCAAACCAAGAAGTTTGGTCTCCATGTTGCAGCTGGCAGAAAGACGGTTCAAATAGCCGACGTGCAGGTCATCTGCAGTCATCTTCTCCAAGACGGGGAATTCGAAGCTAAGCTTCTCTAGAGAGAAAGTATCAGTCTTGATGGAGTGTATTGCCAATACATGATGAGTTGGGGATTGATAACCCGTCCCGGTGATGGTAACATTAGGAAGAGATGAGTCTTTGGCGGCATGACTGGGCGGCTTAGGGTCAGCCGCTGGACTATCAGAAGTCATCATACGATGATCATCCGGTTCCGAGGGTGGAGGAGAGCGCTCAGGTGTTTCCTTGTTAATGTCAGAAGGTTCAACATGAGTAGAGGGAGATGGCTCAGCAGTCTCCAGCTATTGAGCGGCAGGAGGAACGGTGGACCCGCATGTCTTCCTACGTTTGGCTTGAGCCCTGAAGGTGCAAAGAGTCATTACACAATACAAAGACAATACAGATAATGTACACATGGCAGGGTGAAATCATACTCTGGGTTGATCTTCATAGGAGGAAGTTTGGAGGCAGTCGAGTCACCAGACGAAGGAGGTGACTCCTATAAATTAAGACAATAAAGCACAAGAGTAAGACAACAGTACAGAGGTATAAGACAGATATCGGATTTTTAGTAAGAAAGTACCTCAACGGGACGTTTCCGCGGCACCGGGGAGTTGGGTAAGCCGGGCATAAGTTCCTCATAGTTGGTGCTCCGGGTCTGACATCGAGAGTCGTGATGTTTCTTTTTCAAGGAAAATTCGGGGTCTAAGTAAGCAAGAGGATGCGAAAAAGGAACTTTTTGGACGATCCGCCGTATCTTCTCTTGTGAGTTACCTCAGGGGCGTTGGCGTGGCTCGTTTCCGTCTCCTCCTGTGTACAGGCATTATCAGTAATATTGCATAAAAAGACGGCTAAGGGAGTCAAGTTTTACCTCTGAATCGTCAAGCTCGAGCAGGTTCTGAGCTGAAGTCTTCTTCTTACGGTTACAGATGTTACCCGCCTGAGACTTCTTCTTCACGTGGGGAGTATTTTTTATTCCAAAAGCTGGAGTTTGCTTGTAGGCAAAGCCGCCAAAAATTTAAAAATTGCCACATACAAAGTCAAAGACAAAGAGCAAGCAAATTTGAGAGTCGTCCTTACATCTGGAGCTGGATTTGCGATGCATAAGGGTTTTAACCCGATTGTACGGCAAGCCTCGTGGGATTCACGAGTAAGTCCTTTGACAACAGAGTTAATGTTTTCTTCTGTCAGAAGTGTGTGGTTGAAGCAGAGAGGGTCATTCTCATCGCATGTGTATTCACACATAAGCCGGTCACGCCGGCTTAGTGGTAAGACTTTCCATGAGATCCAACAACGGGTTAAGTCAACTCCCGTCAATCCGTCCGCCAAAAGGGCCTTGATTTTGGCGAAAGCCAGAGCATACTTCGCTCGTGTTGTAGCAGACATCCGGTCCGGAAGCTCAGTGGAAGTGCAGAGCCAGGTAGGACGGTAACCCGACAATGGATTTTCTCCTTCTAGAGAGGTGTCTCTGCAGTAAAACCAAGTTCTGTTCCAGTCTTTGGGGTGGCTTGGCATAAGGACGGCCAGGTAGGCCAGATCTCTTCGTCTTTGGATGGAGACTCTGCCGAGCTCAAAGCTTGGTCCAGCCGCCACTTAAGTTTGGCGGTTGACATAGAAGAGGTCGTGGAAGAGGTTGACGGATGGCTCTTCTTGCAAGTAAACCTCACACAAGACTTGAAAGTTGCACATGTTGGAGACCGAATTTGGGGTAATGTCTTGAGGATGCAGTTTAAAGAAATGGAGAACGTCTCGGGAGAATTTTGATGCAGGCAGGCTGAAACCACGGAGAAGGTGATCGGCAAAGATAACAATTTTCCCTTCTTTAGGGGTAGGTTTCTTCTCTGACCCCGGAACCCGCCAATGAATAACATTCTGAGCCGGCAATGTGTGTGCCTCTATGAAATCCAGTAAGAATTGCTCTGTTACTCCAGAGCCAACCCAGTCACAGGATGCAGGTGCTTGAGACATGATGGCGGGTCAAACTGTGAAAGGGGCGGGATGTGGCGGGTCAGAAAGCGGCCAGACAATCAAGACTGCTGATTAAACTAAATAATGTGATGTTAAGCCGCCAGTATAGTTTATTTGAAGAGCCGGTGATTCGATGGCGGATTAAGTGGGCAATACCATGTTGCAAATATTACTAAGGGCAGACAAACAGGTTTCACACATTATACCGTGACTGCAAGATCTACAGGCCAAGAAAAATTAAACTTAATTCAACCATAAAAGAGGAGCCGACGAAGAACAAGAAGTTGTCGCAAGGAAAGGAGCAGAGTGTGGATCTAAGATGAGCTATTGTTGGCTCTACATGGGTAGCCATGGTGGATTAACAATATCGCAAGATCCGAAAGACTACTTATCAGTTGGCATTACAAGGATGATTGGATGAACAAGCATGTTAATGGAGGTTCGACGAACTCGAAAGGATTCAAGTGAGGAACTATAGATCTAATAGAGGTTGAAAAGGGTACCTCAAGGATGCGGCCGATGCAGGCGAAAATCTGGAGCGTTCAGGTTGATGCAGCGGCCAAGGTCAATGACGACGACGAGATCCCACCGGCGCGGCGGAGCTCGGGAAGCGCAGGCGTCGGGAGGAAGAAGAAAGATGGTGGCGGCGGAGGAAAAGAGAAAAACCCCTCGTGGCCCTATTTGAGAGATGGGATGCCAAACAGTGCATGCGGGAGTCAAGGGGTCAAAATGATGATTGACCGAGACGGATGCCTCGATTTTTGGGCCGACCATTTAATGACAAGATTCGTTGCAAAACGTCACAGGATTTTTTTCGGCATATCCGAAGGTGATGTCACGGCGGGTTATGAATTCTTTTTGTTTTCAGGTGACAAGGACGTGAGACTCGCCGCTGAATAAAATGGAGATTGACATGGGCAAGCTCAAATCAATCTGGGGCCTAATGTTGGGGATATAACCCCGTGGTAAGACCCGCCCAGGAGGGGCCAGGTCATACCTGGTGGCTCGTTATCATATGGGCTGGAAGAGAAAGGCTGGGCCGCGTGGCGGCTTACCAGATGGGCTGAGACGGAGGCCCAGAGACAGGAAGAAGGCACAAGACCCGGGCGGGTGAGCCGCCCGGAGACAGGTTGCCAGGATAGGCAAGACGGTTTAGAGACGGAGCCAGACACGTTGTAAGAGTCGGTTTGGAACTTGTGTAACCCAGGGTCTTGACCTCCTATATAAAGGCAAGCCCCGGGACGGCTTAGACAGAAAACCAATCAATCAAGAGCTAGGTCAAGCGAATACGCTCCCTTGTAATCGATACTCCAATCAATATATACAAAGCAAGACGTAGGCTCTTACCTCTTCTCGAGGGGTCGAACCTGGGTAAACCCGTGTCTTTTGTTCCGAACAATCCCTTTGAGTCCACCGCCTTAGCGATGGCCTCGAATCTAAGTCTTCGGACATCTGTCGTGACAAAGCCACGACAGACAGCGATAAGGTTGTGTGTCTTTGGGTGCCCTCCTTTGCAACGTGGTTGACATATTGGTGTTGTGAGGGGATGTGTGACTTGGAAGGGAGCTAAACCATTGGGCTACATTGACATGAATATATGATGCTATGAGAGGAGAGTTGTGAGCTCTTTGCCCCTCCTACCGAAAGGACGACGATAAGGTCCTGTGTCTTCGGGTACCCCCCCCCCCTTCCCAACGTGGTTGACGGATAGGCGGTGTGGTGACTATGGAGGGAGCTCAATAATTGAGCTAGAATGGCATGAAGAAAGGGTGCTATGGAAAGAGAGTGATTAATTTTAAATAAAGTGTTAGCTATGTTGCATCGATTATCCACAACGTCCGTTTGATGTCCGAACATGCCCAAATGTACGAGGGAGAAATGAGCTTCGACCTTGAAAACAACTTTAACCATTTTTTAATTTATTTATATGCATTGTATTGTAGCCCATAGCAACACACAGACGTTCTACTAGTAGGTATAAGGTGTGTGCGCGTTTGTAAGGATGAGTGTATTCGCATATACATGAGTGTCTCCATCTGTTAAAAATAGATGTAAATTTGGATTACATGTTATATGAAGACACATACGTGGGCATGTATGTAATACTAGCAAAACGATCCGTGCGTTGCAACGAAAGAAATCAAATATAATTTCGAATAACAATGACCACATTTTAATACATCATCGAGATACATTATCACTCTTATTTCATGAAATCGTGAACAATTTTAAAATCATGAACGTTTTTTACGCTCATGAACATATTTGAAATTGTGGAAAAACAAATTCATGGACATTTTCTAAAATCAATGACATTTTTAAATTCATGAACATTCTATACTATTTGCAAACATTTTTTAAAATATTTTTCTTTAATCGGCGAACATTTCTAGAATCGACCAACATTTTTTTGTGATTTAATGGAACAATTTTCGAAGTTAATGAACATTTTTTGAACTACATGATCTTTTTTGAATCAGCGAATGTTTTATGAATCAATAAAGTATATATTTTAATTTATGAACAGTTTATGAATTTTTAGGATATTTTTCAACACATGAATATTTTTTGAATTGGCCGAAATTTTGTGCAATTTCATATAAAAAATTAATACACGAACTTTTTCTAAAAAACTCATGAACATATTTTATTTCCTGAACATTTGTTTAGAAAATTGCGAATATTTTTTAAAAATCGCAAACGTTTTTGAAAGCAAGAAAAATTTATGAATTACTAAATATTATTTTAACATACTCTTTTTTAATTTCTAATCTTTTTTAAATTCTCAAATTATTTAAAGTAGAAAAAAACAATGGTGTAAAAGAAAAATAAAAAACAAGAAACTCGTCGCCAATAGATGGGCCGGACCAAACTGGGAAGGTGTGTCTTTTTTTAGCGCGCAGAGCGCAATATAGGGGGATCCTCCATGGTCCAGCCCAGTTCGAGATTTTTCTGTTTGAAATGTTTTTTATTACTTATAAGTGGCATTGGTGGATAATATTTTACAATTTTAGGGGCAATTTCAACTAGGAAAATTGCCTGCGCATTGCAACGGGGAATACATTATTAAAACATTGTCATGAGCATGAAAACATGCATGATTTTTTTTTGAAATGATTATATGTGTTTTTACCTCCTCATCACATCCTTATTGATGCTTGTTTTCACCGTTGTGTACACTGACGTGACAACGTACACACCGTTGCCTAATATCATATCCACCCTCACGAGTATTGCACATTGTATTTTTCATCTATCTATATATTTTCTGTAAGAAGGAAGATGATGGTTCAAATAAAACCGTTCAGGCTGACCATTGCTCTCCATATAATATCAAAATAATCGATTCACAATCGGTCTCGCGAAAATAAAGATGAGGTTTTGTGTTTCTAACTTTCTATGGTGTTATGTTTTCTACACATGCAATGGTGTTGAAATGAGATTGCTATATGAGCTTAGTATTTCCTCCTAATTTTACTTTTCTATAAATCATAGAAAGACTGCTATTTGTTTCTAGTGATTTGGTCAGAACTTGAATTCCATATTATATACAGCACTACACGACTGCCTTAACACCCTTTTTAAGAGTCCATGTGCTAATCTGATAATCCATATCAGAAATATGCTAATGTTGGAACCAAAATATGCAAAAGGAAGTAAATTACATTATATAGATTGAAGATAACTACTAAAAACATAATTCCATAATGGTGCTAGCATACTTGTATTATTCTTGTAGTATGATACTACTACTGATTGCTCGTTTGATTAACTACAGGGTTAGTATTCCTATTTCACTTGAGAAAGTAGGTTATCTTCTTCTGGTGCATGATACCACGTTTTGTGCATCATTTTTTTGTTGTTGAAAAGGACGTTTTGTGCATCATGCATTGTGATTTTTACCAGTTATGTATAAAGTAAACTGAAGCTATCAGTTCGATGTGAGATAGATCAAAATGAGTTCCACCAATACATTACTGAACACAGATGTTCGTGCATATATGGCTAACAAAATGATGCCAATTTATGCATTTGCAAACATCTAATATGTTGCTTCTTACACAAGTATCTTCACAGGTTTAAAGGCACATGGACAGCCGTCACTATGAAGTTAATATTCAGTAAATATGCACGTGCTTCGGTGCTTTGGTCTCCTGAGTGAAGTCATCCAAGGCTAGTGCAAGCCTTTGGATTGACATGAGAAAAGGGGCTCTGTTTCATTTTGTTCTGTAACCTTTGTTACAGAACATAAGTATGGATACACAATTTAGTATGCTTCTTGTAGTCTCAATTAGCTGAGCCCAAAATGTGAAGGAATGAATGAGAAACGCTCAGTTATTATCGTGATGTGGTAAAGGTAGCCATGCTAAAAAAACATCAAAAACTGAATTAGTATAAAGGGACAAAGCAGCATACAACTTCAGTCTCCATGAAAATTAGCAAACATTTACCGTGCAAGCAGCCACAAAGGACGGAGGAAGGACACATCATATTAGTTCCTCCTATTGTGGCAGTGCAGTGGCGGGAAGGCCAAGCATGGCATCATGTGAGCCCTCTGACTGTAGAGGGAAGACGTTTCTTGATGCACCAACCTTGGATACTCGGATTGCTGTGCTAAGAAGGAACATAAAATGGAAAAAAGAGGAAGTAATCTTCCTTCCTCCTACTCTCTCGCATAGCCCTCAAGGCACCTTCTCTCTGCGTTCGTGCGCTCGGCGGTCCGTCGACCGCCTCGTACTCATGCACTGTTCTTTCTGTTCCTTCATATTTGTGATTTAATTTTTCTTCTATGTTCATGCAAAACATGTTTGAATCTGTGGGATTCGGTATGAGGGACCGAGGTGGGAGTATTTAACTTTAAAATACAATGTATCCTTCGTATTTTCAAATACAATTGAATAAACATTTTTTGAATCATAAACTTAGGCAAGCTTAGTTTGTATGGGAGTTTTACCGTTGAATACTGCTTGTGTGTTTGATATCCAAAGCAGCAACTAATTTTTTTGCTCTCTTTTAGAGCCTGTTTGGGACTGCTCTGTTCCTTAAAATCTAGCTCCGCTTCAAAAAACACAAGCCAAACAGGGTAGCTCCACGATATGTCGCTCCACAAAAAAACTAGAATATGGAGTACAACTCCAAAGTTTTTATGAAGCTCTTTAAAGGATGCTCCAAAAAACTCTAAAAGCCGGAGTTGGGGGAAAATTATCCACCACTACCATCAGTAAGTGGATACCCCTTCATTTCTCCCCCCTCAACCAATCAAATAGATTCTTTTCACCAAATTTTCCATTCTTGAAGCTGGAGCTAGATGGAAGCCGAACATTCTCTTGGTAGTGCTATAGTTTCTATATGAAACTGTTCTAAAGTGAAGTTGATTTTGATGAAGTGGATTGGTTCCAAACAGGCCCTTAACTGCGGGTTGACTCCCAAGCAAGCGATGGAGTTTTCTGTTAAAAAAATAAAAAATTGTGGGAACGTAAGATTGAACCCAGGTCTGTTCCGTGTAGGGGTGAGACTCAAGCCACTATTCTACACATATGCTTTTGACACAATATGCACGTTTTCGCTAAATAAACTGAATCCATCGACGACTTGCGAAAAAGAAAAAAACGAATCGATTTTTTCCACTTATCGGTGGCATGGAGGGTTATTTCTGTCAACTCTGAGGGCAAACTCTATGACGGACGGGCAGAAGTAAGTTAGTAGGTATAGATATAGACTAGCAAACATGCCCGTGCGTTGCACCGGGAAAAAATATCTATCTAGTCGCCGCTACGTTTTTACGTCTTTTTGTTGTTCCTTCATAGTGATTCCCAATAAATATTGCATTAGGACGAAAATAGAGAAATACATTTTAGTATTCAAAACGATAACTTGTTGACACGAGCATTATTTTTCTTGCTGATATATGTGTTTGAAATTTTAATCTAAGTCAAGATATCATGTAGTTGCAAACATATATTAGTAGTTTAGTGTTGCAAACATATTAGTAGTTTAATGTACATCATCATATATAGATCGATTATTGTTCACTGTGCGAAATAGAGAGGATCATTAAATACTTGTTGTAACCTTTAGCATATGGTAGCTTATTGAAATCAACATCCCCTGTGATGCTAATAATAGTTTTTATGTCAATTTAAATGATATAGAAAGATATATAATAGTCATTTTCAAAATACCTCATATAAAGAAGGTATTAATTAAGATTGCATCTTAAATCAAAATTTAAAAATAATTAACATGCAAGAAGATAGCATATTTGAAATTTACACATTTTTTTGAGAAATTTTCATATACAATAAGTTAGATTTCAAGTTAGGATTAAAAAGATACGAATATCTTAGAAAATACTATTTGAATATGCTCGATTAAAAAAAGTAACACGAAGTTGTACTGACCTGGGATCGAACCATATTTGAAATTTACACATTTTCTTGAGAAATTTTCATATATAATATGTTAGATTTCAAGTTAGGATTAAAAAGATACAAATATCTTAGAAAATACTATTTGAATATGCTCGATTAAAAAAAATAACACGAAGTTGTACTGACCTGGGATCGAACCATATTTGAAATTTACACATTTTTTTGAGAAATTTTCATATATAATATGTTAGATTTCAAGTTAGGATTAAAAAGATACGAATATCTTAGAAAATACTATTTGAATATGCTCGATTAAAAAAAATAACACGAAGTTGTACTGACCTGGGTTCCCAGGTCTCCCGGGTGGAAGGGGCACGCCCAGCCATTAGGTTGCTTTCATGTCCATAGCAAATTCATGGGCCTCCAGCTGATAAACCGTATTCGGTGCAGTGACTTATAAAAAGAAAGCGAAATGTTTTTCCTAACTTACGAGTGACATGATGGGTAATTTCGATGAAGTGGTACGTTTTTTGTGACGTACGAGCAGAAGCAATAGCTATTTTATTATTAGAGAAAAATATATAAATATAGATATATAAAATAAAGATAAAGATAAAAATGAATTTGATTTAAACTGACGTCGTACGTCACCATTTCTTCGTGGAGTACACCCAAAACTTCATGGTCCACAACAATTTCCAAATTCCCAGCCCCACTCGCAGACACACAACACAACCTCCGACACCCTTTTTTCCAAAAGATTCCTCGCCGCGCCCAAAATTCTGGAATTGCCCGTGACCCAAATCCAAAAGCCCCAAAAATACAAAACAAAGCAGAGGGAGAGAGAGAGAAACCACCCACACCCACCCCGCAAAATTCCCAAACCTCCATCCATCCGACGCAGCCGCCCGCCCGGCTCCGCTCGAACCCCACCACCCCGATGGACGAGCACCAGACCCAGGATCTCGTCAAGGAGCTCGTCCTCCGCCTCGCCTCCGCCGAATCCGGCGGCGCGGGCGGCGCGCTGCGGTTCGCGCACCGGCTGCTCTCGAGCCGCCTCGCGCCCGCCGTCCTCCCCGACGAGCACGCGGTCGCGGAGGCCATCAAGCGCCGCCTCGCCGCCTCCGGCCGCCCCGACGACGCCCTCGCCTTCGCCGACCTCCACGCCAAGCTCTCCGCCCGCTCCCGCCCCGCCTCGCTTTGGCCCCTCCTCTACCTGCTCGACTCGCTCTCCTCCCACCGCCGCGGGGCCGCCGCTTCCTCCGCCTGCCTCCCCACCCTCCCCGCCGCCGCTCCCGGGGGCAAGCAGGCCTCGCGGGCGCCCGGCACGCCGGCCAGCGGCGTGCTGCTGGTCTCCAAGGATCCGGACAACATCCGCGAGATCGCGCTGCGGGAGTACACCGAGCTGGTGCTCGACGAGACGGAGGTGTCGGAGGCCGCGCTGGTGCGCGACGTGCTCTACGCCTGCCAGGGCATCGACGGCCGCTACGTCCGGTACGACAAGGGCGGCGACGCCTACGACCTACCGGACGGCGTCCGCGTGCCCCGCTCCACCCGCACCCTGGTGCGCAAGCTGTGTGAGCTCGGGTGGCTGTTCCGCAAGGTGCGGGCCTTCATCTCCGACAATGTAAGCTGCTTGCCCTCTCATGCCGCCACCGAGGTCGGCACTGTTGCCCAGGCCTTCTGCTCAGCTCTGCAGGAGGAACTATCTGATTACTACAAGCTTCTTGCCGTTCTGGAGTCATACTCGTTAAATCCGATCCCAACACCTGGATCTGATTCGGGCGTGTCAGGCAATTACCTCTCGCTGCGGCGTCTTGTTGTGTGGCTTGCTGAGCCTGCCGTGAGAATGCGCTTAATGGCTGTCTTGGTGGATGGATGCCGTGGTTTGAAAGGCGGTGGAATGGCTGGTGCGATCCATGGGCACGCACAGCATGGGGATCCCATGGTTCAAGATTTTATGGGCCGCTTGCTGCGGCGTGTGTGCTCGCCACTGTTTGAAATGGTCCGAAGCTGGGTGCTTGAGGGTGAATTGGAGGATGTATTTGGCGAGTTCTTCATCGTTGGGCAGCCAGTCAAGGCTGAATCTTTGTGGCGGGAGGGCTACCTTATTCAGTCTGATATGTTACCAAGTTTCATTTCTCCGGTGCTGGCACAAAGGATACTTAGAACAGGGAAGTCAATCAACTTTCTCAGAGTTTGCTGTGATGATAATGGTTGGGCTGAGGCTGCCACTGAGGCTGCAGCCTATGTTGGCACCACAACAAGTCGAGGTGGGCTTGGGTATGGGCAGATTGATGCTTTGGAGGCATTGGTGGTAGAAGCAGCCAAGAGGATTGATCAGCGTTTGATGGATGTGATCCACAAGCGATACCGATTTAAAGACCATTGTCTTGCTATCAAGAGGTATTTGCTTCTCGGGCAGGGTGATTTTGTTCAGTATCTCATGGATGTTGTTGGTCCTGAATTGTCAGAACCAGCCAATAGAATTAGCCCCTTCCACCTTGCTGGCTTGCTTGAGACTGCAATACGTGCATCTGATGCACAATATGATGACCGTGACATCTTGGACCGGATAAAAGTAAAGATGATGGATCACGGAGATGGTGATATTGGCTGGGACGTCTTCTCCTTGGAGTATGATGCTAGGGTCCCTCTGGACACGGTGTTCACAGCTTCAGTCATGAAGATGTACCTCAAGATATTCAACTTCCTATGGAAGCTTAAGCGTGTTGACCATTCCTTGACAGGGGTCTGGAAGACAATGAAGCCTAATTGCATTGTTTCTTCTCCATTTTACAAGGAAGGGACAAGCATCAGGCTTCAGTTTGTTTCAGTTCTTCGTAAATGCCAAGTTCTGTTTAATGAAATGAACCATTTTGTGACTAACTTCCAGTACTACATTATGTTTGAGGTCCTGGAGATTTCCTGGGCTCGTTTTTCGGAAGAAATGGATGCAGCAAAAGATTTAGATGATCTTCTTATGGGGCATGATAAGTATCTCACTTCAATTGTGGAGAAGTCTCTCCTCGGTGAGCGGTCCCTGGGAATTTTGAGAAATCTTTTTGCCTTGTTTGACATCATATTACAGTTCCGCACCCATGCTGATAGGTGGTTTGAACGGATATATGAGTTGCAACTAAGGTTAGATTGCTTCAGAAATAGCTAATACCATCTTTCCCTCAAAATCTTTATCTTGTTTACTGTTTGATTTACTTTTAGGTTTTCCTTCTTACTGCAGGGGAAAGGGTAAACCGAAAACAAAATCCAAGGAAACAGGTTCATGGCTGGAGGGGGGCAGAAAAGCCATGATTCAACTCGCTGGGGAACTTTTTCAGAAAATGGGTGAAGATTTGGACAGCATTGCAAAAGATTATACAGCTTCTCTTGATTCATTTATTTCCCAGTTGCCCCTGCAGCAACATGTTGATTTAAAGTTCCTTCTCTTCCGTTTAGACTTCACTGAATACTACAGCCGTGTTTTGTCCAACAAATGAGTGTGTGCTTGTAATGTGGAAGAAATAGGTGTCAGATTTACCTTTTGGTTTGGATTTGCGAGGCATTCTTGTGTATACGGTAGCCCCACTGGTTGATATATTGTCAGTTCAACGGCATGAGCACATTCAGCTGTCCTGTGCTGTTGAAGGTAATTTCTAGCTGGGGTTAGTATAAATGTTCTCAAGGTATTAATCATTGCAAGTATGTGAAATGTCAATTTTGACCTTGTTGCTATTCTGGTGCAGATGTTTATCCACTGATGCCATGAAGTTGGAACCTGCATTTTAAGCATGCTAGTGTACAGAGTTTATGTAAGTTTACCTTGATTTGACATTTGTTTTGGGTGTATTAGTACACATTTCATGTATCTGCTTTCCTTTTTTTATTTATTCAGTTTGCATGGAGATTTATCCTTACCAGCTTGTATTTTGTAGTTACAAGAGAATGAGAATCTGATTTCGCCAGTTGCTGTTTTTTGCTGGCTACCAAAATTGTTACCAAACTATCATAGGATTCCATCGCTGCCTATAGCTTACAAAGAGAGTACTCCCTCTGAAAGAAATGTAAGAGCGTTTAGATCACTAAAGTAGTAATCTAAATGGTCTTATATTTCTGTACAGAGGGAGTAATTTATTTGTTACCGTTATGCTTTATGTGAAGGCATCCTATTTTCTTTCAAAGATAAAAGTTTGGAGCAATGTTTGGCCCTTGGTTACCAACTTATCATTCTAGTGATTTTATAACTGATATATCTTGGAAAGATCATATCCGTTACTGATTTGTTTATGATAACTTGGACAGTTGTTTCCATGCTCAAAACAACTGAAAAAATCTGCACAGCATGTGCGCAAGTTTAATCTGGGATGCATGGTGTGGGGACTGCATGTCCAATAGTATCTTCTGTTAACAGGGCAGATCTAAATCGCTATGCAGATGTTAGTTAATCTGCTCTCGTCGTTTTTCTAGATTTGGAGTGCAGTTACACAAGTATGTATATAATACAATAAAGGAAATCCAACCATTCCTGTAATAGATTCAAACTGCTTATTTTGGATGTTGCTTCTGACAATGGGCTTGGTTTGCGTAACTTCTTGAAACTGGCATGCCACTTGGAACTGCTACCCTCTTTCAGAAAGCAGGCTACTTGGGCTTCTACTGCAGTTGTGCGTCTATTTGATTTTCTTGTTCATATCACACCATCTACGTATTCATGTGCGATTTCCCGCAATTGCTGTTTTAGCACCATATCTTTCTCTGATGTTTGCACGGTTTGTAGCGTTAAATTTACATGTACCTGTGTTCTCTTGGCTCGTAAACAGGTATGCAGCCATGTTTCCCGTTCATCCAATCCATTGCAGGACAGCAGCATTCCCCGGAATGACATGGCTGTTAAACCAAGTGAATGTTTGAGCTGTGAATCATCAGAACTGATATAAACCAATATGAAATCGAGTCGCTTGGTCAGATTATTGTTAGATCAACAATAGGACACTGAGAGCCTGTTTCCCATCTCTCTGTGATCCGTGTGGCACAGCCATAAAGGCTTGTCATTTTGTGATATCCCTGCTATTGGTGTACGGTTTGCACGAGCATGACATTTCCTTTGCACGGGGAACATCATACTAGTAGGTCTACTATTGTACTCCTTTCATTTCATAATATAGTGTGTTATCGGTTTTTGAGTTTTAAGTTTGACCATAAATTTAACCAACAAGACCGATTGTGGTGGGGTAAAAATTATATCGTCGAAAACTTCATTCGAATACGAATTCAATGATATATTTTTTACTTCTACCGTAATCGATCTCGTTAGTTAAATTTATGGTCAAACATAGATTTTGGAAAGCGTGAACACACTATATTATGGAACGGAGGGAGTACATCTTGTTCCTGGCTAGCTTGGCTAGGAGGTTGGCAACCCACTGATCTTATTGTATTGATTCGGTCTTTTGATTGGCGAGTGCATTGTGACATCTTCACATCCATCTGCTGGCAAAGAGCAGTGTTGACTGGACTGCAGGAGCTATCTGCGATTGTGAGTCAGTGTGACGATGAAAGCTCCATAGTGTTCTTACCTTTTCCGAGGCAGCCCATGAGAAAAAAAAGACAGAAGTTTAATCAGAAGGGCTCCATTTTCATCCGTAGGAAGTCTTTTTGTTTCATGTGATAATTTAGGTTGTGCTCCCTCCGTAAACAAATTAAAAGCATTTAGATTACTAGTTTAATGAGTGATCTAAATGTTCTTATATTTGTTTATAGTGGGATTACTTGCGTAATTCTATGAATACTAGGAAAACGTTCGTGTGTTGTCGTGGGCTTTTGAAATATTTTACTGCAGTTGAATAAGCATAATGTATGTTAAATTTTACATGTAGAAAAAAGATAACACATGCACAATTGGTTTTATAATTGAAGTCTACTTCACTTACAATGTAAATTAATAACAAAAAGGCATTTTGACAATGTATATATCTAGATCGATTATCCAATTGAAAATCTGAAACAAATTAAGGTCTATTGATGCGCTTAAGAAATTCTTGCACAATTTTAGAAATGTTGTTTCTAGCTTCATCTGAACGATATTTGAGTAAGTACAATATAAACTTCTTCATCAATTCATACCCATCGTTACCAAGCAATATATGTAGTTAACACGAATATTTCATGTTGAAGGCTTAAAAAATGTGTAACGAAGAATACCCATCATGCAAACAGGACAAACCAATTCTTTACTGTTCCACGAGAGCATAAATTGCTCAACAAAATAGCCACACATACCCCTGCAATTTTATAAATTAAATTATCTTGAATATAGTGATAAGTAAAAAAAATGTTTATATTTGAATGTTATGATAATAAAATATATAAATTTACCCGTCCATGTCCGTTGGAATAACTGACGGAAATAAGTGTTGCCATCTCGATATATCAGAATTGAAGTCGGGTTGCTTTATTTCGAGTGTGTTGTTGAATTCCTCACAACTCAATTTCTATTCCTTGAGATTCATTGGTCCCAGCATAGAAAACCTCCAACCCAACATGTCCCAGATGGAGCGATTTCATATTGAAAGATGGAGATCCCATTCGCTTACTCCCAAGGGGCGACATATCTTTGTTGTCCCTTTAAGATCTAAGGCATTTTCCTTGATATCATATTCCTTTTGATTTTGTTAACCAATTTCTCTACCAACATGAAATTCGTATTTCTGGACGATATTGTATTGACCTAATTTTGTGTTATTTAGATATTTGATGAAAAATTGTCGTTGAGGATCTGGACATGAGATGTAGAAGGGCTCACAACTCTTGATTAATTCCAGCCACATAGTTGACGTGTTTGTATCTGGTTGGAAAACCTTGGGAATAGTTGTGTAGCCTAGCAAGGAGGTGGGACAACACTCTCATCGTCGGGCTTGATCTTCTACCTTAGCCAAGTCATGCCAAGGACAGTCGCGCTACCACGCCATCGATCCCATCCCGTCGAGGGCGACCAACATGGCGACGCGACCTGCTACACACCGTAGCGTCGCTACCTTCTCCGAGTGTGGCGGCCACTGGAGGATTAACACCATTGACTTTCACATTTGCCCCACTCATCCCACCTATCCTACTCGTTTGTTGTTACTGCCAGTATGGTTACCCTCCTCTCGATTGCCTTTATGACCACAACAAGCATGACCTTCTTGTTTACTTCACCAGCGCGTGTGAGAGATAACTGGGGCATGGGCTCCTTACATCGACATGGTACACAGAGTTTGCACCTCAGGGCCAACATCCCAAGAGGAAACTGAGGCACAATGAAACCTGGGATATTTAATGAACTAAAAATCATGAATGGGGTAATTCTAATCCCTTAGACAAACATGTCCATGAGAGTGCCAGCTTCTTCCAGCACCCAAAATCATACTAATTCTCTAGGATCTAACAAGAGTTGTAATGCAGTGTGACATCAAACTATGGGCATAGTTCTTGACGAAGCTTCCCTCCCCTTCCTTCCCTTCTGCAGTCCACATCGGTCCCTCGCATCCCCGCTTATCCTCTTCTCTGAGCCACCATTGCCATCTAGTTTCCTTCAGGATCATCAAGCTTTGGGTCTAGCATTTCACGGGTAAGCTTTTCAGTTTTTTTATTCTTTTCTTCTCTTTTTGTAACTGGAGCTCGAGTGATTATACACAGCAACCAGTTAAAAACACACTGTCTTTTTACATGATTTTCTTCATATTTTATATGTGACTATAAGTAGATATAGAATTATTGTGAACACATCAACAGAAGTTCCTGAAACTTCTATGCAGGATTTAAATTTGTAAACAATCAAAGAACAAATGGCAACTACGGGGAAGCCCAAATAATATACGTATTCTCCTTTTGTTTCCCATGGAAATTAGACCAGCTTTATGTCATTGGATAAGAAATGACCACGGTGATTGAAATCTAGATTCTAGAGTGAAAAGGTTAGTCCAAACAAAAGAACATAGACATGTTTGATTTTTTTAACTCACCTGCATAACAAGAAGATTATTTAGCACCATCATCATGTTTGTCCGGCTCCCGTCTAAGCACCATCATTGCCTTCAGCGGCACATCTGATAATGCCTCTATCTCTGCTTCCCTCTATAATAATCTCTTCATTTAAGCTAATAGAAAATATTCCTGGAAGAACAATAGAATAGACAAACCATTGTCAATGCATCCGGAAAAACATAAAATCAGGATATTATCTTTTAAGAAAAGTTATATCAATTCAGCCGTCCAATCCACCCCAGTTCAGCTTCAGCAGAGATAAGTGACCCCTCCTCCTGCCCCCTCTCTTCTTCTCCTTGGCTCTTAATCCCCGTCTCCTTTTCCTGTCCTGTACGTACTCTGTAAATCAGTGAACAAAAAGAATAAAAGTAATAAAGTAAGTAAAATCACTATAATCGTTTAAATGTAATATTATGATCAGGAACATGTGTATTTCTAAATATCGCTTAAAGGCAAGTCAGTGGCCAGTTGGTACAGCAGGAAAAAATCAACCTTTTTTGTACACAATCCCAAAGCTTATTTACCTTTTAAGTCGGATTTATCTTTTGTCTTAATGAAGTAGCCCCCGACCAAAATCTGAAGCAGTGCTTCGTCACTGCAGTTCATTGTAAAATATTGTGAACAAAAAAATATGGTTGACACATCTTGTGTGGTAAACAATCGAAAAGGTGGCTTGCATCACTCCATGGTTCAGAGCACCTGTCATCAAGGTGGTATAACCGAAGATCTCCACAATGTCCAGAGTGCTATCCACGGCCTCCAGCATGCCCGCTATGAGGAACAGGGAGTGCTCGCAGAAATGTGGATGACTTCTGCTTGTAGAATTCATATACAAGGATTAAGCTATAAGGTGCTCACAAATCTTGTCCAGGTTGCAATGGTGGCTCCTTAATACTACGAATAAACCACTATCCAAATTTTTTTGCTGCGCCCAAAATAATCCACAATGAAACACATAACCAGCTGACCAAAGACAACTCGAACTAAGTAACAACAGAGTATAAATGAAGACAATAGATTTGTTATTACAACAAACAAAGTGAGGGAGATGAGAGCATTTTGATTAGGAAAGGTACGATTATTGCATTCTTCTTAGCATCTAAAGCAAGGCAGCCACATAGGAGTCGCTTGTTGCATCAGATCTCTTTGTAGCATCTTTGCACCTGAGCTCTTCCAAATAGCTTTAGATCACCATACCATAATTGTAGTTAAGAAATAAAAAAGAGCATAAATCAATAAGACAATTGGTTGTACAGGGATGCAACATAGAAGCTCGCAAGACGTCTTGTTCTTCTCGAACTTCTTTACCTGCAGATAATGAAAAAAAGTAGTCTGGATTCTCCAGGAAATCAAGCCAGTAATTTCCTGGTCTAGACTCACATTCCAATTTCATTCTAGTACATCACAGAAATAAACAATAGTCCCACAATTTACAGACCATGAGTAAGAAACAATCATGCTGTTGAACTAACTGACAGGATCTGAAACACAACAAACATAACATATATGGTTCACTAGTCAAAAATACTATACAGATTTGACCATAAGAAAAATATATTTCAATTTACCATAAAAGCGCACCTTCAGTTCTTTTTGCATGGCCATGTCTACATACAATTTGTCAAGCTTTTGAAGCGTGAGCTTAAACTTCTAAGTCAAGACAGAAAGAAAAATGTATCTACAAAAATAAAGTTATGCCGTGGAGGGAAAACAAAGATGAACTTCTACTAATGTATTTGAGAGGATAAGTTCGACAATGAAAAATCTGAGTAATCCAGAGTAAATATCCCTGCCATAAATTGTTTAGTACATCGCACTATGTCAGTTACCTAAAGATTGACAAATGAGAACCCCTACCAACTCATCAAAGTCCCACGTCAGTTTCAGTACCATGTTGTTTCCTCAAAAAATTATATAACACCAATGTTGGAACTACCATAAGGATCAGATAGGATAAAAACAGGAATGGGATCCTTTACCCTGGTGGGAAGTTGTCGATGTAACATACCAGCGTTATTGTTTCCTCTCCTATAAGTTGTAAGTTGTAAGTACACCAAGGTATGTCTAGTAGAATGCCAACGTGCGCACCAAGCACCATGTTGTCTCCTCCTTCCGGGCATATGTGCTCGAGATCCTCCTCAACTCTACATATGCAATAGCAGTATAGCAAAACATCAAATTTAGCAAAGGGGCCATGGCAAACACACATGACACCTCACAAATCATCGACAACTATCAACATAAATATACACATCCGTGGGTACCCACCCCGAGATGGTCACAGGCGTTCATCCCGAACATATGTGCTGGAGAGAAAATGGTGCATCGCTCCACCTCTACAGTTTTTATGGAGGGTAGTTAACAAAAATTAAAGTTTGAGAAGTTGGATAGGCCATGAATGTACACTGACTGACCTGTAAATCTTTCATCTTGATGCCAACGGTAATGGAGACCAGAAGCTTTTCTTCAGACAACAAGGGCTTGAGCTCAACCAGAACCTTCTCCACTGCAATTTCATATATGCATAATCTCATAAGTACGCAAATTAAAAGGCCAAATTGTTAAGTCTGAGTCCTCAGTGACGCATCAGTAACTGAGTGTCTTCACAGGCTGAAAATACTACCTGGTACACTTACCAATCTGGGGCTTGACGGAGATGACGATCACATCACTGTCATCAACAAGAAGGAAAAAGCATCACATAAGACACATAGTGTCTGTCAGGCATGAACGTGTGACAGACATACATAGATGATTGGTTACTTTGAGTGGAGGGAGACGGGGTCAATCAGATGGGGAAGGAGAAACGGACCTGGATGTTGGAGGCAAGGATGGTGGCACCGAGGGAGGCGAAGGCGGCGCCGAGCTCGGGGCGACGGGGCGCGGGGCAGACGGTGGAGGACGGGAGGACGCCCGACGCTACGACACCATGCATGATGCTCTCGGCCTGGTTCCCCGCGCCGACGAAACCCAGGTGAAACGCGTCATCGCCGCCATTCACGTTCATCCCGTCCTCCGCTAGCGACTCCCCAACATCCAGGTCCGTGCACCTTCCCGTCACGTGAGAGTACTCCTCGCCCGTTTGGTGTGGTGGTGCGGACGGGATCAGGCGGCTGCCCGTGGTGGGGACGAAAGTTCTGCCAGAAGCTTTGGCGGCGCTATCGCATGGGGGAGTGGGGAGGTGGAGCTGTTCCTGTCGCCCTAACCGAACAAGAGGTCGGGCCGGGGGAGCAGTAGGGGCGGCGACGGAGCGGGAGAAGGGGCCGACGGTGGAGGGGGAGATGGGGGAAGAAAGTGGAGGGGCCGAAGATGTGAGGGGGGGGGGTCTCGCTCCGTGACTCCCTGTTCGTGCGAGTGGGCGATCCGTCCGGTTTTTTTGGTCCGAGGGGCATCGTTACAGTTTTCGTCCGCTTTTTTCGTGCGAGGGGCATGGCTAGGTGGTTTTGGTAATTTTTTCCCGCGTTACATGCGTGGGTTTATAGATGGGATGGATGACGAAAAAACCCAGATGGGAGGGGGGAGGGATGACGAAAAAACCCCGAGGCAAGAAGCTACCAAGTGCCCCTTTAGGAGTAGAGTTGTTTTCTCGGAAGGTAATCTCACATATATGGGATGATTTTGAAATTCTTAATTACCTATTATTAATATGATTAAATCAAATCATCACCTGCCAAAACAAGTACAAAACAAAATCTTCCGTTTTAATGGTGGATTTGGTTTTTCGGAAGGTGATCTCACATATATGGTATGATTTTGGAATTCTTAATTACCTATTATTAATGTGATTAAATCGAATCATCACCTTCCAAAGCAAGAACAAAACAAAATCTTCCACTTTACTGGTGGATTTGTTTTTTCGGAAGGTGATCTCACATATATGGTATGCTTTTGGAATTCTTAATTACCTATAATTAATGTGATTAAATCAAATCATCACCTGCCAAAGAAAGTACAAAACAATTTTTTTTGCTTTAATGGTGGATTTGATTTTTTAATGAGAGGGAGAAAATAAACCAATGGAAAGAAACGATGGGAGACGGGATGAAAAAAACGGACGAAAATAAACCAGACGAAAAACCCCGAGGCAAGAAGCTACCAACTGCCCCTTTAGGACTAGAGATCCTGAGAATCTAAAAAGACCCTTGATTTTTACGAATATCCTAGAGGAAAATAAAGGTCGTGCTTTGGACGGAACCGGATCCTCTACCGTGCCGTTGAACACGGCACCTGTACCGTGTCTCCTTCCAACGCTGCCCACTCATTGATACGGTAGAAAATTAGCAAAAGACAATCAGCCCAGCTGCTGCATGTATCACATGCTGAACTGATTAACTAGTTAGTTTCTTAACGGAACTGATTAACTAATCAACCAGTACAAAATTGTAATAAAAATATCCATAAAAATCATTAACTATAATTTTTACATGAGCTAACATTGTAAAACGAAAATAAACTCGTATAGAAAATATAGTTTTGCTAAATATTAGCCATATTTTACGTCAAGCCGATTTTGTACTTTCTACTATTATTTTATGCAAATTCAATGTATATCTCGGTGCACCGCACGCAGTATCATTGGAAGTACTTAGTGTCGTTGTGGTGGTAAGATGTAAACCTCCCGCATGACTGGCACCTTGATCCCCATTCATTCCTCCGTCAGTTGTGCTGCAGTTCGAGCGCGCGCAAACGAGATCTGGGTCGCGTGCTCTCCTCACGCCAGAGCAACACCTCGACCGTACGTGCTAACTTCTAGAATCGGGATATTTGGTTTACGACAGAGCACGACGTGCGCCGTCGGGCGCCATCCAAATTGACTGCCGCCCACCATTGCCATCGCTGGAGTTCTTCGACCTCACCATTGCATCGCGACGACGACGAGGATGACAGATCGAAAGGCTGGGCAAATGTTTTTTTTTTCATGTTTTATGTTTAAATGATTTAAGTGGACTGTGGCCAGGGTTTTAATATGCATGTTTTTATTTTAAATGTTGTAGATCTTTTTGTTCTTTTTAGATGACCATGCGACAAAATATGCTGGCAGCGCTGGGCGCATCTGACACCATTCGATTTTACCTCTACTATACACGAACGTACCGATGCAGTTGTGCACGATTAGTTGACATACAACAATAGTCGTTTTAGTTATTAATTACTTTCAATAGTACTGCGTGTGGTGCACCGAGATATACATTAGATCTGCGTAAAATAATAAATATAAGGTAGGGAAAGTACAAAATAGGCTTTACGTAAAATATGGCTATTATTTAGCAAAACTATATTTTCTATACGAGTTTACTTTCGTTTTACAATGTTAGCTCATGTACTAATTATAGTTAATGATTTTTTATGGATATTTTTATGGTAATTTTGTACTGATTGATTAGTTAATCAATCCCGTTAAAAAACTAACTAGTTAATCAGTTAAGTGTGTGATATATGCAGCAGCTGGACTGGTTGTCTTTCGCTAATTTTTTATCCGTATCAAAGAATGGGCAGGCGTTGAAAGAAGGCACGGCACCTATGCCGTGCTCAAAGGCACGGTAGAGGATCCGGTTCCGCTTTGGACTGCATGTGCGGTTTGGCAACATTACTAGGCTTTCAGAATCTTTGGGGCCGACTGCGCGTCTAAAGATGCGGGACTCGGGAAACCAAATTAATAGTCCCTCTGTTTTTAAATATAAGATCTTTTAAAGATTTCTTTATGAACTATGTACAAAACAAAATGAGTGAATATATACTTTAAAATATGACTATATATATCCGTATGTAGTCTATAGTGAAATCTTTAAAAGGTCTTATATTTTAAAACGGAGGGAGTAGATGATAGTAAGTCTTTTTCATGCATGTCACGGTCGTCGTCTCGCCGGACATGAAGGAAAAAGATCAATACTACATCCATCAGGGTGTATAAAGGGTGCGCGTAGTTTTAGGTCAACGATTTGACTCACTAAATATGTATACTTCGTCAAAAGTATATCATTAGATTCATATGATAATTTTTAAATATATGTTTTTATTACATATAATATATATTTAGCTAGTTAAATTGTTGTTTTAGAACTACATGTATGCCCTGTACACCCTGACGGAGGTAGGAACCCAATCCTATAAAACCATGATTTCTATTCCTACGTCCCAAGCGACACGAAGCAGTGGCGGAACTAGAGGGTGGTGAGGGTGGGCCATGACCCACCATGGCATTTGAAAAACAACTTCTACACCATAGGAATATATATATATATATATATATATATATATATATATATATGTGTGTGTGTGTGTATGTATATGTAAAACAATACTGCTGGCCCATCCTGACCCAATGGGTTAGGTCCGCCACTGACACGAAGGGTAAAAATTCGTAGGAAATTTGTATCCTTGAAATAATTTCTTCCGTCTAAAAATATTTTTCTTAAAAATAAATGTATCTAGACATATTTTAGTTATAAATATGTTTATTTTATTTATTTTTTGAACAAGTATTTTTGGACGGACGGAATAAATTCCTGCGCAGATCCCATGTTCCAAACGACCCCTTGGCTGATTTGCCCCGGTTCTCAGTGCTCAGTGGTTGTCTTCTGAGCTAAGGAACCGAGGAGCGTGAAACGGCGACGTAATATAATCAGCAAAGAGACAAACGGAGGTTCATTAAACTATGTAAACCTCCATGTCAGGCTCTTTCTTAGTCACCCAAGCGTGCAAAGCCATCCGTCCGAAAGCCGACGAGGATGAAAGGGAAACGCGCTCGAGCCAGCACAACAATCACTAAGCCCAACAGAGCAGAGCAGAGCGAGCCCTCTCGGCCGGCCGATGGTATTGGGGGTATGGAGCCGGCCGGAGCTCAGGGAGCCCACGCCATGGCCTCGCCCGAGGCCGTGAGCTTCCACTGCCACACCTGCGGCGCCCGGTTGGAGCTCCCCGCCCCGTCCTCCCCGTTCCACTTCACCCTCTGCCCCCGCTGCCGCCGAGACTACCTCGATGACTCCCCCGCCGCGCCCCACCACGCGCCGCAGCCGGTGTTGCCGCTGCCGCCGCCTCCACCGCCCCTGTGCGCCCTGCCCTGGCCGCCTGCCCCGTTCGCCTCTCCCACGCCACCGCCTATCCCGTGCGTCTCCTCGTCATCGTCTTCTTTCACGACGACTCTGGTGTCCCCGTGCACAGGACCATCGCCTTCCTCCACAAGGCCGCCTTCGACGCCGAGCGGCAGCGCCGCCTCGTCGACCGCTCCCGTGCCGTCCTGCTCCCCCGAGCGCTCAGCGGCATGTCGCGAATTTCGGCTGCTTTGCTCCCACGAGGAGCAGCGCCGGTCCTCGGCCGCCGTCTCTCCCCTGTCGTCCCCGTACTCCACCGCCTGCTCCTCCCCTCTGCTGGCGTCGCCGCCCCCGTTCCACCACGGCGAGCTACTATCGGAGACCGAGTCGTTGACCGCCGAGGGGGAGACCATGTCACCGCCTCAGGATCTGCTTCCTCCTCCGCCCCCGCCTTGGCTGCCGCTGGCATCTGCTCATACATGGGATGAATATCTCTTCAATCCCTCCGACTCCGATGATGACAGCCCGCCACAGCCTCCTCCTCCGCCGCCGAACGTTTCCACCTACCATGCCATGTTCGACATGCCGCTCCAAGTCCAACGCGGCGGATCACAAGCGGCGGCGGCGGCGGCGTCTATCGCTGCCAACGACACCGCGTTCGAATTCGAGGCGCCGCTCCAACGCGGCGGGTCACAGGCGGCGCCGCCGGAGTCCATCGCCGCCCTGCCCACCGTCGCCGTGACGGACGCCGGGCTGGAGTGCGTCGTCTGCACCGACTCCCTCCCGCCCGCGGCGCCCGCGCGCCGGCTCCCCTGCGGCCACCTGTACCACTCCCACTGCATCGTCAGGTGGCTGTTGGAGCACAACTCCTGCCCAGTCTGCCGCGGAAGCATCCCGACGATCACCTCCGCCACAAGCGATATCGCGTCGTCGTCGTCATCGTCGCAGTCCCCCGGCGCGAGGCGAAGGCGGTCTCTGCCGGTGCCAGGGGGGCGCCGGATCAGAAGGATCTGCAGCCGGCTGCTTAGAAACATGGAAATCGGCCGCGATCGTCAGACAGACAGCGGCCGCGATAGCCAGACAAACAGCGGCGGCGATGTGCATGTGTGATGGCTGGCGTTGCTCTGCTGCACTCGTCCGATCGTCGGTGTCTCAGCTCGTTGCACCGAGATCATAGCCTGGCCATGTACTGTATTAATAGAACCTGATTATCGAGTGTGTTCCATTAATGGAGTAAGTGTGTTGCCTTGCCTGTAATTTCGAGCGACCAGACATTTGTCACGGGCAACGGAAGAGCAAACTCCCATGGCCTGCGCTGCCATGGGATGAGCACAGACCAAAATTTTATTACACGAAATCACCACGTCAGCTGGGAGCCATATGACTAGAAGAGGTGAGTGACAGGCCACCAAACAATTGAAGGAGTTGCTTACTTACAGTTGGTTGTTTTTCAATTCAGCAACAATCAAAATTTTGTATTTGGATGCACTTTTGATGTGATATAATTGGAGGAACTTCAAATTAATGGCACATATCTGCGAACTCTATCTATGTGTGTAAACAATTTGTACAATCCAGCTCAAATAATCTTTGGGCAAGGAAAACACGGTCCAGAACCCTCTTGCAACCTAGGAGCCTTCTTTTGGGTTGTTTGTATCGGTTTTCGTTCGTTTTTTCATAAATTAACTGGACAATTCTTTTCTTATTAGTTAATCTATGAGACAATTCTTTTACCTTCGTTTTAGGAAGAAAAAAAACTAAGAGCTAATATACGATATAACCAATCGCGACAGGGTAACAAAGGCAGCACACATCGATCGACGACCACTCACAAAGAGCTCAAAAAGTGTCGGAGGTATAGGCTGCAACTTCCATCTAATTCTAGGTCTTAATACACATCAGAAGTTGAGAACAGAAAGCAATAGGGAAACGGAAATGTTTGCCAAAAAAACTAGACATGACGAGGATCGCATGAAAGCAAATGAGCAGCTCATCTTGAACCGCCAAGTAGGGTGTCAGCGCCCCAAAGAAGCAATACCCTACCAAGCAAGATCATCACAGGCCTCGCCCAGGATGGGAACCACCACCAGTGTGCATGTTGGGTTCCACCCTAGTACTAATTCTCTTGCCACATTAAGCTTGAAGCATGGGTTCCGTTGCAAAAAAAGCTTGAAGCATGGGTAGAATAAAATTAATCCTAGGAGTTTCGTTTTGAATCAAAGCGAAGCAGCTGCATATGGCATTGGTGGGTGTAGGAAGAGAGCAACAGACAGGTGTGAGTGAGTGAATTGGTGTCTACTGACTAGCTAGGCAACAAATTCTGCTAGCAAGGATATGTTCTTTTGGTTTTATCTGGGATTTTTGGAATCATCCATAAACAGCCTGCCTATATAGTACTCCCTCTGTACCGGGTTAATTATCGTTGGACGTTTCTAGTGCAAACTTTGTCACGTACAATCTTTTTGTTGTTTCCTAAATTGCCCTCTCACCTCTCACTCGCTCGCCCACTCTCTCGCACGCTCCCCCACTCTCTCTCTCGCTCGCTCCGCCTCTTCCTCGCAGGCGTCGCCGGCGCCCTCTCCCTCGCACGCGTCGCCGGCGTCTCTCGCCTGCTTCACCTCTGTCTCTACCTCTCACGTCGTCGTCGCCTCTCCGTTTGCCCCGCCGCCGTTGCCTCTCCGTTTGCCCCGTCGCCGTCGCCCTTCCAAGATCTCATTTTTTTTTCGGCAGGTGGATCCGCCGTGTGCTGCTCGCTTCCGGGGTACCTCCAGGCCTCGCCGGCACCGGCAGGCCACCAGGTCGACCTACGCGCCGAGAAGAGCCCCAAGAAAGCAGCGAGCGGGGCAGCATCGGCGCCCATCTGAGCGGGGCAGCCCCGCAAGCGGTGTGGACGTCGATGGACTCGATGTACTCCGAGTTGGCGGGGGTACTCTGTGTCCGCCAAGCTGCGTCCCGATGCCGACGTCGCTGCTGCTAGACGCCAACGCCGGGTAGCGTCGACCCCGTGTGCCGTGCAGGTGGCTGGCCCCATGAAGATGTCGACCCCATGCGCTGTGCAGGCGGCTGGCGGGGGCGTGGAGTAGCGGAGCAGAGCAGATGCCCGACGAGCTGGTCCTCTTTGCCTCGATCTCTTCTTCATCTACTCAGTCGCCCTGCAGGTCAAGTACTAGTCGCCCTGCTCTGTACTGAAATTCAGTCAACTTTCTTAAGTTCTCTTTCAATCATCTTTTTTCAAGTACTTCATGGTTGGAGTAGTACTGAAATTAGTCCCCTCGTATCATCACCTTCTTCAGAATTTTTCATCTTTGATACAGTTTGAGGACTTGCTGCTGTTTTGTTCCAATCAAGAGTGCTTAAAATGGAATAAAATGTTGTTTTGGTGTATTACAGTAGTGCAGAAACGGGGTAATCTAGAAGGAGTGCTTAAAGTGATGCTGGACATGTTGTTTTAGTGTAGCAAATGCAGCAGAAGTAATTCCAGTCAGCTTACCATCCACCACTTTGGACTAATTTAGTTGCTCAAGCCCAATTTTAGTGCATGCATTTTTGGAGTAGCATCAGTAGCTACTGATACTTTTCCACATGAAGTACAATACTGGAGTAGCTATTGTTACTTTTTATTCAATTAAAACTAATTGAATCTTCAAAGTGAAACCAGGAGTAGCTACTGTTTGTTTGATCCAGTTGTTGAAACCTGTCTCAAAATAGAAGTATCTGATGATGTGTGTGTATGTTTTTATTCAGGTTCAGCCATTTGTGCCTGAGTTGTTAATTTTGGAGTACTTAAATGAGTGTGCCTTAGCTGTTAATTTTGGAGTAATTTTGGAGTACTTAAAATGAGTGTGCCTTAGCTGTTAATTTTGAGGTAATTTTGGAGTTCTTGCTCTTTTAATTTTGGTGTAGAAAAGCATATACTCCAGTGCTTGATCTAGGCCTGTTTTGGTTGGAGTAGTTGTAATTTTCTCTCTTCTCTTTTGTTTTATGAAAGTTTTTCTTTAACTTTAGTTGGAGTAAAACTAAATTAATCTTTTCCTTTAACTAAAACTAAATGAAAACTTTTCTGCTGATTCAAAACTAAAACTTGGAGTAGTAGTATAGCACTTGCAGTAGTGTAGGACAATAGTAGTTTAGTGTAAGTTTTTGTTAATTAACTGAATTTTTTCAGTTACTTAACTGAAACTTTTTCAGTTACAGTAAGATCACAAAATGGAGTTACACATACAAATCACAAAATGGAGTTACACATACAAAATGGATGATCTCCTTTAATTAATTAAACTAAAACCTTTTCCTTTATAAAATCACAAAATGGAGTTACACATACAAATGGAGTCACACATACTCCAACATACTCCACACAAGCAACACAGCCTCAACAAGATCATCACACCCTCATCATAGTCTCAACAAGATCATCAGAGCATCAACACAAGCAACACAACCTCAACAATCATCACACCCTCATCATAACCTCACAAGATCATCATAGCCTCAACAAGATCATCAGAGCATCAACACAAGCAACACAACCTCAACAAGATCATCACACCCTCATCATAGCCTCACAAGATCATCATAGCATCAACACAAGCAACACAACCTCAACAAGATCATGATAGCCTCAACAAGATCATCAGAGCATCAACAAGATCATCATAGCATCACTAGCATCAGAGCCACATCAGAAGCATCAACAAGATCATCATAGCATCACTAGCATCAGAGCCACATCAGAAGCATCACAAGTCACAGAGCCACATCACTAGCATCACAAGTCACAGAGCCACATCAGAAGCATCACCAGCATCAGAGCCACATCACTAGCATCACTAGCCTCATCACAAATCTCATCATTGAACCCTCTCCATTAGCTCCAAGTTGTGTAGGGCATTTGCATAAACCTAAGGTCAAGCGCGTTCAAATCAGGACTGTTGGCAGGCTGTTGTATTATTCGGATGTCAAGTCCAGTTTTTGCGACAGCTGCTGAAAATTCTGGGTCATCAGGCAAAATATGTGGCTTAGCATTATCTTGCTGTATGTAGATGGTCTTCCCAGCATCACTTTCAGGCCAAACCGCTTTGATTGGAAACATCCACTTCCTGGCCTTGTTTGATTTGAGACATCGCTTTCCTCCAAATTCTTTGTATGTTCCAGACACCTACTCCAAATTTTTTTGCAATGTCTTGCGTATCAGTTCCCTTAAGAATTCCTCCTCTACTCATACACAGTGTATGCAAGGCTACATAAGCAGCAAACTTTTGCTGGTCATTGAGGGTTTTGTATCTTTTACCAACTAGCTCAACACCTGCACCAATAAACACAACAAAGATGAAATGATCAAACCATGAAATCCTCAAAATATGAAATGACCAAATGACCAAATGACAAAATGTTTTTTACCTGTATCTTCCACTATTTCATCTCCTATATCTCCTTCCATTTCGTTTCCTGCATCTGCATCCATTTCATCCCCATCTTCTGCAGGTGGAGTGTAGCCGAGGTCTGGGAGATCCATGCTCTCCTGAAGATATGAATAGTCAAGATGAAGAAGAAGAACAAGATGAAGCAAAGTGCATTAAAATTCAGCAAAGTGCTGTCAAAAGCACTTAACTGAATTCTTATGCACCTATGTGCATAAAAATTCAGCAAAGTGCTTTTGACAGCACTTAACTAAATTTTTATGCACATAACAGCATACAAATTCAGCAAAGTGCTTTCAAAAGCACTTAACTGAATTCTTATGCACCTATGTGCCTTAAAATTCAGCAAAGTGCTTTTGAAAGCACTTAACTGAATTCTTATGCACATAGGTGCATATAAATTCAGCAAAGTGCTTTCAAAAGCACTTAACTAAATTCTTATGCACTTATGTGCATAAAAATTCAGCAAAGTTACTTTGTCAAAATGCTTGTTCCTGTTCACAGTGGTGGAATTTGTCAAAATGCTTGTTAAACTTAAGTCTAGATCATCTGTGAAATCTCAGTCTAGATCATCTAGTTTAATCAGTGATCTCAAATTTGGAGGGAAGGAAAGGAACAAAGTTTGCATCTGTGAAACTGAAGTCATTTTAAAGGGACAGCAGAGTACTAGTGTAGGTCTATAACTACTCCATTTGAACAAAGTGTGCATATGTGAAACTGAATTCAATGGTTCATCAAAGGTATATGCTTCCTGCACAGCCACATATCTGCAGCTGTGCTTAGTGAGGGATTAATGTGGTTATTCAATGCATGTACTCCAAGTGTCATAATCTGATTGGGAACCAGAGCAGTTATCTATTCTTAGGGAATTAATGACCTATTGGACCTTTTTATTTGATGCGATGACAGTGAAATCAGTTTAACCTTAAACAATGTTTCTGAAATCTCTCAGAGCTGCTGCTAAATTTTAGGGAAAATTGTTGCTGTAATCTGATTCATGGAGTACAAGGGTATGATGATTCGTGCAATTGTAACACTGATGTGGAGTAAAATTACAAATGTTTGTGCAGAGCAGCATAGTGCTGATTTGTGTTGATTCGCTTGCTGATTTCCACACAAAATTTCAGGTCTCCAGCGGCAAAGGGACAGCAGCAGCTGCAGGAGAGGATCAAGAGGAGCGGAGCAGCAGCAGAGGATCGAGAGGAGCGGAGTAGCAGAGGGTCGAGAGGAGCAGCAGAGGATCATTTCCAGAAGGTCGCATGGCGGGGTCGAACCTGGAGCACTCGATTGGAGTGAAGGAAGGCGGCCGGTGAAGGAGACGTGGCCGGTGGGGACGGACGTCAAAGATGTGGACGGCAGAGGGGCAGAGCCTGGCGGAGGAAGGCGGCCGGCGAGGGAGCTGTGGCCGGCGACGACGGACGCCGGAGATGCAGACGGCAGAGGGGCAGAGCCTGGCGGAGGAAGGCGGCTGGCGAGGACGGACCTGGGTGGAGCCGAGGAAGGCGGACGGTAGAGGGGAAGACAAAGAAGGCGTCCAGGAAGGGAGCTATGGCCGTCGGAGATGGACGTCGGAGCTGCGGCGGACGGTGGATGAGCGATGGAGGAAGACGACGATCCCAGCGGATGTATTTTTTTCAAATTGGGGGCAGTTTCGTACTTTCCCTCGTTTTCACCTGGTCTGGAAATTCCTCCAACGATAATTAATTCGGTATAGAGGGAGTATGTACTAGCTGAAGGAGTACTGGAATTCTGACTTCTAGTACACTAGTGTTTATTTTCTGAACGACATCCAAATGTACTGCCAGCGACTGGATTTATTCTGCTAATTTTTTCTAAATATTACTTTTTTTAGAAAAATTGTGCCAAAGACAGATTTTTCAAATATGTGATCCCATCAGCCGCACGGAGGCCGATTACTTTCAGTCGGCGGCGTCCATGCCGACTGGATCCCGTCGGCTACGACGTAGCAGATTAGTATCCAGTTGGCCACGTGGAAGCCGATTAGTGGTCAGGCCACGTCGTCCTCGTCCAGTCGGCCCAACCTGGCGTGCTGTCGGCCGCGTCGTAGCCGAATGGGCTTTCGGCTACGTCGAAGCCGATTAGAGGCTGGCCAGCCGTCCCACGCTCTCTTCTTCCTCCCTCTTCTTTCCTTCCTCCCTTCGTTTCCTTCCTTCTCTCCCTCTTCTTCTCCTTCCATTTTTCTCCTCTTCTTTGCTTCTACCCCAGCCTCCCTTTCCCTCACTGTAGTTCTAGATGGTTAGGGGAGTGAGAAGAACCGTCGATCTCGCGATGGGGTAGTTCGTGGTGGTGCTTTTGACCATTTTTGTGAAGGTGGAGGAGGTGGTGTTGGTGTTGGTGGAGGAGGTGATGGTGGGGGAGGAGGAGGAGGTGGTGGTGGTGGTGGAGGAGGAGGTGTAGGTGCTGGTGGAGGAGGTGGAGGTGCTGGTGGAGGAGGTGGAGGTGCTGGTGGTGGTGCTGCGGCGTTCGTCGTATCTCCACACGATTGAAGGGTAAGATTTCATATTTAGGTGCTTCAGTAGCTTTGTAAGATATATTTCAGTGTTAGGATATTTTTAGGTTCTCCGGTAGCCTCGGAAAATATATTTAGTTGTGCATGTTTAGGTGTTTTGATTTATTTAGGTGTTTTAAATCTATTTAGGTATGGTAAATATATTTAGGTGTGGTAAATCTATTTAGGTGTGGTAAATATATTTAGATGTGCGAATTGGTAGTTTAGGTGGAAATAATTATAGTATCTCATTCTGCTTGATATGTGACCATGTTGAATAAGCGAAGATGTCTGATGTAGTGAAGTTAGGTTTTTACTACGGTCCTGATAGCGCCCGCACAAATGAGATGGGAGCTGATCTAAGTGAATTTCAGTACGTTGAGGTGCCAGTTACTTGTCCTGAAACTTGGACTGTTAGTCAGTTGACCGAATGGGTAGCCGGATGTTGTGGATTCAATACTGAAACACACCGTCTGTGTTCATGCATTATGGACCCGATCGAGTTCAAATATTTACTATTATTTGAAGCCAATAGACCGGTACTCAAAGTGGGTGCGCTGGTTACAAGCTTGCGTGAGTAGGGGATGTAATCCTGTGGCCTTATTGCTCCTTGTGCTGAAGCATGTTAGTGCACCAGAAGCCGAACCAAGCTACGATATTGGGCAGAGCAGTGAAGGGATGCATGATTCACTACCAAATTATGCGCCCCATGCAGAAGATGACGCTAACGAATCAGGACAAAGCAGTCATGCAGAAGAAGTAAATGCCGATGATTATGTAAGTGGCCAGGTGGATGCTGACGAGATAGATGGGCACATGCAAAACCAGATGGAGAATGAAGATAGAGATGATGATATTCTCGATGATTCTGTCGAGTCAGAGGAAGAAGAGAACACACATGAAGTGCCTATTCCCGCAACATGGAATCAGGACTTCTCATCTGCAATGATCGTGAATGATGGTCATGATTCTGCCTGGCAGTACCACCAGAACAACATTGCGTTAGGTGCCTTGTATCCAAACAAACAAGCTTTGCAGGATGCAATTATTGGCTGGGCATTGTCCACCCAAAGGGTTTTTGTAGATGATGTGTCAAGCCCGAAAAACTTGACAATGGTATGCAAAAACCAGGGTTGTCCCGCCAGGGTGCATGGCTATCTGCCTAAGTATGGCTCAAGTTGGGTCATCAGTGACTTAGTTCATCACACTTGTGTTATTCCTTGTATCCCTCAAGATCATCCGAACCTGACATCCACAGTCCTTGATCTCTTGCTTTACAGCGAGATAGTGGAGGGCAAAGCGATGGAAGCTAAGGCTATCCAGACAAAAGTCTTTGTCAGGTTCAAGTATAAAATATCTTATGGTAAGGCTTGGAGGGCTAAGCAGAGGGCACTTGAGACCAGATTTGGTTCGTATTTTGATGCATATGACTCTGTTGTCCGGCTCCTACACACATTCCAGGACCAGAATCCAGGCACGTATGTGGACATCCAAGACATGTTCATGCCAGAGTTTCCTACTGTGAGGGTGTTGCATCGATTATTCTTCTCTTTCGGTGTCTGTATTGAAGCTTTCAGACATTGTCGGCCGGTGATCTGTGTTGACGGAACATTTCTCACTGGCAAGTACAAGGGTCAAATCCTTACCGCCATTAGACAAGATGGCCAAAATCAAGTCGTCCCACTGTCATTTGCTTTTGTGGAGAGTGAGAACATTGACAGTTGGACATGGTTCTTCAGGCAATTAAAAATTGTTGTTGTGCATGATAAGCCAAATGTGTGCATTCTTCATGACAGGCATGCTGGTATACTCAGTGCAGTGAAGACATTGTCGAACCCTAGCCTCGATGAACAAACTCCATGGCAGGACTTGCAGAGCCGTTGGTGCATGCGTCATCTTGGGGCCAACTTCTTCTCGCAATTCAGAAATAAGAACCTCATGAATCTATTCAAGAAACTCTACAAGCAGAACCAGCAATGGAAGTACGAATTAATCCGTAACAGACTTAATTTATGCACACTGAGACATGTGAGGGACAGAAGAGCTGCAAGAGATGTAGCTGTGAGGGCACACGTTGAAGCTGTAGCTGCACAATTAGCTACCGGATCAGCTGCTACGGAGGAAGAGCCTGTTGGGCTTTGTGACTTGCCAGGATTTGACCCTCCTGGTACTAGGAGAAGGCTTGGGAGGTCGATTAAAACCTTTGATCAGTGGATAGAGCATGAGCCTGTGGAGAGATGGTCTCTGCTGCATGACACGCATGGAGCAAGGTATGGTGTCATGACCACGAATCTCACTGAAACATATAACTTTGTCCTAAGAGGAAACAGGGCTCTGCCACTTACATCCATTGTGGAGGGAATATTCTATGGCACGGTGAATTATTTCAGAGATAGACGTCAAAGCGCCGACTTGCATATCACTAACAACCCAAACACCCGTTATTGTGAAAGGGTTATGAAGTACATGGATGAAAAGATGGTAAAGGCCCGGTCACACAGTGTTGTCGCCATCGGAAATCAAGAGCGAAGGTTCGAGGTCCGCTTAGCTAACAACAAGTTCGGATGTGTAAATGAGGTCAGGACGCACGAGGTGAAAATTGGAAACGAGGTTAGGCCAACGTGTGAGTGCACATGCAACAAACCAAAATTGCTTCACCTGCCTTGCTCGCACGTACTTTCTGTTTGCGGTCAGCTAGGACTGGATGCAATTTCATTCGTGTCTCCTTATTTTTTGAAGGAGTCTGTCCTCAATACCTGGACAGGTGAGTTGATGGGTTTTCGATCAATGTGTCACGCCCAAGATGCACGCCTATCCGTTTAAGGCACGAGGGCCTCGCAAGGGATAGAGGCGCATCTTGCCGTTAGCAAGAATAGTATCATCACAACATACAATACTGAATGAGAAGAGTATACAAGTTGGCTTACACTCGCCACATGCTAACTTACAATGTCACTCAAATCATAGCATCAAGTTGAAAACAGGGTCCGACTATGGACGAAATCAAACGATAAAAGAAGTTGCAAATGATACTACCAAGCTATCCCAAAGATCACGACCAGGTCCTCTACTCATCCGGATACGTCACGTACATCCTTCCTCTCTCCTCATCATACTCCCACTGGAGCTGAGTAAGATCATCCTGCACGAACTCATCTGAACCTGCACCTGAATTATTGTAGTAAACTGTGAGCCACAGAGGACTCAGCTATCATGTGCCCGGGTACCAAGACTATTTAAGCATTAGGAAGGAAGGGGGTGATGTTTAGTTTGCAGTAGCACTAAGCATTATATGGTGGCTAACTTACGCAACAAGAATGTAAATGTGAGTGGTCTACGTTAAGCGATCGAATCTAGAGTAATCTTTATGAGATCCTGAACACTTACTTACGTCAATCATAACCCCACCGTGTTCTCTCTCGGATCATGTTCATGAGCAGAGACGGTCACGGTTACTCACACAGTTGGTGTGTTTTAATTAGAGTTTATTTCAAGTTTTCTATAACCGGGTGTTAAACAAATATCCAAGTTGCCACATAACCGCGGGCACGGCTTTCCGAAAGATTTAACCCTGCAGGGGTGCTCCAACTAGTCCATCGCAAATAACCACACTCCGTGGGAATAGCCTCGAACACGGATCTCGCGATCATCATAGGCAATTCCAAAGGAAGCCAACATCTCGAGTAAACCCGAAGAAAGTCAGACTCCACACGCAAGACATTCGATAAAGACAAAACAAATCTAGCAAGACCTCCCGACGTGTCGACGAACCCGATAAGAGCCGCGTATCTCAGTCTCAGGACACGACGGATAAGCGAAGCGTATGGTGGCCTAATAGAAATCTCCCGAGTTGCCCCGAGTTGGCCCCGCACCGTGCTCTAGTTTGGACCAACACTCATGAGGAGCACTGGCCCGGGGGTTGATTAAATTATCCACGGGTTTGCAAGACCCTATGCAATTTTATTAAGTTGTTAAGAAAATGTAGTACCAATGTTGGGTCTTGCCAGACAAGCTTTAATCTCAACCGGATGAACAAGGGGATCCCCATAACAACCCCAAGCGTGTTAGGAGCGCAAAATATGGAAAACATAACACCGGTAACAAGGATCTAATGGCGGTAATAGCGGAACAAATCACTTAGCAAAAGGCCAAGCCTTCCACCAATACCAAGATATATATATGTGCATTAAATTAAATAACAGAATTTATTGTGATATTCAATCCATGTTATCACATGGAACAACCGACACCTACAACTAAGAATGCTATAAGAGGGGTTGAGCAGCGGTAACTTAGCCAATCAACGGTTTGCTGGGACGTGGAGGTTAGAGGCTGTCATGGCAACATGGGGGCTGATATCATGTGGTAGGTAGCTCAATTGTAATGATAATAACGAGAAACTAGCAAGCAAAGATAGTATTGGGATCCGGGTACGATCATCTTGCCTGTTGGTTCTTCAGCGGAACAAGTAGCGGGATCCTCGTAGTGGTACTCTCCAGGGTCCTCGAACTCAGTATAGACACTCACGTCTACCCAAGATAAACAGCAAATAAATAACCAACCAAGGTGCAATGCACAACCAAGATGATGCATGATTCATTTAATGAAGGATTTAACATGGCAATCCCAACCTAGTCAAGTTTCACATGCAAGGTTTGTTTATTAATGAACCTGGACATAACCTCATGTTAACTTATTTATACATGCATTAACATGGCAAATATGGATTCACCATGCAAAATCGATAGAAATGCATATAAGGATCGCGAGGAACGGAGCTACGGTTCTCGAGATACGCTCACGGCAAGGTACGGAGCCAAAACACAAGATCACCAATTACCTGGGCTAATTCTTGGCATTCCAAGGTAGCCACTGGATAGGTGATTAAAAATCAAGCATATTAGGCTCAAGAATCAATCAATTCCATGGAGTATAGCTCCCACAAGTCACAAAACAAAATCACACCAAATCTATCACAAACAGCAACATAGCAACTTGAGAAGCTCACAACTTGAGCTACAGGAATCCTATAGCCCCAAACAAGATATGGACAGAATCTACTCAACACCCACATCAATTCATACAATTATTCAATCAGCAAAAGAGGCACACATCAATATGCATGGAGCAATCAAGTTGGTATGATGAATCAGTTTTTTAGGGACTTAGTGAAAATTCCAGTTTTCTGGAATCTGGGTTAATAAAGTAGCAAGTTGACAGCACTGGTTAAATATGCTAGAGAGCTCCTATTGGAATGAAAATTAACAGGATGGTATATGTCAATACCTAATACAAATTCCTAACACTGAGCATGGTCAAATTCACAACACATCACTAGCTAAACCCCACTCCACATGCAAACAACACTAGCATATGTGTATGTGCAAAGCACATATACACACCACACCACAACCACCCATGTGTATATGCCTTAGGCTTATACACACACACACCACATATGTGCATGCACACACACTACCACTACACCACACACACTCACACAAGATATGCATACATGTGCACATACACCATTAGGTGCACACACACACAATTACACATGTGCAAAGGCACTACACACACATACATACAAACCCCCTCACACACAAGTCATGCATGTGTGTATGTTAACATACACACACAAGCACATGCACACACACACTCTAACATACATGCACATACACCACTATCACATATTTATACAGCTCAAGCATTAATCTGGCCCACCATACACAAACATGCAGATTGCACTTAAGGAAATCAAAAGAAAAAGAAAGGAACAAAAAACAAAAACAAAAAAACAGCAAAGCAAAAATGGGGGATAGGGGGATCGAACCCACGACCCCCTGGGCACACACAACACACCACACCACTGGGCTACGGGCTCGACTGCTACGAGAGGAGGGGGCAACCTGCACTAATACACACACACTACACCACGTCTGATGAAACTGAAACGCCACGACACCAGCGACAGGGAAACGCGACGGCGATTCCGACTGCGACAGGGCTCCTCCGACGACGGGGAGCATCGGAATCGAAAGAGGGAGCGCGGGGGCCCCACCCCTCACCTCATCTCACGACGAGGGGGACCGGAGGCAAGCTCAAGCTCGGAGCTTTTCGGCCGGCGGCGGCGTCCTATGACTACGGCGAGGAGAGGGGGCACGGGGACCGGCTGCTCACCGAGGGGCGGACGACGACGACACGGGCTCGACAGAGGGGAAGAAGAGCTCGGGGGCGCGCGATGACGGAGGGGAAGCAGGGGAAGAAGACGGCGGCGACAGCTTCTCTGCCGCGGCAACGGCACCGGCGAGGCGGCGCTACGGAGGAGCTAGGACCCGCCTAGCACCTGGAATGGAGCGGCGGCGGCATCAGGAATGTTCCTGCCATCCCCGACGGCGACGAGCACCACCGTAGGCAACGACGCGACGGCGAACTCTCTCTCTCTGAACCGGCTCCTCTGAACTTACCTGATGGGAGGAGGGAGAAGCAGGGGAATTGGAGGGAGAGGGGAGGAGCGGCGGCGGCAGGGAGGAGAAGAAGGAGGGGAAGGAACCCTAGGGGCACGTGCTTAAAAGGAGACGGGCCTCGACGTCTGGGCTAACGGCGACGGCAACGGAGCTCACCTGCTCCTCTCTGCTCGCACACACTCTCTGACGGAGGAGGAACGGGGGGAGCAGGTTGCCGTCCTGTTTCCCCTGGGCTGGGCCTCGACCCATCTGGCTCCTCTCTCTCTCTCAAACAAACTGAACCAGAGGGATTTTCCATTTAAATAAAAACAGCACAACAATTAAATCCCTAGAGCATATAAACGGGTTTTTAGAGAAAACAAAAAATACTTTTGTGGAAGAAATAATGTGCACATATTATTAAAATATCAGGTGGATTTATTGCAAAAAAATTATTTAATAATAAAATGAATGGCAGCCCCTGTTTTAAAAGAAAACACAAATCAAACAACCCCAAAACCCAATAGTACCACACATACAATTCATTAGGATATTAGGCCACCTCTTGGACATTTTTAAAAGATTTAAACAACAAGTTTAATCTGGTCATTTCAATTAAATGAAGAGAGGGGAAGATGGGAGGTGATGTTTGAAATGAAGAGGAGAGGGGAAGAGAGGTGGCACACATGAATCCAACCACACACAACATATCACACACCACATAACAAACCCACTCATCTCCATCACATCAACTCAAAACACAAGAAGGTGGCATGGCAAGATGAAAGAATGATGCATGATGATATGATGCATGAATGCCATTCAACACATGGGACAAGGTGCAATTCATACATAACTCATGACACAAGGTTCAACAATGGGGTTACATGCCAAATTAGGTAGGGACATCACTTGGGATGTCACAACTCTCCCACACTACAAGAGGATCTCGACCCGAGATCTAGGAACGAAAGAAGTCCGGAAATTCAGAACGGAGCAGGTCCTCGCGTTCCCAAGTAGCTTCTTTGTCGGAATGATGAGACCACTTCACCTTGAGGAACTTGATAGACTTGTTGCGAGTCTTACGCTCAGTTTCTTCAAGAATAGCAACTGGGTGCTCACGATAAGAGAGATCTTCTTGAAGATCGATGTCTCGGAGGTCAATGGTCCGCTCAGGAGTCTTGAAGCATTTCCGGAGCTGAGAAACATGGAAGACATCGTGCACATTTGCAAAATTTGGAGGAAGCTCTAGTTGATATGCAAGACCACCTCTCTTGCCAACAACTTTGAAAGGACCAACGAAACGAGGAGCTAGCTTCCCTTTTATTCCAAACCGCTGAGTGCCTTTCATGGGAGAGACTCTGAGATAGACTAGATCATCCACTTGGAAAGAAACATCCCGATGTTTTTTATCATAATAACTCTTCTGTCGGGATTGAGCTGCTTTGAGGTTCTCACGAATGACATGGCACATTTCTTCTGCTTCAGTGATCATGTCATTGCCCAAAATCTGACGCTCACCGGTTTCAGACCAGTTAAGCGGGGTACGACACTTTCTGCCGTAGAGAATCTCAAAAGGGGCCTTGCCTGAGCTAGCTTGGAAGATATTGTTGTATGAGAACTCCGCATAAGGGAGGCAGTCTTTCCACTTCATGCCAAAAGAAATCACACAGGTTCTGAGCATATCTTCAAGGATCTCATTGACTCTCTCAACTTGACCACTTGTCTGCGGATGGAACTGTTGGAAATATGCCCTAGAGGCAATAATAAATTAGTTATTATCATATTTCCTTGTTCATGATAATCTTTTATTATCCATGCTATAATTGTATTGATCGGAGACTTAAATGCATGTGTGGATACATAGACAAAACCATGTCCCTAGTATGCCTCTAATGGACTAGCTCGTTGATCAAAGGATGGTTAAGGTTTCCTAGCCATGGACATGAGATGTCATTTGATAACGGGGTCACATCATTAGGAGAATGATGTGATGGATAAGACCCAAACTACAAACATAGCATATGATCGTGTCAGTTTATTGCTACTGTTTTCTGCATGTCAAGTATATGTTCCTATGACCATGAGATCATGCAACTCACGGATATCGGAGGAGTGCCTTGTGTGTATCAAACGTCGCAACGTAACTGGGTGACTATAAAGGTGCTCTACAGGTATCTCCGATGGTGTTTGTTGAGTTGGCATGGATTGAGACTGGGATTTGTTACTCCGTGTGACGGAGAGGTATCTCAGGGCCCACTCGGTAATACAACATCACAACAAGCCTTGCAAGCAATGTGGCTAAGTGTTAGTCATGGGATCTTGTATTACGGAACGAGTAAATAGACTTGCCCGTAACGAGGTTGAATTAGGTATGGAGATACTGACGATCGAATCTCGGGCAAGTAACATACCGAAGAACAAAGGGAACGTTATACGGGATTAACTGAATCCTTGACATAGAGGTTCGACCGATAAAGATCTTCGTAGAATATGTAGGAACCAATGTGGACGTCCAGGTCCCGCCATTGGTTATTGACCGTAGAGGTGTCTTGGTCATGTCTACATAGTTCTCGAACCCGCAGGGTCTGCACACTTAAGGTTCGGTGACGTTTCGGTAGTGTAGAGTTATGTATGGTGGTGACCGAAGGTTGTTCGGAGTCCCGGATGAGATCCCGGACGTCACGAGGAGCTCCGGACTGGTCCGGAGGTAAAGATTCATATATAGGATGTCCCAGTTTGGTCGCCGGAAAAGTTTCGGGCTCATCGGTAGTGTACCGGGAGTATCGGTAGTGTACCGGGAGTGCCGGTAGTGTACCGGGGGACCTCCGGGAGGGGTATTTCGACCCCAAGAGGTCCATGGGCTGTGGGAGAATAATAACCAGTCCTTAGTGGCTGGGAAAACAGCCACAAAGGCTGATGGCGCAAGAGAGAAAGTCCTAAAGCAAAAAGTGGAAAATCAGCCAATAGGAGGCAATCCTACTCCAACTAGGATTGGAGGTGAAGTAGGATTGCTCCCACCTCCTATTTCGGCCGACCCAAAGGCCTTGGCTGCCTCTCCTATCCTCTCCTCCTATATATACTAGTGGATTGGGTGGTTTTTGGACAGAATTTCCGGCCACGTGCTACCCGTTTCACCAGTGCACAGTTTCTCCTCTAGATCGGTTTTCCGCAGCGCTTAGGCGAAGCCCTGCCGGAATCACTCCACCACCATCACCGGAGCGCCGTCATGCTGCCGATGAACTCTCTCTCCTCTCCACCTCCTCTTGCTGGATCAAGATGGTGGAGATCGTCATCAAGCTGCACGTGTGCTGAACGCGGAGGTGCCGTCCGTTCGGCGCTAGATCGGAAGGACCGTGATCGAGATCGCGAGACGGTTCGTGATGAGATCGCGGAACGGATCGTGAGAAGTTCGCGGGACAGATCATGATCAAGATCGTGAGACGGATCGTGATGAGATCGCGGGACGGATCGTGATGAGTTCACGGGACGGATCGTGATTGGATCGCGGGACGGATCGTGATGAGATCGCGGGACGCTCGGCGATTTGGATCGCGAAGATGTTCGACTACACCAACCGTGTTTCTTAACGCTTCCCGCTTAGCGATCTACAAGGGTACGTAGATCCACTCTCCCTCTCGTAGATGCTCATCACCATGGATAGGTTTGCGTGTGCGTAGGAAATTTTTTGTTTCCCATGCGACGTTCCCCAACAGTGGCATCATGAGCTAGGTTGATGGTTCGATGAGATCTCGAGTAGAACACAAAAGGTTTGTGGGCGTTGATGCTTAGATTGCTTCCTCCCTTGGTCGTATTTTGGTTCAGCGGTATTGTGAGATGAAGCGGCCCGGACCAACATTACTCGTACGCTTACGAGAGACCGGTTCCCTCGACACAACTTGTTGCCTAGATGGCTTGCGGGTGACAGTTTCTCTCACTTTAGTTGGATCGGATTCAACAAAGGCGGTCCTTGAGAAGGTTGAAAAGCAATCTATGTATCACTGTTGTGGTTTATGCGTAGGTGAGAATCGTTCTTGCTAGATACCCGTAGCAGCCACGTAAAACATGCAACAACAATTAGAGGACGTCTAACTTGTTTTTGCAGGGTATGTTGTGATGTGATATGGCCAATTACATGATGAGATATATGTGATGTATGAGATGATCATGTGATGTATAGAATTTCACGACTTGCATGTCGTTGAATACGGCAACCGGCAGGAGCCATAGGGTTGTCTTTAATTATTGTATGACCTGCGTGTCAATCATTAAGCGCTATGTAATGCTTTACTTTATCGCTACGGTAGCAATAGTAGTAGAAGCATGTAGGGTGTGACAACCCCGATGGCGACACGTTGATGGAGATCAAGATGATGGAGATCATGGTGTCGTGCCGGTGACGATGGAAATCATGCCGGTGCTTTCTAGATGGAGATCAAAAGCACAAGTTCATGGCCATATCATGTCACTTATGATTTGCATGTGATGTTAATCCTTCTTATGCACCTTATTTTGCTTAGGACGGCGATAGCATTATAAGGTGATCCCTCACTTAATTTCAAGATAAATTGTGTTCTCCCCGAGTGTGCACCGTTGCGAAAGTTCGTCGTGTTGAGACACCACGTGATGATCGGGTGTGATAGACTCTACGTTCACATACAACGGGTGCAAGCCAGTGTTGCACATGCAGAACACTCGGGTTAAACTTGACGAGCCTAGCATGTACAGACATGGCCTCGGAACACAAGAGACCGAAAGGTCGAACATGAGTCATATAGTAGATATGATCAACATGATGATGTTCACCATTGCAGCCACCTCAACTCACGTGATGATCGGACTTGAGTTGGTGAATTTGGATCATGTATCACTCGAATGATCGGAGGGATGTCAATTTGAGTGGGAGTTCTTAAGTAATATGATTAATTGAACTCATTATCATGAACATAGTCAAAGTGTCTTTGCAAATTATGTTGTAGATTACTAGCTCGCGTTGTTGCTCCCTTGTTTTTTTATATGTTCCTAGAGAAATAGAATTGAAAGATGTTGGTAGCAAAATTGCGGACTGGGTCCGTGATCTGAGGATTGTCCTCATTGCTGCACAGAAGGCTTATGTCCTTAATGCACCGCTCGGTGCGCCACCCCATCTAGGGTCGACTGTAGATGTTGTGAACATCTGACAGGCACGTTTCGATGACTACTTGATAGTTTAGTGCGTCATGCATTACGGCTTAGAATTGAGGCTCCAAAACGTTTTGAACGTCACAGAACATATGAGATGTTCTAAGAGCTGAGATTGTGATCTCAGGCTCGTGCCCGAGTTGCAAGATATAAGATCTCCAACGAGATTCTTTGCCTGCAAGATAAAAGAGAATAGCTCAATCGTTGTGCATGTGCTCAGACTGTCTGGGTACTACAATCGCTTGAATCGAGTGGGAGTTGATCTTCCAGATAAGATAGTGATTGATGTAGTTCTCCAAGTCACTGTCACTTAGCTACTAGAACTTGGTGATGAACTATAAAATGCCAGGGAAAGAGATTTGATCCCTGAGCTGTTCGTGATGTTTGACACCGCGAAGGTAGAAATCAAGAAGGAGCATCAAGTGTTGATGGTTAATCAAACCACTAGTTTCGAGAAGGGCAAGAGCAAGGAGGGAAACTTCATGGATAGCAAGTCAGTTGCTGCTCGAGTGAAGCAACCCAAAGTTGAACTCAAACCCGAGACTAAGTGCTTCTGTTATGAGGTGAGCGGTCGCTGAAGCGGAACAACCCTAGATACTTGGTAGATAAGAAGGCTGGCAACATTGATAGAAGTATATTTGATATACGAGTTATTAATGTGTACCTTGCTAGTACTCTTAGTAGCACCTGGGTTTTGGATACCGGTTCGGTTGCTAAATGTTAGTAACTCGAAATAAAAGCTACGGAATAAACGGAGAACTAGCTAAGGGTGAGGTGACGATATGTGTTGGAAATGTTTCCAAGGTTGATGTGATCAACATCGCACGCTCTCTCTACCTTCAGGATTAGTGACGAACCTAAATAAATGTTATTTGGTGTTCTGCGTTGAGCATGAACATGATTAGATCATGTTTGTTGCAATACGGTTATTCATTTAAGTCAGAGAATAATAGTTATTCTGGTTACATGAATAATACATTCAATGGTCATGCATCCAGTGAGAATGGTTTGTTGAAATCTTGATCATAGTAATACACATGTTCATAACATTGATGTCAAAAGATACAAAGTTAAATAATGATAGTACCACATACTTGTGGCACTGCCGCAAAATGTCATATTGGTATAAAGCGCATGAAGAAACTCCATGGTGATGGATATTTGGACTCATTCGATTTCGAATCGGTTGAGACATGCGAACCATGCCTCTTGGGCAAGATGACTAAAGGACCCTGTTGGATGGAGCGGGCAAGTGATTCATTGGAAATGATACATATTGATGTATGCAATCTAGTGAGTCTTGTAGCGTGCAGTGGATATCGTTATTTTCTTACCTTCACTGATGATTTGAGTAGATATAGTGTATATTTACTTAATGAAACACAAGTCTGAATCATTTGAAAGGTTCAAGCAAATTCAGAGTGAAGTTTAAAGATCATCGTGACAAGAAGATAAAAATTACCACGATATGATCGTGGAGGTGAATATCTGAGTTACGAGTTTGGCATACAACTTAAGACAATGTGAAATTTGTTTCACAACTAACGCTACCTGGAACACCATGGTGTGATGGTGTGTCCGAACATCATAGTCATGCTCTATTGATATAGTGCATACTGTGATGTCTCTTATCGTTTTACTACTATAATTTTTGGGGTTATGCATTAGAGACAACTACATTCACTTTAAATAGGGCATCATCTAAATCCGTTGAGATGACACCGTGTGAATTATGGTTTGATAGAAACCTAAGCTGTCATTTCTTAATATTTGGGGCTGTGACACTTGTGTGGAAAATGTTTTCACCTAATGAGGTCGAACCCAAGGCGGACAAATGCATCTTCATAGAATACCCTAAGATCAGTTGGGTGAACCTTCAATCTCAGATCCTAGTGCAAAGTGTTTGTTGCTTGAAGAAAGAATTGAGTGGGAGGAAGATAGAACTTGATGAGGTTGTTAAACCTTTGTTCAACCAGAGAGTAGCGCAGCGCAGAAAGATGTTTCTGTGAAGCCTACGTTAGTTGAAGAGTAAGTTAATGATGATGATCATGAAGCTTCAGGATCAAGTTACTATCGAACTTCGTGGGTCGACAAGGATGTGTACTGCTCCTAAGTGGTACGACAACTCTGTCTTGGAGATCATGTTGTTGGACAACGATGAACCTACGAGCTATGGAGAAGCGATGATGGGCCTGGATTCCGACGAATGGTTAGAGGCCATGAAATCCGAGATATGATCCATGTATGAAAACCAAGTATAGACTTTGGTAGACTTGCTCGTTAGACGGCAGGTCGTTGAGTACAAATGGACCTTTAGAATGAAGACAGACACTGATGGTGAATGTCACCATTTGTAAAGCTCGACTTGTTGCAAAGTTGTTTGTGACAAGTTCAAGGAGTTGACTGCGATGAGGCTTTCTCACTCGTAGCGATGCTAAAAGTCTGTTGGAATTATGTTAGCAGTTGCTGTGTTTTCAATTATGAAATCTGGCAGATGGATGTCAAAACATCGTTTCCTTAACGGTTTACTTGAGGAAAGGTTGTATGTGATACAACCAGAAGGTTTTGTCAGTCCTAAGGATGCTAAAAGGTGTGCAAGCTTTGGTGATCCTTCCATGGACTGAACCAAGCATCTTGGAGTTGGAATATACGCTTTGATGAGTTGATCAAAGTTTTTGAGTTTATACAAAGTTTACGAGAAACTTGTATTTGCAACAAAGTGAGTGGGAGCACTATAGAATTTCTGATAAGTATATGTGGATGACATATTGTTGATCGGAAATAATGTAGGATTTCTGAAAAGCATAAATGGTTGTTTGGAAAGTGATTTTCAAAGGAAGACCTGGATAAAGCTACCAAATTGTTGAGCATCAAGATCTATAGAGATAGATCAAGATGACTTGATGAGACTTTCAATGAGTACATACCTTGACAAAGATTTTGAAAGAGTTCAAAATGGATCAGTCAGAGAAAGAGTTCTCGCCTGATTTGTAAGGTGTGAAGTTGAGTGAGACTCAAAGCTCGACAACGGCAGAAGAAAGAGAAAGGACGAATGTCGTCCCCTATGCCTTAGCCATAGGCTCTATATTATGCCATGCTGTGTACCGCACCTATGTGTGCCTTGCCATGAGTCTGTCAATGGGTACAAGAGTGGTCCAGGAGTGGATCACTGGACAGCGGTCGGAATTACCCTTAGTAACCAGAGGACTAAGGAAATGTTTCTTGATTATGGAGGTGATAAAGAGTTCGTCGTAAAGAGTTACGTCGATGCAAGCTTTAACACCTATCCGGATGACTAGTAGTAGCAATCTGGATACATATAGTGGAGCAGCCATTTGGAAATAGTACCAAGTGGAGTGTGGTAGCAGTGTTTACGGTTTGACATAGAGATTTGCAAAGTACACACGGATCTAAATATCGCAGACCCGTTGACTATAAGACCTCTCTCACATGCAAAGCATGATCGAGCCCCAAAACTCATTGGGTGTTAGATTCATAACAATGCGAATCACATGGTGATGTGAACTAGATTATTGACTCTAGTGCAAGTGGGAGACTGTTGGAAATATGCCCTAGAGGCAATAATAAATTAGTTATTATCATATTTCCTTGTTCATGATAATCGTTTATTATCCATGCTATAATTGTATTGATCGGAGACTTAAATGCATGTGTGGATACATAGACAAAACCATGTCCCTAGTATGCCTCTAATGGACTAGCTCGTTGATCAAAGGATGGTTAAGGTTTCCTAGCCATGGACATGAGATGTCATTTGATAACGGGGTCACATCATTAGGAGAATGATGTGATGGATAAGACCCAAACTACAAACATAGCATATGATCGTGTCAGTTTATTGCTACTGTTTTCTGCATGTCAAGTATATGTTCCTATGACCATGAGATCATGCAACTCACGGATATCGGAGGAGTGCCTTGTGTGTATCAAACATCGCAACGTAACTGGGTGACTATAAAGGTGCTCTACAGGTATCTCCGATGGTGTTTGTTGAGTTGGCATGGATTGAGACTGGGATTTGTTACTCCGTGTGACGGAGAGGTATCTCAGGGCCCACTCGGTAATACAACATCACAACAAGCCTTGCAAGCAATGTGGCTAAGTGTTAGTCATGGGATCTTGTATTACGGAACGAGTAAAGAGACTTGCCCGTAACGAGGTTGAATTAGGTATGGAGATACTGACGATCGAATCTCGGGCAAGTAACATACCGAAGAACAAAGGGAACGTTATACGGGATTAACTGAATCCTTGACATAGAGGTTCGACCGATAAAGATCTTCATAGAATATGTAGGAACCAATGTGGACGTCCAGGTCCCGCCATTGGTTATGGACCGTAGAGGTGTCTCGGTCATGTCTACATAGTTCTCGAACCCGCAGGGTCTGCACACTTAAGGTTCGGTGACGTTTCGGTAGTGTAGAGTTATGTATGGTGGTGACCGAAGGTTGTTCGGAGTCCCGGATGAGATCCCGGACGTCACGAGGAGCTCCGAAATGGTCCGTAGGTAAAGATTCATATATAGGATGTCCCAGTTTGGTCGCCGGAAAAGTTTCGGGCTCATCGGTAGTGTACCGGGAGTATCGGTAGTGTACCGGGAGTGCCGGTAGTGTACCGGGGGACCTCCGGGAGGGGTATTTCGACCCCAAGAGGTCCATGGGCTGTGGGAGAATAATAACCAGCCCTTAGTGGGCTGGGAAAACATCCACAAAGGCTCATGGCGCAGGAGAGAAAGTCCTAAAGCAAAAAGTGGAAAATCAGCCAATAGGAGGCAATCCTACTCCAACTAGGATTGGAGGTGAAGTAGGATTGCTCCCACCTCCTATTTCGGCCGACCCAAAGGCCTTGGATGCCTCTCCTATCCTCTCCTCCTATATATACTAGTGGATTGGGTGGTTTTTGGACAGAATTTCCGGCCACGTGCTACCCGTTTCACCAGTGCACAGTTTCTCCTCTAGATCGGTTTTCCGCAGCGCTTAGGCGAAGCCCTGCCGGAATCACTCCACCACCATCACCGGAGCGCCGTCATGCTGCCGATGAACTCTCTATCCTCTCCACCTCCTCTTGCTGGATCAAGATGGTGGAGATCGTCATCAAGCTGCACGTGTGCTGAACGCGGAGGTGCCGTCCGTTCGGCGCTAGATCGGAAGGACCGTGATCGAGATCGCGAGACGGTTCGTGATGAGATCGCGGAACAGATCGTGATGAGTTCGCGGGACAGATCGTGATCAAGATCGTGAGACGGATCATGATGAGATCGCGGGACGGATCGTGATGAGTTCACTGGACAGATCGTGATTGGATCGCGGGACGGATCGTGCTGAGATCGCAGGACGCTCGGCGATTTGGATCGCGAAGATGTTCGACTACACCAACCGCGTTTCTTAACGCTTCCCGCTTAGCGATCTACAAGGGTACGTAGATCCACTCTCCCTCTCGTAGATGCTCATCACCATGGATAGGTTTGCGTGTGCGTAGGAACATTTTTGTTTCCCATGCGACGTTCCCCAACAGGAACGCCGTGCTGAAACGGATCTTAGTACCCATAGCAGTCTGGAAGGACTCCCAAAACTTGGAAGTGAAGAGACTTCCACGGTCAGAAGAGATGAGTTGAGGAATGCCATGCAAAGACACTATCCTTGACGTATACAACTCTACAAGCTGAGCTGTCGAGATAGATTCTTTGACTGGCAGGAAATGAGCAACTTTTGACAACTTGTCGATAACCACAAAGATGGCATCGTTGCCTCTCTTGGACTTGGGGAACCCAGTTACAAAATCCATCTCCACATGATCGAATTTCCACTCTGGGATAGGCAAAGGCTGAAGAAGACCTACTGGACGCTGATGCTCTGCCTTCACTCTGCGACAAACATCACACTCATTCATGAACTGAGCAATTTCACGTTTCATGCGAGTCCACCAGAAGGTTTGCTTGAGATCCTGATACATCTTTGAACTGCCTGGATGAATGGATAGTAGAGAATTATGTGCTTCGTCCATGATAACCTTTCTAAGATCACCTTTTGGAACCACAAGACGGTCCTCAATGAACAAGGTATCTTTGTCATCAATACGAAAGAACTTGTACTTCGGAATGCTCTTGGCCACACCTTTCTTCACTTTCTTCACCATAGCGTCTAGCAGCTGCGCTTGGCGAACCTGATCTTCCAGAGTCGGAGAGACTTGAAGATTGGCAAGAAATCCTTGCGGAATCATCTGAAGGTTGAGCTTAGGAATGCTTCGCAAAACTCGGGTTGAAGAGGCTTCAGAATGAGACTATTGCAGTACGCCTTACGGCTGAGTGCGTCTGCAATGACATTTGCTTTCCCCGGAGTATACTCAATGCTTGGATTGAAGTCCTCAAGCATTTCCACCCAACGAGACTGCCGAAGATTGAGATTGGGTTGAGTGAAAATGTACTTCAAGCTCTTGTGATCGGTGTACACCTCAACTGGTCTACCCAACAACAAATGCCTCCAAGTCATTAGAGCATGCACAACTGCCGCCAACTCAAGATCATGAGTGGGGTAGTTCTTCTCGGCAGGCTTCAACTAATGCGAGGTATAAGCAACAATCTTCTTGTCTTGCATGAGAACACCACCAAGACCTTGGAGAGAAGCATCATAGAAAACTTGGAAAGGCTTGGACTGCTCAGGAGGAACAAGAACTGGAGCTGAAGTCAGTCTCTGCTTGAGCATATTGAACGCCACATCACACTCAGGAGACCAAACATACTTGATGCTCTTCTGGAGGAGATTGGACAGAGGCTTAGCAATTTGAGAGAAGTTCTCCATGAATCTTTTGCAATAACTAGCAAGCCCGAGGAAGCTCCAAAGCTGCTTCACATTCTGAGGAGGTTCCCACTTCAAGATTGCCTCGACTTTCTCAGGGTGCACTTTAATTCCCTCGGTAGAGATGACATGCCCGAGGTACACCACTTCATTGAGCCAGAATTCACACTTGGAAAACTTTGCATAGAACCGATGTTCCCTTAACTTGTCAAGCACAAGGCGGAGATGCTCTGCATGATCTTCTTCTGACTCCGAGAACACAAGGATATCATCCAGATAGACCAAGACGAACTCATTCTTGAATGGAGAGAAGATGAAATTCATCATTCTTGAGAAGGTTGGAGGAGCATTCGCAAGACCAAACGACATAACGGTGTACTCATAAGAGCCAAAACTCGTCCTGAAAGCGGTCTTGGGAATGTCTTCTTTGCGAATGCAAATCTGATGATAACCCCTGCGAAGATCAAGCTTCGAGATAACCTTGGCACCTTTCAGTTGCTCAAACAACTCATTGATGTTGGGAAGTGGGTACTTGTTTCTGATTGTCTTCTTGTTCAATGGCCGGTAGTCCACACAAAGACGATCCGTGCCATCCTTCTTCTTGACAAACAAAACTCCACAACCCCATTGAGAAGAGCTTGGTCTGATCAGACCCAGACGTTCTTGCTCGTCTAGCTGCTTCTTCAACTCTTTCAGCTCTTCGGGGCCAAGTTTATACGGGCACTTGCATACCGGTTCAGTACCGGGCTCGAGATCAATCACAAACTCGACTGGCCGGTGTGGAGGCATTCCTGGCAATTCTTCTGGAAAGACATCTTCATATTCACAAACCATCGGAATTTGAGAAGTCGCTGAGATTTCACCCTTCTCATTGAGAGCAAAGAGACGGACTGTGTCATCGCGAGCTGCGAATATAATCACATCTTCTGAAGGATGAGTCAGCTTGACTTCTTTAGCTTGACAATCAATATGAGCCTTATTCATAGCCAAGAAGTCCATGCCCAGAATGAGATCAATATCAGAATTCCCGAGCACATAAGGAGAATTCAAGAAAGAATAATTACCCATCTTGATAGAAACATCCGAAACAATAGAATTGGTCCTCATGGAAACACCCGGAGAAACAATACCCAAAGGTCTACCCAAAGACGCTGACGGAAAATCATGCTTAATGAAGAATGACTTTGACATGAAACAATGCGATGCACCAGAATCAAACAATACTTTTGCAGGAGTAGAATTGACTGAGAGATTACCCATAATCACATCATTGGACTGCTCTGCTTCCGCTGCATTCACCATATTCACTCTTGCGGTCTTGGGATTATGCTTCACCATAGCGTTGCCTGGAGGCTTGACTGGAGGAGGAGGCGGAAGACGCCGCTGGTTGCACTTGTTTGCATAGTGGCCCTTCGGACCACACTTGTGACAAGTCACCTCAGAAAGCGGACGAACATTGCCTGGAGGAGGAACAAGAACAACCTTGGACACCTGGTTCTTCTGCTGGAAACCTGGGTTGGGTGGGTGGGAAGAACCACGACCATCGAACTGCTTTTGCTGCCGAGGAGGACGAAACGGAAGAGGATTGGCGCTCAATACTTCTGCTGCTTCGGAACCATCTGAGAGCTGGAAGAAGAAGAATATGAATCCCTTGAACGCTTCTTGGAGTTCTCCAACTTGAGCTGAGCTGCTTCAATCTTCAAAGCCATGTTGTAGAACTGATCAAACTCACGAGGCTCTTGAAGAACAAGGCCTGGCAGAAGCTCATCCTTGAGACCACCTCTGAACTGATAGATCATAGCCTTATCATCTGGAACATCTTGCTTGGCATAACGAGCTAGATTCTCGAACTCGATGTTGTACTGGTAGACTGACTTGGTTCCCTGCTTCAGGTGCTTGAACTTCTCACGCATCTCCTCGACAAAGCTTGTCGGAATGTAATGAGCCCTGAAGTCACGACGGAAATCGTCCCAAGTAACAACACGATCGCCCCTGGAATCCTTGTACTGTTGCCACCAATCAGCTGCTTGACCCTTTAGCTGGAATGATGCAAACCTGACAAAGTCCTCTGGCCTGACATTGCTGCACTCAAAATGCTTACTCATATCACGAAGCCAATCATCAGCATCTAGAGGCTTCTCACAACAGGTGAAAGTCTTGGGCTAGTTGGCAAGGAACTAATTGAGTGTCGCAAACTGCAGTTGATTCTGAAAATTGCCTTGAAAACCTTGCTGACCCTGCTCCCTTTCCTGCAATAGCCTGAGCAACATCTGAGTGTTTGCATTGGTCGCGACCATCATAGCTTGCCAAGCTTCTGGAGGAGGAGGCGGAGGAGTCGGTGGTGGGGGTGGTGGTGGAACATCAGTCTGCTCCTCACCACGACCCGGATTGCTGCGAGTTGGTGCAGCCATCCTGAAGATGAACAAAATGCATCAACACCTCATAGATAAGATGAATCATAAGCTGAATCGAATGCTTGAACGAAATTGAACAATTAACAACATAGCCTTCCTACTGAAAAAATTAGTAGGAATGCTTCTTCGGTTATGATAACATCATCAAAAATTAGAAGCCACTTGCAATAACACAAAAGTATTGAGCTACGCGCTCGGAACAAATGTACATGCCCATATACATCTGAAGAAGATGATCCTAGATGACAACAAGATTTCCCACCTATGAGCTTCCGAAAACTTTCTTGTTTATGCGATTCAGATTGCGGAATCAGGAACCCACCCTAGGCAATCAGCTGTGACTGCATCCACAACCTTCCACACCATAATTCAAGACATTTCGCAAACTCGTCTAATCTCGAATCCTTGAACTCACAATGATACTAAACCATGGTGGTACCCCGGATGCCTCCCCAGTATTGGGTGACTCCGACCTTATCTCACCACGATAAGTATTGAAGCAATTTCGAACATTCTTCGTCCTGAGATATCAAGGAAGCTGAATGATAACGATGTGCCAACATTCCCTGGAGCTCGACTCCCCGGAAGAAATCAAGTCAGACAGGAGGCACCAAGACAGAACCCTGTCACATCGGCATCATATAGATTCCAAAATACCCGCGTGATCCTAAATTTTTTTTGAGCGAGAAGAGGAGTAGAATCAAAATTCCTAAGTCGGAAACCTCACCAGAGCATAGAAGAGGAGTAAAATAATCCTACTCTCCGATATAACTAGACTCAAAATAGTTTTACTAGACACAACTCGGCCAAGTTCGAACAAGCAAAGGCTCCTATGGTCTTATGGCTCTGAATACCAACTTGTCACGCCCAAGATGCGCGCCTATCCGTTTAAGGCACGAGGGCCTTGCAAGGGATAGAGGCGCATCTTGCCGTTAACAAGAATAGTATCATCACAACATACAATACTGAATGAGAAGAGTATACAAGTTGGCTTACACTCGCCACATGCTAACTTACAATGTCACTCAAATCATAGCATCAAGTTGCACACAGGGTCCGACTACGGACGAAATCAAACGATAAAAGAAGTTGCAAATGATACTACCAAGCTATCCCAAAGATCATGACCAGGTCCTCCACTCATCCGGATACGTCACGTACATCCTGCCTCTCTTCTCATCATACTCCCAGCTCAGTAAGATCATCCTACACGAACTCATCTGAACCTGCACTTGGATTATTGTAGTAAACTGTGAGCCATAGAGGACGCAACTATCATGTGCCCGGGTACCAAGACTATTTAAGCTTTAGGAAGGAAGGGGGTGATGTTTAGTTTGCAGCAGCACTAAGCATTATATGGTGGCTAACTTACGCAACAAGAATGTAAATGTGAGTGGTCTACGTTAAGTGATCGAATCTAGAGTAATCTTTATGAGATCCTGAACACTTACTTACGTCAATCATAACCCCACTGTGTTCTCTCTCGGATCATGTTCACGAGCAGAGACGATCACGGTTACTCACACAGTTGGTGTGTTTTAATTAGAGTTTACTTCAAGTTTTCTATAACCGGGTGTTAAACAAATATCCAAGTTGCCACATAACCGCGGGCACGGCTTTTCAAAAGATTTAACCCTGCAGGGGTGCTCCAACTAGTCCATCAAAAATAACCACACTCCATGGGAATAGCCTCGAACACGGATCTCGCGATCATCATAGGCAATTCCAAAGGAAGCCAACATCTCGAGTAAACCCGAAGAAAGTCAGACTCCACACGCAAGACATTCGATAAAGGCAAAACAAATCCAGCAAGACCTCCCGACGTGTCGACGAACCCGATAAGAGCCGCGTATCTCAGTCTCAGGAAACGACGGATAAGCGAAGCATACGGTGGCCTGATAGAAATCTCCCGAGTTGCCCTGGGTTGGCCCCGCACACGGTGCTCTAGTTTGGACCAACACTCATGAGGAGCACTGGCCCGGGGGTTGATTAAATTATCCATGGGTTTGCAAGACCCTATGCAATTTTATTAAGTTGTTAAGAAAATGTAGTACCAATGTTGGGTCTTGCCGGAGAAGTTTTAATATCAACCGAATAAACAAGGGGGTCCCCATAACAACCCCGAGCATGTTAGGAGCGCAAAGTATGGAAACATCACACCGGTAACAAGGAACTAATGGCGGTAATAGCAGAACAAATCACTTAGCAAAAGGCCAAGCCTTCCACCAATACCAAGATATATATATGTGCATTAAATTAAATAACAGAATTTATTGTAATATGCAACCCATGTTATCACATGGAACAACCTACACCTGCAACTAAAATGCTATAAGAGGGGCTGAGCAGCGGTAACTTAGCCAAACAAAGGTTTTCTAGGACGTGGAAGTTAGAGGCTGTCATGGCAACATGGGGGCTGATATCGGGTGGTAGGTAGTGCAATTTTAATGATAAGAGCGAGAAACTAGCAAGCAAAAATAGTATCGGGATCCGGGTACGATCATCTTGCCTGTTGGTTCTTCAGCGGAACAAGTAGCGGGATCCTCGTAGAGGTACTCTCCTGGGTCCTCGTACTCAGTATCAACGCTCGTGTCTACCGAAGAGAAACAGACACAATAAACATCCAACCAAGGTGCAATGCACAATCAAAATGATGCATGATCATTTATGAAGAATTATAATATGGCAACCACAAACTAGTCAAGTTTCATATGCAAAGTGTGTATATTAGTGAATCTGGACAAAACCTCATGTTAAGTTATTTAGGCATGCATGTACATGGAAAATATGGATGCAGCATGCAAAATCGATATAAATGCATATAAAGATAGCAAGAAACGGAGTTACAGTTCTCACGACAAGGTACGGTGGCAATATCACAAGATCACCAAGCCATGGGCTGATTCTTGGCATTCCAAGGCAGCCAATGGACAGGTGATGAAAAATAAATCACAACAGACTCAAGAATCAATCAATTCCATGGAGCATAGCTCCCACAATCCACAAAACAATAAAACACTAAATCTGCCACTAAACAACAACATAGCAACTTCTACAGTTCACCTCTGGAGCTACGAGAAGCCTACAGCCACAAACAAGACATGTAAAGAATCTACTCAACACACACAACAATTCATCCAATTACACCACCAGCAAAGGAGCCACACATCAATAAGCAATAAGCAATCAAGTTGGCATGATGAAACAGTTTTCCGGGACTTGTGAAAATTCCAGTTTTCTGGAATCTGAGTTAATAAAGTAGCAAGTTGACAGCACAGGTTAAATATGCTATAAAGCTCCTATTGGCATGAAAATTGACAGGAAGGTAGGATGACAATATCCACTACAAATAACTAACACTGAGCATGAGCAAAATCCATTCACATCACTAATTACAATCCACTCTTCATGGCAAAACAATAACAGCAGAACTCCCAGACTTGGTCATTTTTAAGCAAGTTGAACAGAAACATAAAGTTGCTTACTAAACAACATGGTTCCCACTTATCTGATGGCTTAGCACAAATAACAATAATACTAGGACATTCCCAGCAACTTTAGCTACCACTTTCATGTTGGCAAGAACTTAAAATCATACATAGATTAAATCATATGAAATGGACAAAAGGGCATCATCATAAAATGTAGTTTTTGTGAAGTTGCCCCAAAGTCAAATCTGACTTCACAGATGCATTCCTGGGTTGATTCTACCCCAAATGCATTACTCATACCCCTATACTTGCTTGGAGCAATAGGGAGTAATCCTAGGTCGAAATTGACCCCTATAAGTCATGAGTGACTTATGACACATGCACACACTTATGTAAGAGGCCAAAATGGCATGCCCTCTATTGTACACTTGATGGGAAAGGTAAAGAGGCATGAATAAGGTACTTAGGCATAGCATAGCATCAATAACAAGAAAAGAAAACAAGCTAGAAGAGATATACATGCACATATACACATGAGGGCTCTCACATACACATAGATCTACACATGCACAAGGTTTAGCATCCACTCAATTACCCATCTTTACTAATCATGGCAAAAAGAGTCAAGAAGAAAAACCCCACAACCTACACATGCATATCTACTCATGACCATCTACTCACATGCACATGTGGGTGTATGTATAACATACACACACCTCTCACTACACCTACACACACAAGCACATCATACTCAAGCATGTGTGTATATATAACTTATACATATACACACCCACAAAACACACACATGCATAGGTGTGCAAAGAGCACACACACACATGTGTCATGCATGGTGCACCACACACCCACATGCTCACACACACATGTAGGTATGTATGCATAGCATACACACACACCCACAACTCACAATCATGCACTCTACACTCACATGGCAAAACACACACCTCACTCACACTCATATGAATGCATACATGGGTATACATGCCACTTGTGCTTACACACACAACCATACACATGTGCACACACACACTCACATGGAAAAGAAAACACACACACACATGTACATGCTGGAAATGCACACACACATGTATGTAAAGCAAGAGAAAAGAAAAAAAAGAAGAAAGAAAACAAAAAAAACAAAAAGGGGGAGGTTCAAGGTTCGAACCCCTGACCTCTGGGTCAAACACACGCGCACCACACCACTACGCTATCGAGCCGGCTCGTAACAGAGGAGGGGGCTCGACGCTCTAACACACACACACTAGTACCATCTGACGAAACTGAAACCCAGCACTCGCACACATGGACAGAGCAACATCGGCAGCGACAGTGGTAGGGCGACGGCGATCCCCGGTGATGCAAGGGGTCTTTGGCGACGGGGAGCGGCGGAATCGAAAGAGGAAGCTACGGGGGCTCCATCCCTCACCTCATCTCGCGACGAGGGGGACCGGAGGCGAGCTCAAGCTCGGGGCTTTCGAGCGGCGCGATGGCACTACGGCGACGAGCCTACGACTTACGGCAAGGAGAGGGGACAATGAGGATGGGCTACTCACCGAGGGTCTCATGGAGACACGGGGACGCGAGCGGCGACGACGAAGGGGAAGGAGAGGCAGGGACGACGCGTGCAGAGAGGAAGAAGGTCCAACGACGATCCGGAGATGAGGAGGAGGAAGAAGAAGAAGGCCTCCCGAGGCCTTCTAGCGCCGGGAACGGAACGCAGACGGCAGCGGCGAGCTCCACGCCATCACCAGTGGGGACGAGGTCGTCGGAGGCGACGACGACGACGAGCACCCGCGCCTCTGAACTTCTCTGAAACTTACCTGCGCCTTGCGCTCTCTGACAGATAAGGGGGAGGAAGGAGGAAGAAGGAGAGGGGGAAGCAGCGGCGGCGAGGAGAAACCCTAGAGGGAGGCATGGACGCCTATGCATAAATAGGAGGGGGGCCTCGACGTCTGTGAACGGCTAACGACGACGGTGACGCTGCTCTCTGCTCTCTCTATGCCTGAGGGAGGTGGGAGACGGAGCAGGTAGCCGTCCCTGCTCACGTGGGCTGGCCGCGGCCCACTCTCTCCCTCTCACTCTCTCTCAACTAAAATAGAGAAAAGCAAAGATTTTTTTCCCATTTAATAAAACCAGCCACCCCAACATAAATTCCCAGAGCAATTTAAAAGGGTTTTGAGCAAAAACAAAAATAATTTTGAGGAGGAAATAATGTGCACCTTTTATTAAAAATATTAAGTTGATTTATAAAACAAGTAATTTATTTAATATTTAAAATGTCAGCTCCTATTTAAATAAAATCACAATTACAATTAACCCCCCAAACATCCAACCAAACATAACCACAAATCATCAAACATTTGGGGCTACCTCAGGAACATTTTTAAACAATTTAAAGAGGCAAAAACTCTACTCATAAAATAAATATGAAGAGAGGGGGAAAGAATAAGAGGAGATGTGAAGGAGAAAAGAGAGGGGAAGAATAAGAGGAGGAGCGCACATGGAACCAACCACACACAAACATCTTCCACATCACAACCACCATCTCACATCATACCAAGGCACTTGCAAAGTCACATGGCAAGAAAAGAATGAAATGAGAATGATGCATGATGATGCATGAATGCAACACACATGAATGACAAGGAGCAACATACATCTCATAGCTCATGACACAAGGTTCATACATGGGGTTACAAGCCAAATAAGGTAGGGACATCACTTGGGATGTCACAGTGATAGACTCTACGTTCACATACAACGGGTGCAAGCCAGTGTTGCACATGCAGAACACTCGAGTTAAACTTGACGAGCCTAACATGTACAAACATGACCTCGAAACACAAGAGACCCAAAGGTCAAACATGAGTCATATAGTAGATATGATCAACATGGTGATGTTCACCATTGAAACCACCTCAACTCACGTGATGATCGGACTTGAGTTGGTGAATTTGGATCATGTATCACTTGAATGACCTGAGGGATGTCAATTTGAGTGGGAGTTCTTAAGTAATATGATTAATTGAACTCATTATCATGAACATAGCAGTAGTGTCTTTGCAAAATTATGTTGTAGATTACTAGCTCATGCTGTAGCTCCCTTGAATTTTATATGTTCCTAGAGAAATAGAGTTGAAAGATGATGGTAGCAATATTGCGGACTGGGTCCATGATCTGAGGATTGTCCTCGTTGCTGCACAGAAGGCTTATGTCCTTAATGCACCACTCGGTGCGCCAACCCCTCTAGTGTTGTCTATAGATGTTGTGAACATATTACAGACACGTTTTGATGACTACTTGATAGTTTAGTGCGTCATGCATTATGACTTAGAATTGAGGCTCCGAAACGTTTTGAACGTCACGGAACATACGAGATGTTCTAAGAGCTGAAATTAGGATCTCAGGCTCATGCCCATGTTGCGAGATATGAGATCTCCAACAAGATTCTTTGCCTGCAAGATGAAAGAGAATAGCTCAATCATTGAACATGTGCTCAGATTGTTTGGGTGCTACAATCGCTTGAATCGAGTGGGAGCTGATCTTCCAGATAAGATAGTGATTGATATAGTTCTCCAAGTCACTGTCACTAAGCTACTAGAACTTGGTGATGAACTATAAAATGCCAGGGATAGAAATAATGATCCTTGAGCTGTTCGCGATGTTTGACACCGCGAAGGTAGAAATCAAGAAGGAGCGTCAAGTGTTGATGGTTAGTCAAACCACTAGTTTCGAGGAGGGTAGGAGCAAGGAGGGAAACTTCATGGATAGCAAGTCAGTTGTTGCTCCAGTGAAGCAACCCAAAGTTGAACCCAGACCCGAGACTAAGTGCTTCGATTATGAGGAGAGCGGTGCTGAAGCGGAACAACCGTAGATACTTGGTAGATAAGAAGGCTGGCAACGTCGACAGAAGTATATTTGATATACGTGTTATTGATGTGTACCTTGCTAGTACTCCTAGTAGCACCTGGGTATTGGATACCGGTTCAGTTGCTAAATGTTAGTAACTCGAAATAAAAGCTATGGAATAAACGGAGCACTAGCTAAGGGTAAGGTGACGATGTGTGTTGGAAATGTTTCTAAGGTTGATGTGATCAACATCACACACTCTCTCTATCTTCAGGATTAGTGAAAAACCTAAATAAATGTTATTTGGTGTTTCGCGTTGAGCATGAACGTGATTAGATCGTGTTTATTGCAACACAGTTATTCATTAAAGTTAGAGAATAATGGTTATTCTGTTTACATGAATAATACCTTCAATGGTCATGCACCCAGTGAGAATGGTTTGTTGAATCTTGATCATAGTAATACACATGTTCATAACATTGATGCCAAAAGATACAAAGTTAATAATGATAGTACCACATACTTGTGGCACTGCCACTAAATGTCATATTGGTATAAAATGCATGAAGAAACTCCATGTTGATGGATCTTTGGACTCATTCGATTTCGAATCGGTTGAGACATGCGAACCATGCCTCTTGGTCAAGATGACTAAGGACCCCGTTTTATGGTTTGATGGAGCGGGCAAGTGATTTATTGGAAATGACACATGATGATGTATGCAATCCAATGAGTCTTGTAGCGTGCGGTGGATATCGTTATTTTCTTACCTTCACTGATGATTTGAGTAGATATAGAGTATATTTACTTAATGAAACACAAGTCTGAATCATTTGAAAGGTTCAAGCAAATTCAGAGTGAAGTTTAAGATCATTGTGATAAGAAGATAAAAATGTCTGCGATATGATCGTGGAGGTGAATATCTGAGTTACGAGTTTGGCATTCAACTTTAGACAATGTGGAAGTTCTGTCACAACTCACGCCACCTAGAACACCATAGTGTGATGGTGTGTTCGAACGTCATAGTCATGCTCTATTGGAAATGGTGCTTGCTATGATGTCTCTTATCATTTTGCTACTATAATTTTAGGGTTATGCATTAGAGACAACTACATTCACTTTAAATAGGGCACCATCTAAATCCGTTGAAATGACACCGTGTGAATTATGGTTTGATAGAAACCTAAGCTGTCAATTCTTAATGTTTGGGGCTGCGACGCTTGTGTGGAAAAATGTTTTCACCTAATGAGCTCGAACCCAAAGCGGACAAATGCATCTTCATAGAATACCCTAAGAATAGTTGGGTGAACCTTCTATCTCAGATCCAAGCATAAAGTGTTTGTTGCTAAAACGGGTCCTTTCCCGAGAAAAAGTTCCCCTCGAAAGAATTGAGTGGGAGGAAGATAGAACTTGATGACGTTATTGAACCTTTATTTCAACGAGAGAGTAGCACAACGCAGGAAGATGTTTTTGTAAAGCCTACGTTAGTTGAAGAGGAAGTTAATGATGATGATCATGAAGATTCGGATCAAGTTACTATCAAACCTCGTAGGTCGACAAGGATGTGTACTGCTCCTGAGCGGTACTACAACCCTGTCTTGGAGGTCATGTTGTTGGACAAAGATGAACCTACGAGCTATGGAGATGCGATGATGGGCCCGGATTCTGACAAATGGTTAGAGGCCATGAAATCCGAGGAAGGATCCATGTATGAAAACCAAGTATAGACTTTGGTAGACTTGCTCGTTGGATGGCAGTCGTCAAGTACAAATGGACCTTTGAGATGATGACAGACGCTGATGGTAAATGTCACCATTTATAGAGCTCGACTTGTCGCAAAGAAGTTTCTAACAAGTTCAAGGAGTTGAGTGCGATAAGACTTTCTCACTCGTAGCGATGCTAAAGTCTGTTAGAATTATGTTAGCAGTTGCTGCATTTTTCAATTATGAAATCTGGCAGATGGATGACAAAACATTGTTTCCTTAACAGTTTACTTGAGGAAAGGTTGTATGTGATAGAACTAGAGGGTTTTGTCAGTCCTAAGGATGCTAAAAGGTGTGCGAGCAACACCAATCCATCTAAGGACTGAAGCAAGCATCTCGGAGTTGGAATATACACTTTGATGAGGTGGTCAAAGTTTTGTAGTTTATACAAAGTTTCCGAGAAACTTGTATTTACAATAAAGTGAGTGGGAGCACTATAGAATTTCTGATAAGTATATGTGGTTGACATATTGTTGATCGGAAACGATGTAGAATTTCCAGAAATCATAAACGGTTGTTTGAAAAGAGTTTTTCAAAGGAAGACCTGGATAAAGCTATCTAATTGTTGAGCATCAAGATCTATAGAGATAGATCAAGATGCTTGATGAGACTTTCAATGAGTACATACCTTGACAAGATTTTGAAAGAGTTCAAAATGGATCAGTCAGAGAAAGAGTTATCGCCTAATTTGTAAGGTGTGAAGTTGAGTGAGACTCAAAGCTCGACAACGAAAGAAGAAAGAGAAAGGACGAACGTCGTCCCCTATGCCTTAGCCATAGGCTCTATATTATGCCATGCTATGTACCGCACCTGGTGTGTGCCTTGCCATGAGTCTGTCAAGGGGTACAAAAGACTAAGGAAGATGTTTCTCGATTATGGAGGTGATAAAGAGTTCGTCGTAAAGTGTTACGTCGATGCAAGCTTTAACACCAATCCGGATGACTCCTAGTAGGAATCTGGATACATATAGTGGAGCAGCCATTTGGAATAGTACCAAGTGGAGTGTGGTAGCACTGTTTACAGTTTGACATAGAGATTTGCAAAGTACACACGGATCTGAATGTCGCAGACCCGTTGACTATAAGACCTCTCTCACATGCAAAGCATGATCGAGCCCCAGAACTCATTGGGTGTTAGATTCATAACAATGCGAATCACATGGTGATGTGAACTAGATTATTGACTCTAGTGCAAGTGGGAGACTGTTGGAAATATGCCCTAGAGGCAATAACAAATTGGTTATTATCATATTTCCTTGTTCATGATAATCGTTTATTATCCATGCTATACTTGTATTGATCAGAAAATCAGATACATGTGTGGATACATAGACAACACCATGTCCCTAGTATGCCTCTAATAGACTAGCTCGTTGATCATAGATGGTCAAGGTTTCCTAGCCATGGACATGAGATGTTATTTGATAACGGGATCACATCATTAGTAGGATGATGTGATGGACAAGACCCAGACTATAAACGTAGCATATGATCATGTCAGTTTGTTGCTACAGTTCTCGACATGTCAAGTATCTGTTCCTATGACCATGAGATCATGCAACTCACTGACACCGGAGGAGTACCTTGTGTGTATCAAACGTCGCAACGTAACTGGGTGACTATAAAGATGCTCTACAGGTATCTCCGAGGGTGTCTGTTGGGTTGGCATATTTCCTTGTTATCATATTTCCTTGTTATTATCATATTTCCTTGTTCATGATAATCGTTTATTACCCATGCTATAATTGTGTTGATCGGAAAGTCAGATACATGTGTGGATACATAGACAACACCATGTCCCTAGTATGCCTCTAATAGACTAGCTCGTTGATCAAAGATGGCTATGGTTTCCTAGTCATGGACACGAGATGTCATTTCGTAACGGGATCACATCATTAGGAGAATGATGTGATGGACAAGACCCAAAGTACAAACGTAGCATATGATCGTGTCAGTTTATTGCTACTGTTTTCTGCATGTCAAGTATATGTTTCTATGACCATGAGATCATGCAACTCACGGACACCGGAAGAGTGCCTTGTGTGTATCAAAGGTCGCAACGTAACTAGGTGACTATAAAGGTGCTCTATAGGTATCTCCGAGGGTGTCTGTTGGGTTGGCATGGATCAAGACTGGGATTTGTTACTCCGTGTGACGAAGAGGTATCTCAGGGCCCACTCGGTAATACAACATCACAATAAGCCTTGCAAGCAATGTGACTAAGTGTTAGTCACGGGATCTTGTATTACGAAACGAGTAAAGAGACTTTCTGGTAACGAGGTTGAACTAGGTATGGAGATACCAACGATCGAATCTCGGGCAAGTAACATACCGAAGAACAAAGGGAACATCATACGGGATTAACTGAACCCTTGACATAGAGGTTCGACCGACAAAGATCTTCGTAGAATATGTAGGAACCAATATGGACATCCAGGTCCCACTATTGGTTATTGACCATAGAGGTGTCTCGGTCATGTCTACATAGTTCTCGAACCCGTAGGGTCTGCACACTTAAGGTTTGGTGACGTTTCGGTAGTATAGAGTTATGCATGGTGGTGACCGAAGGTTGTTCGGAGTCCCGGATGAGATCCCGAACGTCACGCGGAGCTCCGGAATGGTCCAGAGGTAAAGGTTCATATATAGGAAGTCCTATTTTGGTCACTGGAAAAGTTTCGGACTCATCGGTAGTGTACCGGGAGTGCCGGTAGTGTACCGGGAGACCATCGGGAGGAGTATTTCGACCCAAGAGGCTTCATGGGCTGTGGGAGAGTGAATACCAGCCCTTTGTGGGCTGGTGTAAGTCCCACACAAGGCCCATGCGGCTAGGGAAAGAAAATCCCAAAGTGAAAAGTGGGAAAAAGGTAAAAAGGGGAGGAATCCTAGTCCTACTTGGATTGGAGGAGGAGTCCTCCTCTCCTCCCCACTTTGGCCGAAACAAAGGAGGATTGGACCTTGTGCCAAGTCCTCTCCTCCCTCCCTCCTATATATACTGGTGGTTTTAGGGTTTTGCACTAGATTTTCAGCCACGTGCTACCCGTTCCTCCAGTGCACAGTTTCTCCTCTAGATCAGATTTCTGCAGTGCTTAGGCGAAGCCCTGCCAAAATAGCTCCACCACCATCGCTGGAGCGCCGTCACGCTGCCGGAAAACTCGTCTACCTCTCCACTCCCTCTTGCTGGATCAAGAAGGCGGAGATTGTCATCGAGTTGTACGTCTGCTGAACGCGGAGCTGCCGTCCGTTCGGCGCTAGATCGGAAGGACCGTGATGAAGATCGCGAGATGGATCGTGATGAGATCGTGGGACGGACTGTGATGAGTTTGCGGGACGGATCGTGATTGGATCGTGGGACGGATCTATAGGAGATATTCCCTAGAGGCAATAATAAATGTTATTGATTATCTCCCTATTCATAAGTAGGTTTATGTTCCATGCTATAACTGCTATGGTTCTCGAGTCTACAATAACCACGAGGCTTGAAGGAAGACTCATATGCACGTGTGGAATAATAAACGGTAAATTGTATTCCTAGTCTGGCCTCTAAGACTGGCTCAAGTATTGTATGATGATCCTGTTTTCCTGATCATGGGCATGGCTATGCTGGCAATTTTGAGGGCACAATGTTAGAAGAACATTTGTGTTGAATCGGCCCAAATTGATGTTATGCTATGAGATACATTCGTCATAAGTTAATGGTTAATAACACAGAGAAGTTGATGTTTGCATAATTCCTTAGACCATGAGAGTATCGAGTTTCTTCATTCTTGCTTCATGAACTTTGGGGTTTGTTAAACATCATCCGTAAATGGGTGGCTATTATGGCGGCTTACGGGTTCATGGAAAAGTATGTCAAGTAACTTGATTACTCAAGATTGGGATTTTCTCCTCCGACGATGGAGAGATATCTCTAGGCCCTCTCGGTGTTACGGTATCCATCATCGTCTGGCGAGACATTTTGTGATTTGATCATGGGGATGCCGGAACACGGGAACGAGAAAAGAGAACAATACTGGTAACGAGGTAACTGGCATAGTGGACAAGTTGTTGATCCACGGGGATGCCAACATGTCTCACCTCGGGTATTTGTAACATATCGCGAAGCAACAAGAATAGCACACGGCAACTGGAGGTTCACTCAAATATTCATTCGTGTGGGTATAGGGGTCAATATGGGTGTCCACGGCTTCGATGTTGATCATTGATCGGAAGGGGTTCCGGGTCATGTCTATACTTCACCGAACCTATAGGGTCACACGCTTAAGGGTCATCTATCTACTGAATACTAGACAAGGAGTCTGAGAGAAAGTCACTGGAAAAGTTTCAAAGACAACGGAAAGGTTACGGAGAGAACACTGGAAAAGTTTCGATAAAACCGAAAAGTTGTTTCGGATAAAACCATTGATCCAAAAAGGTTTCGGCAAGCACCGGGAATGTTTTGGAAGTTGCCAGAGTGGTTTGGTAATTTCTGGATTTTTTCCGAAGAATAAACCAAAAAAGGTTTTCGGAGCTGCCGGAATTGTTTATCGGGTAAACGAAGATGGTTTTAAATTAAACCACCATACCGGAAATGTTCCGGAGCACGTCCAGATAATTTTAGAGGGTGCCGGAAATGTTCTAGGACCTTCCAGAATTTTTCAGAAGTAATAGTCGCGGAAAACATCTTGTCGCAGCGTGAGGGGACAAGATCCCACGATGTGTGGGGCTGTTTTGGGGGCGCCCCTTGTAGCTGGACAAAAGGTGTTGGCCCCCCCATGGTGGGGGCAGCCTCCACAAATGGTGGATAGTGTTGGGAGGAAGGTGGGGCCCCATGGGGGAACACCATGGACAAGGGAACATGTTTTCTCCATGTTTGGTGGGAACATGTTTCCTTGTTTGGTGGGTGCATGTTTTGTGGGCTGAATTTCAGCCCCCCTTCACACCTTCCACCACTATATAAGGAGGTGGAGAGGGGCTCTCCATCCTCACTCAAACTCTCATACACATGCCATGCATTATCTGGCTTCTTCTCTCCCTCCCACGAAAAGAGTTTCGTAGAGCCGAAAGGCTGTCTGGGTTCCGGTGGGAACTAGTTCTGGACGGCGAAGCCCTATCGGATAGATGACACCGTATGTGTGCAACTCTATAGAGAGATCGTAGTTTTGGTCTTAGTTCGAGAGTGCCTCCCGAAGGGCTGTCCGCGACACCATCCGGGGGACTGTCTGACCGCCTCCCGGAGGGCTGTCCGCATGGCAGATGAGGGTATACATCCTCGCGGTTGGGAGGTTGTAAAATCCTAGCTGCGGGGATCTGCACCGCCATTCATCATCGACTCTACTTCTGCTGCGCTTCGAGTCGGTAACGAAAATGATCAAACCTTGTATGTAGTCTCCATAGTGGTCCTGGGCTGGTGCGTAGGTCGGAATTTTTTTGTTTTTTGCTGCGTTACCCTACAGTGGCATCAAGAGTCGTGCTATGCGTAGATGCAGGTTGCGATCTAGAATACATAAAGATGTATGGGTGTTGCAAAATATAATTAGGTAGTAGATGAGATCTATTACTGAAAATTATCTGTGCGGGTATCAGATGAAATCTGTTACCCGATGTTCCTATTGCTTCCCTGATTTTGCGTAGTCCTGATCTTGATGGAATGGTCGAATCTCACAAAGTTCTGGCAATCCGCGATCCTTTCAGGCTGCTCCTGAGTATGCTGATTGACAGATCAACGAAGTGCTAATAGTTCTTTGGGTTCCACCATAGTTGAGAAAGATGGTTGTTTCACAGACGAAAGGGCAATGCAGATGTGATCTGCACGGGGGTCACGCGTATGACAAAATTTAGTATGGGGCTCGAGATTTTATTATCTCGTGGTTTATACGCCCTGGAAAATTAATCTAGCAACTTGGATTATCATGCTTGATGATGGACGTTGGTAGCTTCGGTTTGTTTCGAAACCTTAGAAGCCACGAAAAACAAGTTTTTGCATGAACCGATTAGAGGCATCTAACTTGGTTTTGCAGGATGGTTTGCATGTGCATGTGATGTGGTATAGTAGAGCTCATATAAATTTGATGATGTATGATATGACTATATGATGTAATTTTATTAACATGACCTACGTGTCATGATTCGGCATGATGGCTGGAGCCATATGATTGCACTTTAATGACCTGCGTGTCAACCTTATGTAATGCACTTATTTTATTTGCTATAGAGATAGCAATATTATCTGGTGCATTAACAAGGTGGTGGCAATCTTCGCAAAGGTGAACACCGACGCGAATGCCGAAGATGAAGAAATACAAAACTTGTCCGTCAGAAAGGGCTATACCATATCATGCTATTATGAATTGCCTGAGATGTTTATCCCTTATGATGCACCCTTCTTGATTGCGCGGTACTCGCCTTTTATTAGGGTGATCTCTCACAAAAATATCAAGTAGTTAGTGTTCTCCCAAGTGTAGCACCGTCACGGCACCTATCTTTTCGGGGGTGCGCCGTGTCACACGGGTACGAACGATTAGAGAAGTGTGAGGCGGGTGAGTTGAAACCTCGCAGCGAGATCACTTGGTTGTCTTGACGTTCAGGCATGACCGTCATGAGCTCGGAACACACGCATCGAAAGATGAACAAGAGTCACATAGAGATGTGATTGGCTAGTTGGCCTACCGACTGAGATTTTCGTCATCAGTGGTGTTACACCAATGGCGAACAATTTAAATGCGGGTCTTGTATCACTCACGATCAATTATGAGAGATATTGATTTGAGTGGGAGCGCACTATAGAATTAATTCTTTTAATTCTCAGTGCAATTAATTGTGAACTTTGTCTAAGTGTAGATTGCATAATAATTATAGGATAATGGCTCGCGTTTCCACCTTCCCTATTAAAATTGAATAGCTGTTAAATATCTGGTTAAAACTTTACGGTTGGTAACGTAATGTGAGGATTGTCCTCAAGAGTGCCGAGAAAGACTTTGTCCTATCGCATGCTTTCGGTATTCTCCCGCTAATGCTATGGATCATATGACTCTCGTCCTTCGATCCAAAAGCTAGAATTCCTTTTCAGTCAAAGTGCAATATGTTTGCTTCCGTGAGACCGGAACTTCGAAAGTTTGGATAGTTATGTGATATTCATGGAATCTGAAAATCATTTTCAGAGATAGACAAAAGCTAAAAGATATGAGATATCCAAAGCAATGTTTGTTTGCATACTATTAGTAAAGGAGTTTACTATGCATTAGACTGATAAGAGAGGGATCTAGGAGAATGCCTATCATATGATGAAAGGTGAATAAAACAACAACTTAAAGAGAAAGGAAGTGTCCGAAGGGTGTTAGTAAGACTTTCACGCCTAGGAAGTCCGGGGCTAACGCCACTCTTAAGTTGGGTGCTTCTTCTGAGAGTAGGAGAAATACTGAAAAGTTAAACTGTTAGAAGTATAATGGCAAAAGGAAAGAAGACTAGAATATCCAGCTCATGTATTAATGCCATACAAGTTTTTGATGTATAGAAGGCTGGTCAAAGATATAGTTCTTGGGAATTATGGTTAAACATGTTAATCACTAATTCTTGGGTATTGTGAGTTGGTCACAAAGATACCCACTCGATTGCATTCTGTTGCAACTCGATGTAAGAAATACTATGGCCTAAAAGACTAGCCAGGGATGAGGTTTAGATACACGCAGAGAACGTAGTAAATGTTACTATGCCTTCCATCGGTGTATTCCCTATGTATTAAGTTTCATAATTCATTTTTAGAGTTTCACACTCTAGCCCTTTGCATAAGGTATCTTGCAAGAAGGTTGTTCATAAGAGAACTTTTCATGTTCGGTGTTATGAATAACATAAGGGCCATACTTCCATTATGAATGAGACGTATGTTATGAATATTGGTAATAATACATTACCTCTAGGTTTACTTTTTTCATTTTAGAGTTTCATACACTCTAGCCCATTGCACAATGTTTGTTGCAAAAGAGTTGTTCATAAAAACAATAATTGTTGTTCAGTATTATGAATAACATGAAGGGCCATGCTTCCATCCTAGATGGTATGTATGTTATGAATATTGATGGAAATATGATACATCCATAGCACTGACGCTAAATGTCGCAAGACTAAAAGAATACCACATATGTGTGGCTCTGCATTTGGTCACATTGTAGAAACTCGCATGGAAAATTCCATTATGATGGATTTTGAAGTCGTTTGATTTTGAATCATCTTACACTTGCAACTTTCCTCCAAAAGGTGAACTAACTAAAATACCGTTCACACGCCATAAGGAACGAGCAAAGAACTTATTGGTGATCATACATTTGATGTATGTAGTCCGATAAATGTTGTTGCAAACAGTGGATTTGTCTACCTTCAAAAATGATTCAAGTAGATATATGGATATTTACTTGATGAGGCGTAAGTATGGATCTTTTGAAATCATTCGAAAGGTTTTCGAAAATGAAGTGGAAGTTATTGTACCAAGAAAATTATGTTTCTGCAATTTGATTGCAGAAAGGAATATTTGAGTTACAAGTTTAGCGAATGTCTGATGAGTTGTGAAAAGAGTTTCATAACTTGCACCTCTCGGAACTCCACTGCAAGTGGAAAGTCCGTGAAGATGTAATCGAACCATTTATGACATGGTAAGATCAAAGATGACATAAATAGATTTGCCATTATCCCTTTTATAGAGTGATGCTTTAGAGACTGCGGCTTTTACACGGAAAAGAGATCCATCAGGTCTGTTGAAATGACGCCATGGTATGGTATGCCCCACCATGTTATATCTTTTCTTAACATTTGGAATATGGGGCTTGTGTAAAAGGTTACAAACCTATTCCAAATCAGAAAAGTGCTACTTTGTATGGTTATCCCAAGTCATTGGGTATTCTCCCACCACTATACCGAGGGAAAGGGTTTTGCCACAAAATGGTATGCTTTTAATGAGAATAGTTCTTACAAAAGGTGAGTGGGAGGACAGTGCAACTCGACGAGATAACCAGTATCTTCGTCATCAGTTCAAAGGAAAGAAACCCTGGAAGTGATTCCGTTGTTTCCTACTATGACTATATGGAAGTCTCTACAATAAAATGTATGGACTTCGGTCGAACGTGCAACTGAACCACGTAGGCAAAGCTTGTGCAAACCTATCAGGTGCAAAAACGAGATATTGTTGTTAGACAACAGTATACCTACAATACACAAGGAAGCGTTGATGGGCCCTGACTCCGGGATTGGCTAAATGCCAATACAATCCGAGATAGTTTCCATATAAGTGATTCAAGATTAAAACCTTGATAGACCTTTCAGAGGACTTAGAGTCTAATGAATATTTATGGAACTAAAAACTGATACGGATAAAAATGTTTTATCCATAAAGCTCGACTTGTTGAAATAACAAGTTTAAGGAGTTGACTATGATGAGGTTGTTTCACCGTAGCGATGCTTAAGGTCGGTTCGGGTTGAAATAGTAATTAATACATATATCAATCATGAGATATGAAACATGGATGACAAAAGGATTTCCATCTGATAGAAATGAAACCTAGGACTTGTATGTGATACATTCCAAAGTAATTTGTCGATCCAGAGGATGCTAGTAAGTATGCAAACTTCAGAGTTCCAGCAATGGACAGAAGAGAGCAAAATGGAGTTGGAATCTTCGTGGTTTGATGAAATGGTCAAAAAGGGGTTTTAACTTCATGAATGGGTAACGAAGATGCTTGTGATTCAAGAAAGTAAGTGGGAGTATAATAATATTTCTAAAAATGTTGTGTGCTTGACACATTGTTAATTGGAAATGAATTTCTTGACACGAATTAGGACTTCATTTGAAAATAGTTTTTTGATGAAGTGCTTAGTCTAAATAGCCTCAATATTAGGCATGATGATCTATGAAGATAGATTTACCTAATGGGGCTAAGCTATGAATTCATATTGACAAGATGCTAAAACTTTTTAGCATTTAAAACGCCAAGGAGTGATTCTTGCCAAAGTCACATGGAAAGAGTTTTTGCAAGACTCGGTGTCCCAAAACACTAATGAGTAAAATACATGATGGAGATTCCACACACTCTTGTGTTTGGATTAATCATGTATTCTATGGTATGTAAAATAACCAGATATGTCCGATACTCCAAAAGTTGTTGCAAGTATGGATACCAACGTATCAAAGTACTGATCATAGGACAACAGTAAAAGATGTCATTGAGTGCTAGAGTAGTACTGATGACATGGTTTCTCGCAAGCAGAGATTATGAAGTGCTTGTTGTAAGTAATTACATTGATACAGTCTTCATCAATGCTCCATGCGATTTTCAATTTAAGTTAAGGGTTTTGTGTAATACACAACATGGTGGCACGGTAGTTGGAAATTGTTCCAAACAAGATACTGTGGTGAATTCTATAACAACGGCTAAGTATGTTGATGCTTTGGAAGCGACAAAGAAGTTGTTGAATCATATAGTTCATTCATGAACTTAGTATGGTTCCAAGATGGCTTTGGTCTATGAGACACTATTGCAGATAGTTGCTCCATAGCTCAGTCTGAGGAATTAGGTTTCGACCAATGATTCACACATATGCAAAGCCAAGTTCACACAAAATACGAATTTTGTGATAGCATGAAAACGCGAGGATATGCAAAGTTACACACGGAGCTAAAGTTGTCAGATCCGTTGGACATCAGGCTATACCACATGCGAAGCATATTTTACACCAGTATGCCATAGGTGTAAAGTGCATTAGCATTGACTAGATTATTGACTCTAGTGCAAGTGGGAGTCTATAGCAGATATGCCCTAGAGGCAATAATAAATGTTATTGATTATCTCCCTGTTCATAAGTAGGTTTATGTTCCATGCTATAACTGCTATGGTTCTCGAGTCTACAATAACCACGAGGCTTGAAGGAAGACTCATATGCACATGTGGAATAATAAACGGTAAATTGTATTCCTAGTGTGGCCTCTAAGACTGGCTCAAGTATTGTATGACGATCCTGTTTTCCTGATCATGGGCATGGCTATGCCGGCAATTTTGACGGCACAATGTTAGAAAAACATTTGTGTTGAATCGAGCCAAATTTATGTTATGCTATGAGATACATTCGTCATAAGTTAATGGTTAATAACACAGAGAAGTTGATGTTTGCATAACTCCTTAGACCATGAGAGTATCGAGTTTCTTCATGCTTACTTCATGAACTTTGGGGTTTGTTAAATGTCATCCGAAAATGGGTGGCTATTATGGCGGCTTATGGGTTCATGGAAAAGTATGTCAAGTAACTTGATTACTCAAGATTGGGATTTGCTCCTCCGACGATGGAGAGGTATCTCTGGGCCCTCTCAGTGTTACGGTATCCATCATCGTTTGGCCAGACATTTTGTGATTTGATCATAGGGATGCCGGATAACGAGAACGAGAAAAGAGAACAATACTGGTAACGAGGTAACTGGCATAGTGGACAAGTTGTTGATCCACGGGGATGCCAACATGTCTCACCTCGGGTATTTGTAACATATCGCGAAGCAACAGGAATAGCACACGGCAACTGGAGGTTCACTCGAATATTCATTCGTGTGGGTATAGGGGTCAATATGGGTGTCCACGGCTCCGATGTTGATCATTGATCGGAAGGGGTTCTGGGTCATGTCTATACTTCACCTAACCTATAGGGTCACACGCTTAAGGGTCATCTATCTGCTGAACACTAGACAAGGAGTCCGAGAGAAAGTCACTGGAAAAGTTTCGGAGACAACGGAAAGGTTCCGCACCAGAAAAGTTTTGGTAAAACCTAAAAGTTGTTTCGGATAAAACCATTGATCCAAAAAGGTTTCGGCAAGCACCAGGAATGTTTTGGAGGTTGCCAGAGTGGTCTGGTAATTTCTGGAATTTTTCCGGAGAATAAACCGAAAAAGGTTTTCGGAGATGCCGGAATTGTTTACCGGGTAAACGAAGATGGTTTTAAATTAAACCACCATACCTGAAATGTTCCGGAGCGCTTCCAGATAATTTTAGAGGATGCCGGAAATGTTCTAGGACCTTCCGGAATTTTTCAGAAGTAATAGTCGCGGAAAACATCTTGTCCCAGTGTGAGGGGACAAGATCCCACGATGCGTGGGGCTGTTTTGGGGGCGCCCCCCCTTGAGGGGGCAGCCCCTTGTGGCTGGACAAAAGGTGTTGGGGGTCCCCCCATGGTGGGGGCAGCCTCCACAAATGGTGGATAGTGTTGGGAGGAAGGTGGGGACCCATGGGGGAGCACCATGGACAAGGGAACATGTTTTCTCCATGTTTGGTGGGAACTTGTTTCCTTGTTTGGTGGGTGCATGTTTTGTGGGCTGAATTTCAGCCCCCCGTTCACACCTTCCACCACTATATAAGGAGGTGGATAGGGGCTCTCCATACTCACTCAAACTCTCATACACATGCCATGCATTATCTGGCTTCTTCTCTCCCTCCCACGAAAAGTGCTTCATAGAGCCGAAAGGCTGTCTGGGTTCGGTGGGAACTAGTTCTGGACGGCGAAGCCCTGCCGGATAGATGACACCGTATGTGTGCAACTCTGTATATAGATCATAGTTTCGGTCTTAGTTTGAGAGTGCCTCCCGAAGGGCTGTCCGCGACACCATCCGGGGGACTGTCTGACCGCCTCCCGGAGGGCTGTCCGCGAGGCAGATGAGGGTATACATCCTCGCGGTTGGGAGGTTGTAAAATCCTAGCTGCGGGGATCTGCACCGCTGTTCGTCATCGACTCTACTTCCGCTGCGCTATGAGTCGGTAACGAAAATGATCAAACCTTGTATGCAGTCTCCATAGTGGTCCTGGGCTGGTGCGTAGGTCGGAATTTTTTTGTTTTCTATTGCGTTACCCTACAGGATCGTGATGAGATCACGGGACGCTCGGCGATTTGGATCGCGAAGATGTTTGACTACACCAACCGCGTTTCTTAACGCTTCCTGCTTAGCGATCTACAAGGGTATGTAGATCCACTCTCCCTCTCGTAGACGCTCATCACCATGGATAGGTCTTGCATGAACATAGGAATTTTTTTGTTTCCCATGCGACGTTCCCCATCATGTTGATCCTGCTTGAAGGAGATACATCCCACACCCTACGAATATGCGTACATCTAGAGGTAGAAGACAGTGTCAGCTCATCCGGAATGATATGGCTAAAACTCATGTATGTTTTGGACAGAGATGATATGCAAGTGAACAGACAAGGCGCGTCTACACGACACTAAATGAGCAGTTCGATACGTACACCGGGGTGATCTGACAGCCATACACGCAAGCAGCCATACATGCAAGGTACCCCGGGGGTATTTCACAGCTATGCACGAGAGATTGGGGTTACTGGATGACGAAATCGAAGATCATCTTTGATGTCTTTGTCGAGAAGATGGCTCAGTAACGGGTTATGAGGCAATTTGGTCTTCGACAGATGGCCAACCCCCCGCCTACAGAAAACCCAATTCCAGGAGTAGTACATAGGTATTGTATAATTATTCATTGTTGCATTGTGTTTATCAAACTGTGTCACTCTATAACTGTAAAACACACACATAAATTACAGGATGACAAGAAAGGGAACAAGAAGGACGAGAGAGCAGTGGCTCCAGAGGCTCCAGTCGTATGTTTCAGAATGGGATACTGCGACGATACGTCTCTGGGATGAGAATGTCGCATTTGATCTCTTTGCATTCAATGCCTACTTGGAGAACTACATGACAGGGACACGATTATGCATCATTGAGCACTTTAATGCAGAGGAGATATCGGCCCTGTTATGTCGGATACGTACCGAAGTTATGACACTGCGGGCTCCAGGCAATACACGGTAACATCTATTGTCTTTATCTCATTGATCTTTCTGTTACATAATTTATCATCCATATTTAACAATCAATCTCAAAATTGCAGGCTGAGTTGGCTTATGGTCTTCATAATGAAGTCGTGGCCTATGGGTGTTCACTATCGTCTGGACCTCTACTAATACCTAGGTCTCAAGTGCAGCCATTGTTAAAGCGCATTGAACAGAAGGTGTGAAATATCTGCAGGGCTATAACGTGCACACGCAACTCAGACGTTGTGCACCAGCAACCGCATCACTCAACGCAACGATAGCAACCGAGGCCACACCTAGAACAGCAGCCGACGCCACCTCCACCCCCACCTGACTAGGCCGGCAGTGTGGCTTGGCAGCACACGCCCCATCCACCCCTTCCTGACCAGGCTAGCAGTTCGGCGTGGCAGCATCCACATCACCCACAACACCATGCCCCCTCTTTGAGCTTCGGGTTTCGGCCTCCACTGGTACAACAAAGTCCCACAGCGGGTTTCATGTTTCGGCCGACACCAGAATATCAACCAGTTGGTATGTCTCTTCATATTCACTCTTTTTAATACTAATTGCGACTACCCATTTATTCACTAATGATGATCCATCCTGTAGGATCCTATGCATATCAGGAGGCTTCGGCGTCGAGATCCGGGTTCACGAGTGAGGAAGGAGATGTCCTATCGTAGCAGAACGCGTGGATGGACGTCTTCTCGACTCCTCCACCATGGCCCACCCAGGATACATAGTATGACCAGGACGGGTCCGAGATTCCTCCTTGTAACATTAGCCCCCCCCACAGGTTTGGCTGGAGTACGCCTAGCACACCCCCTGAGCGCCTTCCTAGACGTCGTCAGTGACACCTCTATCTATCAGTAGAGAAACCTCTATCTAATTATGCATTAGACATATGTCTATTCTATGTGTGAGATGTATTCATGTTCTATTTCAATGCAGAAGACATTCAGACATACCACGGGGGTTTTATAGGTGCTGAAATTAAGATACAATTTGCTGAAATTAAGATACAACTTGCTGAAATTAAGATACAACTTGCTGAAATTAAGATACAACTTGCTGAAATTGAGTTACAAGAATATAAATCTACTGAATCCAACGTGGATATTTTCCTTTTCCATCTCCAGCTTCTTCTACTACCTGGGCTGCACGAGCCCTTTCTTTCTTTCTCTGCCTCTCAGCCTCACGGGCCTCCTCTCGCTGCCGGTACACCTCCGCCAGTCGAAGTTGGTTTTCTTGTTTTTTCTTCTTCATCTCAGCAAGAAAAGTCCTCTGCTCCACACAGTACTCTTGCCACGCTCTCTCCTGCTCTGCTTTCTCCTCTGCTGCCTCCTTCTCGCGACGCTCCTCCAAGTCCAAACTTGCCCATGCATGATGACCTCTTTCACGAATCTCAGTCACTGCCCAGTCCGGCATTTTCATGTCTATCCAACGATAGTACTAGCACAGGGGCGGAGGAGACTACAAAAGAAACAGAAATATAAAAATCAAATCAACAAAAATATCAACAACGTGTTTATTCTGGGTGACTGAAACATACCGGAGGCGTGATGTACGGTGAAGGACCAACGGGTGGATCTTCCTCATAATTAGCGCACATGAAAAACTTCATGCCCAACCAATCTAAAAAATCCGTCACCTCCTTCACCTTGCAGAGATCCCCGCACCAACAACGAACTGCTTCCACCCCCCACGGCAACTTCACCCTCTTCCATTTGCTAGGCCTAATGCTTTGATCCGAACAAGACAAACTCATAATGACTATCGCACTGGTTTTTTCGAGTGTTGCTGGCCGATGGAGGAAGGCAGTTACTGTTGGGGAACGTTGCATGGGAAACAAAATTTTTCCTACGCACACGCAAGATCTATCCATGGTGATGAGCATCTACGAGAGGGAGAGCGGATCTATGTACCCTTGTAGATTGCTAAGCGGGAAGCATTAAGAAACGCGGTTGGTGTAGTCGAACGTCTTCATGATCCGAATCGCCAAGCATCCCGCGATCCAATCACGATCCGTCCCGATCAAGCATCGAACGAACGACACCTCCGCGTTCAGCACACGTACAGCTTGATGACGATCTCCGCCTTCTTAATCCAGCAAGAGGGAGTGGAGAGGTAGAAGAGTTCTTCGGCAATGTGACGGCGCTCCAGCGATGGTGGTGGAGCTATTCCGGCAGGGCTTCGCCTAAGCACTGCAGAAATCCGATCTAGAGGAGAAACTATGCACTGGAGGAACGGGTAGCACGTGGCTGAAAATCTTGTGCCAAAACCCTAAAACCCTCTAGTATATATAGGAGGAGAGGAGGAGGAGGCTTGGATTCCAAGGAGCCAGCCCTTGGGTCGGCCGAACCAGGAGTGAGGAGTCCTCATCCTCCACTCCTAGTAGGATTAGGACTCCTTCCTAATTTAGCCCTTTTGCCCTTTTCCACCTTTTTCCTTTTGGGCGTTTTCCCCCAGCCGCATGGGCCCTTTGTGGGACTTCCTCCAGCCCACTAAGGACTGGTATTCATCCTCCGACAGCCCATGTAGCCTCTTGGGTCGAAATACCACTCCTGATGGTCTCCCGGTACACTACCGGCACTCCTGGTACACTACCGATGAGACCGAAACTTTTCTGGTGGCCAAAATAGGACTTCCTATATATCAATCTTTACCTTTGGACCATTCCAGAGCTCCTAGTGATGTCTGGGATCTCATACGGAACTCCGAACAACCTTCGGTCACCACCATACATAACTCTATACCACCGAAACGTCACCAAACCTTAAGTGTGCAGACCCTGCGGGTTTGAGAACTATGTAGACATGACCGAGACACCTCTACGGTCAATAACCAATAGCGGGACCTGGACGTCCATATTGGTTCCTACATATTCTATGAAGATCTTTATCGGTCAAACCTCTATGTCAAGCATTCAGTTAATCCCGTATGATGTTCCCTTTGTTCTTCGGTATGTTACTTGCCCAAGATTCGATCGTCGGTATCTCCATACCTAGTTCAACCTCGTTATCGGCAAGTCTCTTTACTCGTTCCGGAATACAAGATCCCGTGACTAACACTTAGTCACATTGCTTGCAAGGCTTATTGTGATGTTGTATTACCGAGTGGGCCCTGAGATACCTCTCCGTCACACGGAGTAACAAATCCCAGTCTTGATCCATGCCAACTCAACAGACACCTTCGGAGATACCTGTAGAGCACCTTTATAGTCACCCAGTTATGTTGCAACGTTTGATGCAGACAAGGCACTCTTCTAGTGTCCGTGAGTCACATGATCTCATGGTCATAGGAACCTATACTTGACATGTAGAAAACTGTAGCAATAAACTGACACAATCATATGCTACATTTGTAGTTTGGGTCTTGTCCATCACATCATTCTCCTAATGATGTGATCCCATTATCAAATGACATCACATGTCAATGGCTAGGAAACCTTGACCATCTTTGATCAACGAGCTAGTTCACTAGGGGCATACTAGGGACAAAGTGTTGTCTATTTACCCACACATGTAATGTGTTTCCAATCAATACAATTATAGCATGGATAATAAACGATTATCATGAACAAGGAAATATAATAATAAACACTTTATTTATTGCCTCTAGGGCATATTTCCAACAGTCTCCCACTTGCACTAGAGTTAATAATCTAGTTCACATCACTATGTGATTTACATTGTAATGAATCGAACACCCATGCAGTTCTGGTGTTGATCATGTTTAGCCCTTGGAAGAGGTTTAGTCAACGAGTCTGCAACATTAAGATCTGTGTGCACTTTGCAAATATTTATGTCCTTATCCTCGATGTAATCGCGGATGGAGTTGAAGCGTCGCTTTATGTGTCTGGTCCTCTTGTGAAACCTTGGTTCCTTGGCCAGAGCAATGGCGTCAGTGTTGTCACAGAACATGTTCATTGGATTCAGTGCACTGGGCACTACTCCAAGATCTATCATGAACTGCTTCATCTAGACACCTTCCTTTGCTGCCTCCGAGGCTGTGATGTACGCCGCTTCACACGTAGAATCGGCTACCACGCTTTGCTTGGAACTGCACCAGCTTACCGCTCCACCGTTGAGAATAAATACGTATCCGGTTTGTGACTTAGAGTCATCCGGATCAGTGTCAAATATTGCATCGACGTAACCCTTTATGATGAGCTCTTCATCACCTCCATAAATGAGAAACATTTCCTTAGTCCTTTTCAGGTACTTAAGGCTATTCTTGACCGCTGCCCAGTGTTCCATTCCAGGATCACTTCAAAACCTTCCGGCCATACTTATGGCAAGGCTGACATCGGTGCTTGTGCACAACATTGCATACATGATAGAGCCTATGGCTGAAGCATAGGGGATGACACTCATCTTTTCTCTATCGTCTGCAGTCACTGGGCATTGAGTCTTACTCAACTTCACACCTTGTAACACAGGCAAGAACCCCTTCTTGGACTGATCCATTTTGAACTTCTTCAAAACTTTATCAAGGTATGTGCTCTGTGAAAGTGCTATTAAGCGTCTCAATCTATCTCTATAGATCTTAATGCCTAATATGAAAGCAGCTTCTCCTAGGTCCTTCATTGAAAAATTCTTGTTCAAATATTCCTTAACGCTTTCCAGCATTTCTACATTGTTTCCAATCAGCAATATGTCATCCACATATAATATTAGAAACGCTATAGAGCTCCCACTCACTTTCTTGTAAATACAAGATTCTCCATAAACTTGTATAAACTCAAACGCTTTGATCACCTCATCAAAGCGCTTATTCCAACTCCGAGATGCTTGCACAAACCCATAAATGGATCACTGGAGTTTGCAAACTTTGTCAGCACTCTCTAGATCGACAAAACCTTCTGGTTGCATCATATACAACTCTTCCTCAAGGAAACTGTTGAGGAACACTATTTTGACATCCATCTGCCAAGTTTCATAATCGAAATAAGCAGCTATTGCCAACATGATTCTGACAGACTTAAGCATTGCTACGGGTGAGAATGTCTCATTGTAGTCAACTCCTTGAACTTGTGAAAAACCCTTTGCCACAAGTCGAGCTTTATAGACGGTGACATTACTGTCCGTGTCCATCTTCTTCTTAAAGATCCATTTGTTCTGAATGGCCTTTCGCCCTTCAGGTAATACTTCCAAAGTCCATACTTTGTTTTCATACATGGATACCATCTTGGATTTCATGACCTCTAACCATTTCTCGGAATCCAGGCCCATCACCGCTCCTTCATAGCTCGTAGGTTCATTGTTGTCCAACAACATGACCTCCAAGACAGGGTTGCCAAACCACTCAGGAGTAGTACGTGCCCTTGTCGACCTACGAGGTTCAATAGTATCTTGATCCGAAGCTTCATGATCATCACCATTAACTTCCTCTTCTACCGTCGTAGGTTCCACAGAAACATCTTTCTGCGCTGCGCTACTTTCTGGTTGAAGTAAAGGTTCAATAACCTCATCAAGCTCTATTTTCCTCCCACTCAATTCTTTCGAGAGAAACTCTTTCTCAAGAAATGTTCCGTTCTTAGCGACAAACACTTTGCCTTCGGATCTGAGATAGAAGGTATACCCGACTGTCTCCTTCGGGTATCCTATGAAGACACATTTCTCCGCTTTGGGTTCCAGCTTTTCAGGCTGAAGCTTTTTGACATAAGCATCACATCCCCAAACTTTAAGAAACGAAAACTTTGGCCTCTTGCCAAACCAAAGTTCATATGGCATCATCTCAACGGATTTCGATGGTGTCCTATTTAAAGTGAATGCAACTATCTCTAATGCATAACCCCGAAATGATAATGGCAAATCAGCAAGAGACATCATAGAATGCACCATATCTAAAAAGGTTCAATTACGACGTTCGGACACACCATTACGCTGTGGTATTCCAGGCGGTGTCAAATGTGAAACTATTCCACATTTTCTTAAGTGACTGCCAAACTCATAACTCAGATATTCACCTCCTCGATCAGATCGCAGGAATTTAATCTTCTTGTTACGATGATTCTCAACTTCACTCTGAAATTGCTTGAACTTTTCAAACGTTTCAGACTTGTGTTTCATTAAGTAAATATACCCATATCTACTTAAGTCATCAGTGAAGGTGAGAAAATAATGATATCCACCACGTGTTGTAACATTCATTGGACCGCACACATCAGTATGTATGATTTCCAATAAGTCACTTGCCCGTTCCATTGTTCCAGAGAATGGCGTTTTAGTCATCTTGCCCATGAGGCATGGTTCACATGTGTCAAGTGATTCAAAATCAAGTGACTCCAAAAGTCCATCAGCATGGAGCTTCCTCATGCGTTTTACACCAATATGACCTAAACGGCAGTGCCACAAGAAAATGGTACTATCATTATCAACTCTACATCTTTTGGCATCAATGTTATGAACATGTGTGTCATCACTATCAAGATTCAATATGAATAAACCCCTCACATTGGGTGCATGACCATAAGAGATATTACTCATATAAATAGAACAACCTTTATTCTCTAATTTAAATGAGTAACCGTCTCGCGATAAACAAGATCCAGACATAATGTTCATGCTTAACGCAGGCACTAAATAACAATTATTCAGGTTCATCACTAATCCCGATGGTAATCAAAGAGAGAGCGTGACGACGACGATCACATCAACCTTGGAACCATTTCCCACGCGCATCGTCACTTCATCCTTTGCCAGCCTTCGTCTATTCCGTAGTTCCTATTTTGAGTTGTAAATGTGAGCAACCGAACCGGTATCAAATACCCAAGCACTACAACGAGAGCTAGTAAGGTACACATCAATACCATGTATATCATATATACCTTGTTTGTCGTTGGCCGCCTTTTTGTCAGCCAGGTACTTGCGGCAGTTCCGCTTCCAGTGACCAGTTCCCCTGAAATGAAAGCACTCAGTTTCTGGCTTGGGTCCATGCTTGGGTTTCTTTACAGGAGTAGCAACTGCTTTGCCATCCTTCTTGGTTTTACCCTTCTTGCCCTTGCCCTTGCCAATCTTCTTGAAACTAGTGGTTTTGTTGACCATCAACACTTGATGTTCTTTTTGGATTTCAGACTCAGCGACTTTTAGCATCGCAAACAGCTTGGTGACTGACTTGTTCATCCCGTGCATGTTATAGTTCATCACAAAGCTCTTGTAACTAGGTGGCAGTGATTGAAGAACTCTATCAGTGATCGCCTCTAGCGGAAGGGAAATTCCCAACTCCGCTAGACGAATCGAATACCCAGACATTCTGAGTATATATTCACTAATAGACCCGTTCTCCTCCATCTTGCAAGCATAGAACTTATTGGAGGTCTCATACCTCTCGATTCGGGCATTCTTCTGAAAGATAAACTTCAACTCCTGGAACATCTCATATGCTCCATGACGTTCAAAACGTCTTTGAAGTTCCGGTTCTAAGCCATACAATATTGCACACTGAACTATTGAGTAATCTCCAGAACATGCCTCCCGAACGTTCTTAATGTTTCGGATGACATGTCTTCTGGTTGGTCATCGAGCGGTGCATCAAGGACATATGATTTCTGGGAAGCCGTGAGGATAATCCTCAGATTATGGGCCCAGTCAACAAAGTTACTTCCATCATCTTTCAACTTAGCTTTCTCTAGGAATGCATTAAAATTCAGGGGTGCTACTGCGCGAGCCATTGATCTACAACATAAATAGGCAAAGGTTACTTAGACTATTGTTCAAGATTATGAGTTTAGTTAATCAAATTACTAAAGCTCCCACTCAAATTGACATCCCTCAGGTCATCTAAGTGTCACATGATCCAAATTCACCAACTCAAGTCCGATCATCACGTGAGTTGAGGTGGTTTCAATGGTGAACATCATCATGTTGATCATATCTACTATATGACTCATGTTCGACCTTTCGGTCTCTTGCGTTCCGAGGCCATGTATGTACATGCTAGGCTCGTCAAGTTTAACCCGAGTGTTTTGCATGTGGAACACTGGCTTGCACCTGTTTTATGTGAACGTAGAGTCTATCACACCCGATCATCACGTGGTGTCTCGACACGACGAACTTTCGCAACGGTGCACACTCGGGGAGAATACAATTCATCTTGAAATTTAAGCGAGGGATCACCTTATAATGCTACTGTCGTCCTAAGAAAAACAAGGTGCATAAAAGGATTAACATCACATGCAAATCATAAGTGACATGATATGGCCATGAACTTGTGCTTTTGATCTCCATCTAGAAAGCACCGCCATGATCTCCATCGTCACCGGCACGACACCATGATCTCCATCAACGTGTCGCCATCAGGGTTGTTGCGCCCAACATGCTTCTACCACTATTGCTACCGTTTAGCGATAAAGTAAAGAATTACAAAGCGCTTAATGATTGACATGCAAGTCATACAATAATTAAAGAAAACCCAATGGCTCCTGCCGATTACCGTACTCATCGACATGCAAGTCGTGATAATCTATACATCACATGATCATCTCATACATCACATATATCACATCATGTAATTGGCCATGTCACATCACAACATACCCTGCAAAAACAAGTTATACGTCCTCTAATTGTTGTTGCATGTTTTACGAGGCTGCTACGGGTATCTAGCAAGAACAATTCTCATCCACGCAAAAACCACAATGGTGATACACTAGTTGCTTTTCAACCTTCTCAAGGACCGCCTTTGTAGAATCCGATCCAACTAAAGTGAGAGAAACTGGCACCCGCAAGCCATCTATGCAACAAGTTGCGGTTGAGGGAACCGGTCTCTCGTAAGCGTATGAGTAATGTTGGTCCGGGCCGCTTCATCTCACAATACCGCTGAACCAAAACACGACCAAGAGAGGAAGCAATCTAAGCATCAATGCCCACAAACTCTTTGTGTTCTCCTCGAGATCTCATCTACACATAGACCTAGCTCATGATGCCACTGTTGGGGAACGTTGCATGGGAAACAAAAATTTTCCTACATTCATGCAAGACCTATCCATGGTGATGAGCATCTACGAGAGGGAGAGTGTATCTACGTACCCTTGTAGATCGCTAAGCAGGAAGCGTTAAGAAACGTGGTTGGTGTAGTCGAACGTCTTCACGATCCAAATCGCCGAGCGTCCCGCGATCCAATCACGATCCGTCCCGATCAAGCACCGAACGAACGACACCTCCACGTTCAGCACACATACAACTTGATGACGATCTCCGCCTTCTTGATCCAGCAAGAGGGAGTGGGGAGTAAGAAGAGTTCTCCGGCAGCGTGACGGCGCTCCGGCGATGGTGGTGGAGCTATTCCGGCAGGGCTTCCCCTAAGCACTGCAGAAATCCGATCTAGAGGAGGAACTATGCCTTGGAGGAACGGGTAGCACGTGGCTGAAATTCTAGTGCAAAAACTCTAAAACCTCCAGTATATATAAGAGGGAGGGAGGAGAGGCCTTGGCGCAAGGGCCAAGCCTCCTTGGTTTGGCCAAAGTGTGGAGGAGAGGAGGACTCCTCCTCCAATCCTAGTAGGACTAGGATTCCTCCTTTTTTGCCTTTTTACACCCTTTTCCCTTTGGTCTTTTCTTCCCTAGCCGCATGGGCCTTGTGTGGGACTTCCACCAGCCCACTAAGGGCTGGTATTCACTCTCACACAGCCCATGAAACCTCTTGGGTCGAAATACCCCTCCCGGTGGTCTCCCGGTACACTACCGACACTCCCGATACACTACCGATGAGCCCGAAACTTTTCCGGTGACCAAAACAGGACTTCCTATATATGAATCTTTACCTTCGGACCATTCCGGAGCTCCTCGTGACGTCCGGGATCTCATCTGGGACTCCTAACAACCTTTGGTCACCACCATACATAACTCTATACTATTGAAACGTCACGAAACCTTAAGTGTGCAGACCCTACGGGTTCGAGAACTATGTAGACATGACCGAGACACCTCTATGGTCAATAACCAATAGCGGGACCTGGATGCCCATATTGGTTCCTACATATTCTACGAATATCTTTATCGGTCGAACCTCTATGTCAAGGATTCAGTTAATCCCGTATGATGTTCCCTTTGTTCTTCGGTATGTTACTTGACCGAGATTCGATCGTCGGTATCTCCATACCTAGTTCAACCTCGTTACCGTCAAGTCTCTTTACTCGTTCCGTAATACAAGATCCCGTGACTAAAACTTAGTCACATTGCTTGCAAGGCTTATTGTGATGTTGTATTACCGAGTGGGCCCTGAGATACCTCTCCGTCACACGGAGTAACAAATCTCAGTCTTGATCCATGCCAACTCAATAGACATCCTCAGAGATACCTGTAGATCACCTTTATAGTCACCCAGTTACGTTGCGATGTTTGATACACACAAGGCACTCCTCCGGTGTCCGTGAGTTACATGATCTCATGGTCATAGCAACATATACTTGACATGCAGAAAACAGTAGCAATAAACTGACACGATCATATGCTACGTTTGTAGTTTGGGTCTTGTCCATCACATCATTCTCCTAATGATGTGATCCCGTTATCAAATGACATCACATGTCAATGGATAGGAAACCTTGACCATCTTTGATCAACGAGCTAGTTCACTAGAGGTATACTAGGGACAAAGTGTTGTCTATTTACCCACACATGTAATGTGTTTCCAATTAATACAATTATAGCATCGATAATAAACGATTATCATGAACAAGGAAATAAAATAATAAACACTTTATTTATTGCCTCCAGGGCAAATTTCCAACACCCATATACCCCAAGGGGCCACATGGGCCTTAGTGGTGGTGCACCAGCCCCTGCTGGGCTGGTGCGGCCAGGCCTATGGGCCTATGAGTAGGAGAAAGAGGAGAAGGGAAGTAGTCCTAATCGGAGGAGGACTCCTCCCATGCCCACCTCCTGTTGGAGGTGGACTCCTCCACCTCCCTGGTTCGGCCGACCCTAGGGGAAACCCTAGGGCGCCAACCCCTCCCCCTCCCTCCTATATATATTGGAGGGGAGAGAGGGCAGCCACACGACAAGCCACGGTGCAGCCCTCTCTCCCCCGTCTAGATCGTTTCAGCAGTGCTCGGCAAAGCCCTGTCGGAACAGCTCCACCACCACCATCGCCACGTCGTCGTGCTGCCGGAGTACTCATATACCTGTCCGCCCCTCTTGATGGATCAAGAAGGCGGAGATCATCATCGAGTTGTATGTGTGCTGAACTCGGAGGTGTCGTCCGTTCAGTGTTAGATCAGGACGGGTCGTGATCGGATCGCGGGACGACTAGCAATTTGGATCACGAAGACGTTCGACTGCATCAACCGTGTTTCTTAATGCTTCCCACTTAGCGATCTACACGGGTATGTAGATCCACTCTCCCTCTCATAGATGCTCATCACCATGGATAGATCTTGCGTGTGCATAGGATTTTTTTGTTTCCCATGCAACGTTCCCGACACTATGCACCTCATGAATAACTTCATGGGCCATCACAACACTTTCAAGGATAAACCTCCCTTCAATGAATGTTGTTTGATTTAGGGAAATGAGCTTGTCACAAAGAGGGGAAGCCCTGATGGTCATAAGTTTGGGAAAGATTTTGACTGCAAAATTGCATAAACTAATTGGTCTAAAGTTTTTCACATCCCTAGCTTGTGGAACTTTAGGGATAAGAGTGATAATAGCAAAATTCAGTCTATGAACATCCAGTGTCCCATTTTGTCATCTTGACCATGAGGCATGGTTCACATGTGTCAAGTGATTCAAAATCAAGTGACTCCAAAAGTCCATCAGCATGGAGCTTCCTCATGCGTTTTACACCAATATGACCTAAACGACAGTGCCATAAGAAAATGGTACTATCATTATCAACTCTACATCTTTTGGCATCAATGTTATGAACATGTGTGACATCACTATCAAGATTCAATATGAATAAACCCCTCACATTGGGTGCATGACCATAAGAGATATTACTCATATAAATAGAACAACCTTTATTCTCTGATTTAAATGAGTAACCGTCTCGCAGTAAACAAGATCCAGATATAATGTTCATGCTTAACGCAGGCACTAAATAACAATTATTCAGGTTCATTACTAATCCCTATGGTAACCGAAGAGAGAGCGTGCCGACGGCGATCACATCAACCTTGGAACCATTTCCCACGCGCATTGTCACTTCATCCTTTGCCAGCCTTCGTCTATTCCGTAGTTCCTATTTTGAGTTGCAAATGTGAGCAACCGAACCGGTATCAAATACCCAAGCACTACAACGAGAGCTAGTAAGGTAAACATCAATAACATGTATATCATATATACCTTGTTTGTCGTTGGCCGCCTTTTTGTCAACCAGGTACTTGCGGCAGTTCCGCTTCCAGTGACCAGTTCCCTTGCAATGAAAGCACTCAGTTTCTGGCTTGGTTCCATGCTTTGGTTTCTTTACAGGAGTAGCAACTGCTTTGCCATCCTTCTTGGTTTTACCCTTCTTGCCCTTTCCCTTGCCATTCTTCTTGAAACTAGTGGTTTTATTGACCATCAACACTTGACATAGAGGTTAGCGACTTTTAGCATCGTCATACGAGATTCTTTTATGGATTCTTTTGGAGTCACTTGTAACATACCGAAGAACAAAGGGAACATCATACGGGATTAACTGAATCCTTGACATAGAGGTTTCGACCGATAAAGATCTTCATAGAATATGTAGGAACCAATATGTACATCCAGGTTCCGCTATTGGTTATTGACCGTAGAGGTGTCTCGGTCATGTCTACATAATTCTCGAACCCACGGGGTCTGCACACTTAAGGTTTGGTGACGTTTCGGTAGTGTAGAGTTATGTATGGTGGTGACCGAAGGTTTTTAGGAGTCCCGGATGAGATCCCGAACATCATGAGGAGCTACGGAATGGTCCGGGGGTAAAGTGATATATAGGAAGTCCTATTTTGGTCGTCGGAAAAGTTTCGGGCTCATCGGTAGTGTACCGAGAGTACCGGGAGTGTACCGGGAGACCATCGGGAGGGGTATTACAACCCAGGAGGCTACATGGGCTGTGGGAGGATGAATACCAGCCCTTAGTGGGATGTAGGAAGTCCCACAAAGGGTCCATGCGTCTGGGAAGAAAAATCCCAAAAGGAAAAAGGTGGAAAAGGGCAAAACGGCTAAATTAGGAATGAGTCATAATCTTACTAGGAGCGGAGGAGGACTCCTCCCTACTGGTTCGGCCGACCCAAGGGCTGGCTCCTTGGGAGCCAAGCCTCCTCCTCCTCTCCTACTATATATACTAGAGGGTTTTAGGGTTTTGGCACAAGATTTTCAGCCACATGCTACCCGTTCCTCAGTGCATAGTTTGTCCTCTAGATCAGATTTCTACAGTGCTTAGGCAAAGCCCTGCCGGAATAGCTCCACCACCATCGCCGGGGCGCCGTCACGCTACCGGAGAACTCTTCTACCTCTCCGCTCCCTCTTGCTGGATCAAGAAGGCAGAGATCGTCATCAAGCTGTACGTGTGCTGAACGCGGAGGTGCCGTCCGTTCGGTGCTTGATCGGGACGGATCGTGATTGGATCGCGAGATGCTCGGCGATTTGGATCGCGAAGACGTTCGACTACACCAACCGCGTTTCTTAACGCTTCCCGCTTAGCGATCTACAAGGGTACGTAGATCCACTCTCCCTCTTGTAGATGCTCATCACCATGGATAGATCTTGCGTGTGCGTAGGAAAAAATTTGTTTCCCATGCAACGTTCCCCAACAGTGGTATCAGAGCTAGGTCTATGTGTAGATGAGATCTCGAGTAGAACACAAAGAGTTTGTGGGCATTGATGCTTAGATTACTTCCTCCCTTGGTCGTGTTTTGGTTCAGCGGTATTGTGGGATGAAGCGGCCCGGACCAACCTTACTCGTACGCTTACGAGAGACCGGTTCCATCGACTGACATGTAACTTCATTGCACAAAGATGGCTGGCGGGTGTCTGTTTCTCCTACTTTAGTTGGATCGGATTCGACAAAGGCGGTCCTTGAGAAGGTTGAAAAGCAACTTATGTATCACCGTTGTGGTTTATGCGCAGGTGAGAATCGTTCTTGCTAGATACCCGTAGCAGCCATGTAAAACATGCAACAACAATTAGAGGACGTCTAACTTGTTTTTGTAGGGTATGTTCTGATGTGATATGGACAATTACATGATGTGATATATGTGATGTATGAATATCACGACTTGCATGTCGATGAGTACGGCAACCGGCAGGAGTCATAGGGTTGTTTTTAATTATTGTATGACCTGCGTGTCAATCATTAAGCGCTATGTAATGCTTTACTTTATCGCTAAACGGTAGCAATAGTGGTAGAAGCATGTTGGGAGCAACAACCCTGATGGCGACACGTTGATGGAGATCAAGATGATGGAGATCATGGTGTCGTGCCGGTGACGATGGAGATCATGCCAGTGCTTTCCAGATGGAGATCAAAAGCACAAGTTCATGGCCATATCATGTCACTTATGATTTGCATGTGATGTTAATCCTTTTATGCACCTTGTTTTTCTTAGGACGACAGTAGCATTATAAGGTGATCCCTCGCTTAAATTTCAAGATGAATTGTGTTCTCCCCGAGTGTGCACCGTTGCGAAAGTTCGTCGTGTCGAGACACCACGTGATGATCGGGTGTGATAGACTCTACGTTCACATAAAACGGGTGCAAGCCAGTGTTGCACATGCAAAACACTCGGGTTAAACTTGACGAGCCTAGCATGTACAGACATGGCCTCGGAACACAAGAGACCGAAAGGTCGAACATGAGTCATATAGTAGATATGATCAACATGATGATGTTCACCATTGAAACCACCTCAAATCACGTGATGATCAGACTTCAGTTGGTGAATTTGGATCATGTGACACTTAGATGACCTGAGGGATGTCAATTTGAGTGGGAGCTTTAGTAATTTGATTAACTAAACTCATAATCTTGAACAATAGTCTAAGTAACCTTTGCCTATTTATGTTGTAGATCAATGGCTCGCGCAGTAGCACCCCTGAATTTTAATGCATTCCTAGAGAAAGCTAAGTTGAAAGATGATGGAAGTAACTTTATTGACTGGGCCCATAATCTGAGGATTATCCTCACGGCTTCCCAGAAATCATATGTCCTTGATGCACCGCTCGATGACCAACCAGAAGACATGTCATCCGAAACGTTAAGAACGTTTGGGAGGCATATTCTGGAGATTACTCAATAGTTCAGTGTGCAATATTGTATGGCTTAGAACCGGAACTTCAAAGAAGTTTTGAACATCATGGAGCATATGAGATGTTCCAGGAGTTGAAGTTTATCTTTCAGAAGAATGCCCGAATCGAGAGGTATGAGACCTCCAATAAGTTCTACGCTTGCAAGATGGAGGAGAATGGGTCTATTAGTGAATATATACTCAGAATATTTGGGCATTCGACTCGTCTAGCGGAGTTGGGAATTTCCCTTCCGCCAGAGGCGATCACTGACTGAGTTTTTCAATCACTGCCACCTAGTTACAAGAGCTTTGTGATGAACTATAACATGCACGGGATGAACAAGTCAGTCACCGAGCTGTTTGCGATGCTAAAAGTCGCTGAGTCTGAAATCCATAAAAGACCAAAGGGAATAAACATGCGTTGAGTACTGTTTGCGATGCTAAAAGTCGCTGATTCTTTCAGTCGCTGAGTACTGTTCTTCGATCGTCGGTATCTCCATACCTAGTTCAACCTCGTTATTGTCAAGTCTCTTTACTCGTTCCGTAATACAAGATCCCGTGACTAACACTTAGTCACATTGCTTGCAAGGCTTATTGTGATGTTGTATTACCGAGTGGGCCCTGAGATACCTGTCCCTCACACGGAGTAACAAATCCCAGTCTTGATCCATGCCAACTCAACAGACACCTTCGAAGATACTTGTAGAGCATCTTTATAGTCACCTAGTTACGTTGCGACGTTTGATGCACACAAGGCACTCTTTCGGTGTCCGTGAGTCACATGATCTCATTATCGTAGGAACATATACTTGACATGCAGAAAACTGTAGCAATAAACTGACATGATCATATGCTACGTTTGTAGTTTGGGTCTTGTCCATCACATCATTCTCCTAATGATGTGATCCGTTATCAAATGACATCATATGTCAATGGCTAGGAAACCTTGACCATCTTTGATCAACGAGCTAGTTCACTAGAGGCACACTAGGGACAAAGTGTTGTCTATTTATCCACACATGTAATTTGTTTTCAATCAATACAATTATGGCATGGATAATAAACGATTATCGTGAATAAAGAAATATAATAATAAACACTTTATTTATTGCCTTTAAGGCATATTTCCAACAGTTACAATGCCTCCTTTTATAGGCAGACGACAACAACAATGACGGGAAATCGGGGGGGGGGGAAATTTGGCGGCAAAAAGTGGCGGGAAAACATGGCCACGAAAATTTGGCAGGAACACTTGACGGAAAATCGGGTGGGAAAACATGGCCGGGAACATTTGGCGGGAACACTTGGCGGGAAATCGGGCGGGAAAACATGGTCCGAAACATTTGGCGAAAAAAACAGAGGCATGCACCAGATGGTGCAGCTGTGGCTGATTAGTACTAATTGGCCACGAGTAGGCCGATTAGTACTAATTGGCTTACTTGTGGCCGATTAGTGCTAAGCACCAGGGACCGACAGGCCTATCATCTACACCCAGGCCGACTGGGACTAATCGGCCTAGTGGTGGCCGACTAGAACTAATCGGTGAGGGTGTAGCCGATGGGATCACATATTTGCAAAATCTATCCTTAACACAATATTTCTAATAAATAAATAAATAAAAAGTAATATTTTTAAAAAATTAGCATTTATTCTCAGGTGTCAGTTTGTCGCTCTTTCGAACTAGGGCGAGTTCCAAATATGCCATTCCAAATTTTTCTAAACCCTCATCTGTCATTGGAAATTCCCCTCTCCCAAATATGCCATTGAAAATTTCAACCGCATACATATATGCCACCATGGCTAGTTTGACTGTTAGTTGACTATGAAGTGGCATTTGAAAAGACGATTTTGCCCCTGGTAGTTCCTTGCGCATTGTAAAGTTCGGTGCACTGCACCGACTATTTCGGCGTTAAAGCGACCAGTGCCCACTTTCTAAAAAATGTTAACATTTTTTGAAATTGCGAGCATTTTTTTAAAGTGAACAAAATTTGAAAAATGCCTTTTTTAAAGTGAACAAAATTTGAAAAACATGAACAATTTTTTGAAATAATTTGTTCACTAATTTTTTGAAATAATTTGTTCACTTTATAAGTTTTATTCATGTTTGAACATTTTGTTCACGTTTTTTTAAAACAAATGTTTGGAATTTGAAAAGTGGGTGTCATAGTATTGGTTGCTACGCTTTGTCGTCCGCTGCACTGGATGCCACAGTACTGAAGCGGCAAAGTAGTTAGTGCAGACACCAAACGCTACAATCCGCAAGGACCGACCAGGGGTAAAATCGTCTTTTTAAGTACCACCTGACAGTCAGCTAACGGTCAAACTGACCATAGTGACATATCGGTACGCGGTGCAAATTTTCAGTGACATATTTGGGAGAAGGAAATTTCCAATGGCAGATGGGGTACGGGCAAATTTTGAATGGCATATATGGAATTCACCCTTCAAATTATATAAAGGGGTTCGCCCTGCTCATGCCTGACAGTGCAAAGAAAGTTATGAAACATCAAACATGGACTAAGAGTCAACTTGTATGGCAAATTTTGGTGAATGAACAGTCAGCGGTGTAGTGATTTTTAATCCAATCACAGTCTTGCTTGAGCCAGGTATTGCTTGTTCTCTGTCGGTAATGTGCGCAGTCTCTGACGATGAAACTATGCGGCTAGATTGACACTTGCTCTATTGTCCATCTGTAGCAAATCATCACCTGCCAAATCTATGTGGACAAAGAAGGCTCCAGCCAGCAGCAGATGATGAGGGCTAGCATGAAGCACCACAAGTACTACATCCTACCCTGTAAGGAACAACAAACTAGCGGCGATACCGTTATCTGAACCTCTAGTTTTAGAGAAGAAGAAGAAGAAGAAGAAGAAGAAGAAGAAGAAGAAGAAGAAGAAGAAGAAGAAGAAGAAGAAGAAGAAGATGAACTTTACTTGAGAATATTCCGTGCAATGTAGCTACTGGTAATAAGAGAACTTAGGCCGTTGCACACCCCGGAACAGACACTAATCAGGAATCACAGCCTAGACCTTATCCTTCAGGTGCTTCTTCCTTCACTTTGTCCTTCCAAATTTCATTTGTGCCACTCTATGCTCCACCACGGTACATATTGAACAAACAAAAGAAAGAAAAAAAAAACTTTTGTGTGCAGCAAAGACACTTTCGTGGCATCTGGCATCGGGCAATAGCCCTTCTTCGGCAAATGGAGCACATAAACCTACATTCACTTAAGACTGCAACCCCCATTTCGTTTAACTTTGTCTATGTGACATATTGTTTCTTATGCCAACTGGAGTTCTTCTGGTCTAACTTGCTTCAGCCCAGTTTTTGTGCAGCCTAGACGACACGATATCGTACAAACTCGCATCAGATGGTTCACATCTTCTTGGTAATTCTTTGTACACCTGTTTGAGTTCCTACAACTGCGGTTTCACCTATTAAGTGCACATATTTATCAACTGTTGTTATGAGAAAACATAGTACTCCCTCATTTCACAAATATAAGTTGTTTTAATTTATTTTGCTTCTGATTTGGATGTATATAGACGCATGTTGGTGTGTTTGTTCGCTCATTCCTATCCACATGTGGTCCATATTAAAGTATTCAAAACATCTTTTTGTGAAAAGAGGGAGTAATATTCATTTTTTTTCCTTCTAAAATTAGAAAATTGATTATTGTGCGTGTGGAAAATTGTCAGTTGAATGTTCCATTGCAATATGTTACAGGTAAGGAGTTGTCTGCTTCTCCCATGCGCAGACCTCTGCAATTGAACATGAATACCAAAACCGAGTTTACACAAAAAGCCGACACAAAGGTAAATTTGGATATGATCTAAACCTTCCAATAATCACACCAAGTTAGAAAAGCAGAGCCTGAAGGGAGGCCTCTGAGCGTATTGCATTTCTGGCCGTCCATTTTGACGATCGGGATGTTTCTGGTCATCGGATATGATGTATACATCCACCTTCAGCGCACTTTGTAATTGCTGGCCCAACTGTCCTAATGAGTTGATGCTCCAGCTGTTGAAACCGTGCCCTCTGATAAAATGGGCCTGTTTTCTCAGCCCATTGAGGGTCCAAAGGCAAAGCGATCTATTGCTGGCTCTTAAAAATGGTTCGCTCACCCAAGGCATCGATTCGATGTCCTGGCCTCTCGGCTTCTCGACCTCAGGCGATGGCGACGATGGGTTCATCGCCTTCCATCCCGACCTCTCGCCTCTCCTATTTAATTCCCACCCTGACCTCTTGGTTCTAACTCCGCGACACAAGTTGCGCCGCCATCGTCTCCGGCCACGGATACGGTGGAACCAAATGGTGGATGGGCGCATCTTAAGAGTACGGTGGATACTCGCTTAGGCATACATCAGTGTCAAAACATGCAATTAGGGCCTAAAAGTTTTTTCAACTTTAGCACTTCATAACGTGTTGCACCGTTCTCCTTGTGTTCAGAGTACTGACAGAGTTTCCTACTGGAAACATGACATGGCGAATCCTGATTTTGAAGAACTATGGAAAGAAAGTGTTGATCATAAAAATGTGATCTACTATAATGGTAATGTTTCTTTTAGTGAGTGATATGCTTTTACCCCTTATGAACATACTGTTGTGGTAATGTTAGTAGCATGCATGTCCAAATTATATCGTAATATTCTCTTAATATTGTATCTTCGGTTTAATTCTCACCTGTGTTTTTTCTGCAGTTTTAGTTAAAACATGATGATGCAGAAGTGCCGGTGATTGCTATGCATCCACTAAATCAACTAAAATCTATTGATTAGTAGCTAATGTTGTGGTAATGCTTCGCATTGCTTTCATATAATTAAATTTGCAACATACGGCCAAGTGTAGAGGCTTTGCGACAAGTGACATCTACACATGCTTCGCCTAACCGCTGCGACCAGAAATCTGGGATAAGCCAACAAATAATCAAATTTGAGTATGTGAAATGAAGAAGAAGTTAAGTGTTCCACTGATAATAGAAATGTTAATTTATGTTTTGTAAATACATTCTTATTATTCTGCTGAATTCCACCGAAAGACATTCCATTTATGGTATTTAGTATATTTTGTAACTAACTGAAATCCTTGTTAGCACTCTTCTCCGTGAGTTTGATGCACTCTACACAAGAAATGTCTAGGTGCACCAGGCCCGCCTAATTCTTCTTTGTTGCGGAACGTGGCGGCCCTCAAGAGAGGCATACGAACATTTCATTAATGCGCTCTTGGGTGTGAACAGTAAAATAAACATGGACGTGGAGTTTCTATACCCAGGAGCAAATGCTCCTGGTGTGAACAGTAAAATTTTAAAAACTATTCAAAAATTCAGAATTTATTTTGTGGCAAACTTTCACAAATGTTTCTTGTGCATGCAAAAATTCATCGCAAAATCACATTGTTGGAAGGCGTGATAAAAAATCGATGCTCTGAAAATGTTACTTACAAAAAGCATTTTGCAACTCATATTTTGTTTTTTGGCACGACTTCCACCAATCTGATTTCGTGATGAGATTTGGCATGCACATAAAAAATTTGTGAAAGTATACCACACAAAAAAATCAGAATTTTTGAATTTGTTTTCTATTTTTTGATTTTACTATTCACACCATGAGCAAATTCCTGGGTGTAGAAAGGCACTTTCGAATGTATACAACATATAATGACAATTTATGTCTCATGTTATATGTGTTGCGGTTTATTATCTGTCTTGACAATATAGATTGGTTTTATGTACTGAATACATTGATGTGTATGATGTCACAACAAGCAAATTTGTGCATGTGAACCTTACTTTTTTTTATCTAAGTACATGTGAGATTTTTATTAATTATTGACTAATATAAAGTTATGTCATACAAATATAATATATTTCATATGCTTATATAAATTTACTAAAATTTCTATCATTTATCGTATAAATAGACGGGCGCGGCAACACACGCCACCAATGGTCTAGTTCTTGTGTTATAATCTATCCATATCGATATAGATTTGGTTATCCTGATATTTTTTTGAGATGGAACACTTGTATTCCATTTAGGACACGGCGAGATCGCCGGTTACAGCACGGATTACATTATCTGTGTAACTATCAACCCATACACACCTACTATCCATAGCCAACTCAACACCCAAAGCCGCAAGCACATGTGCAGGCTTGTTACATTCACGATGGACATGAACAACACATGCATGGATAAATTGAGTTTCTAGCTTGAACTTGATTATCTTGAAAAGGTTTTCTAATGACGCATAATCATATGCATCGGAAGTAATCACATGATGGAGCACCAGAATGTCCGTTTCAAACATTACTCTGTCGACACCCAACTTATATGTAAATGTAATCGCATGTAGTATAGCTACTGTTTCTGTTAGAAATATGCTCTAGAGGCAATAATAAATTGGTTATTACCATATTTCCTTATTCATGACAATCATTTATTATCCATGCTATAATTGTATTGATCGGAAACTCAGATACATGTGTGGATACATAGACAACACTATGTCCTTAATATGCCTCCAATAGACTAGCTCGTTGATCAAAGATGGTTAAGGTTTCCTAGCCATGGACATGAGATGTCATTTGATAAACATGATCACATCATTAGGAGAATGGTGTGATGGACAAGACCCAAACTATAAACGTACCATATGATCGTGTCGGTTTATTGCTATTGTTTTCTACATGTCAAGTATCTGTTCCTATGACCATAAGATCATGCAACTCACTGACACCGGAGGAGTGCCTTGTGTGTATCAAACGTCGTAACATAACTGGGTGACTATAAATGTGCTCTACAGGTATCTCCGAGGGTGTCTGTTGGGTTGGCATGGATCAAGATTGGGATTTGTTACTCCGTGTGACGGAAAGGTATCTCAAGGCCCACTCGGTAATACAACATCACAATGAGCCTTGCAAGCAATGTGACTAAGTGTTAGCCACGGGATCTTGTATTACGGAATAAGTAAAGAGACTTGTCGGTAACGAGGTTGAACTAGGTATGGAGATGTCAACGATCGAATCTCGGGCAAGTAACATACCGAAGAACAAAGAGAACAACATACGGGATTAACTGAATCCTTGACATAGAGGTTCGACCGATAAAGATCTTCGTAGAATATGTAGGAATCAATATGGGCATCCAGGTCCCGCTATTGATTATTGACCATAGAAGTGTCTCGGCCATGTCTACGTAGTTCTCGAACCCGCAGGGTTTGCACACTTAAGGTTCAGTGACGTTTCAGTAGTATAGAGTTATGTATGGTGGTGACCGAAGGTTGTTTGGAGTCCCAGATGAGATCCCGGACATCACAAGGAGCTCTGGAATGGTTCGGAGGTAAATATTGATATATAGGAAGTCCTGTTTTGGTCACCGGAAAAGTTTCGGGCTCATCGGTAGTGTACCGGGAGTGCCGGGAGGGTGCCGGGGGACCATTAGAAGAGGTATACCTTCCCTTAGTGGGCTGGCCTAAGTCCCACAAGAGGCCCATGCGGCTGGAGTGGAAGTAAAAGAAAAAGAAGCCAAGGTGGAAAGAGTTTCCAAGTGGGAAGGAGGAGTCCTAGTCCTACTAGGATTGGAGGAGGACTCCTCCTCTCCTCCTTGCGCAAGGCCAAGGACTGGCCCCTTGTGTGCCAAGCCTCCTCTCTCCCTCCTCCTATATATACTAGAGGTTTTGAGGGTTTTGAGACACAGAAAAACAACCACGTGCTACCTCTCCTCTAGATCGGTTCCAGCAGTGCTTAGGCGAAGTCTTGCTGGATTAACTCCACCACTATCGCCGCAACATCGTTGCGCTGCTGGAGAACTCATCTACCTCTCCGCTCCCTCTTGCTGGATCAACAAGGTGGAGATCATCATCGAGCTGTACGTGTGCTGAACGCAGAGGTGCCGTCCGTTTGGCGCTAGATCAAAAGGACCATGATCAAGATCACGGGACAAATCGTGATGGGACCGCGGGACGCTCGGCGATTTGGATCGCGAAGATGCTCGACTTCATCAACCGTGTTTCTTTACGCTTCCTGCTTAGCGATCTATAATGGTATGTAGATTCACTCTCTCTCTCGTATATGCTCATCACCATGGATAGATCTTGCGTGTGCGTAGGAATTTTTTTGTTTCCCATGCAACGTTCTCCAACAGTGGTATCAGAGCTAGGTCTATGTGTAGATGAGATCTCGATTAGAACACAAAGGTGTTTGTGGGCGTTGATGCTTAGATTGCTTCCTCCCTTGGTCATGTTTTGGTTCAGCGGTATTATGGGATGAAGTGGCCCGGACCAACCTTACTCGTACGCTTACGAGAGACCGATTCCATCGACTCACGTGTAACTTCGTTGCACAAAGATGGCTGGTGGGTGTCTGTTTCTCCTACTTTAGTTGGATCGCATTCGACAAAGGCGGTCCTTGAGAAGGTTGAAAAGCAACTTATGTATCAGCGGTGTGGCTTTGCATAGGTGAGAATTGTTCTTGCTAGATACCCGTAGCAGCCACGTAAAACTTGCAACAACAATTAGAGGACGTCTAACTTGTTTTTGTAGGGTATGTTGTGATGTGATATGGCCAATTACATGATGAGATATCTGTGATGTATGAGATGATCATGTGTTGTATAGAATATCACTACTTGCATGTCAATGAGTACAACAACCGACAGAAGCCATAGGGTTGTCTTTAATTATTGTATGACCTGCGTGTCAATCATTAAGGGCTATGTAATGCTTTACTTTGTCGCTAAGCGGTAGCAATAGTAGTATAAGCATGGTGGACGTGACAACCCCGATGGTGACACATTGATGGAGATCAAGATGATGGAGATCATGGTGTCATGGCGGTGACGATGGGCATCATGTCGGTGCTTTATAGATGGAGATCAAAAGCACAACTTCATGGACATATCATGTCACTTATGATTTGCATGTGATGTTAATCCTTTTATGCACCTTGTTTTGCTTAGGACGACGGTAGCATTATAAGGTGATCCCTCACTTAAATTTCAAGATAAATTGTATTCTCCCCGAGTGTGCACCGTTGCGAAAGTTCGTCGTGTCGAGACACCACATGATGATCGAGTGTGATAGACTCTACGTTCACATACAACGGGTGCAAGCCAGTGTTACACGTGCAGAACACTCGGGCTAAACTTGACGAGACTAGCATGTACAGACATGGCCTCAGAACACAAGAGACTGAAAGGTTGAACATGAATCATATAGTAAATATGATCAACATAATGATATTCACCATTGAAACCACCTCAACTCACGTGATGACCAGACTTGAGTTGGTGAATTTGGATCATGTATCACTCGAATGACCGGACGGATGTCAATTTGAGTGGGAGTTCTTAAGTAATATGATTAATTGAACTCATTATCATGAACATAGTCAGTAGTGTTTTTGCAAATTATGTTGTAGATTACTAGCTCACGCTATAGCTCCCTTGATTTTGTATATGTTCCTAGAGAAATAGAGTTGAAAGAGGATGGTAGCAATATTGCGGACTGGGTTCGTGATCTGAGGATTGTCCTCATTGCTACACAGAAGGGTTATGTCCTTAATGCACCGCTCGGTGGGCCACCTCCTCTAGCGTCGTCTGTAGATGTTGTGAACATTTGACAGGCAGGTTCCGATGACTACTTGATAGTTTAGTGCGTCATGCATTACGACTTAGAATTGAGGCTCCAAAACGTTTTGAACATCACGGAACATATGATATGTTCTAAGAGATCAAATTGGGATCTCAGGCTCGTGCCCGTGTTATGAGATATGAGATCTTCAACAAGATTCTTTGCCTGCAAGATGAAGGAGAATAGCTCAATCATTGAGCATGTGCTCAGATGGTCTGGGTGCTACAATCGCTTGAATCAAGTGCGAGTTGATCTTCCAGATAAGATAGTGATTGATATAGTTCTCCAAGTCACTGTCACTAAGCTACTAGAACTTCGTGATGAACTATAATTATGCCAAGGATGGAAATGATGATCCTCGAGCTATTCGCGATGTTTGACACCGCGAAGGTAGATATCAAGAAGGAGCATAAAGTGTTGATGGTTAGTAAAACCACTAGTTTCGAAAATGAAAAGGGTAAGGAGGGAAACTTCATGGATGGCAAATCAGTTGCTGCTCCAGTGAAGCAACCCAAAGTTGAACCCAAACCTGAGACTAAGTGCTTCTATTATGAGGAGAGCGGTCGCTGAAGCGGAACAACTCTAGATACTTGGTAGTTAAGAAGGCTGGCAACATCGACAGAAGTATATTTGATATACGTGTTATTGATGTGTACCTTGCTAGTACTCCTAGCAGCACCTGGGTATTAGATACCAGTTCGATTGCTAAATGTTAGTAACTCAAAATAAAAGCTACGGAATAAACGAAGACTAGCTAAGGGTGAGGTGATGATGTGTGTTGGAAATGTCTCCAAGGTTGATGTGATCAACATCGCACACTCTCTCTACCTTCGATATTAGTGAAGAACCTAAATAAATGTTATTTGGTGTTTGCGTTAAGCATGAACATGATTAGATCGTGGTTGTTGCAATACGGTTATTCATTTAAGTGAGAGAATAATCGTTATTCTGTTTACATGAATAATACCTTCAATGGTCATGCACCTAATGAGAATGGTTTGTTGAATCTTGATCGTAGTAATACACATGTTCATAACATAGATGCCAAAAGATACAAAGTTAATAATGATAGTACCACATACTTGTGGCACTGCCGCTAAATGTCATATTGGTATAAAGCGCATAAATAAACTCCATGCTGATGGATCTTTGGATTCATTTGATTTCGAATCGGTTGAGACATGCGGACCATGCCTCATGGGCACGATGACTAAAGACCCCATTTTCGGTATGATGGAGCGGGCTAGTAACTTATTGGAAATAATACATGTTGATGTATGCGATCCAATGAGTATTGTAGCGTGAAGTGGATATCGTTATTTTCCTTACCTTCACTGATAATTTGAGTATATATGAGTATATTTGCTTAATGAAACACAAGTCTGAAACGTTTGAAAAGTTCAAACAAATTCAGAGTGAAGTTTAAATATCATCGTGACAAGAAGATAAAAATGTCTACGATATGATCGTGGAGGTGAATATCTGAGTTACGAGTTTGGCATACAACTTTAGACAATGTGAAAGTTGTTTACAACTCACGCCACCTAGAACACCATAGTGTGATAGTGTGTTTGAACGTCATAGTCGTTCTCTATTGGATATGGTGTGTACTACGATGTCTCTTATCGTTTTACCACTAGTGTTTTCGGGTTATGCATTAGAGACAACTACATTCACTTTAAATAGGGCACCATCTAAGTCCGTTGAGATGACACCGTATGAGTTATGGTTTGAGAAACCTAAGCTGTCATTTCTTAAATGTTTGGGGCTGCGACGCTTATGTGAAAAAAGGTTTTCACCTAATGAGCTCGAACCCAAAGCGGACAAATGCATCTTCATGGAATACCCTAAGAACAGTTGGGTATACCTTCTATCTCAGATCCGAGCACAAAGTGATTGTTGCTAAAACGGGTCCTTTCTCGAGAAAGAGTTTCTCTTGAAAGAATTGAGTCGGAGGAAGATAGAACTTGATGAGATTGTTGAATCTTTGTTTCAACCAGAGAGTAGCGCAAGGTAGAATTTTTTTTATGTGGAGCCTACGTTAGTTAAAGAGAAAGTTAATGATGATGATCATGAAGCTTCGGATCATGTTACTATCGAACCTCGTAGGTCGACAAGGACACGTACTGCTCCTGAGTGGTATGGCAACCCTGTCTTAGAGGTCATGTTGTTGGACAATGATGAACCTACGAACTATGAAGAAGCGATGATGGGCCCGGATTCCAACAAATGGTTAGAGGCCATGAAATCCGAGAAAGGATCCATGTATGAAAACCAAGTATGGACTTTGGTAGACTTGCCCGTTGAACGGCAGGTCGTTGAGTACAAATGGACCTTTAAAGATGAAGACAGACGCTAGTGGTGAATGTCACCATTTATAAAGCTCGACTTGTTGCAAAGAAGTTTCCGCCAAGTTCAAGGAGTTGACTAAGATGAGACTTTCTCACCCGTAGCGATGCTAAAAGTCTGTTGGAATTGTGTTAGCAGTTGTTGCATTTTTCAATTATGAAATCTAGTAGATGGCTGTCAAAACATCGTTTCCTTAACGGTTTACATGAGGAAAGGTTGTATGTGATACAACTAGAAGGTATTGTCAGTCCTAATGATGCTAAAAGGTGTGCAAGCTCCAGCAATCCTTCTATGGGCTGGAGCAAGCACCTCGGAGTTGGAATATACGCTTTGATGAGGTGATCAACGTTTTTGGGTTTATACAAAGTTTACGAGAAACTTGTATTTACAAGAAAGTGAGTGGGAGCTCTATTAAATTTCTAATAAGTATATGTGGTTGACATATTGTTGATCGGAAATGATGTAGAATTTTTGGAAAGCATAAATGGTTGTTTGAAAAGAGCTTTTCAATGGAAAACCTGGATAAAGCTACTTAATTGTTGGGCATTGAGATCTATAAAGATAGATTAAGACGTCTGATAAGACTTTCAATGAGTACATATCTTGACAAGATTTTGAAAGAGTTCAAAATGGATCAGTCAAAGAAAGAGTTCTTGCCTGATTTGTAAGGTGTGAAGTTGAGTGAGACTCAAAGCTCGACCACGGCAGAAGAAAGAGAAAGGACGAATGTCGTCCCCTATACCGTAGCCATAGGCTATATATAGTATGCCATGCTGTGTACCGCACCTGTGTGTGCCTTGCCATAAGTCAGTCAAGGGGTACAAGAGTAATCTAGGAGTGGATTACTGGACAGCAGTCAAAATTATCCTTAGTAACCAGAGGACTAAGGCAATGTTTTCTCGATTATGGAGGTGATAAAGAGTTCGTCATCAAGAGTTACGTCGATGCAAGATTTAACACCAATCCGGATGATTCTTAGTATCAATCCGGATACGTATAGTGGAGTAGCCATTTGGAATAGCTCCAAGTGGAGCATGATAGCAGTGTTTACAGTATGACATAGAGATTTGCAAACTACACACGGATCTGAATGTCACAGACCCATTGACTAAAACCTCTTTAACATCCAAAGCATGATCGAATCCCAGAACTCATTGGGTGTTAGATTCATAACAATGCGAATCACATGGTGATGTGAACTAGATTATTGACTCTAGTGCAAATGGGAGACTATTGGAAATATGCCCTAGAGGCAATAATAAATTGGTTATTATCATATTTCCTTGTTCATGATAATCGTTTATTATCCATGCTATAATTGTATTGATCGGAAACTCAGATACATGTGTGGATACATAGACAACACCATGTCCCTAGTATGCCTCTAATAGACTTGCTCGTTGATCAAAGATGGTTAAGGTTTCCTAGCCATGGACATAAGATGTCATTTGATAAATATGATCACATCATTAGGAGACTGGTGTGATGGACAAGACCCAAACTATAAACGTACCATATGATCATGTCAGTTTATTGCTATTGTTTTCTACATGTCAAGTATCTGTTCCTATGACCATAAGATCATGCAACTCACTGACACCGGAGGAGTGCCTTGTGTGTATCAAACATCGCAACTGTAAAGGTGCTCTACAGGTATCTCCGAGGGTGTCTGTTGGGTTGGCATGGATCAAGACTGGGATTTGTTACTCCGTGTGACGGAGAGGTATCCCAGGGCCCACTCGGTAATACAACATCACAATGAGCCTTGCAAGCAATGTGACTAAGTGTTAGCCACGGGATCTTGTATTACGGAATAAGTAAAGAGACTTGCCGGTAACGAGGTTGAACTAGGTATGGAGATGTCAACGATCGAATCTCGGGCAAGTAACATACCGAAGAACAAAGGGAACAACATACAGGATTAACTGAATCCTTGACATAGAGGTTCGACCGATAAAGATCTTCGTAGCATATGTAGGAATCAATATGGGAATCCAGGTCCCGCTATTGGTTATTGACCGTAGAGGTGTCTCGGTCATGTCTACATAGTTCTCGAACCCACAGGGTGTGCACACTTAAGGTTCAGTGACGTTCCGATAGTATAGAGTTATGTATGGTGGTGACCGAAGGATGTTTGGAGTCCCGGATGAGATACTGGACATCACGAGGAGCTCCAGAATGGTCCATAGGTAAACATTAATATATAGGAAGTCTTGTTTTGGTCACCGGAAAAGTTTCGGGCTCATCGGTAGTGTACCGGGAGTGTCGGGAGGGTGTCGGGGAACCATCGGAAGATGTATACCAGCACTTAGTGGGCTAGCCTAAGTCCCACAAGAGGCCCATGCGGCTGGAGTGGAAGTAGAAGGGAAAAAGCCAAGGTGGAAAGAGTTTCCAAGTGGGAAGGAGGAGTCCTAGTCCTACTAGGATTGGAGGAGGACTCCTCCTCTCCTCCTTGCGCAAGGCCAAGGGCTTGCCCCTTGTGCACCAAGCCTCCTCTCTCCCTCCTCCTATATATACTAGAGGTTTTGAGGGTTTTGAGACACCGAAAAATAGCCACGTGCTACCTCTCCTCTAGATCGTAGTTTCTCGTCTAGATCGGTTTCAGCAGTGCTTACGCGAAGCCCTGTCGGATTAACTCCACCACCATCGCTGCAACGCCGTCGCGCTGCCGGAGAACTCATCTACCTCTCCGCTCCCTCTTGCTGGATCAAGAAGGTGAAGATCGTCATCGAGCTGTACGTGTGCTGAACGCGGAGGTGCCGTCCGTTTGGTGCTAGATCGGAAGGACCGTGATCAAGATCACGTGACGGATTGTGATGGGATCGCGAGAAGGATCGTGATGGGATCGCGGGAAGGATCGTGATGGGATCGCGGGACACTCGGCGATTTGGATCGCGAAGACGTTCGACTATATCAACCACATTTCTTAACGCTTCCCGCTTAGCGATCTACAAGGGTATGTAGATTCACTCTCCCTCTCGTAGATGCTCATCACCATGGATAGATCTTGCGTGTGCGTAGTAATTTTTTTTATTTCCTATGCAACGCTCCCCAACAGTTTCAGCATGCAAAACATCATACAAACCATTTACTGAACCAGCTACAACAAACTGAGTATCTCCAGTTTCATTTCTATAGATGAAACCCCAACTACCTCTGCCCGACTCAGTAGAAAAGGCTGCATCACAATTGATTTTTGTCATATCTTGTGGAGGTGGTTTCCATGATCCCCGGGTGGCTGTACTTCAGTGCTATTTTCCATTCATCAATATGGTGTTGTGCTTGATATTGGAACTCCGCAACTCCCAGATGTCTCTCCCCATGATTGACTTTATTTCTTTCAGTCCACCATAACCACAACAATGCTATGGTCGTGAGTTTTTTGTCTTCCTGCAGCCTGAGAATAGTCTGGATGACCTCCTTTGCCGATCCAAGCAAGAAGAGGCAGATTCGGACATCCTCCAGTTGCAGAGCTCGCTATCGTTGTTTCACCAATTTGTTGTCCTGATTTTTTGATAGTACCATTGTGTGCATTTTCAGGATCATTCAGATGTCACGTTTAACTCTTTTAATAAGCCTACAGGGCATAAATTCAAAATGATTCTACCAGCACTAAAAGTGTGCTACCAACTCTGTTTATGAAACACAAGTCAACAAACTATATGATCCTCTCTTGATGTAAATCAAATCAAATTAGTTCTAATAACTAGCAAAATTCTAAGTAAAATGTAAAAATAATTAACAATACATTTATGACTCTTTAAGATAACAAGTAATAATATCTTTTATCTGTATAATATGTCTTAATTTGAAGCTTGTCGTGAGAATTATAAGTTTGTATTGTTGTAAGTTTACAAGTATGTTTAGAAATATTCATCTGAAAGCATGATTTTGCTTGATATGTTGTTTTAGAAGTGCTATACAAAACTTTTGTGGGGTCGGTCCAACCAAATATTAGGCCTGACGCCAATCAAAATAAATATAATCATTTACACTAAACGGCAGTGATTATTTATAAATAGTTTTTTTGTAAAATCATAATCATATGTAATTTTAACGCAACACACATTAAGAGTAATTAAATCAAATTCACCTAAATATTAGAAAACAATAAATATATATTTTACATGTTTTCTTTGATTAATTTGTGACCATTGCATTAATATAGCGTATGTGTTTGTGTGCATTCGTAAAAAGAAGCACACCTTTTTCAGCCTGCAATCTTATTATAGATCTTATAGTGTATCCCCTCAAAAAGAGAAGTCTATATTGTATGGTATACAAAATATCTTTATAGCGGACTTTGATTAGACATATGCAAAAGGAGAAATCTAGATTACACAAGATGTTTACGAGGACTTTGCCACTTAATCATTGATGCACTACTTTATGATTTTTGGCCAAATGTGTCATACGTTTTATAGTGCGTTTGGTAATCTATTGATTATGTGTGTTTACTTTGTATTACTTGCAAATCATTCATGTGAGGAAGACTAGTAGCCTAACTTAACTTGATTCATATTCAGACTATAAATTAAGTCTTTTGTTTTGTCTAGATATTCAATTTTTGTTACATATTCAGTAGGCCCTTAAATACAAGAAATATTGTAATATCCAGATGATTAATGTACATAATTAGTATGCGGGCAGGGGCTTTCGCCTCACATGCCCGAGCTTGTCACCTTGTTTTTCCAAAGAAGCTTAAAGCTCAAACCATGTGGGAAAAGCTCAAAACTATTTCCAATCGTCGAAGAACCTCAAAGTTCAAATGTGTTCCCACTCTGCTTGTCTATGGCGTGGGGCAAGCGATGAGCATGCGATACCGACATACAATGCATTTTAGTTGGGCCTAGCTACTAGAGCTTGTTCGGTCGATGCTTATGGTGCTATGGCACAACTTGGTCCTTTTCATGGTACAATCCTCTATCTCATTGCTGGGCGCGTCAATGAGACAACTACCTGGCCTCAAAGCGAAGCAGCGCAAGAACAAAAATGATAGTTATTGACAGTCGGAACCCTAAACCATATGGAATGTACCCCCTCATTGCTACATATAAGCATTTTTAGAGTTTTTAGTACGGATTACATGTTGAGAATATAGGCAATTTTCCGATCAGATTAATCTACGAAATAATAACTATTATGGCATTGGCATAAGCGCAAACATACTGATACTCAATCATGCAAGCACGTACTATGCTAACAGTAGATGTATCTACGCATAACGCTAGCAGTGCTACAATTAACATAAACAGGAGCGGGTTAAACGTGTTATACCCTCCAATAGGCCAGTTGGCCGTAGCAGCAGAGTTGGCGGCGGCAGCGTCCTCGGCCGCCTTCCTGTCAGCTTCGGCCTTCTCGGCAGCAGCGCGATCGACGGCGGTTGTGGACGACATGGTGTAGACGCGGACGTAGACGAGGTAGACGAACGGAAGCGAGCAGTCGCGTAGTCGCTCCCCAAAAACCTAATTGCCCCTCTCCCCGTACAGGACCTGGAGAGGCGTGGTTTCGGAGGCCTGCTCTCCCGTCAACCGTGTACGGGGTGAACGGGACGGAGTCGCCGATGGCAGCAGCAGCAAAAGGAACGACGTGGGCGGAGCGCGTGGTGGCAGATGCGATCTGTTTCCGTGGCGGCTAGGGTTGGCCGAGGCCCTGCTTATATAGGCGGCGTCCGGGTGGAGAGACGTGGGCTGGACCCATGTCCGAGTCGGTAGCCCACGATCCAACGTCTCAGATCGTGGCGTTACGTATTCTCCGTTCCCGACCGGCAAAAATAAGCGCGTAGGTGTGAGCTCGGCTCGGCTCATTCCCGCAACCCGCGGCACGGCGCGGCGCGTCGTGACGAGGCGGGCGGCGGAGGAGGAGTGCGCGAGGGCCTCTTCTCTTCTCATGCTCCAATAGCATGTGGAAGAAAGACCCTTACAAAGAGGTGCAACTCCTTCTCCACTAGCAAGGTGGGACTAAACTTCCCACTCCACTTGTCATGCCACCTACATGGGCCCTTAGAGATTTTTCTGAAATTGTCTTATGGGCCTAAGGCCCATTCTCACATTTCAACAATCCCCCACCAGATCTCAAGGGCCCATTTCGTCCTCTGTTCCAATTACTGTTTTGATATACCAGTATTTCAGTGAAGACCTGTTAAGGTTGAGCTTCACCTAGAACAAGTAGTTACACCCCTTCACAACTGAACAATGGACTATGCCTTGAATTGTCAGTTTGGCGTCAAGAAGTTTCACCACAAGTCCTACTAGTACTAGACTGCCAAAGGCTGACCCCTCGGGTGGAGCATATTAGTCACACTCCTGGCCTATTCGTGAGCTTACTAGAGATCACCCCAATCTCATAGACCGTGACCAGCAGTCGGGCTCATATAGGTGTGTTCCTCCAAAGATCGCTCTGTAGGACAGCATCTTGCTTACACATAAGCTTAAGAACACATTAAGACGGTAGTCATCCTACTATACAGTAACCGAGAATATTGCATCTTCAACGGAGTGGGTTAGTAAAGTTACTCTCCTCAGTTCACCACTGGCTTGTTTTCCCAGGTCCTACTTCACGGGATCTCCGATCACATAGGTTGGGTTACTACCATGGCAACTCATGTGGGTCTCATACCCATCTCCCACGACGCATTATCTATCACAACACGTGGCGGTGGCAGTGGAGGCGGGGTCTCCACCCATGGCAAAACCTGCCACTCCCTAGTCTGCGTTGAGAAGACAGCTACGCAAGCCGGCACCCGCCTGTCCTGGTGCTGGACACAGACCATACGGAACACTCGCTGGTCCTCTTCGGAGAAGACAATGTGGAACTCAAGAGAGTTGGAGAGCAGGATCTCCTCGGGCGGCTGGGGTAACAGATGCAGTGCCTGCGTGACAGGGTTGTAGGCAGCGATCTGGTCTGTGGCATCGTCGTCCAGGACGACGTAGCCTTCGTGGAGGCTGTGTAGCTCCCACCCGAGGGTGGAGTCGCCGCTGTCTTCGGGGAGACGGGTAAGGAAGAAATCGGAGCCGCGGACGGCGGCGGCGAGGTCTGGATCGGAGCGGCTGCGGAGGGGGACGAAGGGAGGGACGGCGGCGCGGCAGGGTTCGCCGAAGAAACCAAGGATCTGTGGCGGGTGGAGCGCCCGGAAGCGACGGCGGAAGGCGGGGGACAAGCGGACGGCGTTGAGGAAGGTGCGGCAGGCGAGGGCGGCCCGGACGAGGCTCGGTAGGGAGGGAAGGAGGAGGAAGATCTCGCAGAGGAGGTCGTCGCTGATATAGGCGATGGTGGTGGGCGTCGCCGGTGGGCGTTTCGCCTGCGGCGGTAGCCCTAGCTCGGAGGCCATGGCGCCTGGAGAAGAGAGGCGAGCCGCACGGGCAGGGCAGGGGCGGTGCGTGCGCAGTTCAGGCGACCGGGATGGTCTACAATTGGGCCTGCTATAGGTATAACCAGGCCAAAACTGGGCTGTGCTTTCGGTGGGCCAACTTCCATCCATCCATCGCAGCTGTATAACCGCTCACCCTGCACACACAGCTGTATAAAATCGCACTTCTGATTTTTTTTCTCTCGAGATAAATCGCACTTGTGAATTGAAGTGGCATGTAAAATATTTCCTTAGCTTCAAATCATAGAAAGCATGCAAGTTTAAAGGTTTGTACTATAAAGATCGGTAGAAATAGTGACTTCAGACCATATTTTATCTTCTAGTATATGTAGAGGTATACTAATTCAATACAAATGCAATCATTTTTATGTTCCTTAGCAACACACGGCCGTTATGCTAGTAACCCCCTTTCCCCAACACACACACACACACATAAAATGGGTCCATTAATCTATTTTCTTGGTATTCCTGCTGGTGGTGCTGAAGTAATAGATTTTTGTGATGTTTGTTTTGCTCAAGGCTTAATGCTCCTTTTGCTCGAGTGGGAGCAATGCCAATTCTTTACCTCCTTTGAATATTGAGCGACTCGTGAGGGTGTTGCTTATTAAGGTTCGTTTTTAATTTAATTTAATTTAATTTTCTTACTTGAAAATGTCCAAAGCTTATGTTTTCATGCATCATTTTTTTTTGAATCAGGTGCTTTATCTTGGATGAAATACCATACGTGGTCTTTATCTTATATATGCTCTGGTATGATGTGTATAGCCTACTTCATCGGTGTAACTTTTTGATAGATATATTGCAACTGGGGAGTTGGCAAGCTTATATAGTCACTGCATCTCTCCTACTATTATCACTACTTTCTGAAGAGAATAAAATGTAACCAGGTCGAAGTATGTAATTTTAGGGTGTGTTTGCTTGCATGTACGGTAAACAATACCTGCATTTAAGCCACATCTCATCAGAGCCTGGTTGAGCAAAAACAGGCAACAAACCAACATCTGCATGTCGTTTGGTTGCCTCCATTGCATCAAAGGCCACTTTAGGGCCGGCTGTTTGGTTGCCCGTATTTGTGCTTAAGGGGTGAGCAGATGCAAACCACAACTACTTGGCTCCATACACGTTTGTGTTCTACTCACCACATTCAAATGTGGTGGTAAGGCCACCGCATTTGGCACAACAGCAGGCAAAGCGCTAACTATACATAAACTAGAAGGTAAACAAGAGCTAATAGCATACAACTAAACAAGCATACTGCTAAACATTATTAAGTTTAAAGATAGAAGGGGCATCCCATATGCCCCATGCTTCAACACAGGATGCTGAACTCTGGATAAAATATTAACAAGTTCCCAACAAGTTCTGCCATCACCACCGCAAACTAATTACAAGTTCAACATAACAAGTTCAGAGGGCGAAAGCAAGGTCACCGATGCAGTTGTGCCTACTGCAGCACACCCTGCACCCGATAAAGTTGTCGTGGTTGTAGATTTGCACCTTGAGCCCTAGGTCGGAGATGCGCAACACAACGAGGTAGCCGGAGACGATCTTGTGGCAGCGGCAGAAGTACTCCCAGCCCCTGCCAAGGACCATCTGGCCCTCGAAGTTCTAGACCTGAACCCAGAACTCGCACCACTTGTTAGCCGAGAGACTCATCACGCGTGGGAGCTTCACTGTCAGCCACTCCTTCATCACCTCCACTAACTTGGGAGGGATGATGAGCATGACGATGTCCTCCTCGTCCCTGATTTGCACGTAGAAGCAAAGAGGCTCTCGGGACCCCTCCTCGTGGTCGTTCCGAGGAGCTCGTCCCCTTGAACGTGGCTATCTCATGAAGGCGACCCTGCTAGGCAGGTTCACCCTCTTGAGCCAGCGATTTGTGGGGATGAAGTCCACGATGGCCTCGGCGTCGACGGCATGGACTTCTCCTCCGGCCCTGTCCCACTCCATCTTCATCACCTTATCAGGTAAGAAGACCTTGATTAGTAACAGGGCATTGGCAACATTCTACATTTGTACTAGTGCCTAAAGTAGCAAATACATTGATCCTACGACTCCTGCCTACCATGAAAACCATGCACGTATAAAACCATGCACCTATCTAGCTAACTAGCATCATGTACACTAACTAGAAACATCAGAGACAACACAAACATAGATAGCATGCACATGAACCCTAAGCATGAACATCAAACACAAGACCTATCTAGCTAACAAGCATCATGAACCCTAAGCATGAACATGAAAAAACAACACCTATCTAGCCAACTAGCATCATGAACACATTGTTGCACAGGAACCCTAAGCATGAACATAAAAAAACATCACCTATCTAGCTAACTAGCATCATGAACATATTGTTGCACATGAACCCTAAGCATGAACATCAAAAAACATCACCTATATAGCTAACTAGCATCATGAACACATTGTTGCCCATGAACCCTAAGCATGAACATAAAAAACATCTATCTAGCTAACTAGCATCATGAACACATTGTTGCACATGAACCCTAAGCATGAACAAAAAAAAACATCTATCTAGCTAACTAGGATCATGAACACATTCTTGCACATAACCCTAAGCATGAACATAAAAAAAACCTATCTAGCTAACTAGCATCATGCGCACATTGTCGCACATGAACCCTAAGCATGAACATAAAAAACAACACTTATCTATCATGCCCATGAACACAGTCTACATCATGAGCACTAAGCACTAAGCACTACGCATGAACATGAAACACACAACAATCTTGCATGCCTATGAACACTAGTAAGCATGCACATCAAACACCTACCAAGCATGAACACTAGCACTCTGCCTATGAACATCACCGCACAAGAAGGGATCAAATCCAATCGATCTGATTCAATTGGAATCAAATCGAATCCAAGGCATGCTAATCATGAAAACCCTAATGTAGACATCTAGGAGTAGAGGGGAGATTCGTTCTTACCGGAGCGGTTGGAGCATACGTCGGCCAGGGAGAAAACCCCAAGAGGAAGGAGATGGCCGATGAAGAGGAGGAGGAGCCCCCAATGTCGACGACCATTGGCATTGGCTCAGTGCTTGTGGCCATGCACGCGGTCGAGGAGGGTGCCGGCATCCATGGGCCTGCCACGTTGCCCGGAGGAAAACCTCATATAGGGGTAAAAAATCACCCACAGGGGTTTCGACCAACGGCTCTACTACTACCCTAGTTGTGAAGGATATAGTAGTCGCCCCAAGTTGCCAACAGAGACCATGAGGCGAACCCCGCCTTATTGCATCTTTTGCACTACTTAAGGGCACAAGAGGCGTTGTTTGATCAGGTCACCCTTGATCTTTTTACAACTCGCCGAGAACTCGCTCACCGAGCCCAAACAAGAAGAGAAGCTGTGTCCGATGCCGACAACCCAGTTGTGCTGTTCGGACAACCGATAGAGTCGTCGAGGCTTGCCCCTAAAACCGAGCGTAATATAATTGTATCCTTAGAAGAGCTTCGTCGCCTTTTGGGGACACACTCCAACGGGATTGTGACTACCAAACCCTCGCGATGGTCATCATCGCTACCCTGACCCCGCAACACCGCATCCTAACCCAGTAAACCCCAATGGTGAAACCCAAGGAGAATCATCGACGTCCACAAGGCACGTTCAACTAGATATGAATGAAGTAGACTAAGTCACTCAAGTAGTGTCGAGTCTTAATATTCCTATGCCGTATAATAGTCTGACCGTGTATGGCCATTAATAAATTGCAAACTGTTCGTGTGCCATTATTTTTAATAGTATCACCTATGGCTATGTGTATACCTTTTAATTGTAGAATAAAATTACGGATGAGACTACCAAGAACCAACCTAGCCAAACCACCATAGCAATATGTCACTTTTTGTGAATCATATCTGTGGCTTTGACCCAACCACGTTGGAGCCAGACCGACAACCAAAATTGTTCCCACACCACAATATAACCCCTAGCCTAGATGCTACAAGAGGCCACTTCGGGACCTTACTAAGCATCCCTCACCTTGTACACTGCCTCCACAGTCATTTTACCATGTCACCCTGGATGCAACCCCAGGGAGTTTTGTTAAGATATTGTGGGATTTTTCCTGCAATACCATGGATTCTCCCCACCCACCCAGTACGAGCTGTTCAAATCGAGGATCACTACCACCGCCTCGAATTATTGGGTAGTTGTGCACATCCCACCAGCAGACCCAAACCAAAACCCCACGAAAGTCTCCTTGATCGGGGAGTATTTCCTCATGACCTATAGTTTTTTACCTATACCGTAGACACCGTGATTATATAAATTAGTGTAGCGTTTGTTTGATGTGATATTTGTGTTGTGTTTTATAATTTGATGTATGATTATATTGTGTTGGTTGCAGTTGTTTGCTATGATTTATAATTGGAGTGTCTTCCTCGTAGAGAATCTTGGTGAGATTTCCTTAAGAGACTACTGCAACGAAAAATGTTTTCCGAACAAATGTTTGATTTGCATGTCCTCGCGTTATTCGACTCACAGGCCACACACATTAAATGCAAGACCGCACGGTCTTTTATCACCTAATCGATCACCTCACTAGTAGGCCATAGTTGCACCTTAGTCAGCGATTTTACTGTGACCCCGTCATATTGTGTGCATGGATTATTTGTTTTTAATGTTAAGATTGTCGTGCGGTAGGAGTAATAGTATTTTTGCAACGTCCTTAGCAAAACTCGAGAACGAGATCTTCCTTAAGGGGGGTAGTGTTGTGACAACCCAAAAATTTAATCATGTTTTATTAGTTAAAATTTTGCCAGGAATATTTATTTTTCTATCTTCTGGATTTTCTATTTACTTCAGAGCCACTCTTTTTGTGTGAATTACAAATTTTTTCTCTCCTATTTGAAACTTTTGAATAATATTGTGAGACTTGAATGATTTTATTATTTCATTTAGAAAAACTAGTGGAATTATTTTTATAATAAAACTAGCCTAGTTTTAATTCTTTTAATAGCATTTTCATTTATTTAAAGACCACTATTGCACTATAACCCTTTTATATATTCATTTAAAAATTCCACGAAAATTTGTAGATGTCATATGATCTCCATGGATCAGTTTTATTCAAAAGCCCACCTTTGTGTTTTGGAAAAATTGAGCATATCATCCTCATTTTCATCTTGGTCCAGTTTGGCAGTTTGTACTGCAACCATATTTTATTTTGCTCTAGTGACCTTGGGATTTTTCCTGCTTATAGTTATCCCTACCAAACATTTAAGTCGAGGAGATCAGCCACATTAGGATATTTTAGCCCCATGCAACAATGACATGTAGTTTTGGTCCAGAAATAAAGCTTTGAAATATTTGCTTTAGCAAGTTTCTGCTTTGGTCAAACTAACCTTGCCATCCTAGTGTGCATCTAAGGAGACCACAACCTAGAAATTTTGGTGGCTAGAATAGTTCCCTAGATAACCCTAGCATCCTGTCGAGCACCTTGTGTGCCTGGCTAGTATTGGCATGAATTTTAGTTTATATTGTGGACCTACTCTTATAGTCAAACCACCATGTCCACTATACGTGTCTTTGTCCCTAACCTAACCTATTAAGTTTCAACCCCATCCAAGCCCCGAAGCATGCCATGGCATTCTGTCGAGCATGTGTTGTGCACGTCCAGAGCACTCCATTTGCTGCCGTAGCTCCCAAGCCAATGCACCCACCTACCCCGCTTGCCCCGGACCTTTCCCCCTCGTAGAGCCGCAGCTCTGACCCCTCCGAGCCGCTGGAGCCGCCCCGACCGCCCTGGCACAGTGCAACGCCGCCGTCAGAAGTCCCTGACGGCTAGCCTATGGCATCTCCCTCGCTCTGCCATGGATGGCGCCGCAGGAGCCACTCCCGCTCGCCAGCTCGCCCCTGGAGCAGTGCCCGCTCGCCCGCTATCTTCTGTCGTCATCCCCAGCCTCGACACGTTGCTCTGCAAGCAACAGAAAGGCGGTCCGCTGGAGTTATCCACGGCCACAACAGAACTGATGTCACATGGCTATAAAAGGGACCCCCCTCGAGCGCCCTAGCACTAGTAGAAAACATGCCTTCTGTTTCAACCTTTAGTCCCAGTTTTGCTTTGAACCGGGACTAATGTGTCCATTAGTCCTAGTTCCAATGGCTAGGAGCTGTCAGGGGTCACGGACCCCATTAGTCTTGGTTCATTTGGGACATATAGTCCCGGTTTGTGATACAAACCCATTAGTGGTGGATGGCTGGTGTCAGCCTGGGGCCCCTACGAGCCCTTTTAGTTCCGGTTTGTGATACAAACTGGGACTATAGGTGGACCTTTAGTCCCGGTTGGTTATACAAACCGGGACTAAATCTTTCCCTCTATAAACCCTTCGTCTAGCCCGACTCATTTCTCTGTTTTCTCCATTCGAACTCCCCTCTCTGTTTCTTCCCCTAGCTCGAGCTCATCCCTCCATTTTTGCCAAGATTTGTCAATACTTGAGGCACCCCGATCCATCCAAGTGTTCACAAAGGTTAGCAACTTTGTCCTTTCATCTCTTATTGCTAGATTAGCTCGTGTAATGCTTTATAAGTATAGTGATTTGTGGGTTTTAGTTTGGATGTAATTATGTGATAGTTTTTTGATTTATATGCAATTTGAGCTCAAATTAACTCCTTAGTTTGCATATGTGTAGGTGTGGTTTACTTAGTGTGCCTTCCCGTCCCCGTCCTAACCACCATCGACCGAACGCGTCGTCCCGTCGTCGGCACCACCTTGGTGAGCCTCTTCCTGCGTTCTTATCATTTTTATAAATAAAAATTGTATTTGTATGATAAAGATAGTTACTTGCATAGTTTTCTTACTTATATGATTGTTGTTATATATAGTGCCATGGTTATGATATCCGTGCCCGTCGGCCCTCATCCGGTTTACGATCCAGATATGGTATAATCTCTTTTACACCTATTTGTTGCATTTCGTATTAATGACAATTATGCCCATCAAGTTGACATAAATATTTTTATCTAGGAGGTAGCTGAACCCAAAATGTCAACCGACCCTATTATCCACAAGTTAAATTTAGTTGAAAAAGAAAATGAGGATTTGAAAGAAAAATTGAAAAGAGTTGAAGAAGAGAAGATGAAATTGGAGTTGTACGTTGCTGATGTCGTCGATGATCACAAGATCAAGATGGATGCAATGCGCTTTAAGATTAGAAAGATTATAAAATATGGCATTAATAAAGAGGCTTGGTATTATTATGTTGTTGGATCAATTTTTACCTTAGTTGCGATTTGGATCGCATTTGTTGTTGCATTTAAAATGTTTTACGTAGATAGTTTTATGTTGTTTTATGAGAATAAGTGTGTATGAAATTTATGTATGAACTTGTATTAATTTGTTCTTCTCAGTGTTGTGTAATGAAGATGAACCGGCAATGGATGTACATTGACCGACGCTCTCCCCAGTTCATTAATGGCGTGCAGAGTTTTTTGCGTGGTTCATGAGAGTCTTAAAGAAATATTTTCGTAATTGAGCTAGGCCAGAAGGAAGCATCTCCAAGGGCCATGAAACAGAGGAGGTTATTGAGTTTTGTGTTGACTTTATTCCTAACATTAAGCCGATTGGTGTTCCTCGATCGCGGCATGAGGGGAGACTGCGTGTAAAAGGCACACTTGGACCAAAATCAATTATATATACGGACGGGCATTCTTGGGTGCAAGCACACTACAGAGTTCTACAGAATTCTACCTTAGTCACCCCATATATCGAGGAACACATGGATATTATATGCTCGAAGAACCTAGAGAAGTCTAACCCCTAGATTCAACGTACACACATTGAGGCTTTCGACAGTTGGTTGTGAACACATCTCATGAATGACGACAATGTTTAAGATGACTTGTACTTGTTGGCCAAGAGACCATCTTCGACTATATTGACTTTCCAAGGGTACGAGAGTAAATGGGAATACATTTTACACGATCGTCCAACATAAAAAGAGCACCAACCAAAATAGTGGTGTTCGCTTTGACAATGCGACAAACACGAAGGAAAAGGACACATATTATGGTTACATAGAGGAGATATGGGAACTTGACTATGTAAGTTTTTTGAAGGTCCCTTTGTTCCGGTGCAAATGGGCCAATCTGACTAGAGGAGGGGTAATGGTAGATCCGTAGTATGGAATGATAATAGTGGATCTCAACAATCTTGGGCACACAAACGAACCATTCATTCTAGCCAATGACGTGGTGCAAGTTTTCTACGTGAAGGACATGTCTACCAAACTGAGAAAAAGGAAAGATAAGAAAGCGGATACATCATACGATGAGCCAAAGAACCACATAGTTCTTTCTAGGAAAAGAAACATCGTGGGAGTGGAGGACAAGACAGACATGTCAAGAGATTATGAAAAGTTCGATGAAATTACTCCCTTCGCAGTGAAGACTCACCCAAGCTCATGTTAAATGATGAAAATTTTCCATGGTTACAGTGCAATAATCAATGGACACACATGAAGAAAAAGTTTTATACCCCAAGATCCCACTCTAGGATGTGACTGGCTTCACCGTCATCACTTTTATTCTCTAGCAAGTAGTCAAGATGGTTCAGTTTGTACACGAAGTGCATCCAGTTTTTGTTTTAACCCTCTCAATTTTTTACCACTTGCTATGTGGGTGAAATTATGATACCATGCCAAGTTTCAACATTTTCAGAGTTCATTTGTGGTGCTTTTTAATTTCAGGATCATTTTGCTCAAAACAATTCATTAAATGGATGAAAAATAGCAAATGAAGTTAGAAAGGGTTGAAATTTGAGGATGTGGCTTGGAACGGTTCATATTGAATGCCCAAAAAGTCTGGAGTTGAAATATTTTAAAAAAATTGAAATCCCTTTGTAACATATGAGTTTTCGTCCAAAACCCTCATACTTCGAAGGAGATGGTCCAGTTTGTACATGAAGTGCATTCATTTTTTTCCATAACCCTCTCAACTTTTTACCACTTGCTATGTTAGTGAAATTATGATACCATGCCAAGTTTCAACCATTTAAAAGTTCATTTGTGGTGCTTCTAAATTCCAGGGTCATTTAGCTCAAAAAAAATCATTAAATGGATGAAAATAGCAAATGAAGTTAGAAAGGGTTGAAATTTGAGGATATGGCTTGGAATGGTTCATATTGAATGCAAAAAAGTCTGGAGTTGCAATACGTTAAATTTTTTTAAATCCCTTTGTAACATATGAGTTTTCGTCCGAAACCCTCATAATTCGAAGGAGATGGTCCAATTTGTACACGAAGTGTTTTGCCATAACTCTCTCAACTTTTTACCACTTTCTATGTTGGTGAAATTATGATACAATTCCAAGTTTCAACCTTTTCAGAGTTCATCTATGGTGCTTTTTCAATTTCAGGGTCATTTGACTCAAAACAATTCATTAAATGGATGAAAAATAGCAAATGAAGTTAGAAAGGGTTGAAATTTGAGGATGTGGCTAAGAATGGTTCATATTGAATGCACTAAAAGTCTGGAGTTGAAATATGTTTAAAAAATTGAAATCACTTTGTAACATATGAGTTTTCCTCCGAAACCCTCATACTTCGAAGGAGATGGTCGAGTTTGTACACGAAGTGCATCCATTTTTTGCCATAACCCTCTCAACTTTTTACCACTTGCTATGTTTGTGAAATGATGATACCATGCCAAGTTTCAACCTTTTCAGAGTTCATTTGTGGTGCTTTCTAAATTTCAGGGTCATTTAGCTCAAAACAATTCATTAACTGGATGAAAAATAGCAAATAAAGTTAAAAATGGTTGACATTTAAGAATGTGGCTTATAATGGTTCATATTGAATGCACAAAAGTCTAGAGTTGAAATAAGTTTACAAAAATGAAATGCCTTTGTAACATATGAGTTTTCGTTTATAACCCTCATACTTCGAAGGACATGGTCCAATATGTACACGAAGTGCATCCGGTTTTTGTCGCAACCCTCTCAACTTTTTACCACATGCTATGTGGGTGAAATGATGATACCATGCCAAGTTTCAACCTTTTCAGAGTTCATTAATAGTGATTTTTGATTAAAACAAATGAAGGTATAAAACTAAAAAGAGTTAAACAGAATCTATTTTTGACTCAAACACCTATTTAAAATATCCTAAAAATTCCAAAATTTAACATAATAATAAAACATACTAATATTAAACAACAACAACAACAACAATCACTCAAAAATCTATTTTTAAACGAAAGTTATTCACAAACTAGTGATACACAAAAATTTCAAAAAAAATTCAAATTTAAGCTATTTGAATTCGAAAACTACTGGCACTAACAGAAAGTTAGTATTTGTTTTGTACTAAAGCAAAAAGATTCATTAAAACAATATAAATATTCTAACAATTATTGCAAACATAAAGCCGTTACTCCAAATATAAAAACAAAAAAATAAAAAAGAGAAAATAGACCTTTAGTCCCGGTTGGGTCTACCAACCGGGACTAAAGGCCCCTTCCTCGCGAATTTGGGCCGCCGAAAAGGCCCCTTTTGGCCCGGTTGGTATAACAAACCGAGACTAAGGTCCCTTCACGCGCGAATTTGGGCCGCTGAAAAGGCCCCTTTAGCCCCGGTTGGTGATACCAATGGGGACAAAAGGGTCTTCAGTCTCGGTTGGTGCCACAACCATGACTAAAGTTCTCGGGCCTATTTAAGCCCGCCTTCTTCCTCCCCCAAATCACTTCGTCTTCCACGCGCTCGACTTCGCTGATACATCTCCAATGTATCTACATTTCCAAACTCGTTTGCCCTTCTTTTGGACTCTAATTTGCATCATTTGAATGGAAGTAACCCGGACTGACGTTGTTTTCAACAGAATTGCCTTGGTGTTATTTTTGCGTAGAAATAAAAATTCTCGGATTGACCTGAAAATTTACGGAGAATATTTTTAGAATTAATAAAAAATCTTGGTGAAAGAATCAAATGCAGGGGGTCCACCACCTGGCCACAAGCCTGGAGGGCGCGCCTAGCAAGCTTATGGACCCCCTGTTGCTCCTCCGACCTTGTTTCCAGTAATATATATTCCTATTCGGGGAGAACAAAAATAGGAGAGAATAGTTCATCGTGTTTCACGATACGAAGCCGTCGCCATCTCCCGTTCTTCCTCGGGAGACCGGATCTGGAGTCTGTTTTGGGCTCCGGAGAGGGGAAATCAACGCCTTCGTCATCACCAACCATCCTTCATCACCAATTCCATGATGCTCTCCACCGTCCGTGAGTAATCTCATGATAGGTTTGCTGGACAGTGATGGGTTGGATGAGATTTATCATGTAATCGAGTTAGTTTTGTTAGGGTTTGATCCCTAGTATCCACTATGTTCTGAGATTGATGTTGCTATGACTTTGCTATGCTTAATACTTGTCAGTAGGCCCCGAGTGCCATGATTTCAGATCTGAATCTATTATGTTTTCATGAATATATATGTGTTCTTGATTTTATCTTGCAAATTGTAGACACATATTACGAGTTATGATCCGCATCCCCCAGGGTGACAATAACTGGGATTCTTTCCGGTGATTACCGTAGTTTGAGGAGTTCATTAATTTACTAAGTGCTAATGCTTTGGTCCGGTTCTCTATTAAAAGGATGCCTTAATATCCCGTTGTTTCCAATAGGACCCCGCTGCCATGGGAGGGTAGGAAAAAAGATGTCATGCAAGTTCTTTTCCGTAAGCACGCATGACTATATATGCAATACATGCCTACATTACATTGATGAATTGGAGCTAGTTCTGTGTCACCCTATGTTATAACTGTTGCATGATGAATGCCATCCGACATAATTATCCATCATTGATCCATTGCCTATGATCTTTCCATATATTGATCTTTGCTAAGTTACTTTTCCGTTGCTACTGTTACAAACACTACAAAACTGCTACTATCACTTTTGCCACCATTACCGTTACTTCCTTACTACTTTGCTACAGATATCAAGTCTTCCAGGTGTGGTTGAATTGACAACTCGGCTACTAATACTCGAGAATATTCTTTGGCTCCCCTTGTTTCGAATCAATAAATTTGGGTTGAATACTCTACGCTCAAAAACTGTTGCGATCCCCTATACTTGTGGGTTATGAAGACTTTTTTCTGGCACCGTTGCTAGGGAGCATAGCTCTATTCTCTGAGTCACTTGGGATTTATATATGTTGATCACTATGAAGAATCTGAAACACCGAAAAACCAAGATCTATCCCTCTACCACGAGGGAAGACAAGGAACTGCCATCTAGCTCTGCACTTGATTCACCTTCTATTATGAGTAAATTTGCGTCACCACCACCTGCTAGTAATTCTGATATGTCGCAAGTAATTAATGATGCTACTTCTTATATGCATGATGCTTATGATGATACTTTGCTTGATGATACTGTGCCACTGGGTGAATTTTTGGATGAAAAAATTGCTAGAGCCAATGCTGAAACTGATAATATTTCTGAATCTGATGAAATTATTGAAACTGAACACTATGATATACCTGCTAGACCTAGCTCTCCTAGATATGAATTTCCTGATATACCTGAGGGTTATGTTATGGAAGGAGAGGTAGCTAGGGACTTTCTAGCTTGTAAGGATAGAGATGATCTTAAGAAATTTCTTCGCAAGTGGAAAGATAATTACCTTGGTTGAATCTGATCCTTTCCATGGTTATGAATCTGATACTGTTGTGGCACATCTTACTAAATTGAATGATATAGCCACCCTATTTACTCATGAGGAAAAAATTCACTATTACTATATTCTTAAGTTGTTTCCTTTCTCATTAAAGGGTGATGCTAAGATATGGTTTAATTCTATTGCTCCTAGTTGTGTGCGTAGTCCCCAGGATATGATTTATGACTTCTCTGAAAAATATTTTCCTGCCCATAAGAAACAAGCTGCCTTGTAGTAAATATTTAACTTTGTGCAAATTGAAGAAGAGAGTCTCCCACAAGCTTGGGGTAGGCTTCTCCAATTACTTAGTGCTTTGCCTGATCATCCTCTCAACAAAAATGAATACTTGATATCTTTTATAATGGACTAATAGATGCTTCTAGGGACCACCTAGATAGTTGTGCTGGTTGTGTTTTTAGGGAACAAACTATTGAACAAGCTGAATTACTATTGAATAATATATTGAGCAATGATAATGATTGTACTATTCCCGAACCACCTTCAAAGCCAACTCCGAATAAAAGAGGTATTCTATTCCTCGGTCCTGAAGATATGCAAGAGGCAAAGAAATATATGAAAGAAAAGGGTATTAAAGCTGAAGATGTTAAGAATCTACCACCTATTGAAGAAATACATGATCTTGATAACCCAACATAGGTAGTAGAGGTAAATTCTCCCCGTAGATTTGATGAACGAGATATTCCTTATAATAAGTCTGCTAGCCAATGCTTGGATGAATTTGATAATTTTATTGTGAAGCAAGAAAATTTCAATGCTTATGTTAGTAGACAATTGAAACATAATGCTTATATGCTTGATCACTTGGGTGATTATTTGAGTAGAAATGTCAATGATCTTAAGCTTATTAGTAAACATGCTTCCATGGTAACCACTCAAGTAGAACAAGTACTTAAGGCTCAAAATGATTTGCTTAATGGGATGAATAGTAAAGACAATGATCATTTTGTTAAAGTTGTGACTAGAGGTGGTAGAATGACTCAGGAACCTTTGTATCCTTAGGTCCATCCCAGGAGAATTGAGCAAGATTCTCAGAGAGTTAATACTGATGCACCCATTTGTTCCAACAAAAGTAGGAAAAAGAATGATGATAGCACTTTGCATCCTGCTAGTGAACCTGTTATAGATACACAATCTGGTGATGAACATGAGCCTAGTGATAACATTAATAATGATGTTCATGTTGATACTCAACCCAATAATGATAAAGATGTGGAGATTGAACCTGCCGATGATCTTGATAACCCACAACCTAAGAATAAAAGATACGATAAAAGATACTTCATTGCTAGGAAACATGGTAGAGAAAGAGAACCATGGGTTCAGAAACCCATGCCCTTTCCTCCTAAACCATCCAAGAAAAAGGATGATGAGGATTTTGAGCGCTTTGCTAAAATTCTTAGACCTGTGTTTTTACGTATGCGCTTGACTGATATTTTGAAAATGTCTCCTTATGATAAGTATATGAAAGATATTGTGACAAATAAAAGAAAGATATCGGAAGTTGAGATTTCCACCATGCTTGGTAATTACACTTTTAAAGGTGGAATACCTAAGAAATTAGGAGATCCCGAAGTACCTACTATACCATGCTCTATTAAAGGAAATTATCTTAAAACTGTTTTATGTGATATTGGAGCTGGTGTTAGTGTTATGCCTTTCTCTTTATACCGTAGAATTGATTTGAATAAGTTGACACCTACTGAAATTTCTTTGCAAATGGCTGATAAATCAACTGCTCTACCTATCGGTATTTGTGAGGATGTACCTGTCGTAGTTGCAAATGCTACTATCTTGACGGACTTTGTTATTCTTGATATTCTCAAGGACGACTATATGTCGATCATCCTTGGTACACCCCTTTTGAATACTGTAGGGGCTGTTATTGATTGCAACAAGGGCAATGTCACTTTTCATATTAATGGTAATGAGCATATGGTACACTTTCCGAAGAAACAACCTCAAGTTCATAGTATCAACTCGATTGAAAAAATTCCAATGATTATTATTGGAGACTTTGAGTTCCCTCTTCCTACTGTCAAGTAGAAGTATGATATACTTATTGTTGGGGAGATGCATATCCCCATTGAGGTAACTTAGTGTTATTCAAAAATTCTTCAGTTTCATGTTATTCGAAAGAAGTGTGTTAATAAGACTTGATCAACCTTATTGATGGATTCCTTTTGATGAGCATGAGATGGATGAATTTAGAAAGCACAACTTCCTCTACCTAACTTTTACTTTCTGTTACCTAGATGAAATTAAGTAAAAATGCTATTATTTTTCTGTTTTCTAAGTTTCCCGTGCAATAAAAAAGTAACCTGGAAATAAAAGTTCTTCAAATGTCATGAAAATGGAGTATGGTTTTTTCTGGAATATTTAAGAATTTTTGGCACTGAGTATGCATCAGGGGGCTGCACTAGTGGGCTACAAGCCTGCAGGGCATGCCCTGGTGGCTTGTGGGTCCCACGTGGCCCCCTCCACTTGTTCTAGCACCCATTCACTTCATCTTCATCCAGAAAAAATCCCACCATTGCTCAAACCTGTGTTCCAACTCATCTTGCTGTCATTTTCGATCTCCTTGCTCAAAGCTCCATTTGCAAAACTATTTTAGGGATTACTCATCGATATGTGACTCCTCCAATGGTCCAATTAGTTTTTATTCTAGTGCCTTATATATTGAATTTTGTTGTTGTTGTGGTGACCTTGTTTTTGAGCTTGCATGTCAAATTTGTATGGTCCCTAGTAGTTTTGATGCATGATATAGTCTCTAGGCACTTGAGGGAGTAGTTGCTATGAGTTTTGTTCACCTTTATTTTAGGTCACTAAAAATTTCAGAATTTTTTACAAATGTTGAGAAGATTATTAAGAGGTTCTTCAAGCCGGGGTTCTAAGGTAGATGAAAATGAAATGAAGGAGAAACCCACATATAATCTTCCTCGCGTCGCAGAAATTCGACCATGTGAATGGCCGTGTGACACATTCTTGAGGGCAACCGGATTTCTATTATTTAGCCAAGAATGCAGGCATCACCGACTTCCTCAACGATAAGTGTGACCAGTACCTCTTGCTCATGAATACCTTTGTGCAAAATTTTCACTTTCATCCTAGGGAAGACCCTCCTATAGTAGAATTTCACTTATATGATGTGCCTAAGAAAATGAACCTTTATGATTTTTGCAAAGTTTGCAAGATACCCTATGAAAGCAGCATCAGGGAACCACGTCCTCAAGACATGGAAGATTTTATTGCCGCAGTCACTGTAGGGGAAGAGAGAGGCGTGCCAAAGGCTAGATCAGCTAGTTTACATTTTCCTGTGCTATGCTATTATTCATTATTTGTGAGAAGATGTTTAGTTGGTTGTTGGGAGAATGGAAGCCTTAGTGCCCTTAACCTTGCTATTTTGAGCCATGCTCTATTTACTGATAGAACCTTTAGTCTGGGCTCTATGGTGGCCCAACGGTTGAACACCAACCATTCGAAGGGGCCCATATTCAGAGGTATCGATGCATCTCGTTTAGCTAAACGTTTTGAGATACCCATTAGGCTTCAGGACAAACATGAGAGGCTGATACCCACGAAGTTTTTAGATTATGACCATATGGTATCCCATGATGTTATTAAGAAGAATGACAATAGGAAGCTGCCTTACAACTTAGTGTTTAGTCAGGGTACTTGTGAGGTTATTACTCTACCTGCTTCTTCTCTGTTTGATATTCATTCAGGCAAGTACACTGTTATGCCCAATGACATCTACCGATATTGGGGTTTGTCGCAACCCCCAACACGTGAGCAGGCACCGGCCCTTGATCCATATCAGGGCCCAGTTTTCAGTGGGAGCCACAGTAGGTCGCTAATCAATGGTATCCTCAGTGTCCTCTGGAGTATCTTGGAGAAGGTTATTGCCATCCATGGCCCTAGATCTACTTAGGCCAAAAGCCTATGCTTGGGGGAGTACGTATTTCTCACCAACATTGCATTCATGTTCACACACTCATTTCAGTTGTCGGTGTTCATACTTTTTCATTGTACTCTCCATGGTAGTTTATTTATTCTTTATGCTTTCTTCTCGTGTGTTTGATTAATCCTTCAGAAAATCCAAAAAAAAATTAGTTCTAGCTTTACCTTCTAGTTTGTTTTACTTGTAGCATTAAAAGAAAACCCAAAAAGATTTCTCGTTCTTCTTTTGCTTGTTGGGAGCTTTCCCGTGTAAATAATTTTCCTTTCTTTTATTTGGGTAGCAAGGATAAGACCACGATCAGATGTTGAGTGGCTCTCATATGCATTATTGTTTATCTTACATAGAGCCCATATTGCCTTGTCTTCTCCTTTGATTTATTGTTTGTAGATTCCAGCTTAGTCCAATGCACGTGCACTCTTATTATTATTCACATTGTTCGGTCATGCAAGTGAAAGGCAATAATGATGATATATGATGAAATGACTGAGATGGAGAAAAGTTGGTACAAACTCTAACTATCTTGTTTTTGTAAATATGATTAGCTTGTCGTTTGGTATTCAACTCATTATGGGTTGAACATGTTTGCAATGATAATTAGAGATTATAGTTGCTCATACCATGCTTAATTGGCTAAGTGTGGATAATGGTTTGTCTAGAGTGCCAACATGCGCATTAAAATGGTTGTGATGTAGTATGATAGAATGGTATCCTCCTCTGAATGATTCGAGTGGCTTGACTTGGCACATGTTCATGCATGTAGTTGAAACAAACTCAACATAGCCTCCATGATATTTATGTTCATAGTGAATTATATCCTACTCATGCTTGCGTTCAATGTTGGTTAATCTCAAAGCATGTTGATGACTGTGTCGCTCTCTAGTTGGTTGCTCCCCAGTCTTTTGCTAGCCTTCACTTGTACTAAGCGGGAATACTGCTCATGCATCCATCTCCATAAACCCAAAGTTGTTCCATATGAGTCCACCATATCTACCTACATGAGATATTTGCCTACCGTTCCAAGTAAATTTGCATGTGCTAAACTTTAAACCTTCAAATAAACATTCTGTTTTGTATGCCGAAATCGCTCATGTGGTGACTGGGGGCAGTCAGTATCTTCCATGCTAGATGGGTTATTCTCACGATATGTGTTGATTCACTATCATTCACAAGAAAGTGGCTGGTAATCGGGATGCCCAGTCCGATGCTCGAAATAAAAAGCAAAATATAATTAAACAAAACTCCCCAGGACTGTGTTTGTATGGACGGTACCCGTAGATTCAGCCCATCGTGGAGTGTGATTGATTTGGTGGAGGGGGAGTAAAAACTTTACTATTCTGTTTGGGAACCGCCTATCATGTATCTAGCATGGAAGATATCGAGATCTCTTGGTTGTTTTGTTGGAAATGAAAGCATACCTCTCAAAATGATTATTCATCCTTGTTTTAAAAGCTCGAGCTCTGGCACCTCTGCAAATCTAGCTTCCTCTGCGAAGGGCCTATCTATTTAATTTATTGTTGAGTCATCATCTTCTTATAAAAGGCAGCAGTTAGAGAGCACCACTGTCATTTGTATGCTTTGCTGTTAGTTGATATTGATTATGAGTGTGACTGGATCTCTTTTACCATGAATTACAATGTCCAATCAGCCCTCGTTCTTCACACGTGCTCTGCATTTATGTTTTGCGGTCTCAAGAACGGCTAGCGAGATATCATGATTGTTTTGATAAAATTGTTGTCATCCAAGACTTATTATTATTGCTCGCTAGTTGATTATGCCATTGATATGAGTAAATGTGAGACCTAAATGTTATTGTGAATTTGGTTAGTCTATAATCTTTGCTGAAAATCTGAACATAAGTTAGGCATATTTATAAACGGCAAGATCAAACAGAGATGGTAAAAGTTTTTCTTTATCACTTTAAGTTTTTCAACTGAATTGCTTGAGGACAAGCAAAGGTTTAAGCTTGGGGGAGTTGATACGCCTCCAACGTATCTACTTTTCCAAACTCTTTTGCCATAGTTTTGTACTCTAATTTGCATGATTTGAATGGAACTAACCCGGACTGACGCTGTTTTCAGTATAATTGCTTGGTGTTATTTTTGTGCAGAAATAAAAATTCTCGGATTGACATGAAAATTTACGGAGAATATTTCTGGAATTAATAAAAAATATTGTTAAAAGAATCAACTGCAGGGGGCCCACCACCTGGCCACAAGCCTGGAGGGTGCGCCTAGCAGGCTTGTGGGCCCCTTGTTGCTCCTCCGACCTTGTTTCCACTCCTTTATATTCCTATTCGGGGAGAAAAAAATAAGAGAGAAGAGTTCATCGCGTTTCACGATATGGAGCCACCGCCATCTCCTTTTCTTCCTCGGGAGACCAGATCTGGAGTCCCTAGTATCCACTATGTTCTGAGATTGATGTTGCTATGACTTTGCTATGCTTAATGCTTGTCACTAGGGCCCGAGTGCCATGATTTCAGATCTGAACCTATTATGTTTTCATGAATATATATGTGTTCTTGATTTTATCTTGCAAATTGTAGACACCTATTATGAGTTATGATCCGCATCCCCCAGGGTGACAATAACTGGGATTCTTTATGGAGATTACCGTAGTTTGAGGAGTTCATGTATTCACTAAGTGCTAACGCTTTGGTCTGGTTCTCTATTAAAAGGAGGCCTTAATATCCCGTAGTTTCCAATAGGACCCCGCTGCCATGGGAGGGTAGGACAAAAGATGCCATGCAAGTTCTTTTCCATAAGCACGTATGACTGTATATGGCATACATGCCTACATTACATTGATGAATTGGAGCTAGTTGTGTGTCACCCTATGTTATAATTATTGCATGATGAATGCCATCCGACATAATTATCCATCATTGATCCATTGCCTACGAGCTTTCCATATATGGATCTTTGCTAAGTAACTTTTCTGTTGCTACTGTTACCAACACTACAAAACTGCTACTATCACTTTTGCCACCGTTACCGTTACTTCCATACTACTTTGCTACTGAATACTTTGTTGCAGATATTAAGTCTTTCAGGTGTTGTTGAATTGAAAACTCAGCTGCTAATACTCGAGAATATTCTTTGGCTCCCCATGTGTCGAATCAATAAATTTGGGTTGAATACTCTACCCTTGAAAACTGTTGCGATCCCCTATACTTGTGGGATATCAGTCGCCGCCACAGGCTGCCCACACGCACGCCGTCCATCCACACGCCGTCCGTCCACTTGCCACCGCCGCTCTCTTCCTCCACACAGTCACCCTGCTCTGCAGGCACCGCTCCTCCATGCCGTCGCCGTCAGCTTTGCTGACTCCGTCGCCGCGCGCTCTCCTCCTCCATGTCGTCGCCCTGCTCCGCCGGTGCCGCTCCTCCATGTCATCGCCATCAGCTCCGCCTACACCACTCTCCTCCTCAACGCCGTAAGCCCGATCCGTCCTCCACCCTCCAAATTGATGTGTATATATGTGTATATGTGTATGTGTATTTGTATGCATGTGTATATGTGTGTATGTGTATAAAATTTGTATTCTATATTTGTATGTGTATAAAATTAGGAGTCTTAGAAAAATTAGTATGTGTATGTTAGATAAAATTAGAATGTGTATGTGTATAATATTTGTATGTTAGATATATTGATGTGTGCTACCTCTTGAGCTTGCGTTGGTTTTCCCTTGAAGAGGAAAGGGTGATGCAGCGAATTAGATAAGTATTTCCCTCAGTTGTTGATAACCAAGGTATCAATCCAGTAGGATGAATAAGCAAGTCACCAATGGTTGCACCTACACAAACAATAAAACTCTTGCACCCAACGCTATAAAGGGGTTATCAATCCCTTCACGATTATTTACAAGGATTAGATCAAATAGATATAGATGTAAACGAGAAATGAAAGTAAAAGCTAAATAAATTGCAGCAAAGTATAGATCTGAAAGTACATAATGGAAAGTAGACCCGGGGGCCATAGGTTTCACTAGAGGCTTCTCTCTTAAAGGCAATGTCATGGTGGGTAAACAAATTACTGTCAAGCAATTGATATAAAAGCGAATAATCATGTAGTTATCCAAGGCAATGATCATGCATATAGGCATCACGTCCATATCAAGTAGACCGGAACAATTCTGCATCTACTACTATTACTCCACACATCGACCGACTCCTGCCTGCATCTAGAGTATTAAGTTCATGAAGAACAGAGTAACACATTAAGAACGAGGACATGATGTAGAGGGATAAAATCAAGCAATATGATGAAAACCCATCTTGTTACCCTTCATGGCAACAATACAATACGTGCCTCGCTACCCCTACTATGTCACTAGGTCAGGACACCGCAAGATTTAACCCAAAACCAAGCACTTCTCCCATTGCAAGAATTACCAATCTAGCTGGCCAAACCAAACCAATAACTCGAAGAGACTTGCAAGGATATGAAATCATGCAACTAAGAATTCAGAGGAGATTCAAATAAGATTCATGGATAATCTGAACATAAACTCACAATTCATCGGATCTTGACAAACACACCACAAAAGAGGATTACATCGGATAGATCTCCATGAAGATCATGAAGAACATGGTATTGAAGATCAAAGAGAGAGAACAAGTCAACTAGCTACTAGCTATGGACCCGTAGGTCTGTGGTGGACTACTCACGCATCATCGGAGGGGCAATGGAGTCGATGTAGATGCCCTCCGTGATCAAAACCCCATCCGGCAGATTACCGGAAAAGGCTCCAAGATTGGATCTCTCGAGAATGGAGGCTTCTAGCAGCGGAAAAGTATTTGCGTGGCTCCCCTCGATGTTGGGGGAATATTTGGGTATTTATAGGCCAGAGAATAGGGTTAGGAGACCTGTGAGGGAGCGACAAGCCTACTAGGAGCGGCCAGGGGGGCCTGGCACCTTCCCTGACGTGCACTCCAAGCTTGATCGACTTCTTTCCTTCTAAAAACATTCCTTCCGAAGGTTTTATTCCGTTTAATATCCCATATATGCAAAACTCAAAAACAAGGAAAAACAGAAAATGACACTTGGCTCTAGAGTAATAGGTTAGTCCCCAAAATAATATAAAATAGCATATTTATGCATATAAAACATCCAAAACAAATAATATAATACCATGCCATCATCAAAAATTATAGATATGTTGGAGACGTATCAGCATCCCCAAGCTTAATTCCTGCTCGTCCTCGAGTAGGTAAATGATAAAAACAGAATTTTTGATGTGGAGTGGTACCTAACATATTTATACATGTAACATTCTTTATTGTGGCATGAATATTTAGATCCGTACGAGTCAAAACAAAAGCTTAATATTGATATAGAAACAATAACATTTCAAGCATACTAGCAAAGCAATTGTATCTCTTCAAAATATAATGGCAAAATAAAGTTATCCCTACAATATCATATGGTCTGGCTATGCTCCATCTTCCCCACACAAAGTATTTATATCATGCACCCCCCCCCCCGATGAAAAGTCAAGAAATTATTTCCAGACCTTTATTTTCTCAAACTTTTTCAACTCTCACGCAATACATGAGCGCGAGCCATGAATATAGCACTATAGGTGGAATAGAATGTGGTGGAGGTTGTCAAGGAAAGGGAGAAGATAGTCTCACATCAACTAGGCGTATCAACGGGCTCAGAGATGCCCATCAATAGATATTAATGTGAGTGAGTAGGGATTGCCATGCAACGGATGCACTAGAGCTATAAGTGTATGAAAGCTCAAAAGGAAACTAAGTGGATGTTCATCATCAACAAAAATTCCACTAGCTACATGAAAGTGACAAAATAGGAGACTCTCTATCATGAAGATCATGGTGCTACTTTGAAGCACGGGTGTGGAAAAAAGGTAGTAGCATTATCCCTTCCCTCTTTTCTCTCATTTTTTTATTTTTTTATGTGGGCATCTAAGGCCTCTTTTATTCATCATTTTTTGTATTTGGACTTCGCTGGCCACTTTTATTTTTTTCATAAAGTCTGAAATCTCATCCCCACTTGTGAGGGAATCATAGCTTCCATCATCCTTTACTCACATGGGACATGCTCTATTAATGATGATCATCACACTTTTATTTACTTACAACTTAAAAGAAAATTACAACTCGATACCTATGACAAAATAAGATTCTATATGCAATATGGAAGTGATGGTGCATGTCATAAAAGGAAATGGTGGAAGTTGCATGGCAATATATCTCAGAATTGCTATGGAAATGCCATAATAGGTAGGTATGGTGGCTGTTTTGAGGAAGGATATATGGTGGCTGTTTGGAGGAAGGTATATGGTGGCTGTTTTGAGGAAGGTATATGGTATACCGGCGAAAGTTGCGCGGTAATAGAGAGGCTAGCAAAAGTGGAAGGGTGAGAGTGTGTATAATCCGTGGACTCAACACTAGTCATAAGGAACTCACATACTTATTACAAAAGTATATTAGTCATTAAAGCAAAGCATTAAACGCATGCTCCTAGGGTGGAGGTTGGTAGGAGTTAATCATCGCACGCCCCCGACCCTCACACAAAGGTCGACAATCTATAAACAAGTCATGCTCCGACTTCCTTACATAACGGTTCACATACGTGCATGCTACGGGAATCACAAACCTTTACACAAGTATTTTTTACAAAATCACAATTTACTTCCTAACATGTCTCTTAACATTACCATCTTTATATCTCAAAACTTTATGCAAGGAATCAAACTTCTCATAATACTCAATGCAATTAATATGGAAGTTTTTATTATATCCTTTTTGGATGCCTATCATATTAGGACTAAATTCATAACCTAGACCAATTACCATGCTGTTTTAGAAACTCTCAAAATAATATAAGTGAGGTATGAGAGTTCAAGTATTTCTATAAAATGCAAATAGCACCGTGCTCTAAAAGATATAAGTGAAGCACATAGAGCAAAATTGCCCAACTCAAAAGATATAAGTGAAGAACATAGAGTATTCTAATAAATTCACGATTCAGCGTGTCTCTCTCAAAATATGTGTGCAGAAAGTATGATTGTGTCAAACTATAAAGCAAAGACTCATATCATACAAGACACTCCAAGCAAAACACATACCATGTGGTGAATAAAAGTGTAGCCTCAAGTAAATTTACCGATGGATTGAATACGAAAGAGGGGATGCTTTCCGGGACATCCCCAAGCTTAGGATATTTTGAATCTTTGAATATAACTTGGGGTTCCATGGTCATCCCCAAGCTTAGTCTCTTTCTACTCCTTATTCCATAGGCCATCAAATCTTTACCTAAAACTTGAAAACTTCACAACAAAAAACTTAACAGAAAACTCGTGAGATCCGTTAGTATATGAAAATAAATCACCACTTTCGTTACTGTTGTGAACTCATTATTTATTTATATTGGTGTTATACCTACTGTAATATAAATTCTCCATGGCTCATATCACATGATACAACCCATAGATTCATCAAAATAGGCAAACAACTCAAACAAAACAGAATCTGTCAAAAACAAAAACTGTCTGTAGCAATCTGAAAACTTTGTATACTTATGTAACTAGACAAATTCTGAAAAATTAGGAAAACCTGGAAATTTATATATAAATATTGTGTCAAAATTTCATATCAATTCGACGCTCTGAAAAAATTAGAAACTTCCTGGACTGAGTGCAAAAGTTTCTATTTTTTAGCAAGATCAAATCAACAACTACCATAGATCACCCCAAAGGTTTTGCTTGACTCAAACACTAATTAAAACACCAAAACACAATTACTAGAGAAGTAATAATGTGTCAAACACTCAAAAATAGAAGCAAAATCATAACACAAAAATAAAATTGGGTTGCCTCCCAACAAGCACCATTGTTTAACGCCCCTAGCTAGGCATAATGATTTCAATGATGCTCACATAAAAAAGTAGTATTTGAAACATGCAAGAGAGCATCATGAATATCATGACAAACATATTTAGTGTAACACACTTCCTATGCATAGGGATTCTGTGAGCAAACAATTTATGGGAGCAAGAATCAACTAGCATAGGAAGGCAAAACAAGCATAACTTCAAAAGTTTGAACACATAGAGAGGAAACTTGATATTATTGCAATTCCTACAAGCATATGTTCCTCCCTCATAATAATTTTTAGTAACACCATGAAGTAATCTCACAATATAACTATCACATAAATGATTCTTTTCATGATCAATTATAGCATACGTGTCATCACCAAAACTTGGGGAACAAAAACTATCAACTTCATCAAGCATAGCATCCCCAAGCTTGTGGTTTTTCATATCATTAGCATCATGGATATCCAGAGAATTCATACTAACAACATGGTAATCATGCTTTTCATTCAAGGAACTATCATGAATCACCTTATAAATTTCTTCTTTAATCACTTCATAAAAAAAATAGATTCATGATTTTAAAACAAAACTTCATAAAGATAATTAAGTGCACTCAACTCACTAGCAATTGGTTCATCATAATTTGGCCTTTTGAAAAGATTAGCAAGTGGATGAGGATCCATATCAATGGATTTTTAGCAACTAAAGATGCAAGCAAATAGAAGGCACATGGCAACACAAGCAAACAAGAGATCCGATGAGAAAAAGAGAGGGCGAATAAAACGGAAAATTGGTGAAGTGGGGGAGAGGATAATGAGAGGCAAAATGCAAATAATGTAAATGCAAGAGATGAGTTTGTGATGGGTACTTGGTAGGCTTGATATGTATCCTCTGTTGGAAATATGCCCTGGAGGCAATAATAAATTAGTTATTATCATATTTCCTTGTTCATGATAATTGTTTATTGTCCATGCTATAATTGTATTGATCGGAAACTCAGATACATGTGTGGATACATAAACAACACCATGTCCCTAGTATGCCTCTAATAGACTAGCTCGTTGATCAAAGATGGCTATGGTTTCCTAGTCATGGACATGAGATGTCATTTGATAACAGGATCACGTCATTAGGAGAACGATGTGATGGACAAGACCCAAACTACAAACGTAGCATATGATCGTGTCAGTTTATTGCTACTATTTTCCGCATGTCAAGTATCTGTTCCTATGACCTTGAGATCATGCAACTCACTGAAACCGGAGGAGTACCTTGTGTGTATCAAATGTCGCAACCTAACTGGGTGACTATAAAGGTGCTTTACAGGTATCTCCAAGGGTGTCTGTTGCGTTGGCATGGATCAAGAATGGGATTTGTTACTCCGTGTGACGGAGAGGTATCTCAGGGCCCACTCGGTAATACAACATCACAATAAGCCTTGAAAGCAATGTGACTAAGTGTTAGCCACGGGATCTTGTATTACGTAACGAGTAAAGAGACTTGCCAGTAACGAGATTGAACTAGGTATGGAGATACGGACGATCAAATCTCGGGCAGGTAACATACCGAAGAACACAGGGAACAACATACGGGATTAACTGAATCCTTGACATAGAGGTTCAACCGATAAAGATCTTCATAGAATATGTAGGAACCAATATGGGCATCTAGGTCCCGCTATTGGTTATTTACCATAGAGGTGTCTCGGTCATGTCTACATAGTTCTCGAACCCGCAGGGTCTGCACACTTAAGGTTTTGTGACGTTTGGATAGTATAGAGTTATGTATGGTGGTGACCGAAGGTTGTTCGGAGTCCCGGATGAGATCCCGGACGTCATGAGGAGCTCCAGAATGGTCCGGAGGTAAAGTTTCGGGCTCACCGGTAGTGTACTAGGAGTGCCAACAGGGTGCTGGGGGACCATCGGGAGGGGTGTCTCGACCCAAAGGACCTCATGGGCTGTTGGAGGAGTCAAACCAGCCCATGGTGGGATGGACTAAGCCCCCACTAAGGCCCATGCAGCTAGGGGTGGGAAAAACCCAAAAGGTGGAGAGGTGGAAAAAGTTTCCAAGGGAAAGGAGGAATCCTACTCCTAATAGGATTGGAGTAGGACTCCTCCACCTCCAATGTCGACCAAACCTTGAGGGTTTGAGGCTACCTCCTCCCCTCCCTCCCTCCTATATATACTAGTGGATTTAGAGGGGAAAGCTAACCCTAATTGCCACGTGCTGCCCTCTTCTTACTCTAGATATGTTTCTCCTCTAGATTAGTCATGCGGTGCTTAGGCGAAGCCCTGCAGGATTAGTTCAACACCACTGCCACCACGCTGTTGTGCTGCTGGAGAACATATCTACCTCTCCACTCCCTCTTTTTGGATCAATAAGGCGGAGATCGTCATCGAGTTGTACGTGTGCTGAACGTGGAGATGCCGTCTGTCGGCACTAGATCGGAAGGACCACGAAGGGATCGCGGGACGGCTCGTGATGAGATCATGGGACAGATCGTGATTAGATCGTGAAGACGTTTGACTACATCAACTGCGTTTCTTAACACTTCCACTTAGCAATGTAGAAGGGTATGTAGATTCACTCTCCCTCTCATAGACGCTCATCACCATGGATAGATCTTGCGTGTGTGTAGGAATTTTTTTGTTTCCTATGCAATGTTCGCCAACAGTGGCATCATGAGCTAGGTCTATGTGTACATGAGATGTCGAGTAGAACACAAAAAATTTGTGGGCGTTGATGCTTAGATTGCTTCCTCCCTTGGTCGTGTTTTGGTTCAGCGGTATTGTGGGATGAAGCGGCCCGGACCAACCTTACTCGTACGCTTACGAGAGACTGGTTCCATTGACTGACGTGTAACTATGTTGCACAAAGATGGCTGGCGGGTGTCTGTTTCTCCTACTTTCGTTGGATCGGATTCGACAAAGGTGGTCCTTGAGAAGGTTGAAAAGCAATTTATGTATCACCGTTGTGGTTTTGCGTAGGTGAGAATTGTTCTTGCTAGATACCCGTAGCAGCCACGTAAAACTTGCAACAACAATTAGAGGACGTCTAACTTGTTTTTGCAGGGTATGTTGTGATGTGATATGGCCAATTACATGATGAGATATATGTGATGTATGAGATGATCATGTATTGTATAGAATATCATGACTTCCATGTCGATGAGTTCGGCAACCGACAGGAGCCATAGGGTTGTCTTTAATTATTTTATGACCTACGTTTCAATCATTAAGCGCTATGTAATGCTTTACTTTGTCGCTAAACGGTAGAAATAATAGTAGAAGCATGGTGGGCGCGACAACCCCGATGGAGACACGTTGATGGAGATCAAGATAATGAAGATCATGGTGTCATGGTGGTGACGATGGAGATCATGCCCGTGCTTTATAGATGGAGATCAAAAGCACAAGTTCATGGCCATATCATGTCACTTAGGATTTGCATGTGATGTTAATCCTTTTGTGCACCTTGTTTTTCTTAGGACGATGGTAGCATTATAAGGTGATCCCTCACTTAAATTTCAAGATAAATTGTGTTCTCCTCGAGTGTGCACCGTTACGAAAGTTCGTCATGTCGAGACACCACGTGATGATCGGGTGTGATAGACTCTATGTTCGCATACAACAGGTGCAAGCCAATGTTGCACATGCGGATCACTCGGGTTAAACTTGACGAGCCTAGCATGTACAGACATGGCCCCGGAACACAAGAGACTGAAAGGTCGAACATGAGTCATATAGTAGATATGATCAACGTGATGATGTTCACCATTGAAACCACCTCAACTCACATGATGATCGGACTTGAGTTGGTGAATTTGGATCACGTATCACTCGAATGACCGGAGGGATGTCAATTTAAGTGGGAGTTCTTAAATAATATGATTAGTTGAACTAATTATCATGAACATAGTCAGTAGTGTCTTTGCAAATTATGTTGTAGATTACTAGCTCACGTTGTAGCTCCCTTGAATTTTTATATGTTCCTAGAGAAATAGAGTTGAAAGATGATGGTAGCAATGTTGCAGTCTGGGTTCGTGATCTGAGGATTGTCCTCATTGCTGCACAAAAGGCTTATGTCCTTAATGCACCGCTCGGTGCGCCACCCCCTCTAGCGTCGTCTGTAGATGTTGTGAACATCTGATAGGTACATTCCGATGACTACTTGATAGTTTAGTGCGTCATGCATTATGACTTAGAATTTAGGCTCCAAAACGTTTTGAATGTCACGAAACATATGAGATGTTCTAAGATCTGAAATTCGGATCTCACGCTCGTGCCCGTGTTGTGAGATATGAGATCTCCATCAAGATTCTTTGCATGCAAGATGAAGGAGAATAGCTCAATCGTTGAGCATGTGCTCAGATTGTCTGGGTACTACAATTTCTTGAATCGAATGGGAGTTGATCTTCCAGATAAGATAGTGATTGATATAGTTCCCTGACACTATCACTAATGTACTAGAACTTCGTGATGAACTATAATTATGCCAGGGATGTAAATGATGATCCCTGAGCTATTCGCGATGTTTGACACCGCGAAGGCAGATATCAAGAAGGAGCATCAAGTGTTGATGGTTAGTAAAACCACTAGTTTCGAAAAGGGAAAGAGTAAGGAGGGAAACTTAATGGATGGAAAGTCAGTTGCTGCTCCGGTAAGCAACCCAAAGTTGAACCCAAACCCGAGACTAAGTGCTTCTATTATGAGGAGAGCGGTCGCTGAAGATGAACAACCCTAGATACTGGTAGTTAAGAAGGCTGGAAACGTCAACAAAAGTATATTTGATATACGTGTTATTGATGTGTACCTTGCTAGTACTCCTAGTAGCACCTGGGTATTGGATACCGCTTCGATTGCTAAATGTTAGTAACTCGGGAAAAAAGCTACGGAATAAACGGAGAACTAGCTAAGGGTCAGGTGACGATGTGTGTTGGAAATGTTTCCAAGGTTCATGTGATCAACATCGCACGCTCTCTCTACCTTCGGGATTAGTGACGGACCTAAATTAATATTATTTGGTGTTTGCGTTGAGCATGAACGTGATTAGATCGTGTTTATTGCAATACAGTTATTCATTTAAGTCAGAGAATAATGGTTATTCTGCTTGCATGCATAATACCTTCAATGGTCATGCACCCAATGAATGGTTTCTTGAATCTTGATCATAGTAGTACACATGTTCATAACATAGATGCCAAAAGATAAAAAGTTAATAATGATAATACCACATACTTGTGGCACTTTCGCTAAATGTCATATTGGTATAAATCGCATGAAGAAACTCCATGCTGATGGATCTTTGGACTCATTCGATTTCGAATCGGTTGAGACATGCGAACCATGCCTCTTGGGCAAGATGACTAAGGACCCCGTTTTCCGGTTTGATGGAGCGGGCAATTGACTTATTGGAAATGATACATGTTGATGTATGCAATCCAATGAGTGTGGTAGCGTGCAGTGGATATCGTTATTTTCTTACCTTCACTAATGATTTGAGTAGATATAGTGTATATTTACTTAATGAAACACAAGTCTGAATTGTTTGAAAAGTTCAAGCAAAATCAGAGTGAAGTTTGAGATCACCGTGACAAGAAGATAAAATGTCTACGATATGATCGTGGGGGTGAATATTTGAGTTATGAATTTGGTATACAACTTAAGACAAAGTGGAAGCTGTTTCACAACTCACGGCACCTAGAACACCATAGTGTGATGGTGTGTCCGAACGTCGTAGTCATGCTCTATTGGATATGGTGCGAACTATAATGTCTCTTATCGTTTTGCCACTATCATTTTGGGTTTATGCATTAGATCCAACTACATTCACTTTAAATAGGGCACCATCTAAAACCGTTGAGATGACATCGTGTGAATTATGGTTTGATAGAAACCTAAGCTGTCATTTCTTAATGTTTGGGGTTGTGATGCTTATGTGAAAAAGGTTTTCACCTAATAAGCTTGAACCCAAAGCAGAGAAATGCATCTTCATAGAATACCCTAAGAATAGTTGGGCAAACCTTCTATCTCAGATCCAAGCATAAAGTGTTTTTGCTAAAACGGGTCCTTTCTCGAGAAAGAGTTTCTCTCGAAAGAATTGAGTGGGAGGAAGATAGAACTTGAGGAGGTTGTTGAACCTTTGTTTCAACTAGAGAGTAGCACAGCAGAGGAAGATGTTTCTGTGAAGCCTATGTTAGTTGAAGAGGAAGTTAATGATGATGATCATGAAGCTTCGGATCAAGTTACTATCAAACCTCGTAGGTCGACAAGGACGTGTACTGCTCCCGAGGGGTACGACAACCCTATCTCAGAGATCAGGTTGTTGGACAACGATGAACCTACGAGCTATGGACAAGCGATGATGAGCCCGGATTCCAACAAATGGTTAGAGGCCGTGAAATCTGAGAAAGGATCCATGTATGAAAACCAAGTATGGACTTTGGTAGACTTGCTCGTTGAACGGTAGGTCGTTGAGTACAAATGGACCTTTAAGATGAAGACATGCGCTGATGGTGAATGTCACCATTTATAAAGCTCGTATTGTTGGAAAAGAGTTTTCGCCAAGTTCAAGGAGTTGACTGCGGTGAGATTTTCACACCCATAGCGATGCTAAAGTCTGTTGGAATTATGTTAGCAGTTGTTGCGTTTTTCAATTGTGAAATTTGGCAGATGGATGTCAAAACATCATTTCCTTCCTTGAGGAAAGGTTGTATGAGATACAACTAGAAGGTTTTGTCAGTCCTAAGGATGCTAAAAGGTGTGCCAGATCCAGTGATCCCTCTATGGACAGGAGCAAGCATCTCGGAGTTGAAATATACACTTTGATGAGGTGATCAAAGTTTTTGAGTCTATACAAAGTTTATGAGAAACTTGTATTTACAATAAAGTGAGTGGGAGCACTATAGAGTTTCTAATAAGCATATGTGGATGACATATTGTTGATCAAAAATGATGTAAAATTTCTAAAAGCATAAAGGGTTGTTTGAAAAGATTTTTTCAAAGGAAGGCCTGGATAAAGCTACTTAATTGTTGGGCATCGAGATCTATAGAGATAGATCAAGACGCATGATGAGACTTTCAATGAGTACATACCTTGACAAGATTTTGAAAGAGTTCAAAATGGATTAGTCAAAGAAGGAGTTCTTGCCTGATTTGTAAGGTGTGAAGTTGAGTGAGACTCAAAGCTCGACCACGGCATAAGAAAGAGAAAGGACGAACATTGTCCCCTATGCCTTAGCCATAGTCTATGTATAGTATGCCATGATATGTACCGCACCTGTGTGTGCCTTGCCATGAGTCCGTCAAGGGGTACAAAAGTGATCCAGGAGTGGATCACTGGACAGTGGTCATGATTATCCTTAGTAACTAGAGGACTAAGGAAATATTTCTCGATTATGGAGGTGATAAAGAGTTCATCGTAAAGGGTTACATCGATGCAAGCTTTAACACCAGTCCGGATGACTCTTAGTAGCAATCCGGATACATATAGTGGAGAAGCCATTTGGAATAGCTCCAAGTGGAGTGTGGTAGCAGTGTCTACACTATGACATAGAGATTTGCAAAGTATACACGGATCTGAATGTCGCAGACCCATTGACTAAAAGACCTCTCTCACATGCAAAGCATGATCGAGCCCCAGAACTCATTGGGTGTTAGATTCGTAACAATGCGAATCCCATGGTGATGTGAACTAGATTATTGACTCTAGTGCAAGTGGGAGACTGTTGGAAATATGCCCTAGAGGCAATAATAAATTGGTTATTATCATATTTCCTTGTTCATGATAATCGTTTATTATCCATGCTATAATTGTATTGATCGGAAACTTAGATACATGTGTGGATACATAGACAACACCATGTCCCTAGTATGCATCTAATAGACTAGCTAGTTGATCAAGGATGGCTATGGTTTCCTAGTCATGGACATGAGATGTCATTTGATAACGGGATCACGTCATTAAGAGAATCATGTGATGGACAAGACCCAAACTACAAATGTAGCATATGATTATGTTAGTTTATTGCTACTATTTTTTGCATGTCAAGTATCTGTTCCTAGGACCCTGAGATCATGCAACTCACTAATACCGGAGGAGTAACTTGTGGTTATCAAATGTTGCAACGTAACTGGGTGACTATAAAGGTGCTCTACAGGTATCTCCGAGGGTGTCTGTTGGGTTGGCATGGATCAAGACTGGGATTTGTTACTTCGTGTGACGGAGAGGTATCTCAAGGCCCACTCGGTAATACAACATCACAATAAGCCTTGCAAGCAATGTGACTAAGTGTTAGCCATGGGATCTTGTATTGCGTAACGAGTAAAGAGACTTGCCGGTAACGAGATTGAACTAGGTATGGAGATACTGACGATCAAATCTCGGGCAAGTAACATACCGAAGAACAAAGGGAACAGCATACAGGATTAACTGAGTCCTTGACATAGAGGGTCAACCGATAAAGATCTTCATAAAATATGTAGGAACCAATATGGGCATCCAGGTCCCGCTATTGGTTATTGATTGTAGAGGTGTCTCGGTCATGTCTACATAGTTCTCGAACCCGCAGGGTTTGCACACTTAAGGTTTGGTGATGTTTGGGTAGTATAGAGTTATGTATGGTGGTGACCGAAGGTTGTTCAGTGCCCTAGATGAGATCCTGGACGTCATGAGGAGCTTCGAAATGGTCCGGAGGTAAAGATTGATATATAGGAAGTCCTATTTTGGTCACCGAAAAAGTTTTGGACTCATTGGTAGTGTATCGGGAGTGTCGGGAGGGTGCCGGGGGACCATCGGGAGGGGTGTCTCGACCCAAAGGACCTCATGGGCTATGGGAGGAGTAAAACCAGTCCCTGGTGGGCTGGACTAAGCCCCCACTAAGGTCGATGCAGCTAGGGGTGGGAAAAACCCAAAAGGTGGATAGGTGAAAAGAGTTTCCAAGTGGAAAGGAGGAATCCTACTCCTAATAGGATTGGAGTAGGACTCCTCCTCCTCCAATTTCGACCAAACCTTGAGGGTTTGAGGCAGCATCCTGCCCTCCCTCCCTCCTATATATACTAGACAATTTAAAGGGGAAAGCTAACCCTAATTGCCACGTGATGTCTTCTTCTTCCTCTAGATCTGTTTCTCCTCTAGATTAGTTCTGCGGTGCTTAGGCGAAGCCCTGCAGGCTTAGTTCATCACCACCGTCACCACGCCGTTGTGCTAACAGAGAACTCATCTACCTCTCCGCTCCCTCTTGCTGGATCAATAATTCAGAGATCCTCATCGATCTGTACGTGTGCTGAACGCGGAGGTGATGTCCGTTCTGCACTAGATCGGAAGGACCATGATGGGATCGTGGGACGGCTCGTGATGAGATCGGGGTATAGCTCATGATTGGATCGTGAAGACGTTCAACTACATCAACCGCGTTTCTTAACGCTTCCGCTTAGCGATCTACAAGGGTATGTACATTCAGTCTCCCTCTCATAGATGCTCATCGCCATGGATAGATCTTGCGTGTGCATAGGAATTTTTTTGTTTCCCATGCAATGTTCCCCAACATCCTCCCCCGCAACGGCACCAGAAATTGGCAAGTTGACGGGAGAGATCTTGTCTTTACTAGCTATGCTTGCTCCCCGGCAGTAGCGCGAGAAATTGGAAAGTTGACGGGAGAGATCTTGTCTTGACTTGCTATGTTTGCTCCCTGGTAACGGCGCCAGAAATCCTTCTTGCTACCTCTTGAGCTTGCATTGGTTTTCCCTTGAATAGGAAAGTGTGATGCAACGAAGTAGATAAGTATTTCTCTCAGTTGTTGAGAACCAAATGTATCAATCCAGTAGGAGGAACAAGCAAGTCACCAACGGTTGCACCTACACAAACAATCAAACTCTTGCACCCAACGCTATAAAGGGGTTGTCAATACCTTCATGATTATTTGCAAGGATTAGATCCGATAGATATATTTGTAAACGAGAACAGAAAGTGAAAGGTAAATAAATTGCAGCAAAGTATAGATCTAAAAGTATATAATGGAAAGTAGACTCGGGGGCCATAGGTTTCACTAGAGGCTTCTCTCTTGAAGGCAATATCATTGTGGGTAAACAAATTACTGTCAAGCAATTGATAGAAAAGCGAATAATCATGTAGTTATCCAAGGCAATGATCATGCATATAGGCATCACGTCAATATCAAGTAGACCTAAACGATTTTGCATCTACTACTATTACTCCACACATCGACCGACTCCTGCCTGCATCTAGAGTATTAAGTTCATGAATAATAGAGTAACACATTAAGAAAGATGACATGATGTAGAGGGGTAAACTCAAGCAATATGATGAAAACCCCATCTTGTTACCCTTGATGGCAACAATACAATACATGCCTCGCTACCCCTACTTTTTCACTAGGTGAGGCACCGTGAGGAGGAGGTCACCGGAGGAGGAGCACCGTGAGGAGGAGGAAGTCGCCGGAGAGTTGGAGATGGAGTGAAGGAGAGGAGGAGAAGAATGAAGGGGTAAGTGGCTGGCCGGCCCTTTTAAACTTCTGTCCCAACTTAGCAGTGGCGCACCATGCACTGGTGCGCCATTGCTATTTTTTTGAATTGTGAAGGCGGGAAAATAGTAGTGGCGCACTATTCACTGATGCTCCATTGCTAATTTTTTTTATTTTTTTGAGTTTTTTTGAATTGTGAAGGCGGGAAAATAGCAGTGGCGCATTATTCATAAGGTGCGCCATTGCTAAGTTGTTTTTTATTTTTGTATTTTTTTGAATTTTGAAGGCGGGAAAATAGCAGTGGCGCACCATGCACTAGTGTGCCATTGCTAATTTATTTATTTTTTGCATTTTTTCGATTTTTTTGCCTCCAGATCTTGAAAGCATCGTAACTTTTTTTCTGTTAGGTTTTTGAGGATTCATATAAAAAACTTTTTCATCCGAGGTCATATGCAAAAGTTACGGCCATTTTACCGAAACACGGCGGCCTTTTGCAAAAAAATTCAAAATTCATGTTTATTAATTTTCCTAACAACTAGAACACATAACACATGGGCATCTATTTTTCAGAATTTTTTTTGAATCTTTTATCATTTTATTTTATTTTTTAAAAAAACAAAAAGGCGATCTAAGGGGGGGTGTTTGTGTGTGTTTGTGTGTGTGAGACGTTAGTAATGGCGCACCCTCAGCAATGGCGCACCAGGGAGGGTGCGCCATTACTAACCTCACACACACGCAGGCACACCCCCACCAGACATAGCAATGGCGCACCACACCCAGGTGCGCCACTGCTATGTAGCATAGCAGTGGCGCACCTGGGTGTGGTGCGCCATTGCTATGTTTGGTGGGGGGGAATGGACCAAAAAAATAGCAATGGCGCACTGCTCATGTGGTGCACCATTAGTAAAAAAATAGCAATGACGCACCTGATTCTGGTACGTCACTTCTATATAGCTGTGGCGTACCACCATCATGCTGCGCCACTAGTACAGATATTGGGGATAAGCCTTTTTCTAGTAGTGAGAAGAGGATGGCGACAGCTATCCTGGCCATGGGTTCCATGAATACGATGGTACAACAATGGGGCAAGAAGCTGAGCTGGCAATGCGGGAAGGAGCTGAAGAAGAGGCATCAGATGAACCCGCTGATGATCTTGGTCGGGCCATTGCCGATGCAAAGAGAAACTGCACAAGTGAAAAGGAGAAGTTGAAGTTGCAGCGCATGTTAGAGGATCACAAAAAAAGGGTTGTACCCAAATTGCAAAGATGACAAGAAAAAGCTGGGTATCACACTGGAATTGCTGCAATGGAAGGCAAAGAATGGTGTATCTGACAAGGCATTTGAAAAGTTGCTGATAATGTTAAAGAAGAAGCTACCAAAGGACAACGAATTACCCGAGAGTATGTACGAAGCAAAGAAGGTTGCCTGCCCTCTAGGATTAGAGGTGGAGAAGATACATGCATGCCCTAATGATTGCAACCTCTATCGCGGTGAGTACGAGGATTTGAATGCATGCCCGGTATGTTGTGCATTGCGCTATAAGATCGGCCTCGATAACCCTGGTGATGTTGAGGGCGAGCGCCCCAGGAAGAAGATTCCTGCGAAGGTGATGTGGTATGATCCTATAATACCACGCTTGAAACGTTTGTTCCAAAACAAAGAGCATGCCAAGTTGATGTGATGGCACAAGGAAGACCGTAAGAAAGACGAGAAGTTGAGAGTACCTGCTGACAGATCACTGTGGATAAAAATCGAGAGAAAGTGGAAGGACTGTGCAAAGGATGCAAGGAACGTATGGTTTGGTTTAAGTGCAGATGGTGTTAATCCTTTTGGGGAGCAGAACAGCAATCATAGCACATGGCATGTGACTCTATGTATCTACAACCTTCCTCCTTGGTTGTGCATGAAGCGGAAGTTCATTATGATGCCAGTGCTCATCCAAGGCACCAAGCAACACGGCAACGACATTGATGTGTACCTAAGGCCATTAGTCTAAGAACTTTTACAACTGTGGAATGGAAAAGGTGTACGTGCATGGGATGCGAAAGAACAGGAGGAATTTGACCTACATGTGTTGCTGTTTGTAACCATCAATGATTGGCCTGCTCTTAGTAACCTTTCACGACAGACAAACAAAGAATACCACGCATGCATGCACTATTTATATGATACCAACAGTATATATTTGGATAAATGTAAGAAGAATGTGTATCTGTGGCATCGTCGATTTCTTTAGAGCAGGCATCCCGTAAGAAAGAAAGGCAAGCATTTCAAAGGTGAGGCAGATCACCGGAAGAAGCCTCGCCACCGTACGGGTGATGATATACTTGATATGGTCAAAGATTTAAAAGTAATCTTTGGAAAGGGTCCTGGCGCACAATCTGTTCTGAATGATGCTGACAAACGCGCACCCATGTGGAAGAAGAAATCTATATTTCGGGACATACCCTATTGGAAAGACCTCGAGGTCCGCTCTGCAATCAATGTGATGCACGTGACGAAGAATCTTTGCGTGAACCTGCTAGGCTTCTTAGGTGTGTATGGGAAGACAAAAGATACGCCGTAGGCATGGGAGGACCAGCAACGTATGCACGGAGAAGACGGCATGGATCCAAAGCAGTTTCAGGGTCATGCCAGCTACACTCTTACCAAATAAGAGAAGGAAATCTTCTTCGAATGCCTGCTCAGTATGAAGGTCCCGTCTGACTTCTCAGCGAATATAAAGGGAATAATAAATATGGCAGAGAAAAAGTTCCAGAACCTAAAGTCTCATGACTTCCACGTGATTATGATGCAACTTCTTCCGGTTGCATTGAGGGGGCTTCTACCGGAAAACGTTCGATTAGCCATTGTGAAGCTATGTGCATTCCTGAATGCAATCTCTCAGAAGGTAATCGATCCAGAAATCCTACCAAGGTTAGAGATTGATTTGGTGCTATGTCTTGTCAGTTTCGAGTTGGTGTTCCCACCATCCTTCTTCAATATCATGACGCACGTCCTAGTTCATCTAGTCGAGGAGATAGCCATTCCGGGTCCTGTATTTCTACACAATATGTTCCCCTTTGAGAGGTCCATGTGAGTCTTAAAGAAATATGTTCATAATCGTGTTAGACCAGAAGGAAGCATCTCCAAGGGCCATGAAACAGAGGAGGTCATTGAGTTTTGTGTTGACTTTATTCCTGACAATAGGCCGATTGGTGTTCCTGAATCGCGACATGAGGGCAGACTGGGTGGAAAAGGCACGCTAGGAAAGAATTCACTAATATGCCGGAACATGCATTCTTTGGCACAAGCACACTACACAGTTCTAAAACTACTAGATTTCCCGTTTAAGCCGAGGGTCCAATTATCGTCGGATATGTATGTTCACCGTCAGATACACTTATAACCAAAGGTTCATCGTCGGGCATCTCCCGTCGGCTATGCTTCTTCGGCCATTACACTAATAGCCGACAGTACTCTTAGTTAATATATTTGCCTACGGTATTAACCTGACGGTGAGCCGTCGGATATGTTTAGGTCATGGTTGGCTCGCACTAGCCTGACGACCCATATAGCTGACGGTGCCCGTAAAGTATTATTCTTCCGACGGTAGCTAATTCCCATCGGTTTTGTTAATAGTCAACAGTATGTTTTGACCCGTCCAGGTTAATTATAAACAAGAGGAGAGTGAAACTGTCAGGTAGTATGTTTACCGACGGTGCATATAACCCTTCGGGGGTTCCTTTAGTTGAGCGGCTGGCAAGCACCGGCAACCGTACACGCATTGTGTACCCAGGATGTTTGCTACACCATATACCATATGCCATTAGTGACTCTGAGATCTTTTGTATGCCACGGGTCATTTGTGTGATACACCAAACTATGTGACATAATGTTGGCATATCTAATACTTCTAATGATTACACGGCCATACATGACCCAAAAAACATATATTGTATTTAGCATATCAAATAAAATATTACAAGAGTAATGAGTTCCATTAGAATTACATTAACCTAATGATCCATCCATCTTGGTAGTGTAGAATGCAAAACAAAATAGTAACTATGATATAATGGTCCAGACAATTTGCATAAGCTAAATTGTCCACAATCTTCAAAAATTTGCTTTGTCGCATGACCTAAATATGGTCATTAAACTCATCACCATCTTCATCAAAGTTAGCATCTCATTCATTGCCATATGGATCATAATGTTTATCGCGCAAGATATCGCCTCCCTCGTTGAAATAAATGGCATCATCATCATCATTAATGCAATGATTATGGTCATGACTCGGACCGCCTCAAGTATTGCTTCCCACCACCCTATAAAATAGTTGCAAGAGAGATGAAAAATGATGTGATGTAGTTAAATTCAATTGAGCCATAGAGAACACACATTTTTAGGGAAGCTACTCGGAGTAAACTTAATTGTTTTCTATCGTCTATGCATGGACTAGGAACTCAGAGCACATCAACATTTGCTAGTTCTAATCAGTGGTTCGCTCCTTTTCAAACCATGCATCTGGGGAATAGAAACTAAATCTAAACGGGAACAATAAAAATAAAACTAGTTCACTTGTTTACACCTTTTATCCACAAACTTACATACTAGTAATTTTGACCTTTTAATATAGTTCCTTGGTGCATGTGATGATTCGTTTTTAGTAATCAACTCTATGATTTAGCCAAGAGGTATGAGTTATAAACTTAAAATAAATGCAGAAAGTTACCAAGTGAAGGCATTTATGGCACCTTACCAAGATTGAAATAGTTAAGTGTGGCGTAACCATAGGAAGCTTTTTCATCATCTGAATATGCACATATTTGCTCATGTTACTTTGTTCCTGAATAACTAGTTATACAAAGCGAAGCTACTACTACTATTCCCTCATAGAATTTCCACCGTAGTTGTGTGAATTCTGCCAGTTTTGACATCTTAGCTCCCAAGGATTTGACATTAGAAATATATCAGACTACACTAGCTGGGGATTGAAGCCTTAACTTGTCGAGTACTACAACAATACAATAATTGGTAGAATGGAACTGAACAGAGGTACTACACCAACCTGAATTCGGCTATCTCACTGGATTGGATCTTTTTGGACAGTGACTCGTAGAAAATCCTGAGAGGTTCCCTCTGCTAAATTAACAAAAATCCAAATCAGATTAATGGGAACATATGGACTCTAGCATGAACGAATTAAGAAGTGGGAGACTGATGTGATTCAGTTACGGTGCGTTGGAAGGATCCAACTTCTAGCAGGGCAGGGAGAAGGCATTCTTGGCCGCCTTGCCTCGTACATGGATCTTGACATCGGATGAAGCTAGCGATATTGATCTCCAGCCTCCTTTACCCTTTATGAGAAGGACAACAGAGCAGAACAGAACCTTCAGCCTGCGTTGTCGCTCGGCCATCAGTCCGGTTCACCGCTCTACCATCAGCCTAGTCCACCGCTAGGTCGCCAATCAGCGGCGTCGCCGCTCCGCCGTCAGGTTCCACATCTGCTCACCATTGCCCGCCACTACTGCTAGCAGTACTGTTGCTGCAGAAAGAGAAGAAATAAGAGACCAAGGCGAGAGGATAGAGAAAATCCCTGAAAGAGAGGAAAGAGGCGCTGATCTAGCACCTTAGGTCACTTGGTGCTGCACGCCGCCACCAGAACTGGCGAGAGACGGGATCTCGCTGGGTGGACTTGGTTTTTACAGGAGGATAGAAAAAGAAGAGGAGAAAAACATCTCCTCCAGCCTCTCCGCCCATGGCTGTTGTGGAGTGGAGAGGTGAGGGGAGGAGCCGATCTGAAGCTAGGCGGTGGGGGAGATGAGGGGTGGAGGCGGCTAAGGTGAGGGTCGGTCTATGGCGGCGAGGTGACGCTAGGCCACGACGACTACCAGGGGACGATAGATAATTGTAACCGCGAGTTCGTGGCTTCGTGGCGCATGGGCTACATAGAATTTTTTTGGCTCCCGCCAGTGTAGGTTGAAACCTTCACCCGCCTGTGTAAACAAACTTCAGATTTTTTTCTTCATATATTTGAACATTGATCATATTTATATTTCATCAATTTAAATAGAATGCAGTAAATTCAATGTGATGATGAAATATACTTTGCAACTTTTTAAACTCGAATATAATTATCTTGATGCCAATCGTAGCCATAATGTACACTATAGTTAAAGATAAACTGACAAATATTTGTTTAAATTCTAAATGGTAGAAAAAGAGCTTAGAAATTTACAACAATCTAACATAACGTGTATAATGTGGTCCCACATATGTAGAAATTTTAGTTGGAAGTTTTCATATCAATATTTATGGTAGGCGTTTTGGAAGATACATTAGAAGGTTGCATGAAAAATATAGTCTAAAGAATACTACGCGACAAGTGATAAACTGAGGTTATACTTTATTTATTAGTACAGAGGTGAAAAATGTGAAAGAAAACATACCATGACCAAATATCTTTCCAATTTTCGAAAGATTTGATAAAACCGTGACTATAAGTTTCATTAGAATGGTCACATCTCCAATGATGTTTCACATCTTTCCAAGCATGCCATCAAGATAACACTAACAATTTTCACACAAGAAAAAGATAACACAACCGAATATATTTCTTCGTTATTTTAAAATAATATGAGATCCCAAATCTTCGAAGAAGTTTATTGAGAAATATTTTGTATGTACTGACTTTATATTCGATTATAAAGATAAGATCTCATCTTGACACTGTCACACCTATATGCAACACGTATTTATAGATTTTTCAAACAGTGTTAAAAGTTTTGAAGCACATAAAAGGTCTCTTGGTGCGCTCCGGATGTTGATTGGTGTGTTGCATTTCGGTTCCACCCCACGAAAACCATCTAACTTTATTCTTTTATGCTATTTGTTCTTAAAAAAATCATATTTTTATTCTTAGATTACTCACATATTTCAACTTTTTAATCTGGAGTGCTGCAAATATGACGTTTCTTGATGCGATCCATGCATGGTGAATAATTCATTGGTGTGTTGTATTTTGGCCTCCCTCCTCCCCCAGAATGGTTTGAACTGTTGTGCTAGACAAGGATCGTATAGGACAATGACCACAGTGGCGGAGCTCTGGCTGAGCAACCCCTGCTGTGGCCCGCCCAGTCAATGCAAATCTTTGTGGTGTATGTCTAATATTGAATAACATCTTAGTAGCAATTTCCTTCCACTAGGACCGTTCGGCCCACCCAACAATTTGTGCGAAGCTCCGCCACTGGATGACCATACATAAATAATCGTCTGCACAATAGGGCTCCTTCTGAATTTTGAAATACGAAATTCAGGATTTTTATAATTCATGATATTAATTGAATTTAATAAAAACGTGGAGGTTGGGGTCCTTCTAGACAGCGAACGTGCATTAAATAAAAAACATGGAGGTACACAACAAGTTATTAGACGGACCGATAACTACAAATAAAAAATAGCAAAATGGCCCCTTGATTTTTCAAAAAGAGACCCTAGAACATTGATGGAAACGTGATCCAATACATACATCCACATCCTCATCATCAAGGACGACACCACTTGGGGCGAGAAGAAATTTGTGGCTCCATGCCAAAAAATCCGTGAAGCGGTCTCCTTGGTCGGAAGGAAGATGAATGAGCGTCCTTTGTCCATCACATGTGGTGGTGCGGTGGAGTTGGACAACAACCGATCGCCGTAGCAAACACCGAGCCGCTCCAAAGCAACCACCATGGATAAAACTATTTTGATCTAAAACTCCATCTTTTCCCGACTTCGTGTTGCCAGCGGAGAGACCTTGGAAGCACGAGAAAGAACACGAAGCACCTCTAGAGTAGGAACCGATCGAGACTATTAAGGGAAATACTAGCGGCGTCCTCTGCGGCAGATGGCCAACAACCAGTACCACCTAGACCGCGAGCGAAATGAGCCACAAGCCACTTCTCGGACATAGTGACAACACACCCCACGAGGCAAAATGTCGTGCACCACATGGTGATGACCAACCTAGGCCCATATATATAAGAATTTGAATAGCATCTCCCTAATATGGTCCTCGATGCCGTTAGAGAAGATAGGGGATTGTGCCTATTTCCTTGTGATACTTTTCGTAAGTTGCCATTTTTTTAAACCATTGTATTTGTATTGTTTTTGACCAATTTTTGTAACCATCGTATTAATGAAAAATGACATATAATGCACTTAGAACATCATGCTCGAACCTAATTGTTGCAAATTTACATATATAGAAATTTTTTGGAATACAACCATCGGTTGTTCCACATTTTTGTCAGCATCGTCTATTGAAACATATCACCGAGGGTTAAAGTCAACCGTCGGTTATTGCTATTCCCCATTGAGTATTTAATCTAATAACCGAGAGTGGCACGGGGACCGTCGGTCATTTCCACTCATAGCCGAAAGTTTTATTTTGACCTTCGGCTATAAAATTTCACCGTCGGGTATTACAAGTAATCCCCGTGGGTATAGCCAAAACTGTCGGATATTACAAAGAACCGTCGGGCATTAAATTGGATAACCGAGAGTTGGGTTTTCCCCGTCAGATAATGTAGGACACCGTCGGTTATTAGTGGTCATATCTGTGAGTTGACAATAACCGTCGGCCACTACCTTCACCGTCGGCTATTACTGTAATGGCCGAAGGCCCGTTGGCAATTAGATTTCACCGTCGGAAATATGGGGATTTCTAGTGGCGGTGGCTCGGTATATCGAGCAACACAAGAATATTCTACGCTCCAAACACCCGGAGCAGTCTGATGACTGGATTACACATGAACAAATGGTGACTTTCGCCGGTTGGTTGCAGACACGTCTCATGCATGACGATACTGTTCAAGATGACATGTACTTGTTGTCCAAGTTACAATCTTCGACTATATTGACTTTCAAAGGATACGAGATAAATGGGAATACATTTTACACAATCGTCCAAGATAAAAAGAGCATCAATCAAAACAGTAGTGTCCTCTTTGATGCAGCATACGACAATGTGCCAAAAGACACATATTATGGTTACATAGAGGAGATATGGAAACTTGACTATGGACTTTGTTTGAAGGTCCCTTTGTTTAGGTGCAAATGGGTCAATCTAACAGGAGGCGGGGTAAAGGAAGACCGCAGTACAGAATGGCAATAGTGAATCTTAACAATCTTGGGTACGTGGACGAACCATTCGTTCTAGCCAGTGATGTGGCGCAGGTTTTCTATGTGAAGGACATGTCTACTAAGCCAAGAAAAAGAAAAGATAAGGAAGCGAATACATCATACAATGAGCCAAAGCACCACATAGTTCTTTCAGGGAAAAGAAACATCGTGGGAGTGGAGGAAAAGACAGACATGTGAGAAGATTATGAAAAGTTTCATGAAATTGCTCCCTTCACAGTAAATGTTGACCCGAGCATCAAGTTAAATGATGAAGATTGTCCATGGTTACGACGCAAAGGGACGCACGCGAAGAAAATGTTTTATACCCAAAGATTCCACTCTGGGATGTGACCGGCTTCTCTAGTTAGTTTCCGGACTTATATATCTGGAAAGTCCCACTCCGGACAAACCGGAGGGAATCATTGTAATAGTAGTGTATTTATGTGTTTTGTGCGTCCAGAATGCACCATTCGAAGCCAGGCCATCAATTTTCAACCCTTTCTGACTTCGTTTGCTATTTTTCATGCATTTACTGATTTTTTTTTGAGCTAAATGACCCTGAAATTGATAAGCACTACAAATGAACTCTGAAAATGTTGAAAGTTGCCATGGTATCATCATTTCATCCACATAGTATGTGCTAAAAAGTTAAGAGGGTTACGACAAAAACTGGACGCACTTCGTGTGCAAAATGGGCAATCTTTTTTGAAGTATCAAGATTTCAGACGAAAACTCATGTGTTACAAAGGCATTTCATTTCTTATTTCAACTCTAGACTTTTTGTGCGCAGTATGCACCATTCGAAGCCAGGCCATCAATTTTCAACCCTTTCTGACTTCATTTGCTATTTGCATGCATTTACTGATTTTTTTGAGCTAAATGACCCTGAAATTGATAAACACTACAAATGAACTCTGAATAGGTTGAAAGTTGGCATGGTATCATCATTTCACCCACATAGCATGTGCTAAAAAGTTGAGAGAGTTACGGCAAAAACTGGACGTACTTCGTGTACAAAATGGACAATCTTTTTCGAAGTATTAGGCTTTCGAACAAAAAATCATCTGTTACAAAGGTTCTACATTTTTTTAAATACCCTAAGAATTAACAAGTTGAATATAATGGTAAAGCACACTAATATTAAAAAACAGAAAAAAGAATCATGAAAAAAATCTGTTTTTGAAGTAAAGTTATTCACAAACTAGTGATTCACACAAATTTCAAATAATTTAAATTTAAACTATTCAAATTTGAAAACTATTAGCACTAACAGAAAGTTTATAATTTTTTTTACCTAAAGCAAAAAGATTTACAAAGAAAATATTTAAATAAAGAAAAAGATTCACTCAGAAACAAAAGAAAATAAATAAAGGAGAAAACAAAAAAATAGTTTTAAAAAGCCCGCCTACTGGGCCGCCACGGCCTGCATACAACTAGAAACCTAACCTCTATGTGGGCCAGGATGCAGGCCCATATGGCCCAGTAGGCCCACGGGGCGGCAGAGGTGCATTAGGCCCAGAAAGGCCTGCATATTAGAGAGGAGCTCAACACGGTAGCCGTGGCGGGGCTTATAAACCGGTCCGAGCTCCTCTCAACAAGTGAGGTGGGACTAAACATCCACCCCGCCCCGCGCCTGGCACACAACCCTTTAGTCACGGTTGGTGGCTCCAACCGCGACTAAAGGCCCCCCTTTAGTCGCGGTTGGAGCCACCAACCGCGACTAAAGGTGAATTCAATCCATCCCAAGCGGCGGGAAGCCAGACCTTTAGTCGTGGTTGGTGGATCCGACCGCGACTAAAGAGGGTCTTTAGTCGCAGTTGGAGCCACCAACCGCAACTAAAGGTTCCTCCATATATACCACACTTACGAAAATTTCCCCAAATCCAGCCTTTCGTCTGTCCGCGCGCGCCCCTGCCCCTCGTCGTCGCCGTCCGTCCATCCGCGCCCCGCCGCACCTCGAAGCCGCCGTCCGTTCGCGCCGCCGCACCTCGACGCCACCGTCCGTCCGCGGTGTCGGACCTCGACTTCGTGGCCGCCGTGCCTGTGTACCTAGTCGTCGCCATCCGTCCGTGCCCCTTCCGCACCTCGATGCCGTCGCCGCCGTCGTCGTCATCGCCACTGCACCTCACCATCGCCGTTGCCGCCCCTCCTCGACCTCGCGCGCCGTCTCCCCCTTGTGAGCCCTACCGCCATGGTCGCCCCCTCCCGTCGATCCCGCACACACACACATATGTTCTATAATTAGTGTTTAATTAGTATAGATTTTTTATATAGTGTTGTTTTTCTGTTTTTTAATGGATGTATAGAAGTATATATGCGTAATTAGTGTTTAATTAGTATTTTTTTATATAATGTTGTTTTTTTGTTTTTAAATGGATGTATAGAAGTATATATGTTTAATTACTGTTTCTTTTTTTGTTTTTTAATTTTATATAATGTTGTATATCATATTACAGAAAAAAATTGCATATTAAAATGTTGCATAGGAAAAAGTTGACCATATATATATTTGTTACAAGGACTATATATATAAGTGGGAAAAGTTTGGAATTTTTTATTGAGAAATGAATATTATTAGGGTAGTTATAACCTAGGAATGGGACATTATAATTGAAAAGATGATATTTTGCTCAAAATTTCCTAATAAAATGACATTGCATATGTAGGAAAAAAAATTCATAAGATTTTTTTCTCGGAGTCAACGATGTCCGGTCCGCATCTGTTGGAAATATGCCCTAGAGGCAATAAATAAAGTGTTTATTATTATATTTCCTTATTCATGATAATTGTTTATTATCCATGCTATAATTATATTGATTGAAAACACATTGCATTTGTGGATGAATAGACAACACTTTGTCCCTAGTATGCCTCAAGTGAACTCGTTGAACAAAGATGGTCAAGGTTTCCTAGTCATTGACATGTGATGTCATCTGATAACGGGGTCATATCATTAGGAGAATGATGGGATGGACGAGACCCAAACTATAAACGTAGCATATGATCGTGTCAGTTTATTGCTACAGTTTTCTGCATGTCAAGTACATGTTGCTATGACCATGAGATCATGCAACTCACGGACACAGGAGAAATGCCTTGTGTGCATCAAACGTTGCAACGTAACTAGTTGACTATAAAGGTACTCTACAAGTATCTCCGAGGGTGTCTGTTGAGTTGGCATGGATCAACACTGGGATTTGTTACTCCGTGTGATGGAGAGGTATCTCAGGGGCCACTCGGTAATACAATATCACAATAAGCCTTGTAAGCAATGTGACTAAGCGTTGGCCACAGGATCTTGTATTACGGAACGAGTAAAGAGACTTGCTGGTAATGAGGTTGAAGTAGGTATGGAGATACCGATGATCTAATCTCGGGCAAGTAACATACCGAAAAACAAAGGGAACATCATACGGGATTAACTGAATCCTTGACATAGAGGTTCAATCGATAAAGATCTTCGTAGAATATGTAGGAATCAATATGGGCATCCAGGTCCCGCTATTGGTTATTGACCGTACAGGTGTCTCGGTCATGTCTACATAGTTCTCGAACCCGCAGGGTCTGCATACTTATGGTTCGGTGACATTTCGGTAGTGCAGAGTTATGCATGATGGTAACCAAAGGTTGGTTGGAGTCCCGGATGAGATCCCGGACATCACGAGGAGCTCTGGAATGGTTTGGAGGTAAAGATTGATATATAGGAAGTCCTATTTTGGACACCGGAAAAGTTTTGGGCTCATCGGTAGTGTACTAGGAGTGCCGGGAGGGTACCAGGGACCATCGGGAGAGGGTATTTCGACCCAAGAGGCTACATGGGCTGTGGGAGAAGGTATACCATCCCTTAGTGGGCTGGACAAAGTCCTACAGAAGGCCCATGCGGCTGGGAAGAAATTCCTAAGAGGAAAAGGTGGAAAAAGGGGAAAAGGTGGAAATAAGGAAATAGTCCTAATCCTATTAGGAGTGGAGGAGGAGGACTCCTCCTCTCCACTTCGGCGGAACCAAAGAGGGGTCGGCCCTTGCGCCAAGCCTCCTCTTCTCCTCCTCCTATATATACTAGAGGTTTTAGGATTTTTGCTACAGATTTTCAGCCACGTGCAACCCTACCCTCTAGTCCGTAGTTTCTCCTGTAGATCGGTTTCAGCAGTGCTTAGGCGAAGCCCTGCTGGAATTACTCCACCACCATTGCCGCAACTCCATCGTGCTGCCGGAGAACTCAACTACCTCTCCGCTCCCTCTTGCGGGATCAGGAAGGCGGAGATCGTCATCAAGCCGTACGTGTGCTGAACGCGGAGGTGCCGTCCGTTCGGTGCTAGATCGGGACAGATCGTGATTGGATCGCGGGACGCTCAGCGATTTGGATCGCGAAGATGTTCGACTACATCAACCGCATTTCTTAATTCTTCCCGCTTAGCGATCTACAAGGGTACGTAGATCCACTCTCCCTCTCGTAGATGCTCATCACCATGGATAGGTCCTGCGTGTGCGTAGGAATTTTTTTGTTTCCCATGCAACGTTCCCCAACAGCATCCTCGTCGTCGACTCGTTCACAATGACGTCATGCCTTAGAGGGGCAACGTTCGCGACTGGGCTCCGTCGGGCTGTCATTGGGAGGGGCGCGCAGCTTGGTGAGGAACCCGGCCCTGGGTCCCGTCGTCGACCCAGAGCTTCTTTGGTGGCGTTTGCGTGGGCCACTTTTGATGCAGAGGCAGTCGGCCCGCCGGAGGTGGTACGTCGCCTTGTCAGGGAGGAGGACGAGCACATACGTCGCTACATGGATGCGTTGGACGTTAGGTTTTCCAATACCTGGCACATTCTTCAGGGATCTCACCCGAGCTATGATCCTGTCATAGTTCCTTCCACCGCCTGCCGGGCGAGACATCAACTAGATCTGTAGTAGGGATATTATATAATTAATAATATTCGAGATGTATTAGTGATAATATTGGAGACATATTCGAGATGTATTTGAGATTATATTCGATAATATTCGAGACGATTTATTCGAGATTATATTCGATGATGCATATTATGTACTATGATTCAGTTTTCCTAATTGATTGCATGCATTCTAATTTGAATACTAAATTGTTTTATGTTTATTCTGGGTTAGTTAAATAAAAGCTATGAACAATACCGTCAGAGAAGGAGAAGAGGCTCTGTTCGACATCATACGCTCCATGAGCCCAGAGCATGAACCTAAAGATGATGACGACTCGCAATATCTGAACAATTCCGGGGATGGTTGTATGTTTGATGAAGACGAACAAATAGATGAATTCGACAACAATGTTGATGAAGAAAATGTACTTCAAATAACAAAGACCAGCGATGTATATTTATTATATAAGCCATCCTGTGATCATTACATGTCTTAATTGAGCTGTATATGTATTAACGAATCGATCTTTCTCGTTTAGGCCTCCGGATCGAGTAAATCTTCTACAAGCGACATGGTCACTACAGGAAACAGGTACTTTGCCGTCCGCCATCCCGGACGTCAAAGGCATGAAACACGGACGACAAAGGCTTTGCCATCCGCTAGCGGATGGCAAACCGTCCGGCTGAATAATCCACGGTAAAGACCGCTTTGCCGTCCGCTGGCGGACGGCAAAGACCTTAGGCTCTTTGCCGTCTGCCAGCGGACGACAAAGAGCCTCGATGGCACACGTGGGCACTTAGCTCCGTTAGGGGGCTTAATGGCGTGCTTTGCCGTCCGCTGGCTGACAGCAAAGACCTTAGGTTCTTTGCCGTCTGCCAGCGAACGGCAAAGCACCTTTTTTTGATAGTTGGGGTTGTTCTAGGTGGGTTCTTCGCCGTCCGCCAGCGAACGGCAAAGAACCCACCTAGGCCAGCCCCAGTTTGCACAGGTAGCTGCCACGTGTCCACTTTGTCGTCCGCTGGCGGACGGCAAAGCTCTTTGTCGTCTGCCAGCAGACGGCAAAGTGGCTAAATAGCCCCTGTTTTTTTCTTAAAATCATTCAATTTGACAGAATATTCATATATATCCAACATATACATATCCAGAACATACATATCATTCAACAAGTTCCAATAAGCATACCAAATAAGTTGAAACAAGCATATATATACCAATAATTAAGTTCCAACAATACAAGTTTCCAACAACACACAATATGGTTTCCAACAACATATCCATACATATGTATTCAAAACAAGTTTTCCATAAACATAAAGGTAGCAGAAGTAGAAGAGTATAGTCCATCAATGCACTCTTCCTCATCTATAGCAAATCTACAAAGTAGGAAAGATATAGTTAGAAGAAGAAGAAGACTATCTAGAAGAAGAAGAAAATGAAGAAAAGAAGAAGAAGAAGAATTTATCTTCTATTTCTTTTTCTCCTCTCCTCTCCTCTCCTCTTCTCCAAGGTGGTAATGCCATTTTGTAGCTAACTAATCATATCAAGTATTTTTGGAGGAAAAAATGCTAAGTATAGGTCATTTTATAGCTATCCTAGGTAGAATATATCATTTTGGAGGTAAGTAAGGTTATTATGTATTTTTGAGGAAAATAAGCTAAGTATAGGTCATTTTGGATGTAAACCAAGGTTATTATGCCATTTTTTACCTAAGTGAGCATATTATGTCATAAATGAACTAGCTAAGCTAATTATAGATCAATATTGAGCTATCCTAGGTAGTTATGCAATTTTGTACCTAAGTGAGCTAATTATGTCATAAATGAACTAGCTATAGATCATTATTGAGCTATACTAGCTACTAATGCCATTTTCTAGCTAACTAAGCATATCAAGTCATTTTGGAGGAAAAAATGCTAAGTATAGGTCATTTTATAGTTATCCTAGGTGAATATACCATTTTCTAGCTAACTAAGCATATCAAGTCATTTTTGATGAAAATAAGCTAAGTATAGGTCATTTTATAGCTATCCTAGGTGAATATACCATTTTCTAGCTAACTAAGCATATCAAGCCATTTTTGATGAAAATAAGCTAAGTATAGGTCATTTTATAGCTATCCTAGGTAGAATATATCATTTTGGAGGTAATTAAGGTTATTATGTATTTTTGAGGAAAATAAGCTAAGTATAGGTCATTTTGGAGGTAAACCAAGGTTATTATGCCATTTTTTACCTAAGTGAGCATATTATGTCATAAATGAACTAACTAAGCTAATTATAGATCATTATTGAGCTATCATAGGTAGTTATGCCATTTTGTACCTAAGTGAGCTAAGTATGTCATAAATGTACTAGCTATAGATCATTATTGAGCTATACTAGCTACTAATGCCATTTTCTAGCTAACTAAGCATATCAAGTCATTTTGGAGGGAAAAATGCTTAGTATAGGTCATTTTATAGCTATCCTAGGTAGAATATACCATTTTCTAGCTAACTAAGCATATCAAGTCATTTTTGATGGAAAAAAAAGCTAAGTATAGGTCATTTTGGAGCTAAGTAGTTCATTTCTTAAGCTAAGTATGCATTTGTTAATGAAAACACTTAGGAAAACTTACCATCAACATGGAGGTAAAGGACCGGTAGGGTTTGGGCCAGGGTGAGACGTAGAAGGACCGGTCGGGGTTGCGGCAGACGCAGAAGGCTCGGTCGATGCTTGTCGGGAGGCACGCTGCACCAAAGATCATTTGCATTGTCTCCTTAGCATGATGCAACTCAAATGTGAATACTAGTCACTAATGACCATTTAAATGAAACTCACCGTGGGTGCTATAGCAATATGGGGCATCGACGGAGGGGTCTGACCATTGTTCTGGCACACGGTCTGCACATTTTGTTTTCACGAGTCATTCATATTAGTTAGTGATGAAACGAACATTACGTGCATGATTTGGCTAATATGCAGGAGAAACTTACCACGAGGAGCTCGTATAGGGCCCGGTGAGACGCGTCATTCCGGTTCCTCTCCTACTCCAACAGCCTATTCGTCCTCTCCTCCATCTCCCTCTCCCTCTACACCGCCTGCCTATTTGCCTCCACCAGAAGCTCCTGGGCCCTAGCCTCAATGGCGAGCTCCATTAGCCGTGGACGAGGCCTTATCTCAGGATCAGAGCTCGTCTGGCGCTTCTTGATCTCTGGGAGAGTTCTAGGACAACGTATCAGTCCATCCCCAATGGCTATCGAGCCATGAGGCCTCCCATCCCCAATGGAGTCCGAAGTGTGTCCCAACATCGGATTCCCATCTGCATCCAGTTCTGTTCTTTTGCCCAATTTGTGCCACGTCATTTGTATAGCCGTCTCTTCGACCATGAAAAGACGTTGAAGTATTGGTATTATTGGCAGATACCAAAGAACATTAATGGGGATTTTGGTCTGACTCTTCTCCCCCATACCGTTGTCTACCAGAACATACCTGGAAGCATTGCAAATGGGGCAATAGTTCAAGCCCGCATACTGAAGCCTAAATAAGGCACATCCATTCTCATAGGCATCTATCTTCTCATAGGGCATCTTAAGCGCACGCAGGATTTTGTCCGAGTAGTACAGGTTTGGTGGCAATACATGGCCCTTGGGTAGAAAGCGTCCAAATATCGTCATAATCGCGTCGTAACATTCTCTCCCCAGGTTGAACTGAGCCTTTAGAGCCATTACTTGCGCAATGGCATCCAGCTGACAAAGCTCAGTGTGCTCGTGGAGAGGGCGTTTTGAAGACTCCAACATTTCATAAAAGGCCTTTGCAGATTCCTCCATCTCATCATCCAAATCCCGAGCATCATCAAAGTCTTGCACCATGTCTTCGATCTCGGTACCATGCTCGTCGGTGCGACGACGAAGCACCTCAGCTCTGGCATGTTGGGCAGACTCACCATGAAATGTCCAGACCGTATAATTAGGCGTAAAACCCCACTTTTGTAGGTATTTGATCATTTCAAACTCTGACTTCTTCTTATAGTTGTCACAATCGACACAAGGGCACCAGGTTGTTTTCTGTCCATTTGCAAATGCGACTCTCACAAACTTCTTGGGTTTTTTTAACCATTCACGGGTCATGTCTTTATGACTAGTGTGACCGATGTACATCCACCCACGATCACTCATCCTGCCTAGCTACTGGACACACACAAAATATATACATAATTCAGCAAACTATATTCATCGGTTAATCGAGTTTGTCAGTTTCATTACGTCGATGCAACCTAGACGCTAGTAGGTAAAGATAGGTCCTAATCCCACCCGAGTATGTGTAGATTGGGTTCGTTTTCCCATACTCTGCTTCGGGTCCGATGCAAAATTTCGGCAGCACCTCCCCGTTGTTCTCCTGATACACGTCTCGGCAATAAGCAGAGAGGATGTGTACCCGGAGAACAACAAGGAGGCACTGACGAAATTCTGCATCGGATCCGGAGCATAGCTTATGGGAAAACGAACCCAATCTACACATACTCGGGCTGTCCATGGATAACGTTGGACAATTCGAAAGAATCATGGTTATAAATATGCAAATGTATGCATATTTATAGATGTAACCCTTTTGAATGGGAGACGCATAGTGTTCACGCATACTGATGATTCAATCTACCTACAGCTAGCAAGTTTCATCGGCACGAAGACCGGAACAGAGCAAATGAAGGGGGAGGAGGAGATGTCATTTGTGCTCACCCACAAACGCAGGGGCGGAGCTCGTCGAACGCACGGGGAGGTCGTCGAACACCAAACCCTCGCAGCGACGAAACAACTGCACATTTAAATCCACCCGATAAACACAAATATATATATGATGTTTTTCATACCAAAATCAGAAATTATATGACCTAACTCATAATTCACACATATATGACCCCGTCGGCCTCTGGAAGGCCGAAGAGCACCCTTTCGGTCAACAGGAGGCCGAAGAGGTGCTGGGGGTCGGGGGTGTCGTTTCGGGATGTCGGGGTGTCGTGTAGGTGTACATCGGTATAATGCGTGTGTGACTTTCGGTTCATCGAGGCTTTCCTCAAGTAACTCTCATATCTCATGGTGTGTTGGTGCGCTCTCTCTCACACTGATATGGTGGTGTATATATGTTGGTGGGCACTCTCTCATAGTAATAGTTCGACCGCCGGTGATGGACGCCTCACCTCTTCTCTTCTTGCACAATATATCGACGAGTATATCACAAAGAAGAGAAGAATGATGAGGCGTCCCCCACGACAACAGTCGGGATTCCTCCATCAAGAACACACATGAAAGTTATTTAAGGAAAGCCTCGACGGACCGAAAGTCACACACGCATTATACCGATGTACATCGGCCCACGATCACTCATCTTGCCTAGCTACTGGACACACACAAAAGACTGATGATTGAAGACACCTATAGTTGGCAAGTTTCATCGGCACAAAGACCGGAACAGAGGAAATAATGTTTTGTATAACAAAATCAAAAAATATATGACTTAACTCATAATTCACAAATATATGACCCGTGTTGTGTCGGGGTCGGGGTGTCTGGGGTGTCGTGTCGGGGTTGGGGTGTCGGGGTGTCGGGGTCGGGGTGCTGTGTCGGGGTCTCGGGGTGTCGGGGTCGGTGTGTCGTGTCGGGGTGTCGTGTCGGGGTGTCGTGTCGGGGTGTCAGGGGTGTCGGGGTGTCGGGGTGTCGGGGTGTCGGGGGTGTCGTGTCTGGGTGTCATGGTGTCTTCTTTGTCATGTAGGGGTCGGGGTGTCGGGGTGTCGTGTCAGGGTCGGGGTGTCGGGGTGTCGGGGGTGTCATGTCTGGGTCAGGGGTCGGGGGTCTTCTTCTTCTTCTTCTTCTTCTAGCCTCGACCCCTCGACCCTTGACCCTCGACCCCTCGATCCTCGACCCCTCGACGACCCTCGACCCCTCGATCCTCGACCCCTCGATGACCCTCGACCCCTCGATCCTCGACCCCTCGACAACCCTCGATCCTCCTCCTCCTCCTCCTCCTCTTCTTTTTCTTCTTCTTTTCTTCTCCTCCCCTTTTTCTTCTTCTTATCCTCCTCCTCCTCCTCCTCTTCTTCTTCTCCTTCTTTTCTTCTCCTCCCCCTTTTCTTCTTCTCCTCCTCCTCCTCCTCTTCTTCATCTTATTCTTCTTATTCTTCTTCTTTTCTTCTCCTAATAATTTTTTTTCAAGAACTAACGTAGAAACTAACCTACCTAACCTAGAACTAACCTAACAAACCTAGAACTAATCTAACTAACCTAACTAACCTAACTAACAGCAAAAAAAAACAGGGGCCGGGAGAGCTCATCGGAGTGGGGCGGCGGGGCACCGGGGCGGCGGGGCGGCGAGGGCGGCGGGGCGGCGGGGGGGGCGCTGGGCCACGGGACAGCTGGTGGTCGGGGGGGGGCGTCGGTGGCGGCGCACGCCGGGAGGCGGGGCCGGGGCCGCATTGGGTAGGGGCGGTCGACGGGGCAGGCTCCGGGGGGCGGGGGGGCGGTGCAGGGCGGCCGGCGCCGGGGCAGGCGCCGGGGGGCGATGCGGGACGACAGAGGGGGGTGGAGCGGGGCGGCGGAGGGGGAGGGGCGGGGGAGCAGAGGGCAGCGGCGGCGGCGGGAGAGAGAGAGGAAGAGAGAGAAGAGAGAGTGGAGGGGGGTTAACGGCCTGTTATAGGAGTTATTCTCTTTGCCGTCTGCCCTTGCAGTTAGCCCGCCCACGCCGTGATGTTTGTGGGCCTCCTCACTTCTTTGTCGTCCGCTAGCGGACGACGAAGAATTCTTTGCCATCCGCCAGCAGACGACAAAGAAGTGAGGAGGTTGACCTAGCCAGTGTCGTGCCCCGTGGGGCCCACTCTGGTCTTTGTCGTCCGCTGGCTAACGGCTAAGAATTCTTTGCCGTCCGCCAGCAGACGACAAAGAATTGCAGACGGCAAAGAGGGTCTTTGCTATCAGCTAGTTCTGTGCCGTCTGCTTTGGGAAGATAGACGGCAAACAGACTCTTTGTCGTACGACAAAGCGCTGGCAGACGGCAAAATGTCTGATTCCAGTAGTGGGTAGTTCGAGGCCCGGCCAGAAAGTTGGACCCTGGCGTAAAGTTCAACATCGATTCCATCAATACATCAACTGGCGAACCGCTTGAACCTAAGAAAAATGCGACCAATTTTAAAAATCAATGCAAAGTTATTTTAAGGGACCAAATCCCGCCAAGAATGGAAAAAGCCAGCAAAGGGAGATCGAGAAGGAGTTACTTTTGTTAAGGAAAGAGAAAAGGATGTGCTTTAGACCGAGCTGATGTCACATTTCACACTACCAGATAATTTGATAGATGCAGATTTAAAGAAAGTCAAAAACTATGCTCTTAAAAAGATGACGATCACATTCAACATCTTCAAGGTACTATATTTGACCAATGTGGCATTAGAGTCACGTATGGCAATATGTGTTATTCTTCTGAGTATAGTTTATGTAAACTCTTATTGTGCTTCTTGTAAGCTGAAACTTCATCAGGAGCCACCCACGTTACAAAGTACGCCCATCTCTAATTTCCATTGCCGCTAATTTTACCTCTCCCTTGCCAAATAAACTTTTTTTCTTCACAAATGCAAATAAACATGATTTAGTTGAAGATCATCCATGATTAGTTTGTACTTTGTTGAATAGATCAATAAAGAGATACATGTTCTCTTTTTCCAAAAAATTGCCTGCTTTTGGAGCAAGGTATCTGCAAAAACACAAAAATGAAATTGTATGCTTTATATAATCAGGTGTACAAGCAAGCACACGTGTGACATGCTCAAGTGTGGAGGAGAGGGAGGGAAGGAGGGACGTAAATTGACCAAAAGATGGCCGTGTGGTTCAAAACCTACTTATTTTTGGCCTAGATGCTCTCCAAAACATGGCACCAAAAGTACTACCTTGGCATGGTGGGGCGTGGGCATGGTGTTCCAGGCGTACATTTTGTATGCTTTTCCATTTTATTCTTCATCGGTTTAAATGTTACATCAGGGTTTGGTGGGGGAATAGAGCCATGACACCTGGGTAGTGTTCAGATTGTTAGACATCAGAGGACACTGTAGTGCATGGTATATTACTGCAATAATACACTCAAAATATTAATTAAACGCCAAACCTTTATTTACTCTTCTAGCCACAAGAAAGCTCTTCCCTACAGGTCAGTTTGCAAGGTGGACATGCTCTATAGTGGCATTTATAATAGCCGAAGTAATTAAACACTCAGGAATGGCATGCAACTAAATTCACAAGAATAAACTTGGACAACAACAATGTGACAAACACCCTTGCAATGGCAATCATCAATGGGACTTATCAAGAGATTAACGTTAATGAGTAATGACAATGTTAAATCCATTGAAAGTAATGGTTCTGATTTTGATAATTTATTAGAAGAAAGAGCGGAAGAAAATAAAAAATATGCTAAAATGACTCAAATAGAACTACTAAATCTCCGTGCTAGCATTATAAGTATATTCAAGTAAATAATACGAAGCTTTTGTTGTGCTTACTTTAACCCTAGGAGATGCTTCTCCTGTTTAATATGTTAACTGATTAGCTATGTGAACAGGTTAAGTCCTTCTCAACAAGTCTCCTTTCACTACATCCATCAGTATTTTCTTATTATCCACTATATTTGTTAACATGTGATCAACCTTCGGTCAATTAGACCATTGAATAGAGCTGCTATAAACTCATGTGTTAGGAAAACGAACAAATTGGTAACTGTTGAAGAAGGCTTTCCACAACACGGGGTTGGTGCCGAAATATGGTTCGTCTTCTCTCTCATATGCTTGGGTGTTGGTTTCTTAGATGCATCTTTATTGCAGCATGTCCGTTGTGGAGGACAACTTTGAGTAACCTCGAAAGATTGGCACTTCCACAAGTCTGTCCTTGCTATTTATTTTACATTAATCCAAAACTTATGGGTCCTCTATTTTTTATAGATCTTATTGAGAAACTCCATCTAATCTTGTTTGTCTTTGCTGATCCCCTAATTGATGCAGTTACAAGGGCTCGGCAAATGTCTTCTCGCTGACGACATCCTCCTTGCCTACTTTGTTACGGAGTGTAGCGTCAGGTCATTGCCAAGGTCTGCGTTATGTCAACGACCACTACTTCTTCTGTGACGCCCACAAGAGGGGGTTGGTCTATGTCGATTACTAAGATGGCGAGCCGACGAACAGCTGCTCGAGCAGGCGATGATGAAGGCGAGAATCGGCTCAGTGGGGGTAGTGGAGGGCGGTGAAAGTAATAGGAGGTGTATGTAATGCATTTTCCATGCCATCAGGTGGTATCTCTATATGTCTTCTTTGTTGTGCTATAAATACAAACATGTTTTTCTACCCTATCTTTGGACAAGCTGTAATTTGTGGTCCTCATTATCTGTACAATCAGTTCAAGTTGATCTGAACTTATAATTTTTTCTTTGATTCTCTACTATGCTTTGGCATTTACATCCTGGTTAAGCCAAAATACAAATATCAATCTATAATGAACATCAACTCGCATGTGACTTACAAATGGATATGAATGGCAGTACTTCGAACTACTTTAGTGATCTAAACACTCTTATAAAAAATTTATAAGGAAATTATCTTTTAAGCCTCTTAAAAATGCTCATGTATACAATGAATCAGACAAGCCAGCTGAATGGACGGCAGCAAACCAAGCATCGCACCATCACGCATCAAGAGGCGCCATCAGGTGGTGCCCCAACCACTTTGGAATGTAAAGGTGAGGCTCGCACGACTCATCTACCTATGAGAGACATTGCAGTGCACACGTTTTCTTATTAATAAATGAGATATGGGTGTGCTGTCCTTGATGGAAAACTAACACCGAATCATTTCAATTAATGTCAGCTCTAGCTAGGATGATGCTCGCACTATATAATTAACGAGTTTGTATATTACTAGCTACTCAAAACAGGAGTAGATTTTTTAATTGTATTTCCCTCATATATAAACTTAGCTAGTTGGGACTAAGAGCAAGTACAATAGAGATGAGTCAGCAGGCTATAAGAAATAAATTAATATATTTTTGCTTAGTTGGAGGAAAAATAAGTGGAGAGAGAAGGTAAACAGGCTCTTGGTGAAGAACCAGCTTTAGCACGTGTTACTAAACACTTTGTAAAAAATGAAAGGTGGGTCATATAATAAATTAGTAGTATACTCTTTTAATCAACTATTGTACATGTTAACTATAAGATGGACTATAGATGACATGACAATGGTTTATAGCCAGCAGCCGAAGAGATGGCAAACGGAGACGTCGTAGACCTGATAAAGATGATCCAGCGTGCCAAGGTTCAGATGCCCGATCAGTCGATCATGGATGAGGTGCAGCACCGCCTACAAGAATACAATCTTCTTACTTTGTCATCCTTGTGAAACTTTGGCGTGGATAGTTTTGATTTTGGCGAAGGGGCAGCGGCACGGTTAATCAACTACCAGCGATCGAGGATTGGGCTGCCCTTCTGCGCGGTATCCGTACCGGGCAAGGACGAGCATAACATCATGGCCAAATGTGTGAGGGAGGAGCACGCCGATGGCTTCCTGCAAGAACTACGGAACATGGAACTCATTTCTACTTTGCTTCCAACTCCATCCAAGCTTTGACTAAACAGTTTCTCATGGATGTATATGGTTGATTTGTTGGTGTTTTCTTTTTCTCCTACGCATGTTTGTTTGGCGTAATGCCCCACACGGTGAGCTGGTTTTACTATTTTATGTTGTGTATTCAGGTTTTCTGTAATTTGCAATTTATTACCAAATCATGTGGGCTATGCCCATATTTGAGGCTTGTATGTTTGCAATGATACTATATATATCTTCGTAATTACACCTAGCACTAGTGGAATCGCTGAAGATGCCTAGTTCCTGAAGTTTGCCGAGTGATTTTTGTCGGGAACTCGGCATTGATATCAGTCAAGCGAGTACAGAAAAAAAACGAATTCAAAAATGTGCAACTCGGCAAACAGGATCGCTCGCCCAATGCCAACAAAAATCAACAAGGTGATCACCAAAAACTAGGCAAATCTTCCCGTTCCCGAGTCCCGAGCAAAACTAACTCGACAAAGTCCTAATTGGGAGGCGATGGCTACATGGCATCATGGGCTATCTTTGGCATGTTTCCACTATCGAAAACTCGGATTTATCACATTTCTTTAATTATGAGCTTCTCGTGACCGGTGAGGATGTTGCTTATTAAGGTTTCTAAAGGTGACCGGTGAGGATGTTGCTTATTAAATATGATAGAGTGGGAGCTCTGCCAACTCTTTTAAGGGGTGGCATTATTCAAAATGACCCCCATCTCGACCATGCCTAGTCAAGTTCGTGAGTTGGGTGGCATTTTAAAAAACTGCCATTGCAGTTCTTTTTTTAAGAGCATCTACAACCGGACATATCAAATCAGGGTCCTTAAATGTCCGTGGACGTGTTCGGACGCGTTCGCTGGCGCTAACCGGGCACGTCTTATTTGTAGGCTTCCAGATCCACCCACGTTACTTATATCCGAACCCTCAGAATCATACACCATATGCAATGCTATGTAAAACTAGATCAACAAGCAGTTCATCCGATCACATTGCATCGCCGGACAAAAGGAGCATTGTTCATCGGAGTTCAACGACAAATCTATACGACAGACAACTTAAAACATACTTAAATATAAACAAAACGGGGAAGGGCGGAGGAAATCACCATTTTCTCGCCGACCCCTCCCCCTTCCGGTCGTTGATGCGGTTGTGCCCCTCCTTCGTGTAGGAATAGTTGTCGGAGCTGCACCTCATACCCGATAGCCTACGGAGCAGGCTCTCCTGCTCTTTCGCATGGTGGACTGCCTTCGCCTTCGCTGCAGCCCCCTTGTCCGCTTCACACTCCGATAACTCGATGGCAAGTCGAGGTACCTTGGCATTCTTGTGGCGGACGTGACGCGCATCCATCTTCGTCGTTATGAGAGAGCGGCAGAGCATCGACACAACGAGTGTGTCCTCGTGATCTACCGGCGCGCTTGCGCGCGAACGGCACGAACATCAGCTACTCCCTCTCCCTTATGTCGGGCTGCACGTGCCTCGTACTCGGGCGTCCTCGTGCGCCTGGCCCCGACGCGGGCACGAGGACCCAACGGTGGCCGGTAACTAGTTTTGGACCATAGGGTGGTGAAGGTGGGCGGTGTACCTGATGGAGCGGAGAGGACCTGCCGGAGCAAGGAGGGAAGGGCCGGCGACGTCGCTGGCACTGGGTCGACGTGCCCCAGGCGCTGAGGAATATCCGTTGGGGCTGCCTTGCTAGGGGCCACCCTGCTCGAGCAGCGATCTCCTAACGGCGAGGAGGAGTGTGATCTCCTCCAAATTGATGGTCGAGGCATCGGACTCTCTGACGGGGCCACTACCGCTTCCCTCACTGGCCATAGGAGCGAAGTGGGGGGTATTGGAAGTTGAGACGAATATATGTGAGGTCACGGTGGGATAGGCTGGGCCAAGCCGACGTGGCAGGCGTGCCCGGGCATTTGACACCCATTTGAGGCGCCCGTCTCGATCAAAAATTTATGACCGATCAGTGACCAGACAGCCCGTCCGGACATTTGAGAGGTGTTTGGGGCACCTAGCTCTAGATGGTCTAAGAGTTTAAGCTTTTTTATAAGGAGGGGCGGGGGAGGGTGTTGCGAAAACTGCCATCCATCGGATGGAGATTATTCAAAGGCACTTCGCTCGCTAAACGTCCTCGTTGGCGTTTGTCAGATAAGGATTCCGTAAAAAATAAGGCAAAAGGTTATTGATGCGAACACAAATCTGCTTAGAGGGTTTCAGGATATGAAAAATGTTTTGTTCATCAAGGCAATCATGGCAAGAGCATCTGCAACCCTGGTTGCCTAATTTGGGGCCCTATATGCCCGTGCATGTGGTGCCGCCGCAACATCCACGGTCAGTAGTGACCGGACACACCCCTTTTATCTCTATCCACAACAACAATTTTCATATGTCCAGACCAAAGTCCATACAAGGGCATGCACACTGCATAGACTATTCATACAATTTATGAACACAACAATCAGACATAGATAGGACAATCCGACACAGATAAGTTTTTAGTACTCGATCCAAAAGAGCCGCTGCAGTTCATAGGTCAACTAAAATGCACGATTAAAAGGTAATTAAACATAGGGAACATGCGGATGCATAAGGCTGGCCATAGTAAGACTAACATAGCTAGTATCATGTACTTGGAACTAACAAACATACGTATATGGCACATAATTAAAGAAGAGAGAGGGTTAGAGTAATATAGATAAATACCGTATCATGTTAAATGCTATGTTACTGTGTGTCTTGCATGTCAATAAATAAGGTCATCTATGATACTACCTTCTTTCCGGTTTATAAGGCTTGTGCGCGTCCCTAGGTTGACAAATTGACCATCGTAATACAAGTTATATATCACAAAAAAATATGTTATTAGAAACTTCAAATCGTCTACTTTCTAATGGTATAATTTGTAGATTATACAACTCATCTTATCTTGGTCAAAGTATAAATATAGGGATACGTGCAAGCCTTATAATCTAGAAAGGAGGTAGTACTACTTTATGATACTATGCATCATGGAGGTAGTATCATTCAGTAGTATCATATGCATGATACTATTATATGATACTCCCCAATATGAGTAGCCTAACACCACCACATTTCTGCAGCGCCAATGATCGAGGTCCATCTCCGCGAAATTGTAGGAGCAACGGATTGCATCGTAGAGCGCCTTATCGTCGTCGGAGGCGGGCGGTAGGTGCTCCGATAAAGACCTACATGGGCAGTAGGCGGAGCAACACGACACAACCACTGCCACCCTCTTCATTGTGTGGTGATACGCTTTCCTCTCGGTCTCTAGCTGTCAGGGCCACAGGCTCGGCTATGCGGGTAATAGCACCTTGCGCCACTTGGGAGGAGCAGCTGCTGGGGGTGTCAGGCATCACTGGTCTCCATGCCGCCTTAGTAGGGAAGGCAAGGACCATGTAGTGCGTCCGCGGGGTGCTACGGAGCTGTAGACGCCCATCATGTCCATCTGCGACGCCGTGTACAAGGAGCTCATGCCCTGGTCCATCCATGAGGGGTGGAGGGCAATGTTGAACTCTATCTCCTCGTCGTCCGGCATGGGTGAGCATGAGGAGTCTGCGGCGAGCTAAGATCGGACGATCTCGTCCAATCCGCTTTCGGCCATGGTGGAAGGAATGGGAGAGGCCGGGGAAAGGAAGGGAGGGGAGACATGATTGGAGCAAAGAGGTCGCGAAGAGTCGAGAGAGTGCGTTTGATTAGGGTTTAGTCGTCCGGTTGAGGAGTTTTATGGGAACATGAGCGAGAGCTACATGGGCCATACTGCACCGGTCCGACGTGGCAATGGTATCCAGGCCTCCCCATATCCGTCCGCACATATGGGCTGGTTACGGCAGTTGTCGGACAACCCGGTCATTTGAGAAGGCCGGTTGGGTGACATTTTTCGGTTCGGACACAGACCGACGAGGTCGTCAGGATGGTTATAACAGATATGAATGGTCCGGTTGCAGATGTTTTAAGATATCAAAGTACCCTCTACTCAAAACACAAGCACGACTCGTCCGCTCTGTAACTGAAACAACAATCTTAGATGGTCATTTGTAGAAACCAAAGCCGCGTGTAGTTCAGTTTACATACCCAATACCAAAGAAAAATAATCAATCAAATAATGGTGTGAACAACCAATCAATCAATCAATCTTGGTTAACTAATCCTTCTTCTGGTGGGCGTGCGCGGCCAGGCCCACGGGCGACGACGGCTCCACGGGGCCAGCGCGGGGCGAGGGCTCGCCGCCGAGCGGGAGGTCAGAGAGGAGCGCGACCATGCGGCGGGCACTGAGGGAACGCGCCGGGGGGAGGCAGAGGCTCTTGGTGGTGGAGAAGACGGATGAGGACTGGGCGAGGATGAGGTACACCAGCACAAACAGCCCCACCTTGAGCAGCGCCCCGTGCGGCCGTGCTGGCTCACCATCATCTCGAACACCATGCCGACTAACTAATTAGCCCCCTAGCTCTCGATCCCACGAAACCAGCGAGCTCACCAAGGAGCTTCTTCCTTTCCTGAGAGGCCGAGACTGATCAGAATCCCTCAAGAACGTGCTGCTTGCTTGAATCTTGATGTGTTTGTGAGGTCTGGAGGGGCCGGGTGCGCGCTTATATAACGGCGAGACGCCGGTTTGACCGCTGCCGGCCGGCCGGGGCAGGGTCGGGTAGGGTGAGGGTGCAACGCAAAGATGCTTCGCCGATCAGTCGTTTTCGGGTGGTTCGGCGAAAGGCGGGCGGCAGTCCCACGAGGTCGGAATTGGATGGACGCCGCTCGACCTGCTCCGTGCTCCGCTCAACGCTCACGTGTGCAGACATTATAATATCCGTTTATTGCTTGGGTTGCTCTCACGATGGCTGCCTGGATCCTACGTAAAGTCCTAAACTACTACTAGGTGTCGCCGTCGGTCAAGCCCAACAGTGAGAACCGGTCTTTCACAGCTCGATCCTCCGGTGCAGGATTACGAGGTCTAGGAAGGCTGATGCGCCCAGCTGCCCTTTTGCCCAACCTGAAGCACGTAGCTAGTAATCGCCTCCGCAAAAGAGCTTTCCGACTTGCCGTCGAGTCAGCTCGGTCTTATCCAAAAGCTGACAAAGCAGTGACAAAGCTGTTCAAGGCTCCTTTGGTTTCCAAACATTCTAAAAACGTGGCAACAGAAGAAAAGACATGAGTAGAATAGGAATGCATGAGCAAAATAGAGAATTGGTAAACATATGATTTTTGTCAATTTTGATGTTTGGATGAGAGGAATTAGAAAAGCATATGAACAAGGGTCTTGATAGGCTGATATTGCCCACAAGGGCATTAATGGATCTTGCCACACGTTCCGTGTGGTATGTAAGATAAACAGCCCACACATCTACGTGTGAGCAAAACAGGTAACGTCTACATGTCTGGCCTTCTCGCTTGCGGTCCCGCCCACACGTCTACTTGTGGGCAAAACAAGTAACGCCCACACGCCCGCACGCCCAGCCTCCAACCTCACGGCCCCGCACGCCCGCATGATAGTCACCATATGCCCTCACCTCAAACCTGACTGGACCCTCCTCCATGTTTGTTTAACTGCAGCTACCATGCTTGCTGAATTGCGGTTGCCATGTCTGGACAACTACAGTTGTCATGGTTGCTCAACTGTAGATGCCATGTCTGAACAACTACAGTTGTCATCTCAGGTCAAGTATAGTTGTCATTCATGGACAACTGCAGCTATTGCCATGTATGGCCAATTGCAGCTACCATGATTTATCACTTCCAGTTGCCATACCTGGTCTACTACAGTTGTCATGATTTGAAAACTGTAGGAGTTGCCACCTACTAACACTAGGCAGTTGCCATGTAACACTGGAAAAACAAGACAAAGTAATATATTGAAGTTGTTATATGCTTCTAAGCACACTAGGCAGTTGCCACACAAACACTGCAAAAAAAACATGGCAAACTAATATATTCGGGTAAGAGAGAGAGAGAGTTGCAATCTGCTTACAAGCACACTAGGCAGTTGCCCTGTACCACTACAAAAAACAGGGCAACTAACAGTTTGGGGTGTGGGAGAGGAGACGGGTGGCGGTCGTGCGGGCGTGTGGGCGTGCAACAGGCATGTGTGTAAACTGATAAACACCCACATAGCAGCCCCTTTGCATGCGTGAAACAAGTGTGTTGGCGAACTGAAAAGCGCCCACACACCAACCCCTTTGTGCATGAAACACGCATGTGGGCGAACTGATAAACGCCCCCACACCAACCCTTTCTACGTGGCATAAAAAACTGACGAGAACTTGTCAAGATTCTTGCAAACAAGAATGAACGCCGATCATTGCGTGTGAGCGAGTTCCAAAACACCCACATGTCTGGGCGTTATCTTTTCCGTATGAAAAAAATAGTAAACAAGGTTAAATCAAAGTCAAACCACACAAAAATGTACTGTCATTATGCTACTAAAAACTTACACACATCTTCGTGAGTGCAAGTTTGAAAAGAGGTTCTGTTGGATGTTAGAATTCCCGTGTTCTTCTTTGAATATGAGCTCAAAGGAAATGCCCTTCATTTTTTCTTTGTCTCATTCCTTTAAACCAAAGACATAAAAGACGATAAAGGGTTTCCCCCCACTTTATATCATAAAGCAACCACTCGATACAACCAACTTGTTGGGGTCGCAGCACAAACAAATCCAAAAGAAAAGGAGAGAAAGAAAGAGAGAAAAATGTTGACGCCGACAACTCAACTAGGCGAAGATGCTCGAGACCCGCTGCACCCTCCAGAGAAGTTCCACCGCACTCCTAGCACTTCGAAGCCTCGCGTACCAAGCAACACTTTCAGGAAGGAATGCGACGACGACGATGCTGCTGCCCGGACAAGTCCTACGGTTTCTCCCGGTACGTGGATGTCATTGGGGAATGGGGTATCACCGACGCCCCTCGGGAGGGTCTGGCGGCACTCGCGGGCGTAGCCGCGTCAAAGGCAGACGAGGCTAGGGATTTCTCCCACTCCAAAACAACCACCTCCACCCCGGACAATCAAAAGTGCACCACCCAACATGCCGCCCACCCGCCTGTGCCACCAAGGTCACCGCACCAACTTTGCCATCTCACTGAGGCCACCAATACGAGACCTGGAGGAAGGACAAGGAGACACCGGGCTCGGGGGCAACTGCAACGTAGCCGTCCGAAAGGACAAGCTCCACCATCATGCGGAGCCGACTGGACGTAGCGATAGGGACCTACCAGGCCACCATAGGCACGGCTGGACCCCAAAGGGTTCAGACAGTCCTTGCAACCGCGCTGCAGCACGCCGGCCGCCAAAGCCATCACCACCTGCAGCCACACACACCTCGCCTCCAACCAGAGAGTTGCATCCCTGCGCCCCGAACTGCTAGTCCGCCCCATCCCAGATGGGGCCCGAAAGGGCCTAGATCTGGGCCGAGTGGGCGCGGCCGGCCAGCAGCACACCACGCCGCCCCGCAGCCAATGACCACGTCGCCGCATCGAGGGCGCTCAAAGCCCACGATACCCCGCCGCCGAACCACACCGCTGCCAGGCAGGAAAGAGCCCCGACTCCACCTTGGAGCGTGCGGGGAAGGAACATTCGCCACCGCCGGCACCTCCCGAGCTACACGGGCGGCCTATGCCGAAGGTGGCGAAGGGGGAGGAAGGACGAGGGATATCGAGATGGGGTGGTGGGGTGGTGGCGCTCCGCTGCCTCAGGGGGCGACGTGAGCGCGGGTCCTTGTTGTGTCACCAAAGACATAAAAGGAGCCCTCACACAGTCACACTCCAACCAGGTAAAGGCCAGATGATGCAGTAAATCGTCACAAGTGTAAAATTGCATTTATAGCGGGCTCCTTCAAAAATCAAAGAAAAGCACAGGGGAAAGTGCAATTCTACCGTGCATCGTTGAAATTCATGTTCTTTTCTCGTAGAGTAAAACTCAATCATTTGTTTGCATTTTCTATACTTGATGAATTTAGCTCACCCAGTCATGATTTAGCACTCATGAATATCATATGCCACTCAATGCGGGCAATAGCATGCAGCTAACACAATGTTTTTCGCGGCTCTATGTTTTTCGTTGGATCTCGGTTCTATGCGATTGTCGCACTTGATCTTTTTGTTTGCTTGGTATTTACCCTTTTTTCTCTTTTTGCGTTAATATTTTGTTTTTTGCTTTTCATTTCCATTTTGTCTTTTCTATTTTTTTCTTTTCCCTTTTCTTTAATTTTATTTCTTGTATATTTTCCCTTTTCTTTATTTTTTCCTACGTTTCCTTTTGTCCTAAACGAAACAAAAACATTATTTTGACAAAATACACGTTCATCTTTTAATAATCCCCAAAAGTTCTTAATAAACTTAATGAATATATTTTTCAACATCGCAAACACTCTTTGAAAATTTCGTGAGCATTGTTAAAAAAAAGTGGACACTTTTTTACGTTGTACATTGAAAGCAACATGTGAACACTCTTTAAAATTGCACAGATTTTTCTTAAAAAAATGTACATTGATTTTTTAAATATATGGTTTCTGGTTACACGAACATTTTTAAATATGCAAATATCTTTAAGAGAACTTGAACACTTTTTAAATTATACGACTTATCCACCACATATCAATGTGGCGTGACAAGGTCATGGGTGCACTTCGTGTTCAACACATGGCGGAAGTAGAGAGGGTCACACTGATTCCCCCCCCCCTTTTTTTTGGTTTAGGTGTGCTCTACTAGCGCGAGCACACCTTGTGCTTCGTGGTGAAGCATAGAGGTGGTCCACCCACGCGGGAGCACACATGTGCTTCACAGCAAAGCACACTTGTGCTCCCTCATGAAACACATATTATTTTCGCCTTTTCAGGTTTGCACATCCTCCACTTGAGGGAGCAATCCTGTGCTTCACAACGAAGCACATTTGTGCTAGTGGGGAAGCACACATTTCCTTTACCTTTTTTCCCTTTCCTGTTTTGCGTGTACTATACTGTAGGGAGCAAACATATCTTTTAGCATGAAGTATACCTACATTTTGTGGCCAAGCACACCTGTTCTCCACTGTGTGAGCAGACGGATGCGTCATGGGAGTACCCAGTGTTGCGCAATAACGGTGAAAAAATAAACAACCCTAGACAATAAGCAATACGTGGCATACTCTCACGCGCCTCTATGCTCCATCAAAGTGACCCCTACGGGGCAATACCAACAGGTGCCCGTAACTAGTTGCTCCCGCAAAGCAAGCACAACACAACCAGAGCCCCCCCCCCCCACACACACAACAAAGAAATAAGTCCAAAATCAACACGCAACAGACAATAAGTGCGTCGATTAGTCAACTTATCAGGCTTAGGACCACATGCTAGACATAATGAGTCGTCAAAAGCCTCGAGCATTGCCAGCTTAGATGTCCATATATGTGAACGGGATATGATGGGATTCATCACTTTGCAAGATGAGGTGCATGAGACAATGAATTTTGTGTGGTCTAGGTTTTTCGTAGGGTTCCCAAAATGATTAAAAGTGTGGAACATGTCTTTTGGTTTTAGAAAAGGAAGGTTATACTCCTCAACCTAGTCTTCTATTGAGGTACACAACCATAATATTACTGAAGTAGATGCAAGAAAATGTGGCCAAACCATTAACGTATAGGGTACATGAGATAGACATGAAAGACAAATGAGGGCATGAATGAACACATATGACATAGTTTCCTTATTCTGCAACAACGTCTTCAAGAAGGAAGAATGCACTCGTGCCGATGTTGTCACATCAAGTCAAAATATATAACGGGGTTTGGGGATCATGGACTCCAAAATTAAGAACATGCGCTTGATAGAAAAATGGGTGTGGAAGATACAATATTTATCTGATGTGTTGTTGAGACAAATTCTTGGGCAAAAATATTTGAATGGAGGATATCTTTGCTCGCTCAAGAGAGAAGGGATATATGTTTTGGAAAGCGTACAAAAAGTTCAAGTGGTGATCAGGTCAGATTTAAGGCATCGATGCTGGGAGGTGGGGGTACTATGTTTGGGAAACACTAGAAAGCTCTATGATATACATGATAATACCGACTTATCGGTGTGAGAACTGAGAAGTATGGTGTGGTGGAATGGAGAGTGGAAATTGGACTTTAGAACATCTTCATTTGGATGTCCTATAAATAATGGGGGAGAATGATAAATATGGTCCAATGACAACATTGATCAATGTGAAGGATAAGATTTACCCCGCCCTTGGACAAATCGGTTCAATTCTCTAGAAACCCCTTACATGAAGCTATCAGGGGGAGGTTTAAAACACACCATCACCCGATTTATCGAGCCATGAAAATATCGATGAAAGTCAAGGTGTTTCTTTAGCCGCTCTTATGAAAAATATTAAATTTGAGAGAGCGAATTTAAAAAAGGGAAAATGTACAAGGAAGATAAACGTGTGGTCTATAGGCAGGCCGAGGCACCAAATCACATATTTTTTAAATGTGCGATAAAGCAAGGATTTTGTGGTGACCGAGACTGAGAGGGAGGCTTAGTATCATCCCAAATGATCTGTCTCCTAACTTTGTGTCTGATGGTTTCAGGCATGTTCAATTGATCTAATGCCACTCTCATTTGATTTGTGGGGAATTACGTATCGACATCAATATATAAAAGAATCAACATGTTTTATAGAATTGATTGAAATTATTTAGGAAGCTTTTAGCAAAAGAAGGGATTATCACTTCAATAATCCATACATTGACACTCGTCTTTTTTAGCAAAAGAAGGGATTCCCCTTCCGATTTCCTGTTGGAAATATGCCCTAAAGGCAATAATAAATAGTTGTTATTATACTTCCGTGTTCATGATAATCGTTTATTCTCCATGCTACAATTGTATTGATTGGAAACACATTGCATGTGTGGATACATAGAAAACACTTTGTCCCTACTATGCCTCTAGTAGACTAGCTCGTTGATCAAGGATGGTCAAGGTTTCCTAGCCATAGACATAAGATGTCATTTGATAACGGGATCACATCATTGGAAGAATGATGTGATGGAAAAGACCCAAACTATAAACATAGCATATGATCGTGTCAGTTTATTACTATAGTTTTCTACATGTCAAGTGTCTGTTCCTATGGCCATTAGATCATGCAACTCATTAACACCGGAGGAGTACCTTGTGTGTATCAAACATCACAACATAAATGGGTGAATATAAATATGCTCTACAGGTATCTCTGAGGGTGTATGTTGAGTGGGCATTGATCAAGACTGGGATTTGTTACTCCGTGTGACGGAGAGGTATCTTAGGGCTCTCGGTAATACAACATCACAACAAGCCTTGCAAGCAATGTGACTAAATTTTTAGCCATGGGATCTTGTGTTATGGAACGAGTAAAGAAACTTGTCGGTAATGAGATTGAACTAGGTATAAAGCTACTAACGATCGAATATCGGGCAAGTAACATACCGAAGAACAAAGGGAACAACATACGGGATTAACTGAATCCTTTACATAGAGGTTCAAATGATAAATATCTTCATACAATATGTCAGAACCAATATGGGCATCGAGGTTCTGCCATTGGTTATTGACTGTAGAGGTGTTTTGGTCATGTCTACATAGTTCTCGAACCCGCAGGGTCTGCACACTTAACGTTCGATGACGTTTCGGTAGTATAGAGTTATCTATGGTGGTGACCGAAGGTTGTTCGGAGTCTCGGATGAGATCCCGGATATCACGAGGAGCAATGGAATGGTCCGGAGGTAAAGATTTATATATAAGAACTCCCGTTTTGGTCACCGGAAAAGTTTCGGGCACTTCGGTAGTGTACCGGGAGTGTCGGGAGGGTACCGGGGGACCATCGCGAGGGGCCTCACGCCCAGAGGACAACATGGGCTGTGGGAGGAGACAAACCAGTCCCTGGTGGGATGGCCTAAGCCCTCACTAAGGCCCATGCGGCTGGGGAAGGGAAAACACAAAGGTAGAAAGAGTTTCCAAGTGGAGAGGAGGAATCCTACTCCTAGTAGGATTGGAGTAGGACTCCTCCACCTCTCACTTCGGCCGCACCAAAGGGGCAGCCCTTGGAGCATCGTCCTCCCTCCCCTCCCTCCTATATATACTGGAGGATTTGAGGGCATACCTAACCCCAATTGCCACGTGTTGCCCTCTTCTTCCTCTAGATCATTTTCTCCTCTAGTCTAGTTTCGGAGGTGCTTAGGCGAAGCCCCGCCGGAATAGTTTCACCACCACCTCCTTCGTGCCGTCGTGCTGTCGGAGAACTCATCTACCTCTCCACTCCCTCTTGCTGGATGAAGAAGGTGGAGATCGTCATCGAGCTGTATGTGTGCTGAACGCGGAGGTGCCGTCCGTTCGGCGCTAGATCTGAACGAATCATGATTGGATCGTGGGACGCTCGGCGATTTGGATCGCGAAGATGTTTGACTACATCAACCGCATTTCTTAACGCTTCCTGCTTAGCGATCTACAAGGGTATGTAGATCCACTCTCCCTCTCGTAGATGCTCATCACCATAAATAGATCTTGCATGTGCGTAGGAAATTTTTTGTTTCCCATGCAACGTTCCCTAACAGTGTCATCATGAGCTAGGTCTATGTGTAGATGAGATCACGAGTAGAACACAAAGGAGTTTGTGGGCATTGATGCTCAGATTGCTTCCTTCCTTGGTCGTTTTTTGATTCAGCGGCATTGTGGGATGAAGCGGATCGAAGCAACCTTACTCGTACGCTTACGAGAGACCAGTTCCATCGACTGACATGTGACTTTGTTGCATAAAGATGGCCGGCGGGTGTATGTCTCTCCTACTCTAGTTGAATTGGATTCGACAAAGGTGGTCCTTGAGAAGGTTGAATAGCAATTTGTGTATCACCGTTGTGGCTTTTGCGTAGGTGAGAATTGTTCTTGCTAGATACCCATAGCAGCCAAGTAAAACATGCAACAACAATTAGAGGACGTTTAACTTGTTTTTGCAGGGTATGTTGTGATGTGATATGGCCAATTACAAGATGAGTTATATGTGATGTATGAGATGATCATGTTTTGTATAGAATATCACGACTTGCATGTCGATGAGTACGGAAACCAGCAAGAGCCATAGGGTTGTCTTTAATTATTTTCGTTTTTTTCTTTACTTTATCACTATGAGTTAGCAATAGTCGTGGAAGCAATAGTCGGCGCAACAACCCTGATGGCGCCACGTTGATGGAGATCATGGTGTCATGCCGGTGACAATGGAGATCATGCCGGTGCTTTGGAGATGGAGATCAAAAGTACAAGTTCATGGCCATATCATGTCACTTATGATTTGCATGTGATGTTAATCCTTTTATGCACCTTGTTTTGTTTAGGATGTCGGTAGCATTATAAGGTGATCCCTCACTAAAATTTCAAGATAAATTGTGTTCTCCCCGAGTGTGCACCGTTGCGACAGTTCGTCATGTCCAGACACCACGTGATGATCGAGTGTGATAGACTCCACGTTCATATACAACGGGTGCAAGCCAGTGTTGCACGTGCAGAACACTCGGGTTAAACTTGACGAGACTAGCATGTACATACATGGCCTCAGAACACAAGAGACCGAAAGGTCAAACATGAGTCATATAGTAGATATGATCAACATGATGATGTACACCATTGAAACGACCTCAACTCACGTGATGATCGGACTTGAGTTGGTGAATTTGGATCATGTATCACTCGGATGACCGGAGGGATGTCAATTTGAGTGGGAATTTTAAGTAATTTGATTAACTAAACTCATTATCTTGAACAATAGTCTTAGTAAATTTTGCATATTTATGTTGTAGATCAATGGCTCGCACAGTAGTTCCCCTGAATTTTAATGTGTTCCTAGAGAAAGCCAAGTTGAAAGATGATGGAAGTAACTTTATGGACTGGGCCCATAATCTGAGGATTATCCTCATGGCTACCCAGAAGGCTTATGTCCTTGATGCACCGCTTGGTGACCCACCCGCTCCCGTGTTGTCTGAAGGCGTTAGGAATGCTTGGGAGACACATTCTGGAGATCACTCAATAGTTCAATGTGCAATGTTGTATGGCTTAGAACCGGGACTTCAATGACATTTTGAACATCATGGAGCATATGAGATGTTCCAGGAGTTGAAGTTTATCTATGAGAAGAATGCCCGGATCGAGAGGTATGAGACCTCCGATATTGTCTCGAAAGAATTGAGTGGGAGGAGACGCCCTCACGCCCCAAAGGGCCTCATGGGCTGTGACAGGAGACATACTAGCCCCTGGTGGGCTGGCCGAAGCCCCCACTAAGGCCCATGCAGCTGGGGAAGGAAAAACCCAAAGGTGGAAAGAGTTTCCAAGTGGAGAGGAGGAATCCTACTCCTAGTAGGATTGGAGTAGGACTCCTCCACCTCCCACTTTGGCCGCACCAAAGGGGCGGCCCTTGGAGCTCCAGCCTCCCTCCCCTCCCTCCTATATATACTAGAGGATTTGAGGGCATCCCTAACCCCAATTGCCACATGTTGCCCTCTTCTTCCTCTAGATCCTTTTCTCCTCTAGTCTAGTTTCGGAGGTGCTTAGGTGAATCCCTGTCGGAATAGTTCCACCACCGTCGCCGCCGTGCCATCACGCTACCGGAGTACTCATCTACCTCTCCGCTCCCTCTTGTTGGATCAAGAAGGAGGAGATCATCATCGAGCCGTACGTGTGCTGAACGTGGAGGTGTCGTCCGTTCGGCGCTAGATCGGGACGGATTGTGATTGGATCGCGGGACACTCAGCGATTTCGATTACGAAGATGTTCGACTACATCAACCGCGTTTCTTAACACTTCCCGCTTAGCAATCTACAAGGGTATGTAGATTCACTCTCCCTCTCCTAGATTCTCATCACCATTGGATAGATCTTGCGTGTGCGTAGGATTTTTTTGTTTCCCATGCAACGTTCCCCAACATTTCCACTACCAGAAACCATGTACGAACTACAAGCTAAGAAAAGTAAGGACCAGACTACTCCATTTGACATCGATCTAGGGCCAGCTCCCCTCGAACCGGGGAGGATACTAGCAACCTCTGACTCCAATGCCGAACATGAGTCATATAGTAGATATGATCAACATGATGATGTTCACCATTGAAACCACCTCAACTCACGTGATGATCGGACTTGAGTTGATGAATTTGGATCTTGTATCACTCAGATGACTAGAGGTATGTCATTTTGAGTGAGAGTTTTTAAGTAATTTGATTAACAAAACTCATTATTTTGAACAATGGTCTTAGTAACCTTTGCATATTTATGTGGTAGATCGTGTGTGTTTATTGCTATAGTTTTCTACATGTCAAGTATCGGTTCTTATGACCATAAGCTCATGCAACTCACTGACATCGGAGGAGTGCCTTGTGTGTATCAAATGTTGCAACGTAATTGGGTGACTATAAAGTTGCTCTACATCTATCTCCGAGGGTGTCTGTTGAGTGGGTATGGATCAAGACTGGGATTTGTTACTCCATGTGACGGAGAGGTATCTCAGGTCCCACTCGGTAATACAACATCACAACAAGCCTTGAAATCAATGTGACTAAAGTGTTAGCCACGGGATCTTGTATTACGGAACAAGTACAAAGACTTTCCGGTAACGGGATTGAACTAGGTATACAAATACCGACGATCGAATCTCGGGCAAGTAACATATCGATGAACAAAGGGAACAACATATGAGGTTAACTGAATCCTTGACATAGTGGTTCAACCGATAAAAATCTTCGAAGAATATGTAGGAACCAATATGGGCATCCAGGTCCCGCTATTGGTTATTGACCGTAGAGGTGTCTCGGTCATGTCTACATAGTTCTCGAACCCGCAGGGTCTGCACACTTAAGGTTCGATGACATTTCTGTTGGGGAACATTGCATGGGAAACAAAAAAATTCCTACGCACACACAAGATCTATCCACGATGATGAGAATCTATGAGAGGGAGAGTGGATCTACATATCCTTTTAGATCGCAAAGTGGGAAGCGTTAAGAAACGCGGTTGATGTAGTCGAACGTCTTCGCGATCCAAATCGCCGAGCGTCCCATGATCCCATCACAATCCATATTGTCATCCAATCACGATCCGTCCCGTTATCAAATCACGAATCGTCTCACAATCTTGAGCATGTTCCTTCCGATCTAGCGCCGAATGGACGACACCTCCGCGTTCAGCACACGTACAGCTCGACGACGATCTCCGCCTTCTTGATCCAACAAGAGGGAGCGGAGAGGTAGATGAGTTCTCCGGCAGCGCGACGGCATGGCGGCGATGGTGGTGGAATGATTCCAGCAGGGCTTTGCCTAAGCACCTTGAAACGATCTAGAGGAGAAATTACGATCTAGAGGAGAGGGTAGCACCTGGCTGATTTCTATGTCTCAAAACCCTCAAAACCTCTAGTATATATAGGAGGAGGGAGGGAGGAAGCTTGGATCCCAAGGGGCCAGCCCTTGGCCTTGGCGCAAGGAGGAGAGGAGGAGTCCTCCTCCAATCCTAGTAGGATTAGGACTCCTCCTTCCCACTTGGAAACTCTTTCCACCTTGGGTTTTTTCCTTCTCAAACCACTCCAGCCACATGGGCCCTTAGGGGAGGCTTCAGCCATCCCACAAGAGGCTGGTTTACCTCCTTCCACAGCCCATGTAGACTCTTGGGTCGAGACATCCCTCCCGATGGTCCCTCGGTACCCTCCCGGCACTCCCGGTACACTACCGATGAGCCCGAAACTTTTTTGGCGACCAAAACAGGACTTCCTATATATCAATATTTACCTCCGAACCATTCCGGAGATCCTCGTGATGTCCGGGATCTCATCCGAGACTCAGAACAACCTTAGGTCACCACCATACATAACTCTATACTACCGAAACATCACTGAACCTTAAGTGTGCAGACCCTGTGGGTTCAAGAACTGTGTAGACATGACCGAGACACCTCTACAGTCAATAAACAATAGCGGGACCTAGATGCCCATATTCATTCCTACATATTCTATGAAGATCTTTATCGGTCGAACCCCTATGTCAAGGATTCAGTTAATCCCGTATGCCGTTCCCCTTGTTCTTAGGTATGTTACTTGCCCGAGATTCGATCATGGGTATCTCTATACCTAATTCAATCTTGTTACTAGCAAGTATATTTACTTGTTCTGTAATACAAGATCCCGTGGCTAACACTTAGTCACATTTCTTGCAAGGCTTGTTGTGATGTTGTATTACCGAGTGGGCCCTGAGATACCTCTCCGTCACATGGAGTAACTAATCCCAGTCTTGATCCACGCCAACCCAAAATACACCCTTGGATATACCTGTAGAGCACCTTTATAGTCACCCAATTACGTTGCAACGTTTGATACACACAAGGTACTCCTCCCATGTCAATGAGTTGCATGATCTCATGGTCATAAGAACATATACTTGACATGCAGAAAACTATAGAAATAAACTAACATGATCATATGCTACGTTTATACTTTGGTTCGTGTCCATCACATGGTTCTCCTAATGATGTGATCCCATTATCAAATGACATGTCATGTCCATGGCTAGGAAACCTTGACTATCTTTGATCAACGAGCTAGTCTATTAGAGGCATACTAGGGACATGGTGTTGTCTATGTATCCACACATGTATCTGAGTTTCCGATCAATACAATTATAGCATGGATAATAAATGATTATCATGAAAAAAGGAAATATGATAATAACCAATTTATTATAGCCTCTAGGGCATATTTCCAACAGTCTCCCACTTGCACTAGAGTCAATAATCTAGCTCACATCACCATGTGATTTACATTGTTATGAATCTAACACCTAATGAGTTCTGGGGTTCGATCATGCTTTGCATGTGAGAGAGGTCTTTAGTCAACGGGTCTGTCACATTTAGATCCGTGTGTACTTTGCAAATCTCTATGTCATACTCTAGACACTACTACCACACTCCACTTGGAGCTATTCCAAATGGCTGCTCCACTATTCGTATCTGGATTGCTACTAAGAGTCATCCAGATGGGTGTCAAAGCTTGCATTGATGTAACCCTTTATGACAAACTCTTTATCACCTCCATAATCGAGAAATATTTCCTTAGTCCTCTAGCTACTAAGGATAATCTTGACCGTTGTCCAGTGATCCACTCCTGGATCACTCTTGCACCCCTTGACAAACTCATGGCAAGGCAAACACAAGTGCGGTACACAGCATGGCATACTATATAGAGCCTATGGATAAAGCATAGGGGACGACCTTTGTATTTTCTTTTTCTTCTGCCGTGGTCGAGCTTTGAGTCTCACTCAACTCCACACCTTACAAACCAGGCAAGAACTTCTTTGACTGGTCCATTTTGAACTCTTTCAAAATCTTGTCTAGGTATCTACTCATTGAAAGTCTCATCAAGCATCTTGATCTATCTCTATAGATCTTGATGCCCAATAATTAGGTAGCTTTATCAAGGTCTTCCTTTGAAAAACACTTTTCAAACAACCGTTTATGCTTTCCAGAAATTCTGCATTATTTCCAATCAACAATATGTCATCCACATATACTTATGAGAAATTCTATAGTGCTCCCACTCACTTTATTGTAAATACAAGTTTCTCGTAAACTTTGTATAAACTCAAAAACTTTGATCACCTCATCAAAGTGTATATTACAACTCTGAGATGCTTGCTCCAGCTCTTAGATGGATTGCTGGAGCTTGCGTACCTTTTAGCATCCTTTGGAGTGATAAAACCTTCCAGTTGTATCACATACAACCTTTCCTCATGAAAATCATTAAAGAAACTATGTTTTGACATCCATCTGCCAGATTTCATAGTTGAAAAACCGCAGCAACTGCTAACATAATTCCAATAGACTTTAGCATCGCTACGAGTGAGAAAGTCTCATTGCAGCCAACTCCTTGGAAACTTCTTTGCGACAAGTCGACCTTTATAAATGGTGACATTCACCATCAGTGTTTGTCTTCATCTTAAAGGTCCATTTGTACTCAACGACCTGCCGTTCAATGGGAAAGTCTACCAATGTCCATACTTAGTTTTCATACATGGTTCCTTTCTCGGATTTCATGGCCTCTAACCATTTATCGGAATTCAGGCCCATCATCGCTTCTCCATATCTCGTAGGTTCATCGTCGTCTACCACTCAAGAGCAGTACATGTCCTTTTCAACCTACGAGGTTTGATAGTAACTTGATCCAAAGCTTCATGATCATCATCATTAACTTCCTCTTCAACTAACGTAGGCTCCACAAAAACATCTTTCTGCGCTGCGCTACTCTTTGGTTGAAACAAAGGTTCAACAACCTCAGCAAGTTATATCTTCCTCCCACTCAATTCTTTCGAGAGAAATTCTTTCTCGAGAAAGGACCCATTTTAGCAACAAACACTTTGTGCTTGGATCTAAGATAGAAGGTTTACCCAACTATTAAGTTAGGGTATTCTATGAAGATGCATTTGTCCGCTTTGGGTTCGAGCTCATTAGGTGAAACCCCTTTTTCATATAAGCGCCGCAGCCCCAAACATTAAGAAATGACAGCTTAGGTTTCTGCCAAACCAAAATTCATACGGTGTCATCTCAACGGACTTAGATGGTGCCCCTTTTAAAGTGAATGTAGTTGTCTCTAATGCATAACCCCAAAACGATAGTGGCAAATCGATAAGAGACATCATAGTTCGCACCATATCCAATAGAGCACGACTATGACGTTCGGACACACCATCAAACTATGGTGTTCCAGGTGGCGTGAGTTGTGAAACAACTTTCACATTGTATAAAGTTGTATGCCAAATTCATAACTTAGATATTCACCTCCATGATCATATCATAGACATTTTTATCTTCTTGTCACGATGATCTTAAACTTCACTCTAAATTTGTTTGAACTTTTCAAACGTTTCAGACTTGTGTTTCATTAAGTAAATATACTCATATATACTCAAATCATCAGTGAAGGTAAGAAAATAATGATATCCACCGTACGCTACAACACTCATTGGACCGCATACATTAACACATATTATTTCCAATAAGTTACTACCCCGCTCCATCATACTGAAAACAGAGTCTTTAGTCATCTTGCCCATGAGGCATGGTCCGCATGTCTAAACCGATTCGAAACCGAATGAGTCCAAAGATCCATCAGCATGGAGTTTCTTCATGCGCTTTAGACCAATATGACATTTAACGACAGTGCCACAAGTATGTGGTACTATCATTGTATCTTTTGGCATCTATGAACATGTGTATTACTACGATCAAGATTCAACAAACCATTCTCATTGGGTGCATGCCATTGAAAGTATTATTCATATAAACATAATAACCATTATTCTCTAACTTAAATGAATAATCGTGTTGCAATAAACACGATCTAATCATGTTCATTCTTAACGCAAACAGCAAACAACATTTATTTAGGTTCGTCACTAATCCTGAAGGTAGAGAGAGTGTGCGATGTTGATCACATCAACCTTGGAAACATTTCCAACACACATCGTCACCTCACCCTTAGCTAGTCTCCGTTTATTCCGTAGCTTTTTATTTTGAGTCACTAACATTTAGCAATCGAACCGGTATCCAATACCCAGGTGCTACTAGGAGTACTAATAAGGTACACATCAATAACACATATATCAAATATACTTCTATCGATGTTGCCAACCTTCTTAACTACCAAGTATCTAGGGTTGTTCCGCTTCAGCAACCATTCCCCTCATAATAGAAGCACTTAGTCTCGGGTTTGGGTTCAACTTTGGGTTTCTTCACTCGAGCAGCAACTGACTTGCCATCCATGATGTTTCCCTCCTAGCCCTTTCCCTACTCGAAACTAGTGGTTTCACTAACCATCAACACTTGATGATCCTTCTTGATTTCTACCTTCGCGGTGTCAAACATCACGAATATCTCAGGGATCAGTATTTCCATCCCTGGCATTTTATAGTTCATCACGAAGCTCTAGTAGCTTAGTGACAGTGACTTGGAGAACTATATCAATCACTATCTTATCTAGAAGATAAACACCCACTCGATTCAAGTGATTGTAGCACCCAGACAATCTGAGCACATGCTCGACGATTGAGCTATTCTCCTTCATCTTGCAGGCAAATAATCTTGTTGGAGATCTCATATTTTACAACACAGGCACGAGCCTGAGATCCCAATTTTAGCTATTAGAACATCTCATATGTTCCGTGACGTTCAAAACATTTTGGAGCCTCAATTCTGAGCCATAATGCATGACACACTGAACTATCAAGTAGTCATCGAAACGTGCCTGTCAGATGTTCACAACATCTATAGACGACTCTAGAGGGGATGGCGCACCGAGCGGTGCATTAAGGACATAAGCATTATGTGCAGCAATGAGGATAATCCTTAGATCACGGACCCAGACCGCAATATTGCTACCATCATCTTTCAACTGTATTTCTCTAGGAACATATAAAAATTCAAGGGAGCTACAGCGTGAGCTAGTAATCTACAATATAAATTGCAAAGACACCACTCACTATGTTCATGATAATGAGTTCAATTAATCATATTACTTAAGAACTCCCACTCAAATTGACATCCCTACGGTCATTCGAGTGATACATGATCCAAATTCACCAACTCAAGTCCGATCATCACGTGAGTTGAGGTGGTTTCAATGGTGAACATCATCATTTTGATTATATCTACTATATGACTCATGTTCGACCTTTCGGTCTCTTGTGTTTCGAGGCCATGTTTGTACATTCTAGGCTTGTCAAGTTTAACCCGAGTGTTCCGCATGTGTAACACTGGCTTACACCCATTGTATGTGAATGTAGAGTCTATCAGACCCGATCATCACGTGGTCTCTCGACACGACAAACTTTCGCAACGGTTCACACTCGAGGAGAACAAAATTTATCTTGAAATTTTAGTGAGGGATCACCTTATAATGCTACCGTCGTTCTAAGCAAAACAAGGTGCATAAAAGGATTAACATCACATGCAAATCATAAGTGACATGATATGGCCATGAACTTGTGCTTTTGATCTCCATCTATAAAGCAATGGCATGATCTCCATCGTCACCGGCATGACACCGTGATCTCCATCATCTTGATCTCCATCAACGTGTCGCCATCGGGGTTGTCACGGCCACCATGCTTCTATTACTATTCCTACCGCTTAGCGACAAAGTAAAGCATTCCATAACGCTTAATGATTGACACGCAGGTCATACAGTAATTAAAGACAAGCCTATGGCTCCTGCCGGTTGCCGTACTCATCGACATGCAAGTTGTGTTATTCTATACAATACATGATCATCTCATACATCACATATATCTCATCATGTAATTGTCCATATCACATCACAACATACCTTGCAAAAACAAGTTAGACGTCCTCAAATTGTTGTTGCAAGTTTTACGTGGCTGCTACGGGTATCTAGCATGAACAATTCTCACCTACGCAAAAACCACAACGGTGATACATAAGTTGCTTTTCAACCTTCTCAAGGACCGCCTTTGTCGCAACCGATCCAACTAAAGTAGGAGAAACAGACATCCGCCAGCCATCTTTGTGCAACGAAGTTACACGTCAGTCGATGGAACCGGTCTCTCGTAAGCATACGAGTAAGGTTGGTCCGGGCCGCCTCATCCCACAATATTGCTGAACCAAAACACGACCAAGGGAGGAAGCAATCTAAGAATCCACGCCCACAAACTCCTTTGTGTTCTACTCGTGATCTCATGTACACATAGACCTAGCTCAGATGCCACTGTTGGGGAACGTTGCGTGGGAAACACAAATTTTCCTATGCACACACAAGATCTATCCATGTTGATGAGAAACTATGAGAGGGAGAGTGGATCTACATACCCTTGTAGATCGCTAAGCGGGAAGCATTAAGAAACGCGGTTGATGTAGTCAAACGTCTTCGCGATCCAAATCGCCGAGCATCCCGCGATCCCATCATGATCCATATCGCGATACAATCATGATCCGTCCCGAGATCCCATCACGATCCGTCCCGCAATCAAATCACTAATCGTCTCGCGATCTTGATCACGGTCCTTCCGATCTAGCGCCAAACGGACGACACCTCCACATTCAGCACACGTAAAGCTCGATGACGATCTCCGCCTTCTTGATCAAGCAAGAGGGAGCGGAGAGGTAAAGTCCTCCGGCAGCGCGATGGCATGGCAGCGATGGTGGTGGAATGATTCCAACAGGGCTTTGCCTAAGCACCACTGAAACGATCTAGAGGAGAAACTACAATCTAGAGGAGAGGGTAGCACGTGGCTGATTTCTATGTCTCAATACCCTCAAAACCTCTAGTATATATAGGAGGAGGGAGGGAGGAGGCTTGGCACCCAAGGGGGCAGCACTTGACCTTGGCGCAAGGAGGAGAGGAGGAGTCCTCCTCCAATCCTAGTAGGATTAGGACTCCTCCATCCCAGTTGGAAACTCTTTCCACCTTGGTTGTTTTCCTTCTCAAAGCACTCCAGCCGCATGGGCCCTTAGGGAGGCTTCGGCCAGCCCACAAGGGGCTGGTTTACCTCCTCACACAGCCCATGTAGCCTCTTGGGTCGAGACACCCCTCCTGATGGTCCCCCGGTACCCTCCCGGCACTCTCGGTACACTACCGGTGAGCCCGAAACTTTTCCGATGACCAAAACAGGACTTCCTATATATCAATCTTTACCTCTGGACCATTTCGACGCTCCTCGTGACGTCCGGGATCTCATCCGGGACTCCGAACAACCTTCAGTCACCACCATACATAACTCTATACTACCGAAACGTCACCGAACCTTAAGTGTGCAGACCCTACGGGTTCGAGAACTATGTAGACATGACCGAGACACCTCTATGGTAAATAACCAATAGAGGGAGCTGGATGCCCATATTGATTCCTACATATTCTACGAAGATCTTTATCAGTTGAACCTCTATGTCAAGGATTCACTTAATCACGTATGGCGTTCCTTTGTTCTTCGGTATGTTACTTGCCAGAGATTCGATTGTCGGTATCTCTATACCTAGTTCAATCTCGTTACCGGCAAGTCTCCTTACTCATTCCGTAATACAAGATCCCGTGGCTAACACTTAGTCACAGTGCTTGCAAGGCTTGTTGTGATGTTGTATTACCGAGTGGGCCCTAAGATACCTCTCCGTCACACGGAGTAACAAATCCCAGTCTTGATCCATGCCAACCCAACATGCACCCTCGGAGATACTTGTAGAGCACCTTTATAATCACCCAGTTACGTTGCGACGTTTGATACACACAAGGTACTCCTCCGATGTCAGTGAGTTGCATGATCTCATGGTCATAGGAACAGACACTTGACATGCAGAAAACTGTAGCAATAAACTGACACGATCATATGCTACTTTTATAGTTTGGGTCTTGTCCATCACATCATTCTCCTAATGATGTGATCCTTCTATAAAATGACATCTCATGTCCATGACTTGGAAACCTTGACCATCTTTGATCAACGAGCTAGTCTATTAGAGGCATACTAGGGACATGGTGTTGTCTATGTATGAACACATGTATCTGATTTTCTGATCAATACAATTATAGCATGGATAATAAACGATTATCATGAACAAGGAAATAATATAATAACCAATTTATTATTGCCTCTAGGGCATATTTACAACAGTTTTGGTACTATAGACTTATGAATGGTGGTGCCTGAAGGTTGTTTGGAGTCCCGGATGAGATCCCAGACGTCACAAGGAGCTCTGGAATTGTCCAGAGGTAAAGATTGATATATAGGAAGTCCTGTTTTGGTCATCAGAAAAGTTTCGGGCTCATCAGTAGTGTAACGGGAGTGTCGAGAGTGTAATAGGGGACCATCAGGAGGGGCCTTTCGCCCCAAGGGCCTCATGGGCTGTGAGAAGAGGCAAACCAGCCCCTGGTGGGCTGGACAAAGCCTCCCCTAAGGGCCCATCCGGCTGGAGTAGAGGGGAAAAGGCAAGAGCCCAAAGGGGGAAGAATTTTCAAGTGGAGGAGTCCTACTAGGAGTAGGATTGGAGTCCAACTCCCTCTCCTCCCCACTTTGGCCGCACCAAGGGCCAGCCCTAAAGCACAAGACTCCCCTCCTCCTATATACACTGGAGGTTTTAGGGTAGCCAACACCTGAAAAGACATGTGCTGCCCTACTCCCTCTACATCGTAGTTTCTCCTCTAGATTGTTCCGACGATGCTTGGCGTAGCCCTGCCGGAATAGTCCCACCACCATTGCCACCATGCCATTGCGCTTCCGGAGAACTCATCTACCTCTCTGCTCCCTCTTGCTGGATCAAGAAGGCGGAGATCGTCATCGACCTGTACGTGTGCTGAACGCGGAGGTGCCGTCCGTTCGTCGCTAGATCAGGATGGGTCATGATTGGATCGTGGGACGCTCGGGGATTTGGATCGCGAAGACGTTCGACTACATCAACCGCGTTTCTTAACGCTTCCCGCTTAGCGAGCTACCAGGGTATGTAGATCTACTCTCCCTCTCGTAGATGCTCGTCACCATGGATAGATCTTGCGTGTGCGTAGAATTTATTTTGTTTCCCATGAAACGTTCCCCAACAAGAGCAACTTGATGCGTAATATGATAGGTTGGGCCCGCTGTCAAGGCTAACGTGGCACCAAAAATTAACATCGTTTGTTAGAATGTTTGGCTAACAAAGGTCCCACCTGTCACCACGTTGAATTCACCCGTGATTTTATCGAGCATGTTGTGTGCAGCTCATCCACCACCGCCCACGCTCGCTCGCTCGCAGCACTCGGCCGCCGGAGCTGCTCCCGCTAGCGAGCTAGCCATCGGAGCACCATACCACTACTGGCCCACCCTCCGTTCCTTGCATGCATCACCCCAGTCCTCGTGTGCTCGATCCGGTGGCCGACCCGACCGTCACCACAGCTCCTAGCATGGATGGTGCCAAAGACCACCGCTACCGTGAGCTTCCGGTCATGCTCCAGGCTGCCCATGGCGCGCTCCTTCGTCCTGCCAACGCACCCCATCAACGAACTGTCTCCTCACGCGCGCTCCATCAACGATGGTGGCACCACGAGGAGCCTCGTCGGTAGGAAGGTGCACGCCTCCAGCTGCCGGAGCTTGTTGCCAGCCTCCTGGACGCATGTGCGTGAGCCACCATCACTCCTGCAAAGGATCCACACCACAACCCGCTCCGACGAGCCCCGTCATGGATGCCATGGCCTCCGGCCGCGACCTCCCTGCTAGTCGCCGCTGCGGGCTTATACGTCTCCAACGTATCTTTAATTTTTGATGACGGCATGCTATTATATTATCTGTTTTGGATGGTTTATATGCATTAATATGCTATTTTATATTATTTTTGGGACTAACCTATTAATCTAGAGCCTAGTGCCAGTTTCTGTTTTTTCCTTGTTTTTTAGTTTTGCATATATGGAATATTAAACAGAGTCCAAACGGAATAAAAACTTCGGAAGGAATTTTTCTAGAAGGAAACAAATCAACTGGGCTTGGAGTGCACGACATTAAACCTGTCAGGGAGTCACAAGCCTACTAGGCGCGGGCCCCTCTGGTCGCACCTAGCAGGCTTGTCATCTCCCGGCAGGTCTCCTAACCCTAATCTTTGGCCTATAAATTCCCAATATTCTCCCAACATCAGAACGAGCCACTAAAATACTTTTCCGCCGCCAGAAGCCTCCGTTCTCGAGAGATTCAATCTTGGAGCCTTTTCCGGTAATCTGCCGGAGGGGGATTTGAACACGGAGGGCATCTACATCAACTCCATTGCCCCTCCGATGATGCGTGAGTAGTCCACCACAGACCTACGGGTCCATAGCTAGTAGCTAGATGGCCTCTTCTCTCTCTTTGATCTTCAATACCATGTTCTTCATGATCTTCATGGAGATCTATCCGATGTAATCCTCTTTTGTGGTGTGTTTGTCAAGATCCGATGAATTGTGAGTTTATGTTCAAATTATCCATGACTATTATTTGAATCTTCTCTGAATTCTTATATGCATGATTTCATATCCTTGCAAGTCTCTTCGAGTTATTGGTTTGGTTTGCCCAACTACATTGGTATTTCTTGCAATGGGAGAAGTGCTTGGTTTTGGGTTCAATCTTGCGGTGTCCTCACCCAGTGACATAGTAGGGGTAGCGAGGCATGTATTGTATTGTTTCCATCAAGGGTAACAAGATGGGGTTTTCATCATATTTCTTGAGTTTATCCCTCTGCATTATGTCATCTTTGTTAATGTGTTACTCTGTTCTTCATGAACTTAATACTCTAGATGTAGGCAGGAGTCGGTCAATGTGTGGAGTAATAGTAGTAGATGCAGAATCATTTCGGTCTACTTGATACAGATGTGATGCCTATATGCATGGTTATTGCCTTGGATAACTATAGGATTATTCACTTTTCTATCAATTGCTTGACAGTAATCTGTTTACCCACCATGATATTTGCCTTCAAGAGAGAAGCCTCTAGTGAAACCTATGGCCCCCGGGTCTACTGTCCATAATATATTTTTAGATCTATAAACCAAAATACCAAAAATACTTTGCTGCAATTTATTTACCTTTTACTTTCCTTTCTCGTTTACATCTATCTCTATCAGATCTAATCCTTACAAATCACCGTGAAGGGATTGACAACCCCTTTATAGCGTTGGGTGCAAGAGTTTGGTTGTTTGTGTAGGTGCATTGATGTCTACTACTCAACCTTCTTCTTGTAGACTCGTGTTGGGCCTCCAAGCGCAGTCTGAGAGCCTGGCTTAATAGGAATGATAGACTACTCATATCAACAAGCAATTCCTTATTTTCCGGGAGCCCGTTTGAAAAGAACTCCAAAGTTAAGTGTGCTTGGCTTGGAGTGATTCTAGGATGGGTGACCGATCGGGAACTAGCTCCCTGGTGCACATAAGTGAGGAAAAAGTGCGCGAGAAAGACTAGTGTTGGTCTATGGGGCCAGTCTAGATCTCGCCAGGTGTAACGGGGTGTTACAATTGGTATCAGAGCCGACTCTTGCGGTTACATGGGCATGTGCGGTCTATGGGGCCAGTCTAGATCCCGCCAGGCGTAACGGGATGTTACAATTGGTATCAGAGCCGACCCTTGCGGTTACATGGGCATGTGCAGGTCAGGAAAACGGGCATGTGGCACTGGACACGTGTGGCCCATTGTGGCACACGGCATGGCACATGTGCGGAACCGGACGCGCATACGTTTGCCAAGAGGGAACATTCCTGATGGGACGACGAGGACGTCGGTTCCTTTGAGTGGGGGTGTATGTGAGAGCCTGGCTTAATAGGAATGATAGACTACTCATATCAACAAGGAATTCCTTCTTTTCCGGCAGCCCATTCGAAAAGAACTCCAAATTTAAGCATGCTTGGGTTGGAGCAATTCTAGGATGGATGACCGACCGAGAAGTTGCTCTCGGGTGCGCATGAGTAAGCACAAAGTGCGTGGGAAAGACTAGTGTTGGCCTGTGGGGCCAGTCAACATCTCGCAAGGCGTAACGGGGTGTTACACGTAGAGTTTTGTAGGACAGTAGAAATTTTCCCTCAACTGGATGACCTAAGGTTTATCAATCCGTGGGAGGCATAGGATGAAGATGGTCTCTCTCGAACAACCCTACAACCAAATAACAAAGAGTCTCTTGTGTCCCCAACACACCCAATAAAATGGTAAATTGCATAGGTGCACTAGTTCGACGAAGAGATGGTGATACAAGTGTAATATGGATGGTAGATATAGGTTTTTGTAATCTAAAAATATAAAAACAGCAAGGTAACAAGTAGCAAAAGTGAGCACAAACGGTATTGCAATGCTTGAAAACAAGGCCTAGGGTTCATACTTTCACTAGTGCAAGTTCTCTCAACAATACTAACATAGTTGAATCATATGTAAATACCTCTCGTGCGACAAAGAGTTGACTCCAAAGTCACAAATAGCAGAGAACTAACGAAGAAATTATTGTAGAGTACGAGACCACCTCAAAGTTATCTTTTCCGATCATTCTTATGAGCTATCCCTATAAGTGTCACAAACAACCTTAGAGTTCGTACTAAAATAACACCTTAGGATACACATCAACCAAAACCCTAATGTCACCTAGATACTCCAATGTCACCACAAGTACCCATGGGCTTGATTCTACAATATGCATCACATAATTTCAGATTCATCATATTTAATCCAACACAAAGAACTTCAAAGTGTGCACCAAAGTTTCTACCGGAAAGTCAAGACAAAAACGTGTGCCAACCCCTATGCATAGATTCCCAAGGTCACGAAACCCGCAAGTTGATCACCAAAACATACATCAAGTGGATCAATAGAACATCCCATTGTCACCACGGATATCCCATTGCAAGACATACATGAAGTGTTCTCAAATCCTTAAAGACTCAATCCGATAAGAAAACATCAAAGGGAAACCTCAATTCATCACAAGAAGATAGGGAGGGGAAACTCCATATGATTCATCTATATCAATAAAGCTCGCGGTACATCAAGATTGTGTCATCTCAAGAACACGAGAGAGAGAGAGATCAAACACATAGCTACTGGTACATACCCTCAACCCTGAGGGTGAACTACTCCCTCCTCATCATGGAGACCGTCGGGATGATGAAGATGGCCTCTGGTGATGGTTTCCCCCTTCGACAGGGTGCCGAAACGGGCCCCCAATTGGTTTTTCATGGCTTTGGAGGTTTGCGGCGGCGGAACTCCCGATCTAGGTTTCATTTCGGATGTTTCTATATTTATAGGAATTTTGGCGTTGGAATCACGTCAATGGGTGCCACGAGGCGGTGACAAGCCTGCTAGGCGTGGCCAGGGGGATGGCCGCACCTGGCAGGCTTGTGACCTCCTCGTGGCTCTTCTGGCCCAACTCCAATGCTTTGGGGGTCTCTTTGGTCTAGAAAAAATCATACTAAATTTTTAGCCCATTCCGAGAACTTTTATTTCCGCACAAAAAACAACACCATGGTAGTTTTGCTGAAAACAACATCAGTCCGGGTTAGTTCTAATAAAATTATACCAGAATCATATAGAATTATTTCAAACATGGCATGAATACTTCATAAATTATAAATATGTTGGAGACATATCAGCATCCCCAAGCTTAATTCATGCTCGTCCTCGAGTAGGTAAACGATAAAAGAAATAATTTATGAAGTGTGAATGCTAGCACGGTGCATAGATTTGATCAATGATAGTTCCAAACACTTTTTCTAGCATCATTATATATCATAATAGTATCTCATCTCATAAACCTTCTCATGATGAAATAACAAGCTATACACATGTTAAAGTATAGACTAACAAACTATGCTTCCAATCACCAAACAATTGCAATTCATCTTATTTTCAGGAAGGGTCTATGTAAGAGCTTTGATTTAGCAAATTCTGCATACTCAACTATCATAGTCTTCCATGATTGCTAACACTCAAAGCATATTTTTAGAACAAATAGCATCCATCAAACACAAAGAAAGATAGGGGCTTAAAGTTTCGCCTCCCAACTTATTTATCATATAGATAATTGTGAACAATAATATTTCAATGGCCATATATGCTTGGATCTTTCCCCAACACATGATGCTTGCCAAAAGAAAAAGGAAAAATATAGGAAGTGGTGAAGATCACCATGACTCTTTCATAAAGGTAAGTACAAGAAAGTGAAAGATAGAGCCTTCGCAAAGGGGAGCATTGATCTACAGAGGTGCCAGAGCTCGAGCTTTTAAAACAAAGATGAATAATAATTTTGAACAGTATGCTTTCATTTCCACCATAACAACCGAGAGATTTCGGTATCTTCCATGATAGATACATTATAGGTGGTTCCCAAACAGAATGGTAAAGTTTTAACTCCCCCTCCACCAATCAATCACACTCCATGGCGAGCCGAATCCACGGGTACCGTGCATACCAACAACATTCCTAGGGGAGTTTTGTTTAATTATTTGCATTTTTGTCTTTGATTTTGGGACTGGGAATGCCTATTACCAGCCACTTTCTCGTGAATGATAGTGAATCAACACACATCGTGAGAATAACCCACCTAGCATGGAAGATACTGACAGCTCCTAGTTACTATATGAGCGATTCGGGCATACAAAACAGAATATTATTTGAAGGTTTAGAGTTTGGCACATGCAAATTTACTTGGAACGGCAGGTAAATACCACATATAGATAGGTATGGTGGACTCATATGGAACAACTTTGGGTTTAAGGGTGTTTGGATGCACAAGTAGTATTTCTACTTAGTGCGGAAGTTTTGGCTAATATGAGGTGGAAGCAAGCACCACATGTTGGAGGATCCATAACAATATAACTTCTATACAAATATACCCAAGCATAACTCATTATGTTGTCTTCCTTGTCCAACTTCAACTAATTTGCTCAAGTTTGAAAATAATTAATGGGTATTCACAATCATACAGGATGTCCAAGATAGTATATTTATATGTAAAATCTCCTTCCTTCAATATTCTTTCATGAATGGTTCAAGTGACCAATGCGGTGTTTGCCAACTTTGAATAAATTTTACCACCTAGACTTCTTATATGTGAAGTCATTAATCCCCATGGGATAAGCATATAAAACATATATAATTTCAAATTTATGATATTCAATTCATTGAACCATTTACTCATAGTATATAAGTGAAGCACGATAGTAAATGACAAAACTACTCCAAAACATATAAGTGAAGATCAATGGGTAGTCAAACAATTAAGTAGCTATATGAGGACTTTATCTCTCTCTCAATAAAGATTTTAAGATCTGAGTATTTTATTTAAACAACAATCAAAACAAAAATAGCACTCCAAGAATAGCACACATCATGTGAACGAATAAAAATTTAGGCTCAACACAGGCTAACCAATAGTTGACGAAGAGAAGTGGGATGCGTAGCATCCCCAAGCTTAGATGCTTGAGAATTTTTGAAATATTAAACTGGGGTGCCTTAGGCATCCCCAAGCTTGAGCTTTTGTATCTTGTTCAATCCTCTCATATCCCGGTTTCACCTATTCTCAAAAGCTTCATCCACACAAAACTCAAAAAGAAAGTCGTGAGATAGGTTAGTACACATAAGAACAAATCAACACTTCATGTACTTACAAGACAAGTTTCACAATAATTTTAAAACATTAGATACTTGATACTATCATTTTGACAATTTATATCTACCAATATGGGCTATGGAAACTGTAGATTTATATCTACCAATATGGGCTATGGAAACTATAGGACAAGTAGATAACAAAACTATGACATCAATCTGTCCAAACAGAACAGTCTGTAGCAATTTATTATAACAGTGTACCTCTATAACTCAAACAATTCTTAAAATTTATGACATGTTAAGGAATTTATATGAAAACACTGTAAAAATTTCAGAAACTTTCCACGTTCCAGTAAAATACAAAAATTCAAAAGCAGAAGTTTCTGTTTTACACAGCACACATCAAACATGCAATTCAAGCATCCTAAGTCAATTCTTGGAACTTTTTATTGAAAAACTATTATAAATAACACCTTACATAGAGAAAAAATGATGATCCAAGCAAAACTCATATTATATGACGAATAAAAATATAGCTCCAACTGAGATATACGGATAGTGTTGAAGATGAAAGAGGGGATGCCTTCTAGGGCATCCCCAAGCTTAGACGCTTGATTATTCCTTGAATATTACCTTGGGGTGACTTGGGAATCCCCAATATTAGGTTCTTATCACTCCTTGTTCTCCTCATATTGGTGTCTCACCCAAAACTTGAAAACTTCAATCACAGAAAACTTAACAGAACTTGGTGAGAAGGGTTAGTGTAATAAAGATAGATCATTCATTTAGGTTCTGTCAAGACAAGATTCATAATTATTCCCACGTGATACCTACTGTATTCCATCATTCCCACAATTTATATTACTCGATATAAGCTATAGGAATACTTGAAACAAGCAAACTATGCATGCAAAACAGAATCTCTCAAAAACAGAATAGTATGTAAAGATCTGAATGATCACCATACTTCCCTGACTCTAAAAATTCTGAACAATTAGTAAAACTCACGGAATTTGCATGGAAATGTTGTGTAAAAGTTTCAGAATTTTTTGAAGCTCCAGTAAAATCAGACAATTCATATACTGGATACAAAACTTTCTGTTTTTGCACAGAATCAAAGAAGCAAGTATCCACACTATCCCAAAGGCTTTACTTGGCACTTTATTGAAATAAAGGACACAAAACATGATTACTACAGTATCTTAATCATGTGAACACATCAAAATAGAAAGTAAAAGTGTTGGGTTGTCTCCCAACAAGCGCTTTTCTTTAATGCCTTTTAGCTAGGCATGATGATTTCAATGATGCTGACATAGGAATAATAATTGAAACATGCAAAAGAGCATCATGAATCACATGAAAATCACATTTAAGTCTAACCCACTTCCTATGCATAGGTATTTTTTGAGCAAACAATTTATGGAAGCAAGAATCAACTAGCATATGAAGGCAAAACTAGCATAACTTCAAAACTTTGAACACATAGAGAGGAAACTTGATATTATTGCAATTCCTACAAGCATATGTTCCTCCCTCATAATAATTTTCAGTAGCATCATGAAGGAATTCCACAATATAACCAGCACATAAAGCATTCTTTTCATGATCTACAAGCATGGAATTTTTATCACTCTCCACATAAGCAAATTTCTTCTCATTCATAGTAGTGGGAGCAAACTCAACAAAATATTTAGCATGTGACACTTGATTGACATAACCACATTGAATATTCAAATCATGATAATAGGTTTCATGGTTTTCATTACTCTTTATAGCATACGTGTCATCACAATAATCATCATAGATAGGAGGCATGCCATAATCATAATACTTTTGCTCATCAAAACTTGGGGGACTAAAAATATCATCTTCATCAAACATAGCATCCCCAAGCTTGTGCCTTTGCATATCATTAGCATCATGAATATTCAAAGAAATCATACTAACAATATTTCTATCATGCTCATCACTCAAAGATTTATTGCCAAACATTTTAATAACTTCTTCTTCTAACACTTGAGCACAATTTTCCTTTCCATCATTTTCACGAAAGACATTAAAAATATAATGCATATGAGGCAACCTCAATTCCATTTTTTTGTAGTTTTATTTTATAAAACCAAACTAGTGAAAAAAGAAACTAAAAGATTGCAAGATCTAAAGATATACCTTCAAGCACTCACCTCCCCGGCAACTGAGCCAGAAAAGAGCTTGATGTCTACTACACAACCTTCTTCTTGTAGACTCGTGTTGGGCCTCCAAGCGCAGAGTTTTGTAGGACAGTAGCAATTTCCCCTCAACTGGATGACCTAAGGTTTATCAATCCATGGGAGGCGTAGGATGAATATGGTCTCTCTCGAACAACCCTACAACCAAATAACAAAGAGTCTCTTGTGTCCCCAACACACCCAATACAATTGTAAATTGTATAGGTGCACTAGTTCGACAAAGAGATGGTTTTACAAGTGTAATATGGATGGTAGATATAGGTTTTTGTAATCTGAAAATATAAAAACAGCAAGGTAACAAGTAACAAAAGTGAGCACAAACGATATTGCAATGCTTGAAAACAAGGCCTAGGGTTCATACTTTCACTAGTGCAAGTTCTCTCAACAATACTAACATAGTTGAATCATATGTAAATACCTCTCGTGCGACAAAGAGTTCACTCCAAAGTCACAAATAGCGGAGAACTAAAGAAGAAATTATTGTCGGGTACAAAACCACCTCATAGTTATCTTTTTCGATCAATCTTATTAGCTATCCCTATAAGTGTCCCAAACATCCCTAGAGTTCGTACTAAAATAACACCTTAAGATACACATCAACCAAAACCCTAATGTCACCTAAATACTCCAATGTCACCACAAGTACCCATGGTCTTGATTATACGATATGCATCACATAATTTCAGATTCATCATATTCAATCCAACACAAAGAACTTCAAAGAGTGCTCCAAAGTTTCTACCGGAAAGTCAAGACAAAAACGTGTGCCAACCCCTATGCATAGATTCCCAAGGTCATGGAACCCGCAAGTTGATAACCAAACATACATCAAGTGGATCAATAGAACATCCCATTGTCACCACGGATATCCCATCGCAAGACATACATGAAGTGTTCTCAAATCCTTAAAGACTCAATCCGATAAGAACTTCAAAGGGAAAACTCAATTCATCACAAGAAGATAGAGAGGGAAAACTCCATATGATTCGTCTATATCAATAAAGCTCACGGTACATCAAGATCGTGTCATCTCAAGAACACGAGAGAGAGATCAAACACATAGCTACTGGTACATACCCTTAGCCCCGAGGGTGAACTACTCCCTCCTTGTCATGGAGATCGTCGGGATGATGAAGATGGCCTCTGGTGATGGTTTCCCCCTCCGTTAGGGTGCCGGAATGGGCTCCCGATTGGTTTTTCATGGCTCTGGAGATTTGCAGTGGCAGAACTCCTGATCTAGGTTTCTTTTCGGAGGTTTCTATATTTATAGGATTTTTGGCGTTGGAATCACGTCAAGGGGTTCCATGAGGCGGTGACAAGCCTGCTAAGCGCTGCCAGGGAGATGGCCGCGCCTGGCAGGCTTGTGAACTCCTCGTGGATCTTGTGGCCCAACTCTAATGCTTCGGGGGTCTCTTTTCGTCTAGAAAAAATCATACTAAATTTTCAACCCATTCCGAGAACTTTTATTTCTGCACAAAAAACGACACCATGATAGTTGTGCTGAAAACAACGTCAGTCCGGGTTAGTTCTAACAAAATCATACCAAAATCATATAGAATTATTGTAAACATGGCATGAATACTTCATAAATTATAGATACATTGGAGACGTATCATGCATCCATTTGTGACTTGCTTGTTCCTCCTACTGGTTTGATACCTTGGTTCTCAACAACTGAGGGAAATACTTATCTACTTTGCTGCATCACCCTTTTCTCTTCAAGGGAAAACCAACGCAAGATCAAGAGGTAGCACGGGCTGCAAGGACCAGCGGTGCTGCGGGTGTTGTTGTGAACGGGTCAACTAGAGCTGTTTGACTAGGATGCTCCTGCGACCAAGGAGGCGCTAGAGTTGACATGAGGTTGCGCGCCTTGGCGGCTAGCCATTGGGGGAATATGTGTAACAGCCCGGGACCGACGCTCTAGAAGATTCCCTTTTAATTCTATTTCTCGTCATGTGATTCGTGTTATTGTCGCATTCATCATCGCATCATTCGCATCATCTTGTATAACATCGTCACTCGTTTTTGAAAACTTGCGTCCGTTTGTGTCCGCTGGTTCTCTCCGTTCTTGCCGTTGCCCGTTTTGAGCCCAACCACACATGCACACACCTGCGGCATCGTTAAATGTTGTTTTTAATAGTGCGTATAAAATATTCTCGGATTGGGTCGAGAGTTGGTGTGCGGTCTTGTTTTGTTGTATAGGTGGACTGCCTGCCAAATTTCGTCGCAATCGGAATTTGTTTGATATCCCAACGGTCGCCCGTAGTGGCACCGTCATCGGGTTATTCGTCGGACGTTTTTCGGTGTTCAAAACTCGTGTCACGGGCCACCATTCTTCCCTCTCATCTCAGCCCAAAACCCCCTCTACACAGCTCACCTAGCCCAGCCTATCCTATTCCTGCGACCGAAGCCATCCGATCTCGATCGTACCTCTCGAATCAGTGCAACCCCCTAGCCCTAAGCTATAAATAGACCCCCACCTGCCTATTTGGGAAAACTCTAACCCTGGCCTTGTAATCCACGCCCCCAATCATCAGCCACCGCCACAGCAACCCCCTGTCTCCCCCCAGCGCCGCCAAAGTCCATCTGGAGCCTGCCGAGCCCATCTGGGCCTGCACGAGCCCACGTTTGCGTCGCCGCCTCCACGCGCTTGGAGCCAAGATCCAGCGCCCCTGCCCATGGCGCCTCCGTGCTACCTCCCCGCGGCCACCTCGTTAGTCCCTTGTCGTCGTTTTCTCACGACAGATGTCATAGGGTGGCTTATCGGTGCTGTTGGGGCCATAGGATGCCGATGGGCTCCGGGTGGGAGATTGGGTACAAGAAGGTGGAGACATGCGATGTAACTAGGTTTGGGGCCCTCCGTGGGAGGTAATGCCCTTAGTCCCGCTTGGATTCGTTGGATGGGTGGATAAGTATACAAAAGTGCTCCTAGAGCTGTGTTCGGAGGAGGAAGAAAGGAGCAGCCGACCCGTCTCCCTCCGCTATTGGGAAGGGTATGAGAGCTCCCTATGTGTGTGTTCTTGATCGGGGGTTCCATCCTCGTTGCATGGGTGCTCAAGGGGTTTTATAGGCCAACCCCCCGGCTCTTACAATATGATTTAGGTACGAGGGTGGAGGGGCCCGGCTGGCAGCCTCTCCGCCTGGCCAGGGGGTCCCGTGGCTTGTATCATCTCGTCGTGGGCAGGGCCCACTGACCGAGCGGTTCCATCCCTGCTGGGACCCGCCGACGGGCGCCGTGATTGGCCCTCCCCCACCTGCCCCGGCACGGGCCGCCCGAGGAGGCGTCGCTTAGCACCAGCCGGCCGAGGTCATCGATACGGCCGGTGGCACTGTAGCCACGCTGGGGCAGGCACTCGAGTGGCAAAGGCGTGCTGGAACTGTTCCCCGTCCGGTCGCGCTCACTGAGGTCAGCGGGTCGGACGGATGGACTGTAGCCATGCGGGACGACACGTCAGCGACCACTGTGGCTACAGGGTCGCTCGCCCCGCCAGTCACGTTGCGCTGCCATACCTGCGGATAGGGAGATAGGACAGGGCGTGTCCATCCGCAAGTCAATGGACAACCCGGCTCGTGGGCAGCCGGCTGCTTGGCCAGCCGGGCGGGAGCACGCCCGGCCGCTGGACCAGCCGGGCGAAACGCCAGCCGGAGACGGCTCATGTGGCATGTCCCCAGCCGGCCTCGTCGAGCTGGTCGATTGGTTTTTCTTGGAAGCGGAGAGGGGAGGATCGCGTTGCCTTGGCCTACCCGGGGATATAAACCCCGTCAGTAGCCCCTGAAGCCAGCGGGGCCCACGTCTGGCGGAAGGTGGGGTGCCGACGGCTTCCCCCTAGCCTAGCCCGCCTCCGGCTCGAAGGCGAAGTGGCAGCCGGGCCAGCTGCAGGACCCGACGCCTCGGGTTCTGGCGCATCTCTCTGGGGCACGCGCCGGCACGCAACTTGCCATATGGGGCGTAATGATGCGCTGGGCCCCGCGCATGCGGGGAGACGGGACGTCGCCCAGGCCTAGTCCGGTAGGGCCCAGGCGTAGCCCGGTAGGCCTCGGGGTCGGGGCCGGATCCCCCGTGCCCCGATACGGCCGTTACGGCCCGAAGCGACCCACTCGCGCGGGATTTCTGGGGAACGTGGGCGTAGACGATCCCACGTCCCCGGTCGTGTCCTCCCTTATAAAGGGGAGGGAAGGGCAGGGGGCAGAGGTACTCGCGCCCCACTTGCCCCCTTGCAGCCCATCTCACCATTGCTCCTCGCTTCCTGACCTCGCCTGTCCTCGTGTTGCCGCGCTCGAGCCCGCGCACGCACCCGCACGCCGCCCCAACACTGAGATGGCCGACGGACACGGCGGTAGCTAGGGAGGATCCTTCGTCACTGATGCCGATATCGAGGAGCCGCGCAAGGCGCGGATGCTGCCGCCGCCCGAGCGGGTGGCCGCCTGTGCGTCGGGCGGCGATCTGGTGCCGGCGCCGCAGCCACGGGAACGAGTAGTGTTCCTCTGGCACTTCTCCCGGGGCTTCGCGCTCCCGGTGAGCAACTTCTTCCGCCTCTTCCTTCAAACCCTCGACCTTCAACCCCAAAATCTTGGTCCCAATGCCATCTTGTATCTCTCTTCCTTCGTAGCATTGTGTGAGGGGTATCTGGGAGTTCTTCCTTTTCTTGGCCTCTTCAACGTGCTTTTCTATCTCAAGCCGTTGATCAACAACGCGTGCGGGGGCACTGTAGTGTGCTGCCATAGCGTTGCCCGCTTCCCTCCCCTTTCTTTGATTGACTCCGTCAAGGGGTGGCACTACACATTCTTCTACGTGCGGAATGTCGACCCGGCGACAGACTACATCGGGCTGCCGCCGTTCGAGGACCGCCGGTCGTCCCAGCAGAACTGGCTGGTGTCGGCCCCGCACGGCGTCGCTCTGGAGGAGCTGGGCCGGCTCGGAGAGCTGAAGAGCTCTGAGGGGATGGTTGCCTCTGACCTGGTGGCGGCCTTCATATCGCGCTGGGTGTCGCCTCCTCAGATGAGGCCACACCGGATCTGCGACATGTCAGGCCGGCAAGACCCCTGCCGGTAGTCCACCGTAGAGCTGACGCCGGCTCAGGTGGCGAAGCGGGTGAACGCCCTCACGACGTTCAAGCTGAAGCCCACCTCGTGGTCGTTCGACATGGAGCCGTATGACCGCATCAACCGCCCCTTGGTAAGTCTTCTTATAGGGGTTTGTATTTTGCTTGATATCCCCATCCGGCAGTCGGCGGGAGAACTTATGATGGGGTGCTGACCGCAGCGGCCGGTGCGACAGAACACCCCAGACGGCCCGTATCCGCAAATCTTCAAGGCGGAGCGGACAGACTCCGACTCCCGAGACTTCCTGACAAGGGGTCCCACGAAAGAGGGTGTGGACTCCTCCGGGGAGGCCGACGAGCTGGCGGGGCCATGAGGCGGCGCTCCCAGCGGAGCCGGAGGGTCCGGAGCAGCCGGGGGACCCGGCGGAGCGGGTGAGTTCCCTCTTGGTCCCACCATCCGCGATTGGACGAACGACGACGACGATGATGATGATGAGCTGATGATCCTTGATGGACCTCCTCCTGTAGCGCGCCTGGACCGGAGGAGCGAGGAGCACCCGCTTCGAGGCCCGGCCGCCGAGCCAGTCGGAAGGGGAACAAGGCCAGCCCAGGAGGGGTCGGCGGCTCCACCGCCCGACCCAAAGCGGGTCAAGGTGGCTGCGCGGAAGCCGCCGCCTCGCGCCAAGCGGGCCCTACCCCTCGTCGTCGCGTAAGTCCTTTGTGCTTCTTCCCTTGTTTTTTTTTCTGTTTTCATCTTACGAGCCGGTCGATGACCGGGGCTTGGATGCCGTAGTGACCCCATCGAGCTCCAAGAGGAGGGGGCGCCCGATGAGCAGGCGGACGCCGCCGGCCGGCTGGCCCGCGAGCATGCGGCCACCTAGAGGGAGGAGAAGAGGAGGCTCACGGAGTTGTGAGTCTCCCGGTCCGGCATGCGGGGAGGGGCCGCATGCTCTGGAACTTCAAGCAGTCGGCAGCACAGAGGGGCGACCGAGCCGCCGCGGGCCTCGGACTCAGCGGCAGAGTCCACCCGCATGTCAAGACCCCCCCTCCAGTGAGCCGTGAGACGCGGTCATGGATCTGCCGCCACCCCGCCCGCACGGGAGACGGTGACAGAGCCGGCCCTCGAGGCGGCTCGGCATGAAGTGTCGGAGGTGACCCCACCAGCTCCCGAGCCGGCCCGGGAGGAGGTGATCCCGCCGGCTCCGAAGGCGACGTCGGAGGCACCGCCGGAGGCGGTCGTTATGGAGGTGGAGCGGCCCTCCGGCACGACCGACGCCCCGGAGCGGCCGGCAGGTGAGGCGGCGACGGCGCCCGGCGGGAGGTGACTCCCCGTCCCTCGCTGTTATCAACCCGCCCCCAGCGGCCGGAGCCGCGACGAGCCCAGACGATAGCGGCGGACGTGCTCAGCGAATCCTGCGGTCGATGCAGGAGGTCAGCCGGGTCTGGGAGGCGCTGGCGAATGTGCCGGCCCTACCGGCGCCTCCGACAGGCGGCCCGGTCCCCTCCTTTAGGGATCTGGGGAGTGTCCTAGACCGGTGCCGGTAGGAGCTCGCCTGGTTCGCAGAGGCAGCGAACACCGCCCTTCGGCGGGCTGAGGTAAGCTTCTCCTTCGACTCATCGTCTGACCAATTTAAAGCCCCCAACAATTGTTATTGTTGAAGACGGTTATCCATTTCTCCTTCAGTCCCTTTTCTCACAGTCGTAGGGTCTTCCTAATAGCCTATTCCAGCATTAGTGACATAATTCCCTCCAATCTCCAAGTGTCCCACCTTGTCTTTCCAAACTTGCTGACCATATTGAGTCATAAGAGCATCGCCAGTATCCTTAAACTATCCAGACTGGTCACCCATCCCCCCCATTTCTATTGTCAAATCCTTCATCAAATCTGGAGGAGGAGTATTTGAACTTGTCAGGATTATAGATGTTACCTTGAAACTTTCTCTTAGCATCTCTGAATCCATTCCAGCCTCCCCCTCCCCTATTGAACCTTCCTCCATTGAAGCCACCCCTGTTTCCTCCACTCATCTCTCTTTGTGGTGGCTAGGAGGAGGGAAACCCTAAACTAGCTGAGCTCTCCTGGCTCGAACCCGCGAAGCGGGCTTTATAGGAATAGTGGGAGGGGGTGGGTGACACATTGGAGGAGGTGGGTGACACATGGGAGGGGGCTCACATGGGCCACCAAAAGTGTCTGGCTCGAAGTCTAGCAACATTTCTAGGTCAAGACCAACCAAACCCATGAGGCCCACTCTATTAGCTTTAACGATGTCCTAGTGTCCCACTTTATCCATTTTATCTCTAGAGACATTTTTCTCCATAGGATTGTGGGGAAGTTCAATTTGTCCAAAATCAACACGATTTTCAACACAGAGATTGGCAATAGGTGGGTAATTACCCATCCTTACAGCCTCTCTGATCATATTAGCAGGGAAAATAACCCCAACGTGGCTGAGAATCAGGGCCAATTTCTCCTAGCCATACCTCCCACCACCTTTGCACACATTTGTATAGTAGTATCAAGATACTTGGAGAGGTTAGCCACCGTACCTAAAGACGACAACCGAACTCCCGCTTCCTCGTTGTTGGAATCCTCTTTAGCCAGCAACCAAAAATGATTGCTAGTAGGAGAGTTCCATGTTGTTGTTGCATGAGGGCCAGCAGCCGTGAGGAGTGGCGAGGGAATCAAGGGGAGCACGGGGGGTCACCTTCGCCATCGTCCTCCTCCTCATGGAAGGCGTCGTTAGAGTCGCTCCGCCATCGTCGTCGTCGATCTCGATCAACATCTCCATGGATCCAGGAGCGGGGAGCCCCATCACCATCGATGGCACCAGCGCCGCCTACCTCTTGAAAGCACAATGTGCTCCCTTGGTGGTTTTGATAATTAATGACAACATACATTGTCTCTTGGCCTAATACTTTCATCTAGTGTATTTCAGATACAGTCCATAGAGGGAGATGGTCTGGCAAAAAGTAGTGTAGAGAGTATCCCCATGAAGAAGAAGGAGAAGGAATAGCATTGGCCAAGCTTCAAGCAAAATGACTCCACATTTTACCTTTTGTGGAAAATCACTTTGAGTCCATAGGAAAGCCAATACTATTAAAAGGGGGTAAGGTTTTGTTGGTGAACAAAATGCTCATATGTGCACAAGTGATAGTCACCACATACACCCACAAGCTCTTCCAAAAAAGTCTGTCCAAAGCCAAATATCCAAAATTGGTACAACCAACACATTCCACTCAGTGCCACCGATTCCAAACCTTAGACGGACTCAGCAAAACCCCAGATTTTTGGTGCAACCGATTCTGCTTCGGTCCCACCGAGTTTGGGTTGCCAAATTCCTGTTATGCAAGTTTACAAAATCGGTCCCTCCGAGTTTTGTGAATCGGCGTCACCAAGACTGGCAATCTGACCGTTGCTCACCTTATTGGTGCAACCGAGATGTATGTATCGGTCTCACTGAGATTCAAAAGTTGCTACCTTTGAGGCAACTCGGTACCATCGAGATTAACACATCGGTGTCGCCGAGTCTGACTTATTAGGTGTAATGGTTGGATTTCGTGATGCCTAAATATACCCCTCCACCACGACTCACTCGCAAGAGAAGTTCTCAGAACAGTTCCTCACTCATACCTACTGATTTTTTGAGATAGAGCCACCTACTCATGTGTTGAGATCATGCCATTCCATTCCTACCACATGAATCTTGATCTCTATCCTCCCCAAGTTGCTTTCCACCCAATCAATCTCTTCTACCAAGCCAAATCTATGAGAGAGTGATTGTGTGTTAAGGAGTCTATCATCTTGAAGCACAAGAGCAAGGAGTTCATCGACACTATCAAGCCTATTACCTTTTGGAGGGTGGTGCCTCCTAGATTGGTTACGTGTCGCTTGGGAGCCTCCTACTTAGTGTTGTGAAGTGAACCAAGAAGTTTGTAAGGGCAAGGAGATCGCCTACTTCGTGAAGATCTACCCCGAGTTAGGCTAGTCTTCCGTGGACGTAGGCCATCATGGTATAGTCAAGGTCGCTTCTTCGTGGAACCCTCCGTGGGTAGAGCCCATCGTGGAATCTCGCAACCATTACCCTCCGTGGGTTGAAGAATCCATAAATGTGGACGTACGATAGCACCACCTATCAGAACCACAGGAAAAATCTTCGTGTCCTTCATGTGTTTGATCTTCCTATCTCTACTCCTTACTTTCATGTGCAATGTCTTTACTTTCCGCTACTATACTTGATGAGTTGCATGTGTTGGGTGTCATAGACTACTTATATATGCTAAAACTGCCAACCCTTGAACTTATGCTTGACGTAGTTTTAAATTTCTGCTTGTAGCCTATTCAACCCCCCTCTAGACATACACTTCTATTGATCCCTCAATTGGTATCAGAGCATTGGCCTCCATTGCTTCGGTTTGAACACCATGGAGGAAGATGGATATGTCTAGTGTGGAGAAATTATATTGTAGAGTGCCCATTCTTGATGGAGAGTACTTGTCACGCCCAAGATGCGCGCCTATCCATTTTAAGGCACGAGGACCTCGCAAGGGATAGAGGCGCATCTTGCCGTTCGCAAGTATAGAATCATTGCATCATACATTACATAAGAGATGAGTATACAGGTTGGCTTACACTCGCCACATACTAAATTACAATTCCACACAGAGTTCAAAGCATCAAGATGAAGACAGGGTCCGACTACGGACGAAATCAAATGATAAAAACAGATGCAAAGGATACTATCTCGCTATCCCAAAGATCACGACCATGGGCCCCTACTCGTCTGGATAAGTCATGTACATACTGCCTCTCTCCTCATCATATTCCCACTAGAGCTGGGTCAGATCATCCTGCACGAACTCATCTGTACCTGTACCTAGAGTGTTGTAGTAATCTGTGAGCCACGAGGACTCAGCAATCAAGCGCCCGGGTACTTGAGACTATTCAAGCTTAAAGGATAGGTTGGGGTATGTGTTTAGTCTGCAGCAGCACTAAGCATTTATGGTGACTATACTTACATAACATGAAAATAAATATGAGTGGTCTACGATGAGCGATCGAATCTAGTATGACCTCTATGAGATCCTGAACACTTACTTACGTCAATCATAACCCCACCGTGTTCTCTCTCAAATCATGTTCACGAGCAGAGACGATCAAGGTTACTCACACAGTAGGTGTATTTTATTAGAGTTTACTTCAAGTTAACTATAACCGGGTGTTAAACAAATATCCAAGTTGCCACATAACCGCGGGCACGGCTTCTCGAAAAGATATAACCCTGCAGGGGTGCTCCAACTAGTCCATCACAAATAACCACACTCCGTGGGAATAGCCTCGACCACGGATCTCGTGATCATCACAGGTAACTCCGAAGGAATTCCAACACCTCAAGATAACCCAAAGAAAGTCAGACTCCACACGTGAGACATTCGATAAAGGTAAAACAAATCCAGCAAGACCACCCGACGCGTCAACGAACCCGATAAGAGCCGCGTATCTCGTTCTCAGGACACGACGGATAAGCTACGCGTACGGAGGCCTGATAGAAATCTCCCAGGTTGCCCTGGGTTGGCCCCGCACAGTGCTCTAGTTTGGACCAACACTCATGAGGAGCACTGGCTCGAGGGTTGATTAATTATCCACGGGGTTGCAAAGCCCTATGCAAATTTTTATTAAGTTATTAAGCAAATGTAGTACCAATGTTGGGTCTTGCCAGACAAGTTTTAATCTCAACCGAATAAACAAGGGGGTCCCCATAACAACCCCGAGCGTGTTAGGAGCGCAAAATATGGAAAACATAACACCGGTAACAAGAACTATAGCGGTAACAGCGGAACAAAACACCTAGCAAAAGGCCAATCCTTCCACCAGTACCAAGATATATATGTGCATTAAATTAAATAACAGATAATATTGTGATATGTCAAATCCATGTTATCACATGGAACAACCTGAACCTACAACTAAGAACGCTATAAGAGGGGTTGAGCAGCGGTAACTTAGCTAATCAAAGGTTTGCTAGGATGTGGAGGGTTAGAGGCTATCATGGCAATTAGGAGGCTGATATTCAAGCGGTAGGTACAGCAATTGTAACGATAAGAGCGAGAAACTAGCAAGCAAAAATAGTATCGGGATCCGGGTACGATCATCTTACATGTTTGTTCTTCAGTGGAACAAGTAGCGGGATCCTCGTAGTTGTACTCGTCTGGCTCTTTGTACTCAGGTTCAACGTTCGCGCCTATCCAAAAGAAACAGCAAGAATAAACAAACAACCATGGTCAATGCACAAACCAGAATGATGCATGCCTAGGTGAAGAGTTTTAGCATGGCAATCCTAACTAGTCATATTTCACATGCAAGAATTGGATACTAGTGAATCTGTACAGAACCTTATGTTAAGTTATTTAGACATGCATGAACATGGAAAATATGGATGCATCACGAGAAAACGATGGAAATGCATATGAAGAACGTAAGAAACGGAGCTACGGCTCTCACGATACGCTCATGACAAGGTATGAAGGCAAAACACAAGACAAACAATACCATGGGCTAATTCTTGGCATTCCAAGGTAGCCACTGGTTAGGCAATGAAAAACCAACCACAATCGACTCAAAGATCAAGCAAAACCATGGAATATAACTCCCACAAGTCACAAAACAATAAAACAAACAATTTGCCAAATAACAGCAACATAACAACTTACACAGCCCACAACTTGAGCTACAGGAATCCTACAGCCACAAACAAGGCATTGATAGAAACTACATAACATGCTTATCAAATTATCCAACTACACAATATGGAGAGGAGGCACACATCAATAAGCATGAAGCCATCAAGTTGGCAAGATGAAGCAGTTTTCTGGGACTTAGTGAAAATAACAGTTTTCTGGAATCTGAGTTAATCTGGTAGCATGTTGACAACATAAGTTAAAGGGTTCTAGAGAGCACCTCTTGGCATTAAAATTAACAGGATGTTAGTAGACAACATCTACTCCAAAATACTAGCAATGAGCATGAGCTAATTCTCAACATAGCACAAGATGTCAACCACTCTACATGGCATAAAAATAACAGCAGACTCTCAGACTTGGAAATATTTAGCATGGTGAAAACAGAGACATCAAGTTAGCTACTTTGCAGCATTTTTCCCACTTATATGGGTGATTCTCATGTTAAACAAAAATAACATGGCATAATAGATATAAAACACTAGCACTTCCATGTTGGCACATGCCCCAAAGAAAGCATGGATTAAATCATGCAAAAATGACAAAGTAGCATCACAGCTGAAAATGACAGTTTTATAAAGTTTCTCAAAAGTGAAATATGAAAGAACCAATTGATTCATTGGCTCTTTCTACCCCAAAAACATGTGTCATACTCATATGACCATGTGAAGCAACATGGCACAATATACTAGCAAGCAACCATCCACTCACTTATAAGTTAAAACTTACTCTAAATGGACATGAGCATAAAAGGACATAACCAGATTTGGAACTTAGTTTAGCATGGCAATTATCTAATAATCCACAAAACATTCATATATCATCAAAGGGTATGACAAATGGGGGAAAGGACCCACTTGCCACCCACACACACATACACACTACCACACCACTACACAAGCCTACACACACATGCTCCATATGCCTAAGGGCATATGAGCACAAGCTCTCTCATGAACACACCACCATGAGGGGGGTGTTCATCTACACACATACTCACATACACAAGCCCATGTGTGGGTGGACTACACACTCACTCACAAACACACATGCATGTGCACACACACATGAACTACACATACATATGTGTGTATGCATCAAGCACACACATACACTCACATACACATGCACATATATATGTAACAGAAAAGAAAAGAAAAAACCTACACATGCTGGTTTTTATCTACACACACAACACATATAGCAAAAGGAAAAGAAAAACAAAAAGAAAAGAAAAGAAAACCAGAAAAAGGGGGGAGGGGTTCGAGCTTCAAACCCACGACCTCCTGGTCGTCCCCACCGAGCCACACCACTGAGCTACGTGCGCGGTTGTTAACAGAGGAGACGACACTGCTCTCTAATACACGCACACACACACGAACCTGACGAAACTGAAAACCCAGAACACCTCCGGCAACAGAGAACGGCGGTGACAATTCCGACGAGCACACGACACTAGCGGCGGGGGGGCGGAACGGAGGAAGCAACATCTATGGGCGGGCGCATCCCCACATCTAACTCCAACGAGCACCCAAGGCAACGGCACCTGCAACTACAACGAATCTTCGGCAGAAACGAGCACGGGCTCGTCGGGCACAACGAGCTCGCGCACGCATCAGGACAGGGAGGGCACGGCGAAGGACCAGCTGCTCACCACAGGGCTGCCGCAGGCGAAGACGATGACGGAGGAGGGTCGGAGACGCGCCAGAGTTGAAGCAGGGGAAGAAGATGACGGAGCGGACATCTCCGACGAAGACGAAGACGGGACCGTCGCTGCGGAGCCTCTCCGGGGCCCCTAGCGGTAGGAATTGAACGCGGGGAGGATCCCCGAGCTCCTGGACACCATGATCGATGACGAGGCCAACGGGGACAACGAGCGGACGCCGCCGAACTACTCTGCCTCTCTCTCTGAAACTCTCTGAAGCTTACCTGGCAGGGGGAAAGAAGAGAGGAGGGGGAGGAATTGAGAGGGAGATGGGACATGCGGCGGCGCGAGTGGAGAGAGGAAGCCTAGAGGAGGAGGCACGCACGCCAAGGTGGGTCTAAATACCCTCGAGCTGACGACAACGGGCGACGGAAAAGGAGACGGCGGAGGCGCACTCACTCTCTGAACCCGACGGCGACGTAGACAGAGCAGGTAGCCGTTCCCTCGCGCGGGCTGGGCCGCGGGGAAGGCCAGGCCCACTCAGGCGCTCTCTCACAAAACAATTAAACCGAGAAGTTTTTATCTTTTCAAAAACACAGTAACACAAGAAAAAAACAGATAAAATAAAGGATTTTTGGTGCAGAACAAAAATACTTTTGTAATGAAAATAAAATGCACTATTTACTAAAAATATCAAGATGAATTTTGGACAAGTAATTTAAATAATTTGAAAAATAGCAGCCCCTGTTATTTAAATACCCCAATACATAAAAGCTCAAAACCACAAAAGACCAACACTCACATGCTCAAAACATTTTAGGCTAGCACTTGAACATTTTTAAACAATATAATTAACAACTTAAAACTGCTGCTAAAAGACATGGGAAAACAAAGGCATTGGGTGGGGTTTTTGTTGCAAAGAAAAGAGAGGGGAAGAGAAGGAGGTGCACCACCAATAAACCAACACCACACACAACACAAGGCCACACTCACAACAACCACACCATACAAGGTCACATAAGAATCAAGCATGGCATGATGGATTCTATGATGCATGATGCATGAATGCAAGAGCATGGTATGACAAGGTGCAAATTCATTCATTACTCTCATGACAACAAGGTTCATACAAGAGATTACATGCCATAAAAGGTAGGGACAACACTTGGGCTGTCACAGTACTATAGTCGATGGAAGAATGCCATGATTGATCTATTTCACAAATTCCATTTGAGAAAACATATTAAAAATTCTTATGTGCTCCCCATTGATGAATTGCATCCCACACACAAAGAGGAAATTAACATGCTTGGTCACCTTAGAACTGTCAATCTTATTGTTATAGGCTTACCAAGGTTCGTGCTTTCCCAATTGAAGAACTTTGCATGTGCTTATACCTTGTGGACTGATTTGGAGAAACGATATCTGAATCTTCCATTAGGTAATCTTGATGAAATTCTTCATAAAACTATTGTGTTTCATAAAATGAAGCCCGGTGATCCAAACTTTGATAAATGCCTATTTGAGCTCTGTGATCTTATGCGTGCTAAGGAGATGTCACAACTATCAACAACATTATTATTGAAGACATTCTCATTCATAAACTTGAACATTGTGATGGTTATGATTCTAATGAGTCTCTTTGTTTTTATGACAAGGAGATACCATCAAATGATGAGAATGAAGAACATGGCTACTAGGATGAGGATGAGTTGTTTGATATCGAGCATGAAAAGATCAGGAAGCATCTAAGTCTAATGGCGAACTTCAAGGATTACAAGTCCGGTGGAAAAGAGTGGATTCTCGACAGTGGATGCATGGATCACATGATTGGTGATAAAGACATGTTCCAAGAGATCACGCCTAATCAAGGTCCTCGTACGTACGTGACCTTTGGAGGTAACTCGAAGGGTAAGGTACTTGGCCTTGGTAAGGTGGTCATATCTCATGATAGCTCCATTCAAAATGTAATGCTTGTTGAATCACTTGGCTACAATCTTCTTTCTGTATCAGGACTAGCAGACTTTGGTTTCAATGTGTTATTTACCTAGTGTAGTGACCCGACCTGAAAGGTCAAGTCTCCGGTGTTTCCGTACCATCCCAAGATCATGCTGGTACACACACGGTACATCAATGTATATATCAAAGGGAAATCACACAGGATTATATTAATCGAAATCTCATATCGAGTCCTTTATTACAGTAAATATTACAATAAAGTGGCCAAATGGCCAACTCATGAGAATATCTAAATCTTGCGGAAGCGACGAAGGTAGATGAGTCCATCTGACTCCAAGGGCATCTCACTGAGCATAGAACGTGTCCTCACTCCTGGTCGGAAAAGTACTCTGCAACATGATACGTTGCAGCCGTGTAGGTCAGCATATGGAATATGCCGGCAAAGTCATAGTAGAGGTGTGAAAATAATCAACTAGTCTATATGCATATATGGCAGGTGGGGTGGTAAGTTTTGCGTAAAGCCAATTTTTCCTACATCAAGAAAAGGGGCTAAGCAAAATATTACTAAGTTGGTTGATTAATGAGATGGTTCCACCAACCAATTCTCATTCCCAAAATTATTAATACCCACATCATCATTATAAATTGTGTTGAGAGTTCCGGATGTTTCAATTCCTTTGGCTCAAGTCGTCCATGACCGTGGACACGGCTAATCGATTAGGTTTGGAATACTCTGCAGAGTTTTGCACACGTTCCCCACAAAATTTGGTCGCCTCCGTTTGATTTCTCGCACTTCAGGGTGTTTGAGAAACGGATGACCAAAACATGGTCTTCCAAAGGGTTTCCCTGCGACTCTGTCGGTGCCCATCCTTTCCTACCGTTCTTCTACCTCTCGTAGCACCGCCTGTCCAGGGTCACCACGATATCCAACCAAGCCAGAGCCCATAATGACTTGTGGCTATGCAGGTAAGCCTTGGGTTTTAAAGCATCCATCCATCTCTTTGTGCCTGGGTGGACCTTTCCGCGTGAATACTGGCCATCTCCAGCATCACCTAGGCAAATCCACTAGTTTCTCCAGGGTGCCGTTCAACCATCATCCACCCAGAGGTATGTTGAAAACTCGGAGTCTTAAATCATGATCATTATGTAGGTCTTGAAATTATTAACTCTCTCTCAACTCTCATGAATCACACAACCAACCCCGTCTACTAATAGCATAGCAAAAAGGTAAAACAACGTTTCCCGGGGCCAATGTGTCAAAGAGGTTGAGGGGGGGTACCTACCACATGATACTAGTACAATGTAACCAAGTTTCCAACTAACCTATCTTGCATGCAATTGGGGAGATGGTAGAACTAATGCATATAAAACATGGGTAAAAATATGATCAAAGTGACTTGCCTGATTGTTTTTAAACCCTTTTTGCAAATATTTTCAAAATAACCCCTGGTTATTTTTGTTTCAAATAAACCACCAATTAGTCCCTGGTGTGGAGTGTCATGTTCCTCCTCTCTTATTTGAACTTTTAACCAAAATTTCAAATAGGTGAAAGCAACTTAGTGAAAAGTAGAAAGGACTTTCTGGAATTCAGAAGAGACATTTCAACTAACACATAAAATCAAGCAATGATGCTGCTAGATGCATAGCTATAATCATAACATTCCAAAATGGAATTTTGGGATGTTACAAACCTACCCACCTTAAGATGAATCTCGCCCTCGAGATTCGGGTTGGCTAGAAAATAGGTGCGGATGGTCTCTACGAAGATCTTCTTCGCGTTCCCAGGTGGCTTCTTCCTCGGTATGGTGACTCCACAAAACTTTACAGAACTTGATAATCTTGCTGCGGGTAACTCGGTTGGATGTCTCGAGGATCTTGACAGGCTTCTCCTCGTAAGTCAGATCACTTTCAAGCGGTATGGCCTCTAGGGGCACTGTGTCTCGCAAAGGGATGTCAGTCATCTCAGCATGGCATTTCTTCAGCTGGGAAACATGGAACACATCATGAACTTCGGATAATCCTTCCGGCAATTCCAGTTTGTAAGCAACTTCGCCTCTACGTTCAAGAATTTTATAGGGGCCTATGAATCTGGGTGCTAATTTCCCTTTAACACCAAAATCTCTTGATTCCACGAAGCGGGGATACACGAAGATATGCTCTGTCTCCCACTTCATACGTCACTTCCTTGCGCTTGCTGTCAGCATAACTCTTCTGTCGAGATTGAGCTATCTTGAGTCTGTCACGAATCAACCTGACTTTCTCTTCCAAATCTTGGATAAGGTCGGGACCAAAAAGTTTTCGGTCTCCAACACCATCCCATGTCAGTGGTGTTCTGCACCTCCTTCCGTATAGAGCTTCGAAAGGGGCCATCTTCACACATGGGCTAACTCTTGGGGTAATCCTTCCGCTGTGAGTGTGTTCACATAAGTTTTACGACTCAAGGCATCGGCTACAACATTAGCCTTACCTGGATGGTAGTGTAATCTCATGTCATAGTCCTTGATTAACTCTAACCATCGTCTCTGTCTGAGGTTCAACTCTTTCTGCGTGAAGATATACTTCAGGCTCTTATGGTCGGTGTAAACATCACAACTATTTCCGATAAGGAAATGTCTCCAAGTCTTGAGTGCATGCACTACGGCTGCTAGTTCCAAATCATGTGTGGCATAATTCAACTCATGAGGTCGTAGTTGTCTGGATGCATAGGCTACAACTTTTCCATCCTGCATGAGTACTCCTCCAAGTCCTTGACGTGAAGCATCACAATAAACCTGGAAATCCTTCCGAATATCGGGCAAGATCAATACTGGGGCTGTGACCAAATGTTCCTTTAACTCCTGGAAACTGGCTTCACATTCCACAGTCCAAACATACTTGGATTCTTTTTTCAACAACTCTGTCATGGGCTTGGCAATCTTTGAGAAATTCTCAATGAATCTCCGGTAATATCCTGCAAGTCCGAGGAAACTGCGGATCTCCTTAACTGAGGCAGGGGACTTCCACTCGGTGACGGCTTCAACCTTAGTAGGTTCCACTTCTATTCCATCTCCGGAAATAACATGTCCAAGGAATCCGACTTCCGTCAGCCAAAATTCACATTTGCTGAACTTGGCATATAACTGATGTTCTCTCAGTTTCTCCAGAACTAAACGCAAATGTTCCTTATGTTCTTCCTCGTTCTTGGAGAATATCAGAATGTCATCGATGAACACCACGACAAACTTGTCTAAATATTCCATAAACACTTTGTTCATCAAATTCATGAAGTAGGCAGGAGCATTAGTCAAACCAAAGGACATGACCGTATACTCATACAAGCCATACCTCGTGGTGAAAGCTGTTTTGGGTATATCCTGTTCACGAATTTTCAACTGGTGATACCCTGATCGAAGATCGATCTTGGAGAATACTTTGGCTCCTATGAGCTGATCAAACAAATCATTAATCATCGGCAGAGGGTACTTGTTCTTGATAGTCACCTCGTTCAAGGCACGATAATCAACTACCATTCTCAAGGATTTATCCTTCTTCTCCACCAGAAGTACTGGGGCTCCCCAAGGTGAAGAACTTGGGCGAATATACCCCTTGTCCAATAACTCCTTAATTTGCTTCTTGATTTCCAACAGATCATTTGCGGGCATCCGATAGGGTCTCTTGGAAATTGGGGTTGTCCCTGGCTGTAGCTCTATTAAGAACTCAATCTCCCTATCTGGTGGCATTCCTGGTAATTCTTCCGGAAATACATCTGGAAAGTCTTTTACCACAGGTACTTCCTCCTGAACAACTCCCGTGAGGGCATTTAACCTAGCACTCATACGTGTGCGTCGGGATACATACTTAATCCTCTTGTTCTCTGGGGTGATGAGTGAAACAGACTTGCTAGGGCAATCAAGATTTCCTTCATACTTGGTCATCCAATCCATGCCTAGGATTACATCCAATCCTTGTGACTCTAAGACGATGAGGTCGGTGGGAAAAACATGATTTCCTATATTGAGTTTCAAGGCATGGCATCCTATCCCTGCCATCATCATACCTCCTGGGGAACTGACCTTAATGGGCTGACTAAGGGTTTTGGTGAGCAAACCATACTTATCCACAACTACCCTTGATATGAATGAATGAGTTGCACCGGAATCAAAAAGTACTGTAACCGAACGTGAATGCAATAAAAACTTACCAACCACAGTCTCGGGTTGATCATAGACTTCTTCCACGTCGAGGTGGTTCACCTGGGCACGAGGAAAAAGGTTTGGCTTCTTGGCTGCGGAATTGACGTTTCCACTGCCTTGCTTGCTCTGGGGGCACTCAGTAGCATAGTGCCCTGTCTTCTGACACTTGAAACAAGTAATGTGACTCAGATCCTTCTGAGCAGGAACTTGACGGTGCAGGTTGTTGTTCCCATTCCCATTGTCAGTCTTGAAGTTACCATGGTTGGGACGGTTGTTCCCATTTCCTCCATGATGGTGGCCTCCATGGTTGTGCACAGCATGAGTGTGCCTTCCAAACTTACCGGTACCTGATCCGGTATTTCCTGAGTATGGGGAGTAGCGAGGCTTCTGATGAGCTCCAGAGTTGAACTTCCCCTGAGTGTACTTCCGCTTGTGGTTCTCAATCTGCTGTTGTTTACCTTCCAGAATAAGTGCCTTATCCACCAGTTCTTGGTAGTTGTTGAAATTAGCCACTACCAGTTGTATGCTCAACTCGTCGCTGAGTCCTTCCAGAAACTTTTCTTGCTTGGCCGCATCATCGGCCACATCTCCTGGGGCATAACGGGCCAACATGTTGAACTCTTCCACATATTGGGCCACAGAGCGATTACCCTGGCGCAAGTTGCGAAACTCGCGCTTCTTTAGACTCATGGCTCCAGCTGAAACATGAGCGGTGCGGAAAGCAAGCTTGAACTGCTCCCAAGTCACATCTGCAATAGGATAAGTGGTGGTGTAGTTCTCCCACCATGATGCTGCTGGTCCTTCGAGTTGATGTGCGGCAAATCGCACCTTCTCAGCGTCAGTGCATCCAGCGGTGATCAGCTCTCTCTCCATCTTGCGGAGCCAGTCATCTGCCACAATGGGCTCAGTGCTACTGGAGAAAATTGGAGGGTTCAACCTCAGAAAACGGGTGAGATTGTCAGTCTGGGGTGGATGGTGGTTGTGGTTGTTCTGATTGTTGGTCTGATTCTGAATCAATAGTTGCATCAGTGCATTCTGTTGCTGAAGGAGTTGAGTGAGTTCCGGCGGAAAAGTGAAGTCGGTCTCACGTCGTGGAGGCATCTTGCTGTTTTCAGAGGGATGAGAATTAGAATAGAACAAGGGTCTAGAAGAAATTCACTACCCATATGCAATGCAACAAACATATCACACCAAACACTCATTCATTTATTCAATCAACGTCAAACATTGGGAATACAAACCTCAAACAACTAAGCATCGACCTACGCTTTAACGACTAAAATAAAAGATACATTGGAGGGCATAACTAATGTTTTCCTCAAAAGTGCATAGTCGTAGGTCCTCCTGTGGTGCTTTCCTCATAGTCTTCATCGTCGCTGATGAAGGGTGCCATGTCTCCTTCGGGGTGAAGGTTTTCCCCCATGTCTAGCTGCTCCTCCAGAGTTGCGATGCGTGCATTCTGCTCATCAATCCTCTCTAGGAAGTCCTTCACTTCATGCTCGTGTTCATAGTTGGCCTCTCGCAGATCAGCTTCAAGGTCCAGCTCGCGGTTCATCAGATTCTTGATTGTCTTCGTATCAGCACGAACTCGAAGCTCCAGAGTCCTGATGTGAGTCTCCAGGGTCTGGATATAGGAAATAGTGGTGTCTACAGTGGGAGGAGTTATGATGTTTCCATTGGCATCTCTGCGACAAACCACGCTGAGTCCTGGTGAAATGGTTCCACCTCTGTATTCCTCCTGAATACGTCCAAGGGCACGATGAATGGCCATGTCTCTCCCAAGTATCCAACTGGGTGCCATGAACTTAAGGTCGATGGGTTCCTTCCGGTTCCCAAAAGTCTTCCCTGGGATATGCACCTCGATCCTGTAGCGTCCATCTTGGGGAAATGACATGATAGGAATCCCGGTGATGCTCGGCAAAGAAATCCTTACGTCCTTGACGATCCTCATCAGCTCCTTACCAAAGGGCATCGTTGCGTCAGGCTGGCAAAACTCCGTGATCAACACTGGGATGAAGGTGGCCATCTATAAATTTTGAAATAATCGGAGAGGAGTCAGAAACGAATAGATGAGAGTATAAGATATTTAAAGACAAAGAGAAACAATCCTAAGGCTTTCCAATCCTAGAGGTTACGTCCTACGGTCAGCGTGCGCTCTGATACCATTTCTGTAGTGACCCGACCTGAAAGGTCAAGTCTCCGGTGTTTCCGTATCATCCCAAGATCATGCCGGTACACACACGGTACATCAATGTATATATCAAAGGGAAATCACACAGCATTATATTAATCGAAATCTCATATCGAGTCCTTTATTACAGTAAATATTACAATAAAGTGGCCAAATGGCCAACTCATGAGAATATCTAAATCTTGCGGAAGCGACGAAGGTAGATGAGTCCATCTGACTCCAAGGGCATCTCACTGAGCATAGAACGTGTCCTCACTCCTGGTCGGAAAAGTACTCTGCAACATGATACGTTGCAGCCGTGTAGGTCAGCATATGGAATATGCCGGCAAAGTCATAGTAGAGGTGTGAAAATAATCAACTAGTCTATATGCATATATGGCAGGTGGGGTGGTAAGTTTTGCGTAAAGCCAATTTTTCCTACATCAAGAAAAGGGGCTAAGAAAAATATTACTAAGTTGGTTGATTAATGAGATGGTTCCACCAACCAATTCTCATTCCCAAAATTATTAATACCCACATCATCATTATAAATTGTGTTGAGAGTTCCGGAAGTTTCAATTCCTTTGGCTCAAGTCGTCCATGACCGTGGACACGGCTAATCGATTAGGTTTGGAATACTCTGCAGAGTTTTGCACACGTTCCCCACAAGATTTGGTCGCCTCCGTTTGATTTCTCGCACTTCAGGGTGTTTGAGAAACGGATGACCAAAACATGGTCTTCCAAAGGGTTTCCCTGCGACTCTGTCGGTGCCCATCCTTTCCTACCGTTCTTCTACCTCTCGTAGCACCGCGTGTCCAGGGTCACCACGATATCCAACCAAGCCAGAGCCCATAATGACTTGTGGCTGTGCAGGTAAGCCTTGGGTTTTAAAGCATCCATCCATCTCTTTGTGCCTGGGTGGACCTTTCCGCGTGAATACTGGCCATCTCCAGCATCACCTAGGCAAATCCACTAGTTTCTCCAGGGTGCCGTTCAACCATCATCCACCCAGAGGTATGTTGAAAACTCGGAGTCTTAAATCATGATCATTATGTAGGTCTTGAAATTATTAACTCTCTCTCAACTCTCATGAATCACACAACCAACCCCGTCTACTAATAGCATAGCAAAAAGGTAAAACAACGTTTCCCGGGGCCAATGTGTCAAAGAGGTTGAGGGGGGGGTACCTACCACATGATACTAGTACAATGTAACCAAGTTTCCAACTAACCTATCTTGCATGCAATTGGGGAGATGGTAGAACTAATGCATATAAAACATGGGTAAAAATATGATCAAAGTGACTTGCCTGATTGTTTTTAAACCCTTTTTGCAAATATTTTCAAAATAACCCCTGGTTATTTTTGTTTCAAATAAACCACCAATTAGTCCCTGGTGTGGAGTGTCATGTTCCTCCTCTCTTATTTGAACTTTTAACCAAAATTTCAAATAGGTGATAGCAACTTAGTGAAAAGTAGAAAGGACTTTCTGGAATTCAGAAGAGACATTTCAACTAACACATAAAATCAAGCAATGATGCTGCTAGATGCATAGCTATAATCATAACATTCCAAAATGGAATTTTGGGATTGCCAAGTGTTTCAATTTTATAATCATAAAATTTTATTTAACGATATTCGTAGAGGTGATCTATACATTGTCGATTTCACTAAAAAGGCACAACCTCGTACTTGTCTCATTGCAAAATCATCTAAAGGTTGGCTATGGCATAGAAGGCTTGGACATGTAGGCATGTGTAATCTAGATAAGCTTATCAAGGGCGATCACATTCTTGGTGTTAAAGATGTTATCTTTGATAAAGATAGGCTTTGTAGCGCTTGTCAAGCAGGAAAGCAAGTAGGTGGAAGTCATCCGGTCAAGAACATCATGACCACTAGGAGACCACTCGAGTTACTTCATATGGATCTCTTTGGTCCCAATGCTTGCAAGAGTCTCGGTGGAAACTCTTATGGTCTAGTCATAGTTGATGATTTTTCTAGATTTACGTGGGTATTCTTTGTTGATGATAAGTCACAGGTACAAAAGATCTTCAAGAACTTTGCACACAAAGCGCAAAATCAGTTTGAAGTGAAGATCAAGAAGGTCCGAAGCGATAATGGATCAGAGTTCAAGAACACCCATGTGGATACCTTTCTTGACGAAGAGGGTATTTCACATGAGTTCTCGGCTACGTATACGCCTCAACAAAACGGAGTTGTTGAGAGAAAGAATAGAACCCTCATTGAGATGGCAAGAATGATGCTTGACGAAGACAAGACACCCCGACACTTTTGGGCAGAAGCCGTGGAAACAGCACGTCATGTCACGAACCGACTATACTTGCACAAGCTTCTCGGTAAAACGACATACGAGTTTCTCACTGGTAACAAACCCCAAGTTGGATACTTTTGGGTATTCGGCCCCAAGTGTTACATTCTTGATAAGCATCGTTGTGCTAAATTTGCTCCTGAATATCATGAAGGTTTCCTACTTGGTTATGGATCGAACTCTCACACCTACCGTGTCTACAACAACTTCACTCGAAAAGTTGAAGAGACAGTAGATGTGAAGCTTGATGATTCTAATGGTTTGCAAGTCGAACAATTGCCAAATGATGTAGGTGATAAAGATCCTTCGGAAGCTATCCAAGACTTACCCATCAGGAAGATTTGTCCCATGGACGTGAAGGAAAGTACTTCATCAACCCAGGTGGAAGCTCCTACTTAGAATAAATGCTACCGATAGTACGACATGGAAAAATCCACAAGTGGTACACGACAAGATGAAGAGGAGGAGAAAGTGCATCATGAAGATCCACCACAACCTCCTTCACCACCACCTCAAGGAGATGACCACATCGACAACAACGGAGATGAAGGAGATGATGAAGAAGAAGAAGCTCCACCAACTAACAAGCCTAAGCTATCCCGAGTTCGAGCACAAGTGACCAAGAACCAACCCCTAAACCAAATCTTTGGTGATATACAAACAGGGAGGATCACTTGCTCTAAAATTCGCTTGGATAACTTTTGTGAGCATTGTTCTTTCATCTCTAGCATTGAACCTTTGAAGGTTGAACAAGCTCTTGAAGACGTGGATTGGGTGAACTCTATGCATGAAGAGCTTCACAACTTCGAGAGGAACGAAGTGTGGACACTCGTGGAAAAGCCCAAGGACGAGCAAAACATTATCGGCATGAAATGGGTATTTAGCAACAAGCAAGATGAAGGCGTTCAAGTCGTTCACAACAAGGCTCGCCTCGTAGCTCAAGGATATATGCAAGTCGAAGGTATGGACTACGGTGAGACCGACGCCCCCGTTGCTAGATTAGAAGCCATTCGAATTCTTCTTGCTTATGCAAATCACCATGATATCATGCTTTACCAAATGGATATTAAAAGTGCATTTTAAATGGTGAGATAGAAGAAGAAGTCCTTGTGAAGCAACCACCTAGTTTTGTAAATCCTAAGAAACCTGACCATGTTTACAAACTTCGCAAAGCTTTATATGGTCTTAAGCAAGCTCCTCGTGCTTGGTATAAATGCCTAACGAAGTTTCTCATTGAAAAAGGTTTTGAAATTGGTAAAATTGACATAACCTTATTCACAAAGAGAGTTAATGGTGAATTATTTGCATGCCAAATTTATGTGGATGATACTATCTTCGGATCTACTAACCCACAATTTAGTGAGAAGCTTGGAAGGTTCATGTGAGAGAATTATGAGATGTCTATGATGTGTGAGCTGAAATTCTTTCTTGGTCTACAAATCAAGCAAACGAGAGACGGTACATTCATTTCTCAAACCAAGTACACCAAGGACTTAATCAAGAAGTTCAACATGCAACAGTGCAAAGGTATGAAAACTCCCATGCCCACTAGCGGACACGATGATCTCACTAAGGAGGGTGAACCGGTTGATCAAAAGGTCTATCGATCAATGATAGGTTCATTGCTTTATCTATGTGCCTCTCGTCCCGATATTATGCTTAGTGTTTGCATGTGTTCTAGATATCAAGCTGCTCCTAAAGAATGTCATCTTAAGGCTGTGAAACGCATTGTGAGATACTTGATACATACACTAAACTTTGGCATTTGGTATCGCAAGGGATCCTGTTTTAATCTTGTTGGCTACTCCGACTAGGACTATGTCGGTGACAAGGTTGATAGAAAATCCACCTCGGGTACATGTCAATTTCTTGGTAGATCTCTTGTGTCTTGGTACTCCAAGAAACAAAACTCGGTATCTCTATCTACTGCGAAGTTGTATATATTGTTGGTGGATCATGTTGTGCACAATTATTATGGATGACACAAACGCTTAAAGATTATGGGATCAATGTTAAAAATGTGTCATTACTTTGTGACAATGAAAGTGCTATAAAGATTGGTCATAATCCTGTGCAACACTCTCGAACCAAGCATATTCAAGTTAGACATCATTTCATTCGTGATCATATTGCCAAAGGAGATATTAATCTTAAGCATGTCTGAACTAACAAGAAATTGGCCGATATCTTTACTAAGACACTTGATGAAAAAGTGTTCTATCATTGAAGGAGTGAGTTGAACATCATGGATGCTTCAAACTTGAGCTAAGCTCACTCGGATGCTTGCAAGGGGATGAGTTTTATTGTCCATTCCATGCTATTACCTTGAATATCATATCTTTGAATTCTATGCTCCCTTGTCTTGCATCTAACCCTTTTGTAGGTACTTGGAAGAACAACACTCCACAAGATTGCCAACAACTCATATCTTATGCAATCTTGTAATGACCAAGTATCCACAACCTCGCCTTGATGATGAGAGGAAGAAGACAACACATATCCTTCACATATATTTCACAATTGGTATCAACTCAAATGGTATATTGTCACATGGATATAACATGTTCTTCCTTGCGTGACTAACCCATGTAGGTGAAAAGTGAACAAGAACAACAAGGATTGCTCCCACTCAAGATGATCTTCATCAACTTCGAGCATCCTCACCAAGTTCACCTACACGCTTCATTAACAACATCACTCAAAGGTATGTACTCATATCCTTGATATAGTTTTACTCCAAGACATGAGATAAATCAACTCAAGTGATATGAAGACATTAAAATGCTCAATTGGAAAATGCTAACCCCATTTTGAGCTTAACGATGAGTATGACCTATGATCAAGCATTCTTGCTTGGCTCCTAAGTCAATATACTCTAATATAGGTGACCTAGTCACCGCCCATCATCTAGTTAAGAATCTTGTTTGGTCCATTCTCTATAGGACAATTTCATGGAAAGATTCAAATCTTTTCTAGTTGATACCTTTTTGTAAATTACCTGTATATTATCTGCAATTGGTACCCTTTATTTGCAAATCATTTGTTTTTCTTCCCTCATTGATTTTCATTTACAACTTTGTCTTTGGTTCAATTTTTCTTTCTTGCCAAGTTTCGGTTTTATACCTCGGAGCTCCAATTCAAATGACTCGGTTCTACCGATTTAGCAGATAAGCTGCAAAACATCATATCGATATTACCGACCAATTCGTTTCGGAGCCACCGACTTTCTATCATGGTTAAATATGTGTTTGATGCTGTAAATATTTGTGTTCCTTTTGTGTTGTCACAATCCTTTGATGATCCCTTCTTAAAAAAATTAAGGGGGAGAGATACATTCAAGGATCCCTAACTCAAAGGAGGAGAAGTTCTACAAATTCTTAGTTTAGCCCATAGGAGAGAAAATACTTTCAATGACTACCTCATGTTTTTTTTCTCATGATTTTCATATTCTATGAGTCCTACTTTCATTGACCTTTGTTCTCAAGGATCCCTTCTTAATCAATGACCCCCTATATCTAACCCTCTATCCGACCTTAATGGAAATTAATGCCAAAGGGGGAGAAATATTCAAAGCTTCAAAGCTAAAGGGGGAGATACATGCTTATGCCAAGGGGGAGATATAATTTAGGGACAGAGGAGAATATCAAAAGTTTATACTTATATAAACAAGGGGATAATACCAAAGTAGGGGAGAAAAATATGTTTTGGAGAAAGATCTGTTTATTGAAATTGATTTTATCATGTTAGAATTTTCTCACCCTATCCAATCCCAATATCTAAATGTTAAGATTCAGATGGAGAGGACGACCTACATTTTCATATCTAAAGGGGAAGAAACTTCTAAATGATCTTGCAGACATATCAATCTTAAGAAATACTATCTTCTATATGTTCTCCATATCTTGGTAGTTTTGAGTTCTATTGCTTTTGATTGGTAGAATACCCTTGTGTTTCCTAACATTGTATTTCTCAAGTGTATCTATACTACTAGAATGATCAAGAACTCAAGGTAAGTATATGCATCACATCTTTGATCAAGATGATCTCTTGCTTCTTGCACATATTGTTTGCAAGAGTGAAGTCTTGATCAAGGATACATCTCATTCGTATGCATTTGATGCATATATCCAAGATACACATGACTTATCATATCCCTTCCACTTCATGTGTGTCCATGCATTCCAAAAGCAACTATCCTTTAAAGGGATTGCACACTTTTAGGGGGAGCAAGTCTAAGTCATGTGTCTCTCAAAGTCTTCATTATATACATGCATATCTTTATTTGAAGCTTTGATTGTATGTTGTCATCAATTACCAAAAAGGGGAAGATTGAAAGCACAATGCCCTCCCTTGGTGGTTTTGATAATTAATGACAACATACATTGTCTCTTGGACTAGTACTTTCATCTAGTGTATTTCAGATAAAGTCCATAGAGGGAGATGGTCTGGCAAAAAGGAGTGTGGAGAGTATCCCCATGAAGAACAAGGAGAAGGAATAGCATTGGCCAAGATTCAAGCAAAAGGACTCTACATTTTACCTTTTGTGAGAAATCACTTTAGTCTATAGGAAAGACAATACTATTAAAAGGGGGTAAGGTTTTGATGGTGAACAAAATGCTCATACGTGCACAAGTGATAGTCACCACATACACCCACAAGCTCTTCCACAAAAGTCTGTCCAAAGCCAAATATCCAAAATCGGTGTAACCAACACATTCCACTCGGTGCCACCGATTCCAAACCTTAGACAGACTCAGCCAAACCCCAGCTTTCCAGTGCAACCGATTCTGCTTCGGTGCCACCGAGTTTGGGTTGCCAACTTCCTGTTACGCAAGTTTACAAAATCGGTCCCTCCGAGTTTTGTGAATCGGCGTCATCGAGACTGTCAATCTGACCGTTGGTCACCTTATCGGTGCAACCGAGATTTATTATCGGTCTCATCGAGATTCAAAAGTTGCTACCTTTGAGGCAACTCGGTACCACCGGGATTAACACATCGGTGTCACCGAGTCTGACTTATTAGCTGTAATGGTTGGATTTTTGGAGATGCCTATATATACCCCTCCACCACTCACTCGCAAGAGAAGCACTCGAAACAGTTCCCCACTCATACCTACTGATTTTCTAAGAGAGAGCCACCTACTCATGTGTTGAGATCATGCCATTCCATTCCTACCACATGAATCTTGATCTCTAGCCTCCCCAAGTTGCTTTCCACCCAATCAATCTCTTCTACCAAGCCAAATCTGCGAGAGAGTGATTGTGTGTTGAGGAGTCTATCATCTTGAAGCACAAGAGCAAGAAGTTTATCGACACTATCGAGCCTATTACCTTTTGGAGGGTGGTGCCTCCTAGATTGGTTAGGTGTCGCTTGGGAGCCTCCTACTTCGTGTTGTGGAGTGAACCAAGAAGTTTGTAAGGGCAAGGAGACCGCCTACTTCGTGAAGATCTACCCCGAGTTAGGCTAGTCCTCCGTGGATGTAGGCCATCATGGTATAGCCAAAGTTGTTTCTTCGTGGAACCCTCTATGGGTAGAGCCCTCCATGGACTCTTGTGACCGTTACCTTCCATGGGTTGAAGACTCCATAAACGTGGACGTACGATAGCACCACCTATCAGAACCATGGGAAAAATCTTCGTGTCCTTCATGAGTTTGATCTCCCTATCTCTACTCCTTACTTTCGTGTGTAATGTCTTTACTTTTTCGCTGTTATACTTTATGACTTGCATGTGTTAGGTGTCATAGACTAGTTATATATGCTAAAACTGTCAACCCTTGAACTTATGCTTAAGGTAGTTTTAAATTTCTGCTTGTAGTCTATTCACCCCCCTCTAGACATACACTTCTAGTGATCCCTCATCTCTCCGGATCCAATCAGTATCGAAGCGACTGGAACATGTTCCGCTTGACCCATTGCTCTGAATCCAAAGCCTCTGCCTCTAGCATTGCCCAAAGAACGACCCCCATCGTCAGCTGGGGGAGGTAACCTGGGAAGGAGCGGTGGAGCTCCTCATCCTCATCTTCCCCCGCACAAGGAATGTCGCGTCGTTGAGCTGTTTGGCTCGAGGGAACCACTCGCGATCTCCCTATGCCTCCCCTCCAACTCCGCATCGCCATGGTTGAGCGCCTCGATCTGCTCCTCTCTCCTCAACATCTCTCCTCTCACCGCTGCGGTTCCCCTCGACTGGATCCGGAGACAGAGAAGGCGTGGGGAGGAAGTGGAGAGGCAAAAGGAGTGAAGGATTTCTTCGTTCAGGGCGATGGGCTGCGGGAGATAACCGCGTGCCCATCGCATTCCGCCATTAACCACCTCGGGCTTCGCGTCGTGACGCGACTCGGGTCGATCGTGCACCACACCCACCCACGCCACATGACACGAAAACTGGATCTGCTCTTCCTCGGTCAGCGCCACGTCCTCACCCGCCCTTCATTTGTCCACCACGTGTTTTTCCAAATCGAGAAGGCAGAGCTTCCCGTCGCCGGCAAGGAAAAACTCTAGCCGGAACTCCAATAGCTCCGGCGACCAGAGATCGGAGATGAACACACAGATGCATGGGCAACACATAACGGTAGAAGAGTCCATCCTCGACCGAAACATGTTTGCGTTGACCCTCGTCTAGAAACATGACCTACATATATCCAATTAGAATTTCCTTCTGCTTTGCTTTGCGGAGTGAGGCTCCGTCATATAGGGTGTGTTTGAATGTTGCCCTAGCTAGCCTTGCGAACCGTGGACGTGCCAAAAATTTGGCGGAGGATTTTGCCGCCCGCATCTCGCCCAGAAGTTGGCGGAAAACTAAACCGCGGAAGGTAGCCTGGCCAGGGCGATCCAATTTATTGGCTGCCATCCAAACACACGTCCAAGCCCAGTCAACGACCAACTTTTTGGTTGGGCTGCCCTTGGCTCCAATCCAAACAGCCTCGTAATCCGGATTTACGGACGCCCCATATAATCATTATTATCTTTTCAAAACATACAAGTAATATTATATTTCTTGTGAGAGCACTTACGTGAGAGCGACTCAAGTAATATTATAATCAGTGCACACGTGAGCGGTGAGCAGAGCACGGAGCAGGTCGAGCGGTTTCCATCCAACCCCGTGGAACTGGCGCTGCCTTTCGCCGAACCACCCGAAACTCCACAACCCAAGTAGGCGACCCATCGACCAAGCATTTTTGCACTGCACCTTCACCCCGGCCGGCAGCGGTCAAACCGGCGTCTCGCCGTTATATATATAAGCGCGCACCCTCACACCTCCAGACCTCACAAACACATCAAGCAACATAGTATATTCTCGATCGGTCTCAGGGAAGAAACTTGGTGAATTTTCGCTGGTGCCGTGTGATCATAAGCTCGGGAGTCGGAATGGAGTTGGAGATGATGGCGAGCCAGCACGGGGCGCTGCTCAAGGTGGGGCTGTTCGTGCTGGTGCAGGCGCTGGTGTACCTCATCCTCGCCCAGTCCTCCTCCGTCTTCTCCACCAACAAGACCCTCGGCCTGCCCCCGGCGCGCTCCCTCAGCGCCCGCCGCATGGTCGCGCTGCTCTCGGACCTGCCGCTCACCGGCGAGCCCTCGCCCCGCGCCGTCCCCGTGGAGCCGTCGTCGCCCGTGCCCCTCGCCCACCAGAAGAAGGATTAGTTAGCCGGAGTGTCGGACCATGATGATTTGCGGCGAGGACACGGATCGAGCTGGAGGATGCAGCGCTCGAACGAGCATATATGTCTGTCGAGCTAGCAGTTGGTGCCCGCCGTAGGAGTTCGTTAGCTATTCACGCCATTCTTTGGTGTTCCTTTGATCGGTTGGTTTGTTCTTTGAGATTTCATATGTAAACTACACGCCGTTTTGGATTGTACAAATGACCATCTAAGATCGTGTTTCTTTTACCGTGCAGTCATGCTTGTGTTTTTTTTTAAGGAGAGTACTATCGAAGGCATTTACATACACGAACATATAATTCACCACTATGAATGCACACACATCCTATCTCTATGAGCACATTCGAAAGACTAAGTCGATACATCATCTTGAGATTGACGAAGTCGCTATAGACGTCTGGGACTTAAACTCTGGTGGGTAGTGAATATCACAGTCTTCCTAACCATCCAACCACAGATTGGTTTGCAGTTGTGCTTGTGTTTTGAAGAGAGACTTATGATGAACATAACACTCGTTTATATCATGTCGGATTTGCTAATTCACATCAAGATGAGAATTAAGCAAAATTCCCGGATGACACTAGTTTGTTGGGTATCTGTTTGTAGGGTTTATTTTATTGGTGTTGTTAAAAATTAGTCGATTGAGACTTCACGAAGTCTCAGTTGATGCTATAATTCGTTCATCTTGCATTGAGGTTCATGTAAACAATTTTTTTGTTTTTTCTTCTTGCATACTATATTAGTTGACTGAGACTATTTGAAACCGTGAATTTTGAGCTTATTTTTTTAATAAAGGGGCCGTATGCATCATGCTGATGCAAAGGCCGGAGGCATTACTCCTTTTCTAAAAAAATATTAGCTGACTGAGACTTCACAAAATCTCATTCGACTGAAACCTAGTCACACCATTATTTTATTGTGGTTCGGCCACTCATATGCTTCTTCTCGATGACAAGCGGATGAGGGTACAACAACGTACTCCCGATGCTTTGTTGGGGTTGTTGTTTGTGTGTAGTAGTCTTCTTTTTTTTGACCGACGTACATGCAAGTTTTTTCTGCACATTCTATTGTTTGGCTGTGTAAGGTGAAAGTTTGCTCTTGCAATAGTGTACTGAGTTACCGCCATGAATTTGAGTACTTAGTATACGGGTCTATTAGTTATTTACTTCACACTATTCTTTGTTTGATTGGTGTGTGTTTTTTGGATTTGTTTGTTGGTCGGTTTCTTATCGGATTGGATATGTGAATTAATTAAGCTTAGTATTACAATGACAACTAGAGGTCAAGACGGGACTCACGGAGGTGGAAGACCTAGTCGTCGCTAGCTTCTCCAACCCTCTCGTCATCGCTAGAGGGCTTTGCCTGGAAAAGCTTGCACAACGATGGTGACGATGGCAGTGGAGAATGTGTCCAAAGGGAGTTTGATGTGGCGGTGTTGGCCAGCTGTGACAAATGTCCGTCTGAATGGCAATGGTTCTGAACCGACGGTGCTCGCGAGCGATGCTGCCTATGTCGACAAAGTTCAGACACTACTATAGAAAAGGCTACTAGCGACATGCCGATTTAAAGATTAGTGGTGCGTGGGCTCAACACCACTAGTATCACTCCACGGTTACAAACTTTCAAATGGCATGTAACAAGCACATTACAAATATACTAGCAGCATGTGTCATTGTGCACATGCCATTAGTGTCCCAGGCATCTCCTCTTTCTGCCCCTCTCATTGACCTGTGGAGCCCGTGTTAGGTAACCCCTCACGTCTTAAATAACAACATTAGTTGGAACGTTAATTTAACTAAACATAATTAAAATCTTAAATAAGTACGTATTAAGTAAACTTACATTATACATCTAAGATTTAAACACCATAGTTCAAATCAAAAATATAACTTAAACTAATCTTGTCGACTCGCAAGACCGTGTAGTTTCTCGGTACAGTCGGACGACCGTCGACCGCCCACTTGTTGTCGTCTAAAATGACGACGATGTCCATGCCGAAGCAGGAACCATAAGCTTCCGCATCGTGGGAGGCAGGACGCCAGTTCGCCGGCGGGTGCATCATCTCCTCCTCGTCGACCAAAGATACCGAAGAGAAGAACGCATCAAGCTCCAGCTCTGTCTCTTCCATCCCATGCTTCTTCGCTTCGAATGTGGTCCTCGCTTCCTCGTCCTTGCTATTGTACTTGAAGGAGGTGTCTATGGCCATATGCTCCTCCTCAGACTCTGGATCATTGTGGTACAGACATGAAATCTGTGTTGGTGAGCTGTGCGTTGATTTGTGCCTCTACAACGAGATGCTCCTCCATCGCCTCTCCCACCATGTCAAGGTCCCATGATGGGGATGGATGCAATCAGGGCATTAGGGAAGGCAGCGGAAAGCTAGTTGAAGAAGGAGCTTGGGAGGGAGGTCATCAATAAGGCTCTATGCGTACACCCACGCATCGCCTCTCAGCGGTTCAACAGCACTGACGACGAGCTCATTCCCTTGCAGCATGATCGAACAATTTGAAGTCAGCGAACCATGCCTTGTATGGGAGAATGTGAGAAGGCACCACCCCTAGGTTTTGGGCGATAAGATGACTGGATAAGAATGATCTATTATGTAGATAAGAGAGGATAGTAGGGGTCAGAGAAGGGAAATCCAATTCGGCTCTTGGGAGCATATGCTCCTGCCCATCAAAAATGTTTTTTGTAAATCTTAAAAAATGAAAAAAATAGATGTGTTTTTTTTCACACCCAAATGTTACTTGTAATTGTTTAGTGAAAACTCTTAATCATTTTAAGCTGTGCAGAAAAGACAAATCAAACGCCAAATGTTACATATAAATGTTACACTTAATTTTGTTTTTTTCACTGATGAAGTACCGCTATCTCGTTTCGTACGAAAATTGTCAAGCACGCTTTGTTAGACTAATGTAAACACCCATATAAAAAAATCAGATTTTTTTATTTTTCTTTAACATCTGTTTTGAATTTATTATTCATCAGGGAGCATATGCTTTCAAGAGTCAAAACAGCCCTCCCGGTTGGAGTGGGATGCCTCTCCTCCTCCTTTGGGCCAGAGCATATCAACGGCATGTTATAACTAGGGTCCGACAATGTATTGTGTTACTAGTGGCATTTGGCCCCTAGACATCCCCACTCATATATTTTCTACATTGAAAATATTTAGGTGTTAGAGTTTTAGTGTTATGGTCCAAACTTTTGGCTTTGAAATTTTTTTCTGCATTGTACATAAACTTTTACAAGTGACATGCACAAAGTTGACACTTTTTAGAGTAACCTATGTGGAAAATTGCAAACAGAAATAGAGATCTCGGTTTATTGTGTATTACTAGCACGATGTCCGTGAGTTGCTAGGAGCCACTGGCATAGGAGGTGGTCAAATAATGTTAGTGTCTTTGTGACCGTTGCATGATTTATGATGTGCTATTTCCACCGAAAATTTCAAGTTCAAACACACTATCATTTTATCATTTGCAAGCTAGGAAAAGAACAAATTCAGTAATGAGTAACGACGTTTACTGTTTGATACTATTCAAACTTTGTTTTTCTTTTGCGTGCCTCACAAACCCCACGCGTGGCCTGCAACCCGTTCTCCACAGAACTTTGCGTGTCACCGCCGCTGGAGTGCCGTTTTTGCCAGAGCAAAACCCCAAACTAAACGCTCACGTTCACCAGAACTCAAGGCACTCGACTCCAAAGTTGGTTCGCAGATCAATGCTCAACAGAACAAAAGTGCTCATCATCTAGCACTGATCCAAGCAAGCGGTGGGCGGTGCCGCCTGCACGATCGCGCACACTTGGCGTCGTCGCTGCCACCTCCAGAGCACCCGATTCAGATGCCCCACGCCCACCGCCCCCCAAGAACCCCTTATCTTCTCCCCCGGGTTGGGATCGCGGTCCATCCATCTTCCGTCCGTCCTTCCAATCCGAGATAAGACCACCCCCAAGCACCCCTCCCACCCCAATGCCTCTGTTCGTCTCAAGAATCGGCAGTGCACATTGACGACAGGAGCAAGATTTAGCGCGGAGTTTCAGTCAAAAACTGTTTCTTTGAGCCGAGAAGATTAATAAATTTGAGGTTTTTTAGCAGCGAGCAGTGGCATTATTGGGAGGGAGGGAGCAGTGGTGTGCCATGGATCTGCCTGCCCCACCAACCAATCATCCCAGAACTTTATCCTCCATTATCCTTTGCCGCCGCCGTCCCGACGCGGGGGCGAGAATAAACAAGTGCTCCGCGACCGCCAGCCAGCGACTCCTCCTCTCGCCTCCACCACTCCCTCGCCACCACTCGCTCCCGCTTCGCCTCCGCCCCGACCCGCCCGCCCGCGCCGTCGCGAGATCCAGCGCCGTCTCCGCGCCGCCGCTGGTGCCGCCCATGACGACGCCGCCGCCCAACCCCACCATCCGGAGGCTCGAGGTCGCCTCGCCGGTGCCCGCCGACATCGACATCGCCAACGCCGTCGAGCCGCTCCACATCGCCGACATCGCCGCCGAGCTCGGCGTCCCTCCGGAGCACTACGATCTCTACGGCAAGTACAAGGCCAAGGTGCGGTTCTTGATCGGTTCCCGGGAAAAAACACCACCGGCGTCGCGTGTGCGTGGTATGATCGGGTGAGTCGATCTGACTGGACTTTGTGCGGCGATGTGCAGGTCCTCCTGTCGGTTCTTGACAAGCTGCAGGGGCAACAGGACGGGTATTACGTGGTCGTCGGCGGCATCACGCCGACGCCGCTAGGGGAGGGCAAGTCAACGACTACCGTCGGCTTGTGCCAGGCGCTGGGGGCGTTCCTTGATAAGAAGGTGAAATTTTCAGAGTTATTTTCATCTGACTGTCATCGACGAGATAACCTACACCATGTTCATTAGTGCTTCCTAAGTAGAACGAAGCCGGCAAATTGTGATTTGTTGTAAGAATGTAGTTTGGCGGTCATCAACCAGATAATATGTACCAGGTTCATTAGTGCTTCTCAATTAGAACAACGTCGGCAAATTGTGATTTGTTGTAAGAATGCCGTTTGAGTTGATAAACGTCGGTACTAAGGAAAACCAATGGGCTTATTTGGGATAACATTGGAAGGCTTAGAAATTGTTTGATGCAAATTTAGACTGTGCAATAGTAATCTGTTGCTGTCCCCTAGTTAGTAACACATGTACATATTGGCTATCACGGGTTCAGGGTTTGCGTAACAACTGGATTTATTTATTTGTGAAGTCGTGTTGGCATAAACACTCTGTACAGCTGCAGAATTTCCATTGCTTATGGTAGAACTTCTTCTTTATAGCCACTGGATGGATAATAATAAAGTTAGATTAAAAGTTTTGGACGTCTCGAAAATATCCGAAGCAACTCCTGCTTTTTATATTGGTGTAAATATAGATACAATTCAAGGCTATGAATAATAGACTATACTATACAGCGCAGGACATATGGAATTTATTGTCATATATTGCTGTATATATAATGATATTGATATGGTTTACTATTTTATTTTCTGTCATCGATGTAGGTTGTCACTTGCGTCCGTCAACCATCACAAGGGCCCACCTTTGGAATCAAGGGTGGTGCTGCTGGAGGTGGCTACAGTCAAGTTATACCCATGGATGAGTTCAATCTCCATATGACCGGAGATATCCATGCAATTACAGCTGCAAACAATCTTCTTGCTGCTGCCATTGACACAAGGGTTTTCCATGAAGCTTCTCAATCAGACAAAGCTCTGTTCAATAGATTGTGTCCAGCAAACAAAGAAGGGAAGAGGCGTTTCGCTGATGTAATGCTCCGACGCCTGATAAAGCTTGGCATCTCAAAGACAGACCCCAATGAGCTAACACCGGAAGAAGTTAGGCGTTTTGCTAGGCTTGATATTGACCCCGCATCCATTACTTGGAGACGGGTCATGGATGTTAATGATCGCTTCTTGAGGAAAATCACCGTTGGACAAGGCCCTGAAGAAAAAAGTATGGTGAGAGAAACAGGCTTTGACATATCTGTGGCAAGTGAGATAATGGCTGTATTAGCTCTTACAACTTCCCTTGCTGACATGAGGGAAAGACTTGGAAGAATGGTGATAGGCAACAGCAAGGCGGGTGAGCCGGTTACAGCTGATGATCTTGGTCTTGGAGGTGCCTTGACTGTCCTGATGAAAGATGCTATTCATCCCACCCTCATGCAAACTCTAGAAGGCACTCCTGTTTTAGTGCATGCTGGACCTTTTGCTAACATTGCACATGGGAACTCATCCATAGTTGCTGATAAGATTGCTTTGAAGTTGGTTGGGAAGGGTGGCTTTGTTGTTACAGAAGCTGGTTTTGGTGCTGATATTGGGACTGAGAAATTCATGGACATAAAGTGTAGGTATAGTGGATTGACACCACAGTGTGCTATTATTGTGGCCACAATTAGGGCTCTTAAAATGCATGGAGGAGGCCCAGATGTTGTGGCTGGGAAGCCTTTAGATCATGCATATGTCAGTGAAAATGTAGCTCTTGTTGAAGCTGGATGTGTTAATCTTGCTAAGCACATCTCAAACACAAAGGGTTATGGAGTGAATGTTGTAGTAGCAATAAACAAATTTGCAACGGACACAGACGCTGAAATGGAAGTTGTGAAAAATGCGGCTATGGCAGCTGGTGCTTTCGATGCTGTTGTCTGCTCCCACCATGCACACGGTGGTAAAGGAGCGGTTAGTTCTCTTCTCTTGTCTATATTGTTAATTAAGACATTCCATTTTAATGAATGAATATACCTGCAGCTCTCCCCCCATGATCTCGAAAAGAAGACACTCTATACATGACATCTCTTTATGGAGAAATATTTAACTGTGTATCTATTGTCCATTTCATATGCTGGCTTCCAATGTCTATGATGTAGTGAAATTTGTTTCTGCACTTTTGACTGTTCTTTGATGTCTAAGATAGATCGCCCCTAGAGTAATCAACGTTTTAGTATGTTGCCAGACTTCTCAAAGTATCAACAATATCAATGTGGTCACTGCACCAAGCAGTTCTTACATGCTATGCCCATGCATCCCTCTACATTTTAGTAGTAACTAGCAAATGATCCCGTGCGTTGCAACGGGTGAAAAAACACTCACTAATCTAGTAACTATGAGTTCATAGGGCCATATCCTTTATTTCAAGACATGTCACCCCATCTGTGTTTCTATTCCTTCTTCCCACTCTCGTCAAGGCTGGCCTCAGTGTTCACAACATCACAACACGTTTGAACGTTGTCAATTTTAGGACGTCTCCCTCTTGGCATAAGATGCTAATTTTTTTTGCTGTGGGATTTTGACGAGGGGTGCATGCGTGGTTATAGATATTGTTTTTGTTCCCCATCCTAGTTTTGCCGAAGTGTTCATTTTTAATTCGGATCAGCACCGGTATGAAGGAAAGACTAATCATGCGTTATTGATTAAGGTTTCATCATAAATAGCAATTTTTTAATGGTTCACAGATAAAATAATATCATAGTCAGATTCTACATATTTTTCTAATAAAATTTCATATATAACATGTTAAATTTGGAGTTAGGGTTAAAAAGATATGGATTAAAAAAAAGATCGATGTGTACTGCGGGTTGATTACCAGAAACTTGAGGGGTTTTCTGTAAAATAGAATGACTGACCAAGAATACCTATTTCTTTTATTAGTACGTATAGATATAGATACTTTAGTGCCTAGCGAGTTGATTTCACAAGAAAACATGCTTATTTCTTCAATTTAAGAACATTTTGAAGGCTAAATTTTACAGAATTGAACTAGTTGTCTAACTCTATCGTGTCATTTAATTTGTATGTTCAGGTTGATCTTGGACTCGCAGTTCAACGAGCATGTGAAAGCCAGGCAGAGCCCCTGAAGTTTTTATATCCTTTAGATTCTAGCATAAAGGAGAAGATTGAATCAATAGCTAAGTTCTATGGTGCTAGTGGTGTTGAATATTCTGAACAGGTATTTCCTTGTGTTCTTCTCTTGTACTCCCTCCGTCCCAAAATAAGTGACTCAAATGTGACTCAACTTTGCACTAACTTTAGTGCAAAGTTGAGTCACATTTGAGTCACTTATTTTGGGACGGGGGGAGTACTAATTACTTACTGTGATTGTGAGATTTGTTAATTATGGGAATGATAGCCTGAGATACATTCCAGAAACATGCAATCTTCGTAAGGGCTAATTTGGTGTGGCAGAGTTCTCCACAATTTCATGTTTTGAGATATATGAGAAATGCTCAAGAGATAGCACTAGAGATATATAGTAGAACACTCTGTGTCTACTTAAGTCGTACGATTTTGCCTGCTAACTTCCCTATCTCTTTCCTGTAGGCTGAAAAGCAGATCGAGATGTACACAAAGCAAGGCTTCTCCAACCTCCCGATATGCATGGCGAAGACTCAGTACTCCTTTTCCCATGTTCCGTCCATGAAGGGCGCGCCATCTGACTTTGTGCTCCCGATAAGAGACGTGCGGGCAAGCATCGGAGCCGGTTTCATCTACCCACTGGTCGGCACCATGAGCACGATGCCTGGTCTCCCTACGAGGCCCTGCTTCTATGAAATCGACATCGACACGGCCACCGGGAAGGTCATGGGTCTGTCATGAGCTTCGCCGGCACCCTTCCCAGGCCGGGGATCCTGTGCTGTTGCGCAATTGAATCGGCCGTGTGCAGTTTCAGTTTTGGGGACATTCCTGAAGCAGAATAAACGAATAATAGCCTCATCGGCGGCGTCTTGGTGCGGTTGTGGGGGTAGTGCATTTCAGTAACTTGATGGCTGTAGATTTGGTCCGTCCAACCATACAATCTGTACTCTGTTCATGTTCCTTGTGTTTTGATGTTCAGCTTTCTCAGCCTGCTTTTCTGCTTCTGTTTCTGCTTCGTACTGAATTCTCTTTGCATGGCTACATAATGATGGGCTGGTTGGGCTACAACCTACAAGCGACGGCGGATCAAATGTTGTTACCGGGCCGCTCAGTCCATCCAGCTTGGGCCGTGCCAGACGGCGATAAGGAAATGCAACGCTGCCAGTTTGCTTTTGCCTCCCCCATAAAAAAACAATTTGCTTTTCCCCGTAGGACTACTTTTCTTTTCCTCAGTAGACAGAATTGATCAATCTCCTCGATCATCAAAATTAAAAAGGACCTGCCCTCAAAGAGAACGCAGGACGAAGTAGCAGCCACAGAGACCACCCAAACAGCAGAGCGGGCTCGCGTAGCAGCCACAGGACAGGATGGAGCAGTAGCAAAGTCAATGGCCGAGCCGAGCACGTCCGGCACACCACACGGGTCGGGACGGCGGCCACGGACACAGCAATTTGGAACGCGTCAGAAGTCAAGACCTCGGCGGTAGGGCGTCGCCGGTTCGCCGACACCGACGCCGCTCACATGCCCTGTTTCCCCGAACGCCACCACCTCGCTCTCCTACCCAGCGCGACCGCGGCAGAGGCCACTCCACCGGTCAGGTCAAACGCGACGACGTTGCTGCCCGCATGGCAGCGACAGCTAACCCTCAGCAGCCGCTGCGAGACTCGGTCTCACAACGCACGAGGACGTTTTTTCCCAGCCAGTAAAAGGAGAATTCGCACGGGTCTGCAAGCCCCTAAACTTGTCTCGATGGAATGTCAGCATGGCCTGGCGATCTACCACGAGTACTAAAATTTGCACTCATCAATGTCATCATCAGCCCGGTGGTACTTGCAAGTTGCGACGGGGAGCAGTGTGCAACGCCGGGATCATTGGGCTGGCTGGCTGGATGGATGTGATGTGAGTGCCGTCTTTTTAGTTTTTACTGGCCCCAATCTAGTGTGCTCGGTAATGCGCTGGACCTACCGCCCATAATGGTGTGTTGCCGGTCGGGTGCGAGATGGGCCGGAAAGGCTTCGCTCGTGGTCGCCAATTTTCTGTGCATGCATGCCTGCCTGCCTATCATGCTCGTGGAGATGCATGCGTTCCTGCTTTTGCATATGCGTATGCTACCACAAGTAACTTTCTCCCCGTCTCCCTCTAATCTTCACCGTACAGGAGTTGGGACTCGTCCGTGGTTGTCGCAGTCACCTCAGCCAGCGGTAGTCTGCCAGTGCTGCCTGCGTGTTAGATTGCCAACCGCGATGCGCTTGGCAGTTGGCACCGTGCGTGCGTACGTACGTACGTAGCGTGTGCCGTGCCGAACTGGACACCCGCCGTGGTGTGCTGTGCTGTCCTGCGACATCCACACTCGTCGTCTTTTCGTTCTGATGTACTGTTACTGTGCTGCTTGCTACTCTTGGGGGATTCCGTCAGAGCCCACGGGAGGAGGACTCTTCATATCAAGAACGTGACCATCACGGGATGACATCTCTTCTGCATCTACAAACGGTGCTTCTTTGGCAAAAATATGCACGTTTTCCTTGAGCTCTCGCCGTCGTGAAGGCCAAACTCCCGTCCTCTCCCATGCGTAACAATTATATAAGCCGTGTCCCCATAATTGCTACTTCGACGTCAGTAGGAATAGAAACAAAAAAGAAATACAGAAATAACGTTTCTCCTTTCTTTTTCTTTTTTTGAAAAGGAGGACTGCCCCCAATAACGTTTCTCCTAGGCGATGTAGATATAATTATCGAAACTTCTACACCTGCGTAAAACGTACGTGCATGTACATAATGTAATGTTCAATACTATTAAGTAACAAAGCGTTTCTTTTCGAAAAAACTATCGGCATCCTAAAGGCCAAACTCCCGTACTCTCTCTCATGCGTAGCAATCATATACGCTGTGTCCCCATAATTGCTACTTCGACGCCAGTAGGAATAGGAACAAAAAAGGTAGTAAAAATATTTCTCCCAGGCAAGGTAAAAAAACCTAGTGATTGTTTTTTACAAAATGCCCATGTTTTTCCTCAACTCTTACAAAAGGACAAACTACCGTACTCTCCCATGTGAGTGTTTAACTATAAACTACTTTCTTTGTTTCATAATATAGTGTGTCAGTGTTCTTGAGATTCAAGTTTGATCATACGTCTAACCAAGGAGACTGACTGCAGTGGGAGCAAAAATTATATCACTGAATTCGTATATCGATATGAATTTAGTGGTAACTACGAATTCAGTGATATAATAATATTTGCTCTTCGTGTAGCCGGTCTCGTTGGTTAAATATATGATCAAACTCATATCACGAAAAGCACGGACGCACTACATTGTGAAACGGAGGGAGTACCACATTATAGGTTTCGGTCCCACAAAACTGTCGATTTTAAAACTCAACAGAAAACTACAGATGAAGCTAAGTTTTTTGGCAAAAGACTACTGATTGCAAACATTGGCCGGTTTAGACGATTTAAAAGTGTTTATGACAGACGAGACCCACCTATCAGGGCTGACGTGACAGGAAAAGTCTACTCCACTTTTTGACCGTTATGATAGGTGGGGCCCACACAGTCAAAAAAAATAGAGTTAACTCTCCTGGCGGGTGGGTCCTGCTTGCCATAAAAGCTTTTAAATCATCTAAATCGGCCACTATCCGTAACTAGTAGTTTTTTTCCACAAAACTGGCTTCATCTCTAGTTTCTTATTGACGTTTTGAAACCGGTAGTTTTGTGGGACTGAAACCCGTAACGTGGTAGTTTTTTTTGTTAAATACTCCCCTCATGTCTAAAGGTTATATACACTGTACTTGCCCATGATTGCTACTTTCAAATGTATACCACAAACAAAAAGGTGTGATTAAGATGAATGTCAGTGAAGAGTCTGGTTTGATACTAAATAGGAATTCTACAAAGAGGTCAAAGTAGATTGTAAAATACATTTTTCATTTGAAAAAATGCCACCAAAAACAAATGCCTCCCCTTTTTCTTTGTGGCATTCCTTCAAACTAAATGTGTGAATGGTGCTTAGAGAAAATCCCCTCTTACTATATGTTTCCATGTACCAAACACACCCTCAATTTAGAAAAACAAAAGCACATGTTGTAGAAGTTTTGCCTAGAAATGGATTTATGCCCGCGGCGCGGGAGCAAGTATTTTCTTTTTATAGTGAGAGGTGCAGGGATAATTCCACAAAGTGGCCCTGAAACAAATGACCTAAGATGAATCATGACTGCACAATTAGAAGTATGCTAGACTAAACTTAGCCAAAAAGTGTGGGTCCATCGGCCTTTTGATCTTAAACAAATTTCTTTTTTGGATACTTGGTGTGACATCCTTGATAAAAAAGAAACGATAGACTACTCATATAAACAAGATGCATTTTTTTGAAACTCATCTTCAAAGTACATCTTTGTTACATGTGCTTGGTTTGGAGCTATTTGGGGATGAGTGACCGACCGTGAAGTTCCTTTCGAATATACACGAGTGAGGACAAAGTGTCTAGTAAAGATCAATGTTGGGACATGGATGCAGTCTAGATCCCGCTAGTACTAACAACCATCGGTCTGGATGAGAGGCTAGAACAACGTATAAATTTATGCAGATAAGAATGGAATGGGATGACGGTAACCATTGTAATATTGGCCTCACCAAAATTTTCAAGGTAGTGTGTCTTTTAGATTGGTAACAACATCATTGGTGCCATCCTCCCAAATGTAGCAGTTCTGGCAATAGGTAGGGTATGACGCAGGTACAATAATCGCATTGCCATACCCATGGTTCTCATGGGCATAAGATTCAAACCACCATGCACAAATAATTGCCCATGCTTGTAACCAACATGCATCCATCCCGGCGAGTACTTCTTGGGTATGGATGTTTACGTTTCATACCTAATATTCAGAGACTTTGGTACTTTAGGTTTATGGCACGTGTGACCCACGATAAGATCATTGGATCGGGTTTAAGCGTATCCGTAGGCACATAATTATACGCATGCCCTACTCATGACTAGTTGGGTAGGGTTTTGGCACTAGTCACAGGCATGAATTTTTTTCCATAACCTACCCTTGAGGGTCGGGGCCCAGGCGTACCAAAGCCCATGATAAAATTGTCATCCTTAAATAGTTCCCATGCTCATAAAAGTACTTTGTGAATTCAAAAAAAAACATTAGTAAATTATTGGTGTCATTTGCCACCTATGTTTACGTGCTAGTTTGGTCCTTGTGTACAAACATTGAAGCATGCACATGGCGTCTTTTTGGACATTTTCCACACTTGGTTGCAAGTTCATCCTAAGCACATGTCAAGTGAGTCAACACAAAATTCACGAAAATAGAATGAGACAATGTGCAAAGGTCTTGGCTATACTAGTCTCGTATCCATTATGGTGGACAAGGTTCTAATCAAATTGTGACCAAATACGTGCAACACAATTTACATCTGTCATCATGGTGTTTCTTATTCACTTGTCATATGGGGGGAGGAGGCATTTGCCCAAGCTTGTGTTGTTTCCTCAATAATAAAAATCAACTATTTCTGAGACTAAAGTTTTGTTCTTCTTTCGTTGAAGTATGTTACCTCCATAGAGGTTGTATTACCTTTATTAATAGGAACCATAAAAACATTATGATTTATTTCAAGAATGTAAGGATTCGATGCAAAATGAATCGCAATGTTGAATGACTTGTCTGCTACATCTACAAATAATGTTTCTTTGACAAAATATGCATGGTTTTCTTGAACTCTCAACATCCTAACGGCCAATTTCCCATACCCTCTCATGTGTAACAATTATGGGCGAGGCTACTCGACGCACGTGCGCTCGGTGCACCCGAGCAGACGTGCCATAACGGGTAACTAGTGTCCCGCATCGTCTTACGCTACAAAGAAGGAAAATATTTGCTCCACATCCACTAAACGATCCCTTCCATGCACAAATCAGTTAAGAAAGGATAAGACACATGCATTTATTTGTTTTTCACAAGAACGACATTAGGGACACACTAATTTCGTCTTGCCACCCTCCAAGGATGATCCCTCGTTGTCTTTTCAAGTCAACGAAGGTGAAGGGTCACTGGGAGAGGAATGTAGATTCAAGGAGGAGCACTGCTGATTGCATTTGGAGGTGAGTGATCTGAAATTTGTGTTGTTTATGTGTGAGACTATAATCTGGATGGTATCTGTTGGGACATTGCATTTTTGGAAGAAAAAAATGTGTGTGATTTTGAGCGATGGAGCATGTATTATATGATTAATTTGTCAACGTGAGTACAATTATCAACACCACTTGCTTAAGAAACATGAAATTTAGGATAAAGGGTTTTATTTCTATACATACAAATTTTATCTATATTGTACCTGACTTCACTTATTTGACACACTCAAAATTCTATGCTCTATAGATACTTCTAGGCATGCCTCAACACATATGAGCTAAGTTCATTCTATGTTGCACTAGCACCAAGAGTTATTTTGTAGCAATGAACTGAAATGATACCAAAGCCAGATTGCCACACTGAATCGTTTCACGTTTAGTCTAATTTAGGCATGTCTAATTTAGGAATGGCATTACTTTGTAGCTACAGTGTACTGCTCCTTTTATGCCTCTCAAACAAGTTTTATACAACATGCACAATTAGCGCCCAAACAAGCACTCGATCAAGTAAATATTTTCAGTTTTATTTAATCTATGCCCTTTTAGTTGATGTAGATTGGCAGCTTTTGGAGCATGCACTTATTAGCATATCTTGTTTACAAAGAAGCAATGCCAATCCTGGTAAGGGTCAGGAATCGAAGTGCGCCAACTTGTTGAAATCTGAGAATGGGCTTTATGTCCATAAGACAATTTCAGAAAAATCTTTAAGAGCCCATGTAGGTAGCATGACAAGGGGGTATGGAAAGTTTAGTCCCACCTTGCTAGTGGAGAGGGAGTTGCACCTCTTTACAAGGGTCTTTCTTCCACATGCTATTGGAGCATGAGAAGAGAAGAGGCCCTCGCGCACTCCTCCTTCGCCGCCCGCCGTGCCGCGCCGCGGGTTGCGGGAATGAGCCGAGCCGAGCTCATACCTACGCACCTACATAAGCAGGGCTTCGGCCAATCCTAGTCGCCACAGAAAACAGACCACATCAAATGTTCGATATTAAAGTTGATATTGCTTTATAGCCTCTCATATCAACATTGGCTAAGAAATCAACGTATCCGGCTCCAACACAAATAGGCCAACTCCGATCATGCTTGTCGCGCCATAAGTGCTTGGTTAAATATACATTAATATTTGAAGCGGATGCCACCTTGCCCCTTCGGCTTTGTAATGCGATCCCGTTCTTGCGGGTGCGTATTCCGGTTCACTTGTGTAGATCTCACACCAAGCCACCATATCTGAAGACCACTTGTTTCAAAACAATATTAAATGGTTTTTTTCTCCAAAATCGTGCATTTCAGCCAGGCCAAAAACTCAAATAGACCGACACATCCCTAGACTCAATCCGCGTGACCAAATATGCACGCTCACATCACATGAGCCACCCAAGAGCATTAGCCCCCAACAGCCCAACCGCTCGCCCCACACCCAAACGTAAGAGCTAGCAGTAGGTGGAGAGCTCACTTAGGGCATGGCCAATGCATAGCCTCAGGATGATGCTCCACATGCCACGTAGGCTCGGATGTAGATTTGAATGGGGTAACGGGATCCTCAGTAGGAGGCGGGTGCTTGAGAAGAAAAAGTGTGACCCAATGCAAAAAGCTGAAAAGTTAAAGTGAAAAATAGAGATGCATGTATACCAAAATCTTTATCTTCTTTTTCTTGATAAGATCACTAGTGATAGCTTGCATTGAAAAAAATAAATTAATATAAATGTCTCAAGGTATTTTTATCATGAGGCATATGTATCCATATGCTATCATTATACATATGCCCTCACGCACCCTCGGTAGCACTAGTACACGACAGCAACCCGGACGTGCGAAGGGGAGGGGGTCATCATGGCGCCGGCGCCCCAGACCGGACCCAACCAAAACAGCAAGCCGGCAAGTGGCCGGTCCGCACCGGAGATGGACAGGAGGCCGCGCGCAGGGGACACCGCAGAGGGACACGATGCAACTTCCCAATCAGCTTGCTCCCCGGCCCCCGAGGGAGGCTGGCCCGGCCCGGGCCACCTCCTAATTTCACTGCTCGATCGTGAGCCTTCTGTGTTGCTACCCTGTAGAGCGATCGACATATACATGCGGTGATCAGTACCCTGATGCATGGCTCCTGATGATGATCGGTGCCCCGATCGGCTCTGCTGCTAGTGGCCTGGCGATCCGCGCGGTTTTGGAGCTCATTATTGGCAAGCGGGATTCTGGAACTGTGCGACGTACATGCTCCTTCATGTGTGCGCCTGATATTCTGGGCATGCATGGTTCAGTGTTACCACTAGACAGTCTAGACCCACGTACGTAGCCTTCTTGAAAGATATAAGATGAGCATGCTGAGACGTATGGACTACTGCTATGGATGGAGTATTCCATCATGGTACGAGGAAAAGATGGCATCGTGAGCTTTCAACTAATCCGTGGAGCTAATCGCGTGACCTCTCAGCTAATCGGGTTTATGACTCCCTTGACCGACGTCACGGTAGACACCGAGGTCGCAGCTACCCCCGAGTAGTACCAAAATCAGAAGTTTGAGGATCACTACACGTCCCTTGATCAAAAGAGCCATCAAGAGCAGGGCACGTTATCGTCACCAGAGCGGGACGGACGGATGGGCATCTACCACCGCCGGTACTATTCGCCCAGAGACCGGCGCATGCACCGATCGGCATCGTCGCCGAATCGTCCGTTCCGTCCTGGAAGTATAAAAGATCCAACAACAAGAACTGAAGTCTCGGCCTCCTTGACCGGCCACCGCAATCTGCTGCCCGTTTCCAAGCGGCATTGATGGGCGGCCGGCCGGCCGCCGTGATCCGGGGAGAAAGATTTCGGGGTCAGACCTGGCCTGGCCTCGCCGCACCGGCGGACTCGTCTACTGGTGTCGATAGATAGAGCGTTATTAAATGAATGAATGGATGGATGAAGCATGACTGGATGATTCACTGCACTCGTATCCGTGAGTCATGACGCGGACCCTGCATTGCATTCATCGGTCGCCTTCCTCTTTGTCACTCGTGATGTGGACTCCGAGGCGAGCCTGCCACTGCGACCGATCCTCATCCTATCCTCCTCTGCTCACGCCCGCCATACTCACTCACTCACTACTACTACTGCTGCCTTGACGGGATCGTTTTATGGGTGAGGAGACGAGGTCGAAAATGTCGAAAATGCGTATGTGCTACACTTGATGGCGGGGGTGGGTGCGGAGCCGGTGGGGTGGTGGCCGCGGTAATGTGCGCTGGCGTGCGGAACCGGGGCGACCACGAGGACGGACCACCTGTACAACGTTGTATTCCTTGACAGCTCCTGCGTATGGCGCGGTCGGTGCTGCGGGGTGCTTGATACGACCACTCATCACCCATTGTAAAGGCACTGTTGCATTGTTCATACGCTACCACACCATTGTTGGTACTACCAGTATTTTTGTTTGAGTGCTGCAAAACATTTTTGCAGTAGGTAGTGGTATGTGTTGAGCACACACGCCACGCCGCATCTTCTCACCCTCGATCTCCGAGGAAAATCTCATCTAGGAGTACTCTACTCTGCTTGAGTCTCTAGTAAAGAGCGAGTGTCAGTGCCAGTAGTGGGCGTCAACACACACGCTCTCTGCTGTTGGGTGGGCGTCATGATTTCACAAATCAGCGGTGCAGACCCCCAACGCCATCCGTCGCGGCAACCCAACAGAGACGCCACGGTGCTTTCACCACCCCAAAAGTGGGACTAAAATTCCGCTTTCACATCCCCCCTCACGGTACAGTAAAAATATACTACAAAATGCACCGAGATTAAGGTTACCAAGGAACGATCGATTCGATCGATAATGCAACAATTTTCCTTTGATTAAGCATCTCGGCCGTCCGGGCAGCCAATCTGACGACAGACGCGACCCCGACTCCACTTGGGGATCTGGTTTCTCACGGACCCCTCGGCGAATGGCGAGCCACAAAAAAATCCCGACACGAGGAGCGGAAATATTAAGGTGAGCGTATTTACAGGCATGCCCTTCCTCCGCCGGTGTCCGGCGGCGGAGTCACGAGCTCGACGGCGCCGGCAATGGGGCCTGCGTCTGGGACGAGGCCAGCGGGAAGCTCCTGGCTGACGAGAACAGCGCGGCGAACGACGAGGGCCTGTGCTGCTGCTGCTCCGGAACGGCAGCCGCCGCCCCAATGCCGGCGCCGCCTGAGGCGGGCGAGGGGGCAGCGGCGGAGGCCGGGGCGGAGTTGGAGGCGACGCGCTCGCAGGACGGGCACATGGAGAGGGTCGTCGCCGGGAGGTGCATGTAGAAGGGGTGCACCGTCTTGAGCGCGCGCAGCTCCGCCAGCTCCTTCTGCAGCCGCCGGTTCTCCTCCGTCAGCGTCTCGCAGCACCGCTTCAGGTACTCGCAGTCCACCTCCGTCTGCTTCAGCTTCGTCCTGCACGACGAGCCAAAGCCAGCGCGCTTTTATTTAATTGTTTTTCCTTGACCGGCCGAGATTCTTAGTCGAGGGAGACAAAGGGTAAAGAAAAGAAAGGATTTCATGGAGGGAGGGAGCGCGCCGCACCTGGCTCTGCGGTTCTGGAACCACACCTCCACCTGGCGCGGCCGGAGGTTGAGCTGCTTCGCCAGCGCCACCTTCTGCCTCTGCAGCCATGGCGTCAAACGAGAGGAAACGGTTAAGCGAACGTGGTGCTAGTCGTCTTCTTGGTGTGAGTTACATCGAGTTGGTCTGCATGCTTACGGGGTTGAGGGTACTGTGCTCCTTGAAGCTCTCCTCCAGGAACGCGGCCTGCTCCTTGGAGAGGCGCAGCTTCTTGCGCGCCGAGCCGCCGTCGTCCTCGTCGCTGCCGCGCGACCCGCCGGCGCCGCCGGCCGGGGCGGCGTCGCGGTCGCCCTGCGCGGAGAAGTCCATCGGGAAGGAGCCCCCGCTGTCGTTGGGCGAGGACGACACGGCCGCCCGCGCCGCCGCGGCGGTGTCCTCCTGCTCCTCCTCCGCCGCCGCCCCCACGCCCCAGGCCGAGCCCCCGGACGACGGCGCCTGGTTCACGTCGAACCCCCGCGTGGACGCCTCCAAATGCCCTGCGGAGCAGATCGGATCGTCCCATTTCAGTACCACTATTTCGGCGGCGATCCCTCTCTCTCTCTCTCCCTCTCACGGCATGCAGAAACAAATCCATCCAAGAAGAGAAAAGAAAAGAAAAACGAACGCATGCGTCACTCACTGCTCTCGGACGGCCACGGGAAGCCGAGGCTGGACACCACGGGCACGAGCGCGAGCCGCATCGTCGGCTCCGCCGAGGAGCCGCACCCCAGCGCGAGCCCCCTCCTGGCGTCGGCGGCGGCGACGTCGTGGCCCCTCCTCCCCTCGTCCTCCTCCCTCCTGGCCCCCGGGCCGACGCCGAGCCCAAGAACCAGCTCCCGGCCGGCGTCCGCCATGGCCTCCCCCAAGCTCAGCCCCAGCTCCATGGGATCAAAGCCAAGAAGAGGGCGGGCGATGATGGTGGGATATGGGACCGTGACGACGCGCAAGGATTTCGAGGTTTTATAGGGGCGGGGACAGGGACGGGACTCCCCTCCCTCCTGCATCCGTATGCGCTGTGCTGTGTGTGTGTGAGCTATAATGGCGGGTTTGACCAGTTGACGAGCGCCCCGTCCGCCCGCACGTGACCCGTAGGGAAAGGAGAGGGGCCGGCGTGCGATTCGCGGGTTTGCCGGGGTGGTTCCTGGCAAAATGTTGGAGGGGGCGTTGATGGCAGGCGGTAATAATTATGTTAATCATTATTGGGGGCTCTACGTATCTTTCCCCTTTTATAAACAGCACCCGCGATCTTTTCCAGAAAGCTGCCCACGCAGCTGCCGCCTCCACTGCCTCTCCTCTCCGCCTCTTCTTCTCCGGCCACCCGCCGACCCACAGCAGATTCTTTATGGTTGAATTTATGGGCGCCTCATGCTCGTGTGTGCTGGACCTGGAACTGTGCAGCAGTAGGAGTACGTGTAGTATGGACTCCTCTGGAGTATACTACCAAGTTGTTCCTTCCATGATGGGGCAAGAGTTTTGTTGCCATGGTTAGTGTAATGGTTTCGTTGCTTATGTGATATGGTGGCAAGAATGATGAATGCAAGAAAGAAACAGGATGTTTTTTCAAACAGGCGAAATGATTGAACATGCAGTACGTAGTAGTGCTAGATAGAATTGTGTGTGTGTGTGTGTGTGTGTGTGTGTGTTTGTATGATCTCTCTTTTCTCCTTGGCATGCATGGAAGTTCATGATGGTAATTGGAACCCATGATAATTGCATGGAATGGAATGAGATCTGTGTATACCAAACAAAGAAAGAAACATGACCATGCCCATCATGCATGAGTGAGGAGCAGATGGGCAGTAGCTCCAGGCCAGGAGCTGCGACGGGGGAGATCGGTCGAGCCGATCCGTGCCGTGAGGAATGTACTGTAGTAGAGAGAAGTAGCAACTCTTTTCCTTCTTCCTGTGCATTGCATGCAGATGCAGGCATGATTACGGCCATCAATTCCTCATCCACCTCCATGCCCATGCATCATCATCGCCATCATCATGCCTGTGTGTATGGCTTAGCTACCTGCGTGATATTAAGCAATCCTCTTGATGTGTACAACGGGGACAAGCCGCTGGGGTCGTTCGCTCGCCGCAATCATGGGGCACCCATCCATCATGCCTGCTGCTTGCATACGGCCACCCCAGCGAGCAGCAGCGGCAGCAGCTCGGCTCGCGGCCGGTCGATCGACCTGCTGGCTGCTGCCGATGGCGATCATCATGGTGGTGGTGGCCTACCCCTGCCCCTGCCGTTGGGCGATGCGTGATGGATGGATGGTTGGATGGATGGAGCTGCAGGCGCATCAGGACGCAATCATGCGTGTTTGTACGCATAGTACCCGGGGGCGGGGCCGGCCGGAGGGGTTCCTTTCACCGCAAAAGTAACCCCTCCGGTTTTCTACAAGTGTGCAAAGTGTGAATCATGTTCATGCATGTGTTGCATGGCCGCTAAAAGGTCAAAAGGGCTCCCATGGATGGATGGGCAGGGCAGGGCAGGGCAGCACTAATCTTTCCTCCTTTCTCGCGCGTGTGATTGACCCACAAAAACCAAAGTTTTAGAAACTGACAACATGCTAGTACTCGTTGTCATGTCACGGTATCGTAACTGTTGTTAGCACTTGCATTTTATAGGATGGAAATGTGAGGATCACTGCAACTCGTTTAGATAAATCCCCGAGGGAAATTGTGTACGTAGGGCATGTTTTTTTATTTTATCCATGCTTATATGGTGGAGTGCTTCCAAAGGAAAGGATGCATTTGTTGTTGTTACTTGTGTTGATTGGTTGGAGTCATGAGTAGTATGGTCTAATCATGGGAAAACCTTCAAAAGCCATGGATGACGTGATGCATAAAAAAGTGTCTGCTCGATTGATTTGTTCTTGAGATGCCGTGAATCCAATGCGCCAATGCTTGTGTTTACACATATGATCACTAGAAGATTTTCAGTAACGATACGTATGAGCTCGTCATGCACGGGGATTTGGTAGCTCGTGTGTTTTATTTCACTTCGGAAGGCGGGTGACGATCCTGGTAAATTCAGCCGTGATAATTAGATGGGTGAAAGAACGGCCCCGTGAAAGAACCAGCTTATGAAACCGGATAAGCGAGAATGGAACACCCAGACGGTTCGGTTAATTCTAAACACCTTTGGAGGAAATTTGCAGAGTAAAAATTCCATTTAATAAAGTGGAGGATCGTGTGGCCTGGCACTAACGAGGAATCTAGTATTGTTAGAGTTAGAAGTGCCTAAAATTTGACGGATGCAATTCAAAGGAAATCAACCGAGGCAGCATCTCCGTGAGAGATGCAGGCGACTGGAGCATTTGGGATATTATATGGAAAAAAAACATCCCGGGAAAAAACTTTGGTTGTTGAGTGGCGACCCAGTCCTGACAACAAAGTATTACACGTTCAAAAGCACTATAGTGAAAGGTGATGTTTGTGAGACTTGCGGAACGACAACGAGGATGAGCACCACGCAGTCATCTCATGTACCAGGAGCAGGGCATTGAGATATGCTCGGAACTATCCAAGGAAGAGACTTTCATTCACAGGAAAGGGTTAGATGCAATTGATGTTGGGGTAGCAAACTGAGGATGTGAGGAATTAAATCTTGATGCTACTATGGCAGCCATGGCACCTGAGGAATAATGTAGTGTATGGCGATGAAAGAGAGACGGACTCGGGATCGGTGCGCTTCCTCCTCGGATATGAAGAGGAGGTAAAGGAAGCAATGCGACTTCCTTAAATAGATATAGCAATCCTACAAAAGTCATCAGTGAAAATTACGAAGTAGAAATATCAACCACGCCATGATGTGCTTGTTGGACCACATATATAACTATGTATTATCTCCAACATCTCACTTGCCCGTTCAGGAGGACATGTGAAAAACATCTAAGTCATTTTACGCATTACACAAGCTTCACATGTCTCAAACGATCAAAGTCAAGTGAAGGCAGAACTCCATCTAAATAAAGTCTTTGCATGCGTTTCATTTCAATATGACCAAGTCGGCAGTGCCACATGTTAGTGGTATTCTCACCAGTCTTTTTAAGGCATTGACCATTAATATTATAGACCACATTCTCACTCTCAAAATTTTAAAACGAATAGACTGCCAACAATTTGTCCAAATCAATAAAACATATCCTTACAATAAATTGAACAATAATTGTTCTCAGACTTAGGATAACCATCACATATCACCCTGATCTAGAGATAATGCTTCTACACAACTTTGGAACGAATACCACTTCTAAAATTCTAAGATAACCCTGAAGGGATACTTAAAGACATGACGTCTGAAGAAGTCATGGATTAGTGGGTGTTAATCACGTTGGCCCCCCAAGCTTGGGCTGGGCTGAGAACCCCAATATAACCAACAAGTGGGCCACATTTGCCATGCCACATGGCGTAGTCAAGATGGAATCCTCCGAAGACTTGGCGCATACTTCAAGACACGTTGAAATCATCGACATGTTTATCCCTTGGTTTAGTTGACCAACATGTAACACTCGGTACCCCCGATCCCTATATAAGCCGAGGGTTTTAGACCGTGGGGTTAGAGACACTGAAAAACGATCTCGAGATTGATCATCATGTAGTGTGTATCCCGTACACAATCAATACAATGAAAGCAGGACATAGGGTTTTACCTCTACAAAAGGGCTTGAACATGGGTAAAACATTATGTCCCTCTTTGTCCTATTACCATCTAGCCAATATCACCAACTCGGGACCCCTACCCCATATCTGCCGGATTAAACTCCAATATTGGTGGCCCACACAGGTCCCGATGTGTGATCAAAGAGGCTCAATGGAATCATCGCTCGATGATCAGATCGACTCTGGTGTGGTTTTCGTGCTGGAGCGCCTAAACCTCGGGTCAACCAAAACGATAAAGAAATCTGGAGCTCCAACCCTTCACTGGGACATCGATCTCGATGACCTAAACCCTGTGGATACACCCTCTGCCATGATGTTAGATTTGGACAAGGAGCCATAGATGATCATCTCCCAAGTGTCGGTTTCACAGCAACCGTGGGGTGGAAATTGCGCTTCACCGGACCAATCCAGGAACTCAGATCCAATGACTTATAACAAACGACCAGACGATCCATGCTACACGAGCGATCCCGAGGCCCATACTGGACCAACCTTAGGAAAGCTCACCGGGGAAGTCGATGTTAGATCGATTTGGAATAAAATTTAGTCTCCCACCCACCCCCATGTCGCATACTAGCTCAATAATTCAGAGGCAACCGACATCTGGGACCTAGCTCTCGTCATACTATGAACAAAAGAAATGAGCTTGCAATTCTGGATGCGATTCTTGTTCGTAAAGAACAAAACCCCATATTGTCTAGACGGGGAGGCCTTAGTGGAATTCTAACACAACCGTCATGAAGAGAGAATTCTAAAAACCATGGCTCGGAAAAGCCTTAGAACGTCCACTGAACTGTCTATATAGTAACAAGGTACTACGTTATGGAGGATGCATGGTTGGCCAGTCAAAGGCACCAAAACCCAAGTTAGGACCAACCCGAGCCATACGAATAGGGTAGACGCCCACGTCGTAACCGATGCCCGAGGCACTCCAGTACCGATAGACGACACGATCATCCATCACGAAAGAGAACACAACCAGCCAAGGGACCCAAATCGATGCTAGACACGATATTGCATGAACCATGCACAATTCACTACATCTCCTCGAACAAACTGCCAACACACATGCTTTGAGCATGTTGGATCATCACACAAGTAGCAAAGGGAGGAGTGAAGACCCTTGATAACCTCGGTGTACCAAGGAGCCAAGGTATTACACCAAAATAGATCGAGCAGCCGCCTGAAGACGAACATATCCTAATTATATATGAGACCCATACCTCGAGGCATTAGCGAAAAAGATTATCCATGAATATTATTTGAGTCTTTCCTAAATTCTTATATGCATGATTTCATATCTTTGCAAATCTTTTCGAGTTATTGGTTTGGTTTGGCCAACTAGATTGGTAATTCTTGCAATAGGAGAAGTGCTTAGTTTTAGGTTCAATATTGCAGTGTCCTCACCCGGTGACATAGTAGGGGTAGCGAGGCACGTATTGTGTTGTTGCCATAAAGGGAAAAAAGATGGGGTTTTCATCATATTGCTTGAATTTATCCCTCTACATCATGTCATCTTGCCTAATGTGTTACTCTGTTCTTCATGATATTAATACTCTAGATGCAGGCAGGAGTCGGTCGATGTGTGGAGTAATAGTAGTAGATGAAGAATTGTTTCGGTCTACTTGTCATGGACGTGATGCCTATATGCATATCCATTTCCTTCTATATCTTCATAACTATTTGCTTTTCTATCAATTGCTCGACAATAATTTCTTCACCCACCGTAATACTTGCATCATGAGAGAAGTCATCTAGTGAAACCTATGCCCCCCAGGTCTATTTTCCATATTATATTTTCAGATCTAAAATCAAAAGCACCAAAAATACTTGTTGCATTGTTTTTACTTTTAATTTTATTTTCCCTTCAAGCATCCTATTATATCTATCTCTACTAGATCTCATCCTTGCAAATAACCCTAAAGGGATTAACACCCCCTTTATAGCGTTGGGTGCAAGAGTTTGATTCCTTGTGCAGGTATATCTATTGGTGGCTTGCTTGTATCTCCTACCAGATTGATACCTTGGTTCTCAAAAACTGAGGGAAATACTTATCTACTTTGCTGCATCAAACCGTTCCTCTTCACGAGAAACCAACGCTTGCTCGAGAAGTAGCAGCCTATGAAGTTTTAGACGGGATTCTGGGGGTTCCTCCACCAAAAAGGGGGTTTGCTTTCTCTCAAGAGGGAGTTCAAGTTCTCGACAAATTGGGTGACTTACATAAGCACTTGATCGAGTTACAACAACATCATGAACCCCTCAAACATATTAACGGGAACCTTAATGCTTGAATACTTTGATAACCCTTTGCAATAAGCGTTTGGACATTTTGGAAACCAAGATTGATCGTCCCCCTACAAGTGGGGGAAAGAGGAAAGAATCTCATGGATTTGAGAAACTCCTCACAAAATTTGCCAATACCAAATATGACAATACCTAGATCTATTGCGTTTTGCCTAGCTAGGGGCGTTAAACAATAGCGTTTGTTGGGAGGCAACCCAATTTTATTTTGCTTTTAGTTTTTTGCTTCTATTTTGGTGCGTTTGGCACATTATTACTTTTGTAGTAATTGTGTTTTTGTGTTTAAATTAGTGTTTAAGCCAAGTAAAACCTTTGGGGTGATCTATGGTAGTTGTTGATTTGATCTTGCTAGAAAACAGAAACTTTTGCGCTCAGTCAAGGATTTTTCTGAACTTTTCAGAGCGTCAAATTGATCTGAAATGTTTACAAAGGATTGATATACAAATTTCCCTGATTTTTCTAAATTTTCTCATTTTTACAGTTTCAGAAGTATTCAAAGTTTACAGATTGTTCTATTTTTGACAGATTTTGTTTTCTTTGTGTTGATTCTTATTTTGATGTATCTATGGGTCGTATCGGGGAGTATGAGTCATGGAAAAGTTAGAATACAGTAGGTATTACACAAATATAAATAATGAATGAGTTCAAAACAGTACCTAAAGTGGTGATTTATTTTTCTTATACTAACGGATCTCTTGAGTTTTCTGTTGAGTTTTGTGTTGTGAAGTTTTCAAGTTTTGGGTGAAGATTGGATGGACTACGGAATAAAGAGTGGCAAGAGCCAAAGCTTGGGGATGCCCATGGCACCCAAAGTCATATTCAAGTATACCAAAGATCCTAATCTTGGGGATGCCCCGGAAGGCATCCCCTCTTTCGTCTTCAATCCATCGGTAAATTTACTTGAGGCTATATTTTTATTCACCACATGATATGTGTTTTGCCTCGAGAGTCTTGTATGATATGAGTCTTTGCTTGTTAGTTTGCCACAATCATCCTTGCTGCACACATAATTAGAGAGAGACACGCTGAATCGTGAATTTGTTAGAATACTCTATATGCTTCACTTATATCTTTTGAGCTAGGCAATGTTGCTTTAGTACTTCACTTATATCTTTTTAGAGCATGGTGGTGTTATATTTTATAGAAATTATTGAACTCTCGTTCCTCACTTATATTATTTTGAGAGTTTCTTAAAACAACATGGTAATTTGTTTAGGTTATGAATTTAGTCCTAATATAAAGGCATCCAAGAGGGATATAATAAAAACTTTCATATTAAGTGCATTAACAACTATGAGAAGTTGGATTCCTTGCATATAGTTTTGAGATAATAGGGATGGTAATATGAGAGTCATGCTAGTGAGTAGTTGTGAAATGAAGAGATATGCGTGTTAAAGCTCGTGATTCTCGTAGCATGCATGTATGGTGAACCGCTATGGAACGAAGTCGGAGCATGACTTGTCTAATGATTGTCGACCTTTGTGTGAGGGTTGGGAGCGCGCGATGGTTAACTCCTACCAACCTCTCCCCCTAGGAGCATGTGTCTAGTGCTTTGTTTGATAACTAATAGACTTTTGCAATAAGTATGTGAGTTCTTTATGACTAATGTGAGTCCATGGATTATACGCACTCTCACCCTTCCATCTTTGCTAGCCTCTCTAGTACCGCGTAACTTTCGCCGGTACATCAAACCCTCCTTCCTCAAAACAACCACCATATATTCCTCAAAACAGCCACCATATATTCCTCAAAACAGCCACCATACCTACCTATTATGGCATTTTCATAGCCATTCGGAGATATATTGCCATGCAACTTCCGCCATGTTGTTTTTCTATGACTTGCATCATTACTTCATATTGCATATAGAGTTATATCTTGTCATAGGAATCGAGTTGTAATTTATTTTTCTTTGAGTTATAAATAAATAAAAGTGTGATGATTTTTCATTAATAGAGCATTGTCCCATGAGAGAAAAGGATGATGGAGGCTATGACTCCCTCACAAGTTGGGACGAGTATCCGGAGTTTACAAAAAAATAAAAGAGGTCAGCGAAGCCCAAACCAAAAAAATAAAAGAGGCCAAAGAAGCCCAACAAAAAATGAGAGAAAGAGAGAAGGGACAATTGCTTCTATCTTTTTCCACACAGGTGCTTCAAAGTAGCACCATGATCTTCATGATAGAGAGTCTCCTATTTTGTCACTTTCATATAACAAGTGGATATTCATTTTGCATGACCACTTAGTTTTCTTTTTGAGCTTTCATACACTTATAGCTCTAAGTGCATTTGTTGCATGGCAATCCCTACTCACTCACATTGATATCTATTGATGGGCATCTCCATAGCCCGTTGATACGCCTAGTTGATGTGAGACTATCTTCTCCTTTTTACTTGCACCCCACCATATTCTGTTCCACCTATAATGCTATATCCATGGCTCACACTCATGTATTGCATGAGAGTTGAAAAGGTTTGAGAACACCAAAAGTGTGAAACAATTGCTTGACTTGTTCATCGGGGTTGTGCATGATTGAGATACTTTGCGTGGGGAAGATGGAGCATAGCCAGACCATATGATTTTGTAGGGATGACTTTCTAAGGCCATGTTATTTTGAAAGGACACGACTACCTTGTTGGTGTGCTCGAAGTATGACTATTTTTATGTCAATATTAGACTATTGTTTTGAATCTAACGGATCTGAATATTCATGCCACAATAAAGAATATTACATGGATAAATATGTTAGGTAGCATTCCACATCAAAAATTCTGCTTTTATCATTTACCTACTCGAGGACGGGCAGGAATTAAGCTTGGGGGTATTGATACGTCTCCAACTTATCTATTTTTGAGTGTTCCATGCTATTATATTATCTGTTTTGGATGTTTTATATGCATTAATATGTTATTTTATATTATTTTTGGGACTAACCTATTAATCTAGAGCCTAGTGCCAGTTTCTGTTTTTCCTTGTTTTTGAGTTTCGTAGATAAGGAATATTAAACGGAGTCTATACGGAATAAGACCTCCGGAATGATTTTTTCTGGAAAATATAGAAGGCACGAGAGTTGAGAATCAAGGCAGAGGAGCTGCCACGGGGCCACAAGCCCGCTGGCCGCGGCCAGGGGGCACCTGCGCCGGGAAGGCTCGTGGGCCCCTGGCAACTCCCCTAACCCTAATCTTCAGCCTATAAATACCCAAATATTCCATCATTATCAGAACGAGCCACTAAAACACTTTTCCGCCGCCAGAAGCCTCCGTTCCCGAGAGATCCAATCTTGGAGCCTTTTGCGGTAATCTGCCGGAGGGGGATTTGAACACGGAGGGCATCTACATCAACTCCATTGCCCCTCCGATGATGCGTGAGTAGTTCACCACAGACCTACGGGTCCATAGCTAGTAGCTAGATGGATTCTTCTCTCTCTTTGCTTCTCAATACCATGTTCTTCATGGAGATCTATCCGATGTAATACTCTTTCGCGGTGTGTTTGTCAAGACCCGATGAATTGTGGGTTTATGTTCAGATTATCCATGAATATTATTTGAGTCTTCCCTGAATTCTTATATGCATGATTTCATATCTTTGCAAGTCTCTCCGAGTTATTGGTTTGGTTTGGCCAACTAGATTGGTAATTCTTGCAATAGGAGAAGTGCTTAGTTTTGGGTTCAATCTTGCGGTGTCCTCACCCAGGGACATAGTAGGGGTAGCGAGGCACATATTGTATTGTTGCCATCAAGGGTGAAAAGATGGGTTTTCATCATATTGCTTGAATTTATCCCTCTACATCATGTCATCTTGCCTAATGCGTTACTCTATTCTTCATGAACTTAATACTCTAGATGCAGGCTGGTGTCGGTAGATGTATGGAGTAATAGTAGCAGATGCAGAATCATTTCGGTCTACTTGTCACATACGTGATGCCTATATGCATAATCATTGCCTTGGATATCTTCATAACTATTTGCTTTTCTATCAGTTGCTCGACAGTAATTTGTTCACCCACCGTAATACTTGCCATCATGAGAGAAGCCATCTAATGAAACCTATGGCCCCCGGGTCTATTTTCCATATTATATTTTCAGATATAAAACCAAAAACACCAAAAATACTTGCTGCATTGTTTTTTACTTTTAATTTTACTTTCCGTTCAAGCACCCTATTATATCTATCTCTACTAGATCTCATCCTTGCAAATAACCATGAAGGGATTGACAACCCCTTTATAGCGTTGGGTGCAAGAGTTCGATTCCTTGTGCAGGTATATCTATTGGTGGCTCGCTTGTATCTCCTACTGGATTGATACCTCGGTTCTCAAAAACCGAGGGAAATACTTATCTACTTTGTTGCATCAAACCGTTCCTCTTCACGGGAAACCAACGCATGCTCGAGAAGTAGCAGCCACGATCGGTGCGAGGTGCCCCGAGGCCCTCCCGTTTCGCCCATTGTGGGCATGTCTGACGCATCGCTCTGTGGTGAGCACTCTATTTTCCGGAGCCTCACGAGAGGTGGCTATACCATCAGGGTGCATCGCACGCGAAGTTGAAGAAGAAGACCAGGCTAGGCGGACCCACCTCCCCCGTGACTGCACCTGTCATTCACCAAGCCCCGGTCCAGTCAGCATAAGCGGAAACACATTTGCCTGAAATATGTTTTCGGATTTGAAAGCGCACTTTCCTAGTTCTTCGGACAACAATACGTTTTCACTTCTACAAAGACGTATTTCTCTAAAAGGCGCTTTCTCTTTTTCAGCCGCCGGCTGAAACAGTTAGATTAGGGGTGTTCGCCCTTTAAGAGCAGAAAAGTACAAATTATGTATGTTTTTTAGCCTAATGAACGAACATCCATATCTTTTTAACCGTAACTCCGAATCAGCTGATTTAGAAGCCCACATTCTTTATTCGTCGAGCCTGTTCTGTTGGTACCATTTTCATGATGTTGTCATATTCTAAAAATGAGCATTTTGCCCTTGCCCTCTAATCAACTCTGTCGGGAGAGAAACTTTCCTGGCAAATCTTTCTGTGAGTTCATCGCACTTATTCCCGACGAGTCCTTCATCCCCAGGCAAGCCACCACACCCACTTGTGTGATGACATTGTAGTAGCCATGGTTTTCACGTGAATATTTAAACCTTTGTTTGTTCATTTCATGATTTTGTTAATACTTTGAATATGCTTGTGAATTTGTGCTTTGCCATGTTCTCATGCATCCATGATTATCTGCCAGTATTATTATTGTTATTATGTTCTACTCTTGTACTTGTTCCTGATGCTAGCGGTAAGGATATACTTGTATGAGTCACCATCGTCTGAGAATACTTGTAATATGCATGATCATCACTATGATACGCTCATTTACATCTCGTGTAATAAATGCTTTATTGTTGTTGATGCTATGATCTATATGTGAAATGGTTATGTTGCACATCCGTACTTATGTTGATATCCTGCTCATATGCATTGTTATTTCATCATGTTATTTTCTTATGACTCAGCTCATCTCTGTTCAAGTTAAACCTGACAATAATCGAGCCTTAACAAATCTGTTAGATGATTCATGAGCCACCGATTCAAGCTCACCAGTGCAACCACCCGTGACTGGATGGGAGGCCCTAATTCAGTCTATTTTCATGCCTCTTACCGATGCCTCCAACTAAGGAAGGTTATGTGTGTGCGCTACCGTGATCAGGTAGGCGGTGATACATCTGCAATGTTTCTATAATTTTTATTGTTCTATGCTATAATATTATCATTCTAGGATACTTTTTGGGAATTTATTTGCCGACTCATATTATTTTTGAGCACTAACCTATTAACCCAGTGCCAAGTGCAAATTGTTGTTTTCTGCATGATTTTGGCTTTTCAAGTTTACAGTATTAAACAGAGTCCAATTGCCACAAAAATTGATGTCTTTTTTCTAGACCAAAAGAAGACTTGGAAGCTTTGGGAGGAGGTCAGGGGTCGCATGAGGGCACGGCAAGCCAATAGGGGGTGCCCAGGGGGTTCGCTGCGTCCTGTTAGCTTGTGGCCACCCCCTCATCTCCCAACGCCTCTCTCTGGCCTATAAATTCAAATATATCACAAAAACCCTAGAGAGCCCCCCAAAAAGCTTTTTCCACCATCGTAGTTCTATATTCCGCCATGTGCCCATGTGGAGCTCTGTTCTGGTGCCCTGCCGGTGGGGGGAGGGGTCGATGATGGATGGGCCCTACATCAACCTTGTTGTTCCCTTGGTGACATGTGAGTAGTTCACGAAAGACCTACGTGTTCATAGTTAGTACCTAGATGGTCATATCCCTCTATGTTTTTTAATACAAAGTACATCACATCTTCGCGATGATCTCTTCGATGTAATCACTTTGTGCAGTGTGTTTGTTGGGATCCGATGAATTGTGAGTTTATGTTCAGAATGTTCATGAAGATATATTGAGAACTTTCCTGGTCCTTATATATATGCATGGTTATATGATAGCTTCGTATTTCTCTCCGATCCATCAGTTTAGTTTGGCCAACTACATTGGTGTATCTTCAGTGGGAGAGGTGTGTTGTAGTGGTTTCTATCTTGCGGTGCTCAATCCCAGTGACAAAAGGGGACATGACACGTATATGTATTGCTGCCGCTAAGGATAAAATGACGGGGTTTGTTCGTATTAATTGCATTTACTTTGTCTACATCATGTCATTGTTCTCCAAGAATTACTCTGTTAATACTCTAGATGCATGCCGGATAGCAATCGATGGGTGGACTAATAGTAGTAGATGCAGGTAGGATTCAATCTACTTGCTTATGAATGTGATGCCTATATGAAATGATCATTACCATGAATAAATATGGCATAACTATGCGCTTTTCTATCAATTGCCCAACAATAAGTTATTTAAACAACATATGCCTTCTACACGAGAGGTGCCTGATACGTCTCCAATGTATCTATAATTTTTGATTGTTCCATACTGTTATATTATCATTCTTGGATGTTTTACAATCATTTATAGCAACTTTATATCATCTTTCGGGACTAACCTATTGACATAGTGACAAGTGCTAGTTGCTATTTTTTGCTTGTTTTTACTTCATAGAATTTCAGTACCAAATGGAGTGCAATTGCCACCAAACTTTTTAGAGATTTTTTTGGACCAAAAGACAACTTGGGAGCCAAGGAAGCACCTAGCGGGAGGCCCGTGGGGCCCACTAGAGGCCCCAGACGTACCCTGATGGGTTGTGGGACCCACGGGAGTCTCCTCCACCGCCTCTTAGCTCTATAAATCCTTCGAAATCCCAGAAACCCGAGGGGAGTCGACGAAACATAGTTCCAGCCGCCGTAAGTTCCAAAACCACGAGATCCAATCTAACACCATCACGGAGGGGTTCATAATCCTCATGGGTGCATCTCCGATGATGCGTGAGTAGTCCAGCATAGACCTATGGGTCCGTAGGTAGTAGCTAGATGGTTTCCTCTCTCTCTTTTGGTTCTCGATACAATGGCCTCTTGGAGATCTATTTGATGTAATGACTTTTTGTGGTTTGTTTGTTGGGATCCGATGAAGTTTGAGTTCATGATTAGTTTCTATCCATGAATATTATTTGAGTCTTCTTTGATCTATCATATGCACGATTATTTATAGCCTCATATTTCTTTTTCGAATCTTTGGTTTAGTTAGGCCAACTAGATCTATTTTTCTTGCCATGGGAAGAGGTGCTTTGTGATGGGTTCGATCTTGCGTGTCCTCTACCAGTGACAGAAGGGGCAGCGAGGCACGCATGTATCATTGCTATTAAGGATAACAAGATGGGGTCTATTCCTACAAGAATAGATGTTATCTACATCATGTCATTGTTCTTATTGCATTACTTCGTTTCTCCATGAACTTAAAACACGAGATGCATGCTGCATAGCGGTCGATGTGTGGAGTAATAGTAGTAGATGCAAAATCGTCTCGGTCTACTAATATTGGAAGATATGCCTATAGATTGATCATTGCCTAGGATATCTTCATAATTATTTTATCTTCTATCAATTGCCCAACAGTAATTGGTTTACCCACCGTGTGCTATTTTCTTAAGAGAAGCCAGTATAGGTGCAATGATTGATATGAAAGAAGGCAATATTAAATTTGAATTTCCACTGAGAAAGGGTATGGAAAACTTCCCTACAACAATAATTAAGCCACCATATAAATCAATTATCTGGGCATCCTATGGAGCAAAAACTAAAGATGACAATACTTGAATCTATGCATTATGCCTAGCTAGGGGCATAAAACGATAACGCTTGTTAGGAGGCAACCCAATGAATAAAATTTATTTTTTCCTTTTTCTTTTTGTTCTTGAGTGTTGACATAATTATGATATTGTTATGATTGTGTTTTTTACATTTTAGTTAGTGTTTGTGCCAAGTAAAGCCTTTGGGATCATGTTGGGTGATAGTTTATTCGATCTTGTTGAAAAACAATTTTTTTTGCCTCTAGTAGAATTTCTTTTTCAAAACCACAGAAGTGTCAAAAACTTCTGAAGTTTTTACACAAGATTGATATACAAATGTCCGATGTTTTTCTAATGTTTCAGAATTTAACGGGTTAAAGAAGTGTGGTTAGAGTACAGATTACTACAGACTATTCTGTTTTTGACAGATTCAGTTTTAGTTGCACTGTGTGCATATTTTGATGAATCTATGGTTTGTATTGGAGGGTATAAGCCATGGTAAAGTTAGAATACATTATATATAATGCAATAATAAAATATGAATGGGTTTGCAACAGTACTTAGAATGGTGATTTGCTTTATTATACTAACGGATCTCACAAAGATTTTGTTAAGTTTTGTGTGATTGAAGTTTTTAAGTTTTGGGTGAGATCACGATGGATGAAGGAATAAGGAGTGAAAAGAGCCTAATATTGGGGATAACCATGGCACCCAAGGTAATATTCAAGGTGAAACAAGCAACTAAGAGTGGGGATGCCCCAAGTGGCATCCCCTCTTTCTTCTAATAACAATCGGTATTTTACTTGGAGCTATATTTTTATTCGTCACATATCATGAGTTTTGCTTGGAGTGTCTTGGATGATATGATTTTTTGCTTGATTTGATTTTTAGTTTGTCACTGTAGGACGAGAGAGGCGTGTCTAGAGGGGGGGGGGGGTGAATAGACTACTAGCAAAAATTTAAAACCTAACCTTTTCCCAAGTTAATTGGTTGGCAAATTTTAATAATTTTAACAAGTCTAGATAGTCTAACAACCCTACACATGCATGTCTACAAGTATGGCAGCAGAAAGTAAAAACATTGCACATGTAAGTAAAGAGATGGGGTAGGAAGATCAAACACAATAGGAGACGCAAGGATTTTTTCCGTGGTGTCGATAGGTGGCGCTATCGTACGTCCACATTCATGGAGTCTTCAACCCACGGAGGGTAACGGTCGTGAGAGTCCACGGAGGGCTCTACCCACGGAGGGTTCCACGAATAAGCAACATTGACTATTCCATGCGGCTTCCGTCCATGAAGGACTGGCCTCACTATGGGTAGATCTTCACGAAGTAGGCGATCTCCTTGCCCTTACAAACTTCTTGGTTCACTCCACAACACGAAGCAGGAGGCTCCCAAGCGACACCTAACCAGTCTAGGAGGCACCACCCTCCAAAAGGTAATAGGCTTGGTAATGACGATGAACTCCTTGCTCTTGTGCTTCAAGATGATAGAATCCTCAACACACAATCTCTCTCACACAGATTTAGCTTGGTAGAAGAGATGGGATTGGTGGGAAGCAACTTGGGGAGGCTAGAAATCAATATCCATATGGTTGGAGTGGAAGATCTTGACCTCAACAGAAGGGTAGGTGGTTATCTCTCAGAAAACTGAGTAGGATAGGTATGGAATAGTTCTGAGTGCTTTTCTTTCGAGTGGGTGGTGGTGAAGGGGTATATATAGGCATCCCCAAAAATCGAACCATTACACACAATAAGTCAGACTCGATGACACCGAAGTGTAAAACTCGATGGTACCAAAGTGACAAAAAGTGGCAACTTTTGAATCTTGGAGGGACCGATATACAACTCTCGGTTGCACCGACAAGGTGACCAACGGTCAGATTTACCAGTCTCGATGACGTCGATTCACCATTCTCGGTCGGACCAAAAATATGAATTTGCGTAACAGAAAGTTGGCAACCCAACTCGATGGCACCGAGTGTAGTGTCGGTTGCATCAAAGTGTTAGGGTTTGGCTAAGTCTGTCTAGGGTTTGGAACTCGGTGGCACCGGGATAGGAATTTTGCTTGCACCGATTTGCATGTTTGGCTTAGGACAAACTTTTGTGGGAGAGTATGTGGATGTTTTGGTGACTGTCACTTGTGCACGTTTGAGCATATTGTTCACCATCAAAACTTTACCCCCTTTTAATAGTATTGGCTTTCCTATAGACTCAAAGTGATTTCTCACAAACGTAAAATGTAGAGTCCTCTTGCTTGAAGCTTGGCCAACCTATTTCCTTGAATCTTCGGTAATTCCACAATCTCCTCAAACCTTTTGCCAACACAAATCTCCATGGACTATTATCTAAAATACACTAGATAGAGGTGTTAGTCCAATAGACAATGTATGTTGTCATGAATTATCAAAACCACCAAGGGAGCATGTTGTGCTTTGAATCTCCCCCTTTTTGGTAATTGATGACAACATACAATCAAAGCTTTAATTAAAGATATGAAATGAAGACTTTGAGAAACACATGACTTAGATTTCCTCCCCCTAAATGTGTGCAGTCCTTTAAAGGATAGTTGCTTTGGAATGCATGGACACGCATATGAATGAATGGGATATAAGAGTCATGTGTATCTTGGCTATATGCATCAATATATGTGAATGAAATTTATATCCTTGATCAAGACTTCACTCTTGCAAACTATATGTGCAAGAAGCAAGAGATCATGTTGATCAAAGATATGATGCATATACTTACCTTGAGTTCTTGAGCATTCTAGTAGTAGAGACACACTTGAGAAAACAATGTTAGGAAACACAAGAGCATTCTACTAAACAAAAGCAATAGAACTCAACAAGTACTAAGATGTAGAGAACATATAAAATATGATAATCATTAATATTAATATGTCTCCACCTTTTAAATATGGTAGTACATCCTCTCCCCCTGAATCTCAGCATGTAGATATTGGGATCGGATAGGGTGAGAAAAGCAATCCTTTGTTCACTTAAGACTTTTCTCCAAAAATAGTTTTCTCCCCCTACATTGTTGTTCTCCCCTTGATTATATAAGTGTGAACTTTTGATATTTTCCTCTCCCCCTAAATCATATCTCCCCCTTTGCATAAGCATGTAACTCTCCCTTTAGCATGAAGCTTTGATATTCTCCCCCTTTGGCATAAAATACCAAAAAGGTTAAATTTAGGAGTAGTAACAGGGATCATTGACAAGGAAGGGGTCCTTGATAACAAGGGTCATTGAAAGTAGGGTTCATGAAACGACTAAGGGAATCATTGAATGTAACTTCTCTCCCTTTTGCAAATTCTAGTTTTCTTCTCCTTGGAGCTAAGGATCCTTGAATAAAGAATTTCTCCCCCAAAGTGTTGTTTGTTCTTCTCCCCCTAAATATATATATATTAAGAGGGGTCATGGAAGGAACAAGAATATCTCAAGAACAGAAGCTAAGAAGCAATATCAAAGAAACTCAGATTTAAAAAAAATCGGTGACACCGGGATAAATAAATCGATTGTATCGAGATTGTGTAGTGCAGCTCATCTGCAGATTCGGTAGGACCGAGTTATCTAAATCGGTGACTCCGATAGATGATCCAAGTTTCTGTTTTCAGAGAGACAAACGAAACCCTTTTTTTAAGAAAATGCGAGAAATTTACAGAGGTCATCAAATAGATAAGATTTGAGTGGTTACGAGAGATCATGCAATAAGAGAGCAATCCACACAAGATTCTTAACTAAATGATGGGCGGTGACTAGGTCACCTATATTAGAGTATACTGACTTAGGAGCCAAGCAAGAATAGTTGATCATAGGTCATACTCATCGTTTAAGCTCAAAATGGGATTACCATTTTTCAATTAAGCATTTGATGTCTACATATCTCTTGAGTTGTTTTAGACCATGACTTGGAGTAAAGCCTTTTCAAGGATATGAGTACATACCTTTGAATGATGTTGATGACGCTGTTCGTAGGTGAACTTGTTGAGGATGCTCGAGATTGATGAAGATCATCTTGAGTTTGGAGCAATCCTTCTCGTTCTAGTATACTCATCACCTACAAAGGTTAGTCATGCAAGAAAGAGAAATGGATATATGCAATTGACATGATACTACTTAAGATGTTGCAACTAAGATCAAGTATATGTCAAGGATATTTTTGTTGTCTTCTTCCTTTCATCATCAAGAGGGGTTGTGGATACTTGGTAATGACAAGATTGCTTATGATTGGAGTTGATGGCAATCTTGTGGAATGAAATTCTTCCAAGTACCTACCAAAAGTTAGATGCAATACAAGGGAGCATAGAATTCCATGGCATATGATAATGAGTTACGAGATCATGGAGATAATAATAAAGCTCATGCCCTTGCTTGCAACCGAGTGAGTCTAGCTCAAGTTTGAAGCATCAATGATGTTCAACTCACTCCTTAAATGACAAAATGTTTTCTCATCAAGTGGGTTGGTGAAGATATCAGCCAATTGTTTGTTAGTACGAACATGCTTAAGATTGATATCTCCTTTGGCAACATGATCATGAATGAAATGATGTCGAACTTGAATATGCTTGGTTTGAGAATGTTGCACAGGATTATGTCCAATTTTAATAGCACTTTCATTGTCACAAAGTAATGGAACAATTTTTACATGAGTACCATAATCCTTAAGCGCTTGTGTCATCCATAGTAATTGCACACAACAAGATCCAACACCAATATACTCAGCTTCGGCGGTAGATAGAGATACCGAGTTTTGTTTCTTGGAGGACCAAGACACAAGAGATCTACCTAAAAATTGACAAGTACCCGAGGTGGATTTTCTATCAACCATGTCACCAGCATAGTCCGAATCAGAGTAGCCAACAAGGTTAAAAGAAGACCCCTTGGGATATCAAATGCCAAAGTTTGGTGTTTGTATCAAGTATCTCACAATACGTTTCACAACCAAAAGATGTCACTCCTTAGGTGCGGCTTGATATCTAGCACACATGCATAACCTAAGCATAATATCAGGACGAGATGCACATAGATATAATAATGAACCAATCATAGATCGATACACCTTTTGATCAACCGGTTCATCCTCCCTAGTAAGGTCAACATGTTCACTAGTGGGCATAGGTGTTTTCATACCTTTGCAATCCTGCATGTTGAACTTCTTGATCAAGTCCTTGGTATACTTTGTTTGAGAGATGAAAGTTCCTTCTCTTGATTGCTTGATTTGCAATCCAAGAAAGAATTTCAGCTCACACATCATAGACATCTCATACTTCTCGGACATCAACCTTCCAAATCTTTCACTAAATTGAGGGTTAGTGGAACCAAAGATAATATCATCCACATAGATTTGGCATACAAATAATTCTCCATTAACTCTCTTAGTGAACAAGGTTGCATCAATTTTGCCAATTTCAAAACCTTTTTCGATGAGAAACTTCGTTAAGTATTGATACCAAGCACGAGGGCCTTGCTTGAGACCATAAAGCGCTTTATGAAGCTTGTAAACATGATTAGGTTTCTTAGGATTCACAAAACCAGGTGGTTGCTTAACATAGACTTCTTCCTCTATTTCACCATTTAAAAAGGCACTTTTGATGTCCATTTGATAAAGCATGATATCATGGTGATTAGCATAGGCAAGAAGAATACGAATAGCTTCAAGTCTAGCAACAGGGGCCTAAGTCTCACCGTAGTCCATACCTTCGACTTGCGTATATCCTTGGGATACGAGACGAGCCTTGTCGCGTACAACTTGACCATCTTCGTGTTGTTTGTTGCGAAACACCCATTTGGTTCCGATGATGTTGTGCTCATCTTCGGGCTTCTCCACGAGTGTCCACACTTCGTTCCTCTCGAAGTTGTGTAGCTCTTCATGCATTGCGTTCACCCAATCCACATCTTCTAGAGCTTGTTCTACATTTAAAGGCTCAATCCTAGAGATGAAAGAATAATGCTCACAAAAGTTAGCTAGACAGGTTTTAGGGCGAGTGATTCTCCCTGTTTGTATATCACCAAAGATTTGATTTAGGCGATGGTTCTTGGTCACTTGAGCTCGAACACAGGTCAACTTCCAATTGTTGGATGGTGGAGCTTCTTCTTCTTCGTAATCATCATCTCGTTCATCTTCATTGTTGTTGAAGGTATCGTTCCCTTGAGGTGGTGGTGAAGGTGGTTGTGGTGGATCTTCATGATGCACTTCCTCCTCTTCATCATATTGTCATGTATCGCTCGTGGATGCCTCCACGTCGTGTTGAGGTTCACCTTGACGTGAAGTTGGGGCTTCCACTTTAGTTGATGAAGTACTTTCCTTCACCTCCATGGGACGAATCTTGCCGATGGGTAGATCTAGTATGGCTTTCGATGGATCCTTATCACCTACATCATTTGGCAACTGTTCGACTTGCGAACCATTAGATTCATCAAACTTCACATCTACCGTCTCTTCAACTTTTCGAGTGAAGTTGTTGTAGACACAATAAGTGTGAGAGTTCGATCCATAACCAAGTAGGAATCCTTCATGAGATTTAGGAGCAAATTTAGTACGACGATGCTTATCAAGAATGTAGCAATTTGAGCCAAATACCCGAAAGTATCCGACTTGGGGTTTGTTACCGATGAGTAGCTCGTATGCCGTTTTATCGAGAAGCTTGTGCAAGTAAAGTCGGTTTGTGGCATGACATGTTGTTTCAACGGCTTCTGCCCAAAAGTGTCTTGGCATCTTGTATTCATCAAGCATCGTTCTTGCCATCTCAATAAGCGTCCGATTCTTCCTTTCAAGGACTCCATTTTGTTGAGGTGTGTATGTAGCCAAGAACTCATGTAAGACACCTTCCTCGTCAAGAAAGGTATCCACATGGGTGTTCTTGAACTCCGATCCGTTGTCGCTCCGAACCTTCTTGATCTTCACTTCAAACTGATTTTGCACTTTGTGAGCGAAGTTCTTGAAGATCTTTTGAACCCGTGACTTATCATCAAGAAAGAATACCCATGTAAATCTGGAAAAATTATCAACTATAAGTAGACCATAGGAATTTTCACGAGACTCTTGTAAGCATTGGGACCAAAAAGATCCATGTGAAGTAACTTGAGCAGTCTCCTAGTAGTCATGATATTCTTAATGGGATGACTTCCACCTACTTGCTTTCCATCCTGACAAGCACTACAAAGTCTTTCTTTGTCAAAGATAACATCTTTAACTCCAAGTATATGATCACCTTTGATTAGCTTATCTAGATTGCGCATGCCAACATGTCCAAGTATTCTCTGCCAAAGCCAACCTTTAGAAGATTTTGCAATTAAACAGGTGCAAGGCTTGGACCTTTTAGTGAATTCAACAATGTATAGATCACCTCTAGGGAAACCGGTAAAGACCATTTTATGATTATCTTGGTGAAACACTTGGCAATCAACTTTCGTAAATAAAACATTGAAACCAAAACCGGCAAGTCTAGAAATGAAAAGTAGATTGTAGCCAAGGGATTCAACAAGCATGACATTTTGAATAGAGCTATGATCAGATATGGCCACCTTACCAAGGCCAAGTACCAGTTGGGAACGTTGCATGGGAAACAAAAAATTTCCGACGCACATGCAAGATCTATCCATGGTGATGAGCATCTACAAGAGGGAGAGTGGATCTACATACCCTTGTAGATCGCTAAGCGGGAAGCGTTAAGAAACGTGGTTGGTGTAGTCGAACGTCTTCGCGATCCAAATCGCCGAGCATCCCGCGAGCTCATCACGATCCGTCCCGCGATCCAATCACGATCCGTCCCGCGAACTCATCATGATCCGTCCCGCGATCTCATCACGATTCGTCCCGCGAACTCATCATGATCCGTCCTGTGATCTCATCATGATCCGTCTCGCGATCTTGAAGGGCGGATCGTGATGAGTTCGCAGGACGGATCGTGATGAGTTCGTGGGACGGATCATGATTTGATCACGGGACGGGTCATGATGAGATCGCGGGACACTCGGCGATTTGGATCGCGAAGACGTTCGACTAAACCAACTGCGTTTCTTAACGCTTCCCGCTTAGCGATCTACAAGGGTATGTAGATCCACTCTCCCTCTCGTAGATGCTCATCACCATGGATAGATCTTGCGTGTGCGTAGGAAATTTTTAGTTTCCCATGCAACGTTTCCCAACAGTGGTATCAGAGCTAGGTCTATGTGTAGATGAGATCTCGAGTAGAACACAAAGAGTTTGTGGGCGTTGATGCTTAGATTGTTTCCTCCCTTGGTCATGTTTTGGTTTAGCGGTATTGTGAGATGAAGCGGCTCGGACCAACATTACTCATACGCTTACAAGAGACCGGTCCCCTCAACCGCTTGGTGCACCAACCCCTCTAGCGTCGTCTGTAGATGTTGTGAACATCTGACAGGCACGTTCTGATGACTACTTGATAGTTTAGTGAGTCATGCATTATGAATTAGAATTGAGGCTCCGAAACATTTTGAACGTCACAGAACATATGAGATGTTCTAAGAGCTGAAATTAGGATCTCAGGCTCACGCCCATGTTGCGAGATATGAGATCTCCAACAAGATTCTTTGCCTGCAAGATGAAGGAGAATAGCTCAATCGTTGAGCATATGCTCAGATTGTCTGGGTGCTACAATCGCTTGAATCGCGTGGGAGTTGATCTTCCAGATAAGATAGTGATTGATATAGTTCTCGAAGTCACTGTCACTAAGCTACTAGAACTTGGTGATGAACTATAAAATGCCAGGGATATAAATAATGATCCCTGAGCTTTTCGCGAAGTTTGACACTGCGAAGGTAAAAATCAAGAAGGAGCATCAAGTGTGGATGGTTAGTCAAACCACTAGTTTCGAGAAGGGCAAGAGCAAGGAGGGAAACTTCATGGATAGCAAGTCAGTTGCTGCTCCAGTGAAGCAACCCAAAGTTGAACTCAAACCCGAGACTAAGTGCTTCGATTATGAGGAGAGAGGTCACTGAAGCGGAACAACCCTAGGTACTTGGTAGATAAGAAGGCTGGCAACGTCAACGGAAGTATATTTGATATATGTGTTATTGATGTGTACCTTGCTAGTACTCCTAGTAGCACCTGGGTATTGGATACCGGTTCGGTTGCTAAATGTTAGTAACTCGAAATAAAATCTACGAAATGAACGCAGAACTAGCTAAGGATGAGGTGACGATGTGTGTTGGAAATGTTTCCAAGGTTGATGTGGTCAACATCGCACGCTCTCTCTACCTTCGGGATTAGTGACGAACCTAAATAAATGTTATTTGGTGTTTTGCGTTGAGCATGAACGTGATTAGATCGTGTTTATTGCAACATGGTTATTCATTTAAGTTAGAGAATAATGGTTATTCTGTTTACATGAACAATACCTTCAATGGTTATGCACCCAGTGAGAATGGTTTGTTGAAATCTTGACCGTGGTAATACACATGTTCAGAACATTGATGCCAAAAAGATACAAAGCTAATAATGATAGTACCACATACTTGTGACACTACCGCTAAATGTCATATTGGTATAAAGCATGAAGAAACTCCATGCTGATGGATCTCTGGACTCATTCGATTTCGAATCGGTTGAGACATGCGAACCATGCCTCTTGGGCAAGATGACTAAGGACCCCGTTTTCCGGATTGATGGAGCGGGCAAGTGATTATTGGAAATGATACATGTTGATGTATGCAATGCAATGAGTCTTATAGCATGTGGTGGATATCATTAGTTTCTTAACTTCACAGATGATTTGAGTAGATATAATGTATATTTACTTAATGAAACACCAGTCTGAATCATTTGAAAGGTTCAAGCAAATTTAGAGTGAAGTTTAAGATCATCATGACAAGAAGATAAAAAATGTCTGTGATACTATCGTGGAGGTGAATATCTGAGTTACGAGTTTGGCGTAAACTTTAGACAATGTGAAAGTTGTTTCACAACTCACGCCACCTAGAACACCATAGTGTGATGGTGTGTCCGAACGTCATAGTCGTGCTCTATTGGATATGGTGCTTGCTATGATGTCTCTTATCGTTTTGCTACTATAATTTTGGGGTTATGCATTAGAGACAACTACATTCACTTTAGATAGGGCACCATCTAAATCCGTTGAGATGACACCGTGTGAATTATGGTTTGATAGAAACCTAAGTTGTCATTTCTTAATGTTTGGGGCTGCAACACTTATGTGAAAAAATGTTTTCACCTAATGAGCTCGAACACGAAGTGGACAAATGCATCTTCATAGAATACCCTAAAGACGGTTGGGCAAACCTTCTATCTCAGATCCAAGCATAAAGTGTTTGTTGCTAAAACTGGGTCATTTCTCGAGAAAGAGTTTCTCTCGAAAGAATTGAGTGGGAGGAAGATAGAACTTGATGAGGTTGTTGAACCTTTGTTCAACCAGAGAATAGCGCAGCGTAGGAATTTGTTTCTGTGAAGCCTACGTTAGTTGAAGAGGAAGTTAATGATGATGATCATGAAGCTTCGGATCAAGTTACTATCGAACCTCGTAGGTCGAAAGGATGTGTACTACTCCTGAGCGGTACGACAACCCTGTCTTGGTGGTCATGTTGTTGGACAACGATGAACCTACGAGCTGTGGAGAAGCGATGACGGGCCTGGAAACCAACAAATGGTTAGAGGCCATGAAATCCGAGAAAGGATCCATGTATGAAAACCAAGTATTGACTTTGGTGGACTTGCTCATTGGACGGCAGGTCGTTAAGTACAAATGGATCTTTAAAATGAAGACAATCGCTGATGGTAAGTGTCACCATTTGTAAAGTTCGACTTGTTGCAAAGAACTTTACGACAAGTTCGAGGAGTTGACTGCGATGAGACTTTCTCACTCATAGCGATGCTAAAGTCTGTTGAAATTATGTTACCAGTTGCTGCACTTTCAATTATGAAATCTGGCAGATGGATGTCAAAACATCGTTTCCTTCACAGTTTACTTGAGGAAAGGTTGTATGTGATACAACCAGAAGGTTTTGTCAGTCCTAAGGATGCTAAAAGGTGTGCAAGCTTCAGTGATACTTTTATAGACCGAACCAAGGATCTCGGAATTGGAATGTACACTTTGATGAGGTGATCAAAGTTTTTGAGTCTATACAAAGTTTATGAGAAATTTGTACTTGCGATAAAGTGAGTGAGAGCACTATAGAGTGTCTGATAAGTATATATGGATGACATATTGCTATTCGGAAATAATGTGGAATTTCTGGAAAGCATATACGGTTGTTTGAAAAGTAATTTTCAAAGGAAGACCTGAATAAAGCTACCTAATTGTTGAGCATCAAGATCTATAGAGATAGATCAAGATGTTTGATAAGACTTTCAATGAGTACGTACCTTGATAAGATTTTGAAAGATTTCAAAATGGATTAGTCAGAGAGCAGCGTTCTCACCTACTTTGTAAGGTGTTAAGTTGAGTGAGACTCAAAGCTCGACCACGGCAGAAGAAAGGGAAAGGACGAATGTCGTCCCCTATGCCTTAGCCATAGGCTTTGTATAGTATGCCATGATGTGTACCGCACCTGTGTGTGCTTTGCCATGAGTCCGTCAAGGGGTACAAGAGTGATCCAGGAGTGGATCACTTGACAACGGTCAAGATTATCCTTAGTAACTAAAAGACTAAGGAGATGTTTCTCGATTATGGAGGTGATAAAGAGTTCGTCGTAAAGAGTTACGTCGATGCAAGCTTTAACACCAATCTAGATGACTCGTAGTAGCAATCTGGATACGTATAGTGGAGCAGCCATTTGGAATAGTACCGAGTGGAGTGTGGTAGCAGTGTTTATGGTTTGACATAGAGATTTGCAAAGTACACATGGATCTGAATGTCGCAGACCCATTGACTATAAGACCTCTCTCACATGCAAAGCATGATCGAGCCCCAGAACTCATTGGGTGTTAGATTCATAACAATGCGTATCACATGGTGATGTGAACTAGATTATTGACCCTAGTGCAAGTGGGAGACTATTGGAAATACGCCCTAGAGGCAATAATAAATTAGTTATTATCATATTTCCTTGTTCATGATAATCGTTTATTATCCATGCTATAATTGTATTGATCGGAGACTTAGATGCATGTGTGGATACATAGACAAAACCATGTCCCTAGTATGCCTCTAATAGACTAGCTCGTTGATCAAAGATGGTTAAGGTTTCCTAGCCATGGACATGAGATGTCATTTGATAACGGGATCACATCATTAGGAGAATGGTGTTATGGACAAGACCCAAACTACAAATGTAGCATATGATCGTGTCAGTTTATTGCTATTGTTTTCTGCATGTCAAGTATATGTTCCTATGACCATGAGATCATGCAACTCACTGACACCGGAGGAGTGCCTTGTGTGTATCAAACGTCACAACATAACTAGGTGACTATAAAGGTACTCTACAGGTATCTCCGAGGGTGTCTGTTGAGTTGGCATGGATCAAGACTGGGATTTGTTACTCCATGTGACGGAGAGGTATCTCAGGGCCCACTCGGTAATACAATATCACAACAAGCCTTCAAGCAATGTGACTAAGTGTTAGTCATAGGATCTTGTATTACGAAACGAGTAAAGAGACTTGCCGGTAATGAGGTTGAACTAGGTATGGAGATACCGACGATCGAATCTTGGGAAGTAACATACCGAAGAACAAAGGGAACATCATAAGGGATTAACTGAATCCTTGACATAGAGGTTCAACCGATAAAGATCTTCGTAGAATATGTAGGAACCAATATGGGCATCCAGGTCCCGCTATTGGTTATTGACCGTAGAGGTGTCTCGGTCATGTCTACATAGTTCTCGAACCCGCAGGGTCTGCACACTTAAAGGTCCGGTGACGTTTCGGTAATATAGAGTTATGCATGGTGGTGACTGAATGTTGTTCAGAGTCCCGGATGAGATCCTGGATGTCACGAGGAGCTCCGGAATGGTCCAGAGTAAAATATTGATATATAGGAAGTCCTATTTTGGTCGCCGGAAAAGTTTTGGGCTCATCGGTAGTGTACCGGGAGTGCCGGTAGTGTACCGGGAGACCATCGAGAGGGGTATTTCGACCCAAGAGTCTACATGGGCTGTGGGAGAGTGAATACCATCCCTTAGTGGGCTGGTGGAAGTCCCACACAAAGCCCATGCGGCTAGGGAGAAAAAGCCCAAAGAGAAAAGGTGGAAAAAGGCAAAAATAGGGTGAATCCTAGTCCTACTAGGATTGGAGGTGGATTCCACCTCCTCCCCTTGGTTAGGCCGACTCCTAGAGACTTGGAACTTGGGCCAAGCCTCCTCCTCTCTTCCTCTTATATATACTGGAGGTTTTAGGGTTTTTGGACAGAATTTTCTGCCACGTGTTGCCCGTTCCTCTAGTGCATAGTTTCTCCTCTAGATCGGATTTCTGCAGTGCTTAGGCGAAGCCCTGCTGGAATAGCTCCACCACCATCTCCGGAGCACCGTCACGCTGCCGGAGAACTCTTCTACCTCTCCGCTCCCTCTTTCTGGATCAAGAAGGCGGAGATCATCATCGAGCTGTACATGTGTTGAACGCGGAGGTGCCGTCCGTTCGGCGCTAGATCGGAAGGACCATGATCAAGATCGCGGGACGGATCGTGATGAGTTCGCGGGACGGATCGTGATAAGTTCGCGGGACGGATGGTGATGAGTTTGCGGGATGGATCATGATGAGTTCGCGGGACGGATCGTGATGAGTTCACGGGACGGATCGTGATGAGTTCACGGGACGGATCGTGATGAGTTCGCGGGACGGACCGTGATTGGATCGCGGGTCGGATCGTGATGAGATCGCGGGACACTCGGCGATTTGGATCGCGAAGACGTTCGACTACACCAATCGCATTTCTTAACGCTTCCCGCTTAGCGATCTACAAGGGTATGTAGATCCACTCTCCCTGTCGTAGATTCTCATCACCAAGGATAGATCTTGCGTGTGCGTAGGAATTTTTTTGTTTCCAATGCAACGTTTCCCAACATACAGAGCCTATGGCTAAGGCATAGGGGATGACATTCGTCCTTTCTCTTTCTTCTGCCGTTGTCGAGCTTTGAGTCTCACTCAACTTCACACCTCGCAAAGCAGGCAAGAACGCTTTCTCTGACTGATCCATTTTGAACTCTTTCAAAATCTTGTCAAGGTATGTACTCATTGAAAGTCTCATCAAGCATCTTGATCTATCTCTATAGATCTTGATGCTCAACAATTAGGTAGCTTTATTTAGGTCTTCCTTTGAAAAACTCTTTTCAAACAACCGTTTATGCTTACCAGAAATTCTACATCATTTCCGATCAACAATATGTCATCCACATATACTTATCAGATATTCTATAGTGCTCCCGCTCACTTTATTGTAAATACAAGTTTCTCATTGTATCTCATACAACCTTTCCTTAAAGAAGGAAACGATGTTTTGACATTCTTCTGCCAGATTTCATTATCGAAAAATGCAGCAACTGCTAACATAATTCCAACAGACTTTAGCATCTCTACGAGTGAGAACGTCTCATCGCAGTCAACTCCTTGAACTGGGCGGAAAGTTCTTTGCAACAAGTCGAGCTTTATAAATGGTGACATTCACCGTTAACGTCTGTCTTCAGCTTAAAGGTCCATTTGTACTCAACGACCTGCCATCCAACGAGCAAGTCTACCAAAGTCTATACTTGGTTTTCATACATGGATCCTTTCTCAGATTTCATGGCCTCTAATCATTTGTCGGAATCCGGGACCATCATCGCTTCTCCACAGCTCGTAGGTTTATCGTTGTCCAACAACATGACCTCCAAGACAGGGTTGTCGTACCGCTCAGGAGCAGTACACATCCTTGTCGACCTATGAGGTTTGATAGTAACTTGATCCGAAGCTTCATGATCATCATCATTAACTTCCTCTTCAACTAACGTAGCCTTCACAGAAACAAATTCATGCGCTACGCTACTCTCTGGTTGAACAAAGGTTCAACAACATCATCAAGTTCTATCTTCCTCCCACTCAATTCTTTCGAGAGAAACTCTTTCTCAAGAAAGGACCCATATTTAGCAACAAACATTTTATGCTTGGATCTGAGATAGAAGGTTTACCCAACTTGCCCGCTCCGTCAAACCAGAAAACGGGGTCCATAGTCATGTTTCCCAAGAGGCATGGTTCGCATGTCTCAACCGATTCGAAATCGAATGAGTCCAAAGATCCATCAGCATGGAGTTTCTTCATGCGCTTTATACCAATATGACATTTAGCGGCAGTGCCACAAGTATGTGGTACTATCATTATTAACTTTGTATCTTTTGGCAGCAATGTTATGAACATGATACTACTACGATCAAGATTCAACAAACCATTCTCACTGGGTGCATGACCATTGAAGGTATTATTCATGTAAACAGAATAACCATTATTCTCTAACTTAAATGAATAAATGTGTCACAATAAACATGATCTAATCACGTTCATGCTCAACACAAAACACTAAATAACATTTATTTAGGTTCGTCACTAATCCCGAAGGTAGAGAGAGCGTGCGATGTTGATCACATCAACCATGGAAACATTTCCGACACACATCGTCACCTCACCCTTAGCTAGTGCTCCGTTTATTCCGTAGCTTTTATTTCGAGTTACTTACATTTAGCAACCGAACTGGTATCCAATACCCAGGTGCTACTAGGAGTACTAGCAAGGTACACATCAATTACACATATATCAAATATACTTCTGTCGACGTTGCCAGCCTTCTTATCTACCAAGTATCTAGGGTTGTTCCGCTTCAGCGACCACTCTCCTCATAATCGAAGCACTTAGTCTCGGGTTTGGGTTGAACTTTGGGTTGCTTCATTGGAGCAGCAACTGACTTGCTATCCATGAAGTTTCCCTCCTTGCTCCTACCCTTCTCGAAACTAGTGGTTTGACTAACCATCAACACTTGACGCTCCTTCTTGATTTCTACCTTCACGGTGTCAAAAATCGCGAACAGCTCAGGGATCATTATTTATATCCCTGGCATTTTATAGTTCATCACCAAGTTCTAGTAGCTTAGTGACAGTGACTTCGAGAACTATATCAATCACTATCTTATCTGGAAGATCAACTCCCACTCGATTCAAGCGATTGTAGCACCCAGAGAATTTGAGCACATGCTCAACGATCGAGCTATTCTCTTTCATATTACATGCAAAGAATCTTGTTGGAGATCTCATATCTCGCAACACGGGCATGAGACTGAGATCCTAATTTCAGCTCTTAGAACATCTCATATGTTCCATGACGTTCAAAACGTTTCAGAGCCTCAATTCTAAGCCGTAATGCATGACGCGCTAAACTATAAAGTAGTTATCAGAACGTGCCTGTCAGATGTTCACAACATCTACAAACGACACTAGAGGGATTGGCGCACCGAGCGGTGCATTAAGGACATAAGCCTTATGTGCAGCAATGAGGACAATCCTCAGATCACGGAGCCAGTCCACAATATTGCTACCATCATCTTTCAACTCAATTTCTCTAGGAACATATAAAAATTCAAGGGAGCTACAATGTGAGCTAGTAATCTACAACACAGTTTGCAAAGACACTACTCACTATGTTCATGATAATGAGTTCAATTAATCATATTACTTAAGAACTCCCACTCAAATTGACATCCCTCCAGTCATTCGAGTGATACATGATCCAAATTCACCAACTCAAGTCCGGTCATCACGTGAGTTGAGGTGGTTTCAATGGTGAACAACATCATGTTGATCATATCTACTATATGACTCATGTTTGACCTTTCGGTCTCTTGTGTTCCGAGGCCATGTCTGTACATGCTAGGCTCGTCAAGTTTAACCTGAGTGTTGTGCATGTGCAACACTGGCTTGCATCCGTTGTATGTGAACGTAGAGTCTATCACACCCGATCATCACGTGGTGTCTGAACACGACGAACTTTCGCAACGATGCACACTCGGGGAGAACACAATTCATCTTGAAATTTGAGTGAGGGATCACCTTATAATGCTACCATCGTCCTAAGCAAAACAAGGTGCATAAAAGGATTAACATCACATGCAAATCATAAGTGACATGATATGGCCATGAACTTGTGCTTTTGATCTCCATCTTGAAAGCACCGACATGATCTCCATCGTCACCGGCACGACACCATGACCTCCATTAATGTGTCGCCATCGGGGTTAACACGCCCATCATGCTTGTACTACTATTGCTACCATTTAGCGATAAAGTAAAGCATTACACAACGCTTAATGATTGACACGCAGGTCATACAATAATTAAAGACAACCCTATGACTCCTGCCGGTTGCCGTACTCTTCGACATGCAAGTTGTGATATTCTATATAACACATGATCATCTCATACATCACATATATCACATCATGTAATTGGCCATATCACATCACAACATACCCTGCAAAAACAAGTTAGACGTCCTCCAATTGTTGTTGCATGTTTTACGTGGCTGCTATGGGTATCTAGCAAGAACAATTCTCATCTACGCAAAAACCACAACGATGATACACTAGTTGCTTTTCAACCTTCTCAAGGACCGCCTTTGTTGAATCTGATCCAACTTAAGTGAGAGAAACTGGCACCCGCAAGCCATCTATGCAACAAGTTGCGGTTGAGGGAACCGGTCTCTCGTAAGCGTACGAGTAATGTTGGTCCGGACCGCTTCATCTCACAATACCGCTGAACCAAAACATGACCAAGGGAGGAAGCAATCTAAGCATCAACGCCCACAAACTCTTTGTGTTCTACTCGAGATCTCATCTATGCATAGACCTAGCTCATGATGCCACTGTTGGGGAACGTTGCATGGGAAACAAAAATTTTCCTACGCACATGCAAGATCTATCCATGGTGATGAGCATCTACGAGAGGGAGAGTGGATCTACATACCCTTGTAGATCGCTAAGCGGGAAGCATTAAGAAATGCGGTTTGTGTAGTCGAACGTCTTCGTGATCCATATCGCCGAGCATCCCGCGATCTCATCACGATCCGTCCCGCGATCCAATCATGATTCGTCCCGCGAACTCATCACAATCCATCCCGTGATCTCATCACGACCCGTCCCGCGAACTCATCACGATCCGTCCCGCGATCTCATCATGATCCGTCTCGCGATCTTGATCATGGTCCTTACGATCTAGCGCCGAACGGACGACACCTCCACGTTCAGCACACGTATAGCTTGATGACGATCTCTGCCTTCTTGATCTAGCAAGAGGGAGTGGAGAGATAGAAGAGTTCTCCGGCAGCATGACGGCGCTCCGGTGATGGTGGTGGAGCTATTCCGACAGGGCTTCGCCTAAGCACTGCAGAAATCTGATCTAGAGGAGAGACCATGCACTGGAGGAACGGGTAACACGTGGCTGAAAATCTAGTGCCAAAAACCCTAAAACCTCTAGTATATATAGGAGGAAGAGAGGAGGAGGCTTGGCTCCCAAGGAACCAGCCCTTGTGTCGGCCGAACCAAGGAGGATTGGAGGATTCCTCCTCCAATCCTAGTAGGACTAGGACTCCTCCTTATTTTCGCCTTTTTTGCCTTTTTCCACCTTTTTCTCTTTGGGCTTTTCTTCCCAACTGCATGGGCCATGTGTGGGACTTCCACCAGCCCAATAAGGGCTGGTATTTACTCTCCCACAGCCCATGTAGCCTCTTGGGTCGAAATACCCCTCCCGATGGTCTCCCGGTACACTACCGACACTCTCGATACACTACCGATGAGCTCGAAACCTTTCCGGCGACCAAAACAGGACTTCCTATATATCAATCTTTACCTTCGGACCATTCTGGAGCTCCTCGTGATGTCCGGGACTCGGAACAACCTTCATTCACCACCATACATAACTCTATACTACCGAAACGTCACCGGACCTTAAGTGTGTAGACCCTGCGGGTTCGAGAACTATGTAGACATGACCGAGACACCTCTACGGTCAATAACCAATTGCGGGACCTGGATGCCCATATTGGTTCCTACATATTCTACGAAGATCTTTATCGGTCGAACCTTTATGTCAAGGATTCAGTTAATCCCATATGATGTTCCCTTTGTTCTTCAGTATGTTACTTGACCGAGATTCAATCGTCGGTATCTCCATACCTAGTTCAACCTCGTTATCGGCAAGTCTCTTTACTCGTTCTGTAATACAAGATCCCATGACTAACACTTAGTCACATTGCTTGCAAGGCTTATTGTGATGTTGTATTACCGAGTGGGCCTTGAGATACCTCTCCGTCACACGGAGTAACAAATCCCAGTCTTGATCCATGCCAACCCAACAGACACCCTCAGAGAAACCTGTAGAGCACCTTTATAGTCACCCAGTTACGTTGCGATGTTTGATAGACACAAGGTACTCCTCCGGTGTCAGTGAGTTGCATGATCTCATGGTCATAGGAACATATACTTGACATGCAAAAAACAGTAGCAATAAACTGACACGATCATATGCTACGTTTGTAGTTTGGGTCTTATCCATCACATCATTCTCCTAATGATGTGATCCCGTTACCAAATGACATCTCATGTCCATGACTAGGAAACCATAGCCATCTTTGATCAACGAGCTAGTCTATTAGAGGCATACTAGGGATGTTGTGTTGTCTATGTATCCACACATGTATCTGAGTTTCCGATCAACACAATTATAGCATGGATAATAAACGATTATCATGAACAAGGAAATATGATAATAACTAATTTATTATTGCCTCTAGGGCATATTTCCAACAGTACCTTACCCTTAGAATTGTCTCCAAAGGTCACGTACCGTCGAGGACCTTGATTAGGCGTGATCTCTTGGAACATGTCTCTGTCACCTGTCATATGATCCGTACATCCACTGTCAACAATCCACTCCTTTCCTCCGGACATGTAATCTCTAAAGTTTGCCATAAGACTCAGATTCTTCATGATATTCTCATACTCGATGTCAAACAACTCATCTTCTTCATAGTAGCCATGTTCCACATTGTCATCATCAAGTGGAAAAATCCTCGTCATAAAGAACAAAGGATTCGTTAGAATAGTGATTATGACAATGTTCAAGTTTATGAATGCGAATGGCTTCAAAGATAATGTTGTTAATAGTGGTGACATCTCCTTTAGCATGCATAAGATCACGGAGCTCAAATAGGCATTTATGAAAGTTTGGATCACTAGGCTTCATTTCGTGAAAAGCAACAGTTTTATGAAGAATTTCATCAAGATTTACTAAGGAAAGATTTGGATATCGTTTCTCCAAATCAGTCCATAAGGTATAGGCACATGCAAAGTTCTTCATTTAAGAAAGCACAAATCTTGGTAAACCTCTAACAATAAGATTGACAACTCTTAGGTTACCAAGCATGTTAATTTCCTCTTCATGTGTGGGATCCATTTAATCAATGGGGAGCACATAGGGTTTTTCATTGTATTTAGTCAAATGGAATCTATTAAATAGATCAATCATAGCATTCTTCCATTGACTATGGTACTCTCCATCAAGGATGGACACTCTACAACTCAAACTCTCTACTCTAGACACATCCATCTTCCTCCACGGTGATTAAACCAAAGCAATGGAGACCAAAGCTCTGATACCACTTGTAGGATCGAGAGAGGTGTGTCTAGAGGGGGGGTGAATAGACTACTAGCAGAAATTTAAAAAATAACCTTTTCCCAAGTTAATTGGTTGGCATATTTTAATAGTTTTAACAAGTCTAGATAGTCTAAAAACCCTACACATGAATGTGTACAAGTATGGGAGCGGAAAGTAAAGACATTGCACATGTAGGAAGATCAAACACAATAGGAGACGCAAGGATTTTTCCCGTGGTTCCGATAGGTGGTGCTATCGTACGTCAACGTTCATGGAGTCTTCAACCCACGGAGGGTAACGGTCGCGGGAGTCCACGGAGGGCTCTACCCACGAAGGGTTCCACGAAGAAGCAACCTTGACTATTCATGCAGATTCCGTCCACTAAGGACTAGCCTCACTATGGGTAGGTCTTCATGAAGTAGGCGATCTCCTTGCCCTTACAAACTTCTTGGTTCACTCCGCAACACGAAGTAGGAGGCTCCCAAGCGACACCTAACCAATCTAGGAGGCACCACCCTCCAAAAGGTAATAGGCTCGATAATGACGATGAACTCCTTGCTCTTGTGCTTCAAGATGATAGACTCCTCAACACACAATCTCCCTCTCATGGATTTGGCTTGGTAGAAGAGATGGGATTGGTGGAAAGCAACTTGGGGAGGCTAGAAATCAAGATCCATGTGGTTGGAGTGGAAGATCTTGACCTCGACAGAAGGATAGGTGGTTCTCTCTCAGAAAACTGAGTAGGATAGGTATGGAATAGTTCCGAGTGCTTTTCATTCGAGTGGGTGGTGGTGAAGGGGTATATATAGGCATCCCCAAAAATCCAACCGTTACACACAATAAGTCAGATTCGGTGACACCAAAGTGTAAAACTCGATGGTATCGAAGTGAAAAAAAGTGGCACCTTTTGAATCTCGGAGGGACCGAGATACAACTCTCGTTTGCCCCGACAAGGTGACCAACAATCAGATTTACCAGTCTCAGTGATGCCGATTCACCATTCTTGGTCGGACCGAAAATGTGAATTTGTGTAGCAGAAAGTTGGCAACCCAATTCGGTTGCATCGAGTGCAGTGTCTGCTGCACCAAAGTGTTAGGATTTGGCTGAGTCTGTCTAGGGTTTGGAACTCGGTGGCACCGGGAGAGGAATGCTGGTTGCACTGATTTGCATGTTTGGCTTAGGACAAACTTTGGTGGGAGAGTATCCGAATGTTTTGGTGACTGTCACTTGTGCATGTTTGAGCATATTGTTCACCATCAAAACTTTACCCCCTTTTAAATAGTTTTGGCTTTCCTATAGACTCAAAGTGATTTCTCACAAATGTAAAATGTAGAGTCCTCTTGCTTTAAGCTTGGCCAACCTATTTCCTTGAAACTTGGGTAATTCTACAATCTCCTCAAACCTTTTGCCAACACAAATCTCCATGGACTATTATCTGAAATACACTAGATAGAGGTGTTAGTCCAAGAGACAATGTATGTTGTCATGAATTATCAAAACCACCAAGGGAGCATGTTGTGCTTTTAGTCACAAGTATCCTTGCCGGACAGACCTATTTGAGAGAGCCAAAATTATGCTATTATTTGTTAGAATTTCTCTATATGCTTCACTTAATTTTTTGAGCTATGGAATTGCTCGAGTGCTTCACTTATATCTTTTTGAGCATGGTGTGCTTTATATTTTTGAAGAAATACTCTCATGCTTCACTTAAATTAATTTGAGAGCTAGTAATTTTTTAACAAATTCTTTGATGCCTCACTTATATTATTTTGAGAGATCAAATTTTTATGCTCATGTTTTTCACTTAAATTTATTTGAGCTTGTCAAAAGCAATGTTAATATATGAAACTCGTACCAAAGTGATAGCTATTCAAGCAGGATATGATAAAAACTTTTGTAAAGATCATTGGACAAATTAAACTTGATTCCTTGTAATAGTTTTGAGGCATGATGGTAGTAATATGTGAGTCATGTTGATAAGTGATTATGCTTTAGTAAGAATGTTGGTGTTAAGGTTTGTGATTGCCTATGCAAGCACGAAAGGCAATAGTTATGTAATGAAATTACACCCTACTTATGGTGCGTTATTCGGTGTTAGTTATGCTTAATGCCCGTTTATGAGAATTTTCATTTCTTGGTTGGTTGGTTCTCAATCTATTTGCTAGCCTCCACTTGTACTAAGTAGAAATACTACTTGTGCATCCCAAATCCTTAAACGTAGTTTTGCCATACGAGTCCACCATACCTACCTATATGCTATATATCCATGCCGTTCCAAGTAAATTGTATGTGCCATCTCTAATTTTCAAAATGAATCCTTTTTGTGTGCTCGTACCGCTCATGAAGTACCAGGGGGTGGCCGATATTTTTTCATGCTAGATGTGTTATTCCCAAGATGAGTGTTTATTCACATGCCATTCACAAGAGTACGACGGTAATAGGGATGCCCAATCCCGAAATGAAGCAGAAATTTACTTTATGTTGTGAAATAATTAATTACTTGGAAGTATTTGTATGGAAGGTACCTGTGGATATGGCTAGCCATGGATTGTGAAAAATGGTGGAAAATGAATATACTTTATTTTCGGTTTGGGAACCGCCTATGATATATTTAGCATGTAAAGTATTGAAAATTCTCGGTCGTTTTCGTTGATAGGAAAGGCATGCCACCCAAAATATTTCTCTCTCAATTTTAATTTTGAGCTATGGCACCTATACAAATCCCTACTTCCCTCTGCGAAGGGCCTATCTATTTACTTTATACACCTTTTACTTTTATTTGAGTCTCCATCTTATCTTCTAAAGCACCAACCGGGGGGAACTAGGATCATATTTGTGCATTGGGTCTAGCTAATATTCGAGTGTGTTTAATGAATGGATCAATGATTGAGCATGATGGGCTAGGTATAACTTTCTTTAGTGTTGATATTTTGAAATACAATGTTGGTTGTTGGTATGCTTGAGTATTAAAATCTTCACGTGAAAACAAGACTATTGCTTTGAACCATCTAAAAGTCCAAATGCCCATGCTACAAAAGAAAAGAATATGTGATTAACATGTTAGGAAGCATTCCACATCAAAAATTCTGTTTTTATCATTTACCTACTCGAGGACGAGCAGGAGTTAAGCTTGGGGATGCCGATGTGTCTCCAACGTATCTATAATTTTTGATTGTTCCATGCTATTATATTATCATTCTTGGATGTTTTACAATAATTTTATAGCAACTTTATATCATTTTTGGGACTAACCTATTGATATAGTGTCTAGTAACAATTGTTGTATTTGGCTTGTTTTTTTACTTTGCAGAATATCAATACCAAATGGAGTCCAATTGCCATGAAATGTCTTGGAGATTTTTTTGACCACAAGACAACTTTGGAGCCATGGAAGCACCCGAGGGGAGGCCCATGGGACCCACAAGACACCAGGGTGTGCTAGAGGCCCTGGATACGTCGTGATGGGTTGTGGGGCCCACGAGAGTCTACTCCACCACCTCCAAGCTCTATAAGTCCTCAAAAATTTCAGAAACCCTAGGGGAGTCGACAAAACACAATTCCAATCGCTGCAAGTTCTAGAACCACGAGATCAAATCTAACACCATCACGGAATGGTTCATCATCCTCGTGGGTGCCTCTCCGATGATGCGTGAGTACTCCACCATAAACCTACGGGTCCATAGGCAGTAGCTAGATGGATTTCTCACTCTCTATTTTATTATCAATACAATGGTCTCTTGGAGATCTATTTGATGTACTGACTTTGGTGGTGTGTTTGATGGGATCCGATGAAGTTTGAGTTCATGATCATTTTCTACCCATGAATATTATTTGAGTCTTGTTTGATCTCTTATATGCATGATTATTTATAGCCTCGTATTTCTTCTTCGAATATTTGGTTTAGTTAGGCCAACTAAATCGATTTTTCTTGACATGGGAAGCGACGCTTTGTGATGGGTTCGATCTTGCGGTGTCCTCTACAAGTGGCAGAAGGGGTAGCAAGGCACGCATGCATTGTTGCTATTAAGGATATCAAGATGGGGTCTATTCCTACATTAATAGATCTTGTTTACATCATGTCATCGTTCTTATTGCATTACTCTGTTTCTCCATGAACTTAATACACTAGATGCATGTTGGATATCGGTCAATGTGTGGAGTAATAGTAGTAGATGCAGAATCGTTTCGGTCTACCAACTTTGGGCGTGATGCCTTTATATTGATCATTGTCTTTGATATCATCATTATTATTTAATCTTCTATCAATTGCCCAACAGTATTTTTTTCACCAACAGTGTGCTATTTTCTTGGAGAAGCCACTACTGAAATCTACGGCCCCCGGGTCTATCGTATTAATATATTGCTTTCCGATCTATCCTTTCCGCATTTCTTTGAGCTCTATTATTCCAAAAGACCCAAAAATATCTTGCTGCAATTTTTATTTGCATATTTTATTTTGTGTTCTTGTGCGATATATTTATCCAATCTCATACAAACCTATCTATCTTTTACCGTGGAGAGATTGACAATCTCTCTTACGCGTTGCATTGCAAGTATTTGTTCTTTGTGTGCAGGTACTGTTTACATAGTGTTGCTTGGTTCTCCTACTGGTTCGATAACATTGGTTTCATAACTAAGGGAAATACTTGCCATAGCTGTGCTGCATCATCCCTTCCTTTTTGGGGAAATACCGACGCAGTATCAAGCCATGTCAATGCCTCTAGGGAAAACTATGGCCCCTAGGTTTATCCACACACACACACACACATACACACACATACAGATATATATATATATACAAATGCTACTGTTACCTTGCTACCATCTATTTCTTTTCTTATTATTTTACAATTTACAATTATGTATTATCATCCATGCTACTCATTTGGTTGCAAGTAACGAATTCAAGGGAATTGACTACCCTCTTGCCCGCGTTGGGTGCAAGTGTTTGCTCTTTTGTGTGTAGGCAATGAAGATGGGAGTTGTGTGATCCTCCTATTGGTTCAATAACCTTGTCTTTCACTTTGGGAAATACTTATCTATATTGTGCTGCATCATCCCCTCGTCTTTGGGGAAAACTCCAACATAGATCACAAGTATTTGGAAGGATTCCTAGCGCCGTTGCCGGGGAGTATCACCAACTTACTATCAATTAACTTGACACAAATTATCTTTCACTTGTTACCTTTTATTTTCTGTTTACATTTTGCTTGCTATAAAAAATCAAAAATATAGAAATATTTATCTTTGCTAGTTTACTTGTTTACTTGTTGCTATGGCTAGTTCTTCCTTTGTTCCGTTTACTCCCGATAATGAGGTGCTTAATTTTAAACAAAGGGGAGGAGAAAATGTAGACGATGCTTGTTTAGGTTTTGCAATGATCAAAATAAATCATCTCACAAGCAATCCTCCAACATCCAGCCTCGTAATTTCTATGTTGCTATTACTACTTAGTATAGATTTGTAGTTGATACTATTATCAGTGGTAATTTCTTAATGAGTCACACTTCGGATGCTTTCCAGGCCATGGAAAATTTAGTTGGGTAACCACCTATTAAAATTAATGAAACAATTTTGACCGTGGGCATGTTATGCAAAGGCTTGATGTTATTGAAAATAAAGTGGCCACTAAAGAACAAATCGAGGAGTTGGATTTTTTTTATTAATGAGCAGGTAGAGCAAGGTTTGAGTAGAATCGATAAAATAGAGGAGGTCATTGATAAAGTGGGTTACCGATTTAGTCCCTCCAAAACTAATGCTAGACCTCTCAAAAGAGAAATCCCAAGTTTATGTATGTCCCCAAGAATGTTAGTTTCACTCCTACCAATAGAAACGAGGATCTTAAAATGATTAGTGTGCATCCCAATTTTATAAAGTTGATAAGAAACCCTATTTTGAATCCTCCTATTTTCCCTAACAAGCATGGTTGCATTATTGAGGAGCTTGATAAGAAGGATTACATCACTTGATCATATGCATTATGCCTAGCTAGGGGCATAAAACAATAGCACTTGTTGGGAGGCAACCCTATAGTTATCTTATTTTCCTTGTTCTACTTCCTATTTGTGTGATATAACATGACTGTTGCTACTGTAATGATTGTGTTTTTATGTTTAAATTAGTGTTTGTGCCAAGTAAAGCCTTTGGGATGGCTTGAATGAAAATTAGAATTGATACGGTGAAAAACAGAAACTTTTCCCTCCAATGCAGAATTGCTGTGATTTTACCGGAACGTCTTTTTGATTTGAAATTTTTACACAATATTGCTATACAACCTGAGGTTGTCCTAGTTTTTCCGAATTGTTGGAGTTACAGAAGTTTGGTCTTTGTTGATCACTACGGATTGTTCTGTTTTAGACATATTCTATTTTTAGCTTGCATAGTTTGCTTGTTTTGATGATGCTATGGATTGTATCGGGGGGTATAAGCCATGGGGAAGTTATAATATAGTACCTTATGCAATAATAAAATATGAATAAATTTGTAACAATACCTAATGTTTACAGTTCGCCTATCTTACTAATGGATCTCACGAGTTTTTTGTGTTGAAGTTTTCAAGTTTTGGGTGTTATCATGATGGATGAAGGAAAAAGGAGCGACAAGAGACTAAGATTGGAGATGCCCAATGCACCCCAAGTCAAATTCTAGGAAGGCTCAAGCATCTAAGCTTGGGTATTCCCCGTAAGGCATCCCCTCTTTCGTCTCAATCCATTGGTATCTCACTTGTAGCTAAAGTTTTATTCATCACATGATATGAGTTTTAATTGGACCATCGTTTGCTTTAGTTTGCTTTTGTGTCAGTCTTCTACAATCATTGTTTTCTGGAGACACCCACTTGAGAGAGACACATGTTCACCATAATTTATTAGAATAGTCTTTGTGCTTCACTTATATCTTTTGAGCTAAGCAGTTGCTCTAGTACTTCACTTATATTTTTTAGAGCACTGTGGCGTATAGATTTTATAGAAATAATTATACTCTCGTTCTTCACTCAATTTTTTTAGAGTTAATAAATAGTGATGGTAATTTGCATGGGTTATAAGACTAGTCTAAAAATAATAGGTATCCAATGAGTGCATAATCAAAACCACTTGTAGCACATAAAAGATAAATTGTGAGCTAATGATATTGATGTGGTAGTATGAAAGGGTGTGAGTGCATGGTTGTTGGTTCGTAAAATATAGATAGTTAAAAGGTTTTAATTTTTTGTTCATCTAAATATTTTTTAAGGTTTGGTGATGATGTGTGAGCATTCTTATTCCTCGTTGAAATGCTAGTGCTATTTAGGTCAGAGGCGTGCGATGGTTAACTCCTCCCAACCTCCTCCCTAGGAGCATGCGAGTTGTCGCGGGGATTACCCCCGGGTAGGCTCAAGGAGACGACGCAACATTCTAAAACATAGGGGGAGTCACTCCCAGTATGCCAAGCCTCACGAATCAAAAAGATAATCAAAGAAGCAAAAACAGAAGACAAAGTTGCGACCCGACTGTTGGATACTCCTGGCTGGCTGCGGGCCGCTTTCTGCACCTGGCTGACTGGAGCGTAGCCAGGTGGAGGCTGTCGGCTAAAGACTAGCCGGCTGGAGGCAGCAGGCTGCGGCCTGACGAAGTTAGCTCCATGCATCCCATCGGACACGAGAAGAAGGCACTTTGGCTGACTGACTGTAGAGTCAGCCACCTCGCTACAGTCCGACACTATTGGCAAATAGTACCCCACTGTGCACCCGTGATGCGTCACTTCACTGCACTCCAATAGTGATGCACTGTAGCTTGCATCATGAGTCACTTCGCATGTCACCTCCAATAATGTAGTTAGGTCATGTGGGCCACCCCTTGTCTCCTGGGCCTTCCTATATAAGAGGCACCAGGGGAGCTCGCCCAGGGGCAAGTAAATCCTCCCCTAATTCTCTCGTCGCCTCCCATTTCTCTCATCCTCACACACGTGAGGCCATGGAAAGGAGCAGCGGACTCCCTCTTCCTCCTCAAACACAGCTGTAGGAGCAGCCCTGTACAACATATACAGACATGTAGGAGTAGGGGTATTATCTCTCCAGAGAGCCCCGAACCTGGGTAAACCACCGCGTGCAACTACCCTATCTCGTCCTGGATCTTCGATGGCAGCCTTGCTATCACCTCGATAAGCCACCCCCTGACATATGTCACGAGAAAACGACAACAGTTGGCGCCCACCATGGGGCTCGCTCCTGCTAGAACCGCGGTTCGGGCAGGACCATCTTCATCACCACCACCAAAACATTGCCGCCATGGGCACTCGGGGGCTCGACATCAACACTCACCTGGAGCGAATGCGCGCAATGTCGCGTCCTTGATACCGGTCTCATCATCACCACCGCAATGATGGCTTCTTGGCGCCTATGCATCACAGCACCGTCGCAACATCCGCGATGCCGGCCTTCCGACGTCCCTGCATCGCTGTGCCGCCTGCATCCCCGACACCGCGGTGCTACGCCGACATGTTACCTGCGACGTCGGCCTCCTGGCGCCCCACATCGCTGCGCGGCCGACGCCTCCATCACCGCCACACCGTGTCATCCTCACGCCATCCGCTTGTCCGCTTATCCTAGGGGCAAGGCCTCCACGCTCGTTCCCTAGTGCCTCTGTGGGCGCGGGCAGTGGCCGCCGCTGCGGGGCCTTACTCCGTCGCTCTTCTCATGCTCTCTCGTTTCCTCTTGAGCTTAGAAAAAAAAGCATGGACGCTCTCCATGTCCCTCACAATCCGTGCACCTCCTGCCATGGCTCCTGGGCACCTATGCCTGAGCAGCTCTGCCCCATGGCATCCCTCGCACTCCAAGCCTCGACCCTCGCGAGGGCCGCACACCGGCGACGCTACTCCAGCCTACCTCCCGTGCACCTCACCCGCACTCCACTCGCCACCCGCGGCTCCCTGCCGGCCGCGCTTCTAGCTCGCTCGTGTGGCCCACGTATCGGTCTCCGCGGCCCCCGGTGCCCCTGCACCAACCGCCCTTGGCAGATGCCCCACACGACTGCGCGCCCATGCTGTCGCGGGTCGCCGTGCCGCCTCCGCCTCATGGCACCATGGGTCGCTAGGCCCCTCCCACACGTGGCTACACCTTCCCTTGACTCTCCTCCTGTCACGACTGCCTACGACAACCCCTCCTGCCTGCTTCACCCGCGCGTCCACATCGTCTCGGGCCGCCTGCCTCGCGCCGGCTCCCGCATGCCCGGTTGCCCGCGCGACCTGAGCCCCGTCTGACTCCGTCCCGGGGTGCCTCCCCTTCCGTGAAGCTCCTCCGCATCCGCTCCTTCGCGCCAGATGCACCGCGCTGGCCCGCACCGTTGCTGGCTTCATCGGTGCATCCACGCGTTGGCTCACCACCCGGGTCAGCTGCCCCGCATCCGGCCTGACTGCCGATGCGCGCGTGCCCACAAAGGACCTCCACGCTACCGGCTCTATGATCCGTCCTCCCGCACAGCCGGCCCGCCGCCTTGGCCTCCCGCACTCCCGTTGGCCAAGGCCGGCTCTGGCCCACGCCTGCCCTCGCCGCCAACCAACCTCACCCCCCTAGCGGTCCTCGCCGACTCCGGATCCACGCACCGGCTGCCACCCAACGCGCCCCACAGCTACCTCTTGAGCTTGCATTTGATTTCCGATGAAGAGGAAAGGGTAATGCAGAAAAGTAGATAAATATTTCCCTCAGTTGATGAGAATCAAGGTATCAATCTAGTAGGAGGAGCAAACCAATCACCAATGGATGCACCTACACAAACAATCAAACTGTTGCACCCAACGCTATAAAGGCGTTGTCAATTCCTTCACGGTTATTTGCAAGGATTAGATCCCATAGAGATAGATGTAAACAAGAACGGAAAGTAAAAGGTAAATAAATTGCAGCAATGTATTTTTTGGTATTTTTGGTTTATAGATTTGAAAGTATATTATGGAAAGTAGACTAGGGGCCATAGGTTTCACTAGAGGCTTCTCTCTTGAAGGCAAATACCATGGCGGGTAAACAAATTACTGTTAAGCAATTGATAGAAAAAGCGAATAATCATGTAGTTATCCAAGGCAATGATCATGCATACAGGCATCCTGCCCGTATCAAGTACACCGAAACGATTCAAGATATTCTACTATTACTCCACACATCGACCGACTCCTGCCTGCATCTAGAGTATTAAGTTCATGAAGAACAGAGTAACGCATTAAGAAAGATGACATGATGTAGAGGGATAACCTCAAGAAATGTGATGAAAACCCCTCATGTTACCCTTGATGGCAAAAATACAATATGTGCCTCACTACCCCTACTATGTCACTAGGTGAGGACACCGCAAGATTGAACCCAAAACCAAGCACTTCTCCCATTGCAAGAATTACCAATCTAGTTGGCCAAACCAAACCAATAACTTGAAGAGACTTGCAAGGATATGAAATCATGCATATAAGAATTCTGAGAAGATTCAAATAAGATTCATGGATAATCTGAACATAAACCCACAATTCATCGGATCTTGGCAAACACACCACAAAAGAGTATTGCATCGGATAGATCTCCATGAAGATCATGAAGAACATGGTATTGAAGATAAATGGGAGAGAAGAAGCGATCTAGCTACTAGCTAAGGACCCGTAGGTCTGTCGTGGAATACCCACGCATCATCGAGGGGCAATGGAATTGATGTAGATGCCCTCCATGATCGAAACCCCCTCCTGCAGATTGCCGGAAAAGGCTCCAAGATTGGATCTCTCGGGAACGGAGGCTTTTGTCGGTGAAAAAGTATTTGCATGGCTCTTTCTGATGTTTGGGGAATACTTGGGTATGTATAGGCCAAGAATTAGGGTTAGGAGACCTACCAGGGAGCGACAAGCTTGCTAGGCGCGACCAGGGGGGACCGCGCCTAGCAGGCTTGTGGCACCCCGGCACCTGCCCCGACATGCACTCCAAGCTTGATCGACTTGTTTCCTTCCAGAAAAATTCCTTTCGAAGGTTTTATTCTGTTTGGACTCCGTTTAATATTCCATATCTGCAAAACTCAAAAACAAGGTAAAAGAGAAACTGGCACCTGGCTCTAGATTAATAGGTTATTCCCAAAAATAATATAGAATAGCATACTAATGCATATAAAACATCCAAAACAGATAATATAATAGTATACCATCATCAAAAATTATAGATACGTTGGAGACGTATTAGTATCCCCAAGCTTAATTCCTGCTCGTCTTCAAGTAGGTAAATGGTAAAAACAGAATTTTTTATGTGGAGTGCTACCTAACATATTTATCCATGTAATATTCTTTATTGTGGCATGAATATTCAGATCCGTAAGACTCAAAACAAAAGCTTAATATTGATATAAAAACAATAACGTTTCAAGCATACCAGTAAAGCAATTGTATCTCTTCAAAATATAATGGGAAAAGAAAGTTATCCCTACAATATCATATGGTCTGGCTATGCTCCATGTTCCCCACACAACGTATTTATATCATGCCCAACCCCGATGAAAAGTCAAGCAATTGTTTTCACACCTTTATTTTCTCAAACTATTTCAACTCTCACGCAATACATGAACGTGAGCCATGGATATAGCACTATAGGTGGAATATAATAGGGTGGAGGTTGTCATGGAAAGGGAGAAGATAGCCTCACATCAACTAGGCATATCAACGGGCTATGGAGATGCCCATCAATAGATATCAATGTGGGTGAGTAGGGATTGCCATGCAATGGATGCACTGGAGCTATAAGTGTATGAAAGCTCAAAAAGAAACTAAGTGGACGTGCATCATGAAGAATAATTCCACTAGTTATATGAAAGTGACAAGATAGGAGACTCTCTATCATGAAGATCATGGTGCTACTTTGAAGCACAAGTGTGGAAAAAGGTAGTAGCAATGTCCATTCTATCTTTTCTCTCATTTTTTTATTGGTGGGCATCTAAGGCCACTTTTATTATTTTTTTATTTGGGCTTCGCTGGCCTTTTTTATTTTTTCATAAAGTTCGGAATCTCATCCCCACTTGTGAGGGAATCATAGCTTCCATCATCCTTTTCTCACATGGGACATTATCTAATAATGATAATCATCACACTTTTATTTACTTACAACTCAAAAGAAAATTACAACTCGATACCTATGACAAAATATGACTCTATATGTAATAGCGAAGTGATGGTGCAAGTCATAAAAGGAAACAGTGGAATTTGCATGGCAATATATCTTGGAATGGCTATGGAAATGCCATAATAGGTAGGTATGATGGCTGTTTTGAGGAAGGATTTATGGTGTCTTTTTTGAGGAAGGTATATGGTGGCTGTTTTGAGGAAGGTGTTTATTGTACCGGCAAAATTTATGCGGTACTAAAGAGGCTAGCAAAGGTGGAAGGGTGAGAGTGCGTATAATCCATGGGCTCAACATTAGTCATAAATAACTCACATGCTTATTGCAAAAGTCTATTAGCATTGAAGAAAAGTATTAAATGCATGCTCCTAGGGGAGAGGTTGGTAGGAGTTAACCATCGCGCGCTCTCGACCCTTACACAAAGGTCGACAATGTATAAACAAGTCATGCTCTAACTTCCTTACATAACGGTTCACCAGACGTGCATGCTATGGGAATCACGAACCTTTACGCAAGTATTTTTACTAAATTACAATTACTTCCTAACATGACTCTTAATATTACCATCTTTATATCCCAAAACTTTATGTAAGGAATCAAACTTCTCATAAATACTCAAGGCACTTAATATGGAAGTTTTTATTATATCCCTCTTGGACTCCTATCATATTAGGACTAAATTCATAACCTAGACCAATTACCTTGCTATTTAGAGACTCTCAAAATAATATAAGTGATGTACGAGAGTTCAATTATTTCTATAAAACGCAAACACCACCGTGCTCTAAAATATATAAGTGAAGCACATAGAGCAAAATTGCCTAACTGAAAAGATATAAGTGAAGCACATAGAGCATTCTAACAAATTCACGATTCAGCGTGTCCTTCTCAAAAAAATTGTGCAGCAAGGATGATAGTGGCAAACTAACAATCAAAGACTCATATCATACAAGACGCTCCAAGCAAAACACATATCATGTGGTGAATAAAAATATAGCCTCAAGTAAATTTACCGATGGATTGAAGATGAAAGAAGGGATTCCCCAAGCTTAGGCTCTTTGGAATCCTTGAATATGACCTGGGGTGCCTTAGGCATCCCCAATCTTAGGCTCTTGCCACTCCTTATTCCATAGTACATCCAATGTTTTCCAAAACTTGAAAACTTCACAACACAAAACTTAACAAAAAACTCATGAGACCTGTTAGTATAAGAAAATAAATCAACACTTTAGGTACTATTGTGAACTCATTGTTTATTTATATTGGTGTTATACCTAATGTATTATAACTTCTCCATGGTTCATACCCCATGATACAACCCAAAGATTCATCAAAATAGGCAAACAACTCAAAGAAAACAGAATCTGTCAAAAACAGAACAATCTGAAGTAATCTGAAAAACTTGGTATACTTATCTAACTCAACAAATTCTGAAAATGAGGAAAACCTGTAAAATTTATATATCAATCTTGTGTAAAAATATCAAACTCATTCGACGCTCTGAACAATTTAAACAATTCCTGGACTAAGCGCAAAAGTTTTTGTTTTTCAACAAGATCAAATCAACAACGACCATAGATCACCCTAAAGGTTTTACTTGACTCAAACACTAATTAAAACACCAAAACAAAATTATTACGGAAGTAATAATGTGGGGGACACTAAAAAACATAAGCAAAAACATAACACAAGAAATAAAATTGGGTTGCCTCCCAACAGGCGCTATTTTTTAACTCCCCTAGCTAGGCAAAACGATTTCAATCATGCTCACATAAAAAGTAGTAATTGAAACATGCAAGAGAGCATCATGAATCTCATGAAAAGCACATTTAAGTCTAACCCACTTCCTATGCATAGGGATTTTATGAGAAAACAATTTATGGGAGCAAGAATCAACTAGCATAGGAAGGCAAAACAAGCATAACCTCAAAACCTTGAACACATAGCGAGGAAATTTGATATTATTGCAATTCCTACAAGCATATGTTCCTCCCTCATAATAATTTTCAGTAGCATCATGAAGTAATCTCACAATATAAATATCACAAAAAATATTCTTTTCACTATCAATTATAGCATACGTGTCATCACCAATACTTGGGGAACAAAAATTATCATCTTCATCAAGCATAGCATCCCCAAGCTTGTGGTTTTAAATATCATAAGCATCATGGATATCCAGAGAATTCATACTAACAACATGGCAATTATGATTTTATTCAAGTAACTATCTTGAATCTCCTTACAAATTTCTTATTTCAATACTTCATCAAAATTTTCAGATTCATGATTTTCAAACAAAACTTCATAGAGGTAATCAAGTGCGCTCAACTCACTAGCAATTGGTTCATCATAATTTGGTCTTTGAAAAGATTAGCAGGTGGATGAGGATCCATATCAATAGATTTTTATCAGGCGAAGATGCAAGCAAATAGAAGGCACATGGAAACACAAGCAAACATAGCAAACAAGAGATCTGACGAGAAAAAGGCAAACGAAAAAGAGAGGGCGAATAAAACGACAAATCTTTTTGGTGTTTTCTGAAAATCGTTTTAGAAGTGGGGGAGAGGAAAACAAGAGGCAAATGGAAACTAATGTAAATGCAAGAAATGAGCTTGTGATCGGTACTTGGTTAGTTTGTCTTGACTTGTATCCTCCCTGGCAACGGCTTCAAAAATCCTTCTTGCTACCTCTTGAGCTTGCGTTGGTTTTCCCTTGAAGAGGAAAGGGTGATGCAGCGAAGTAGATAAGTATTTCCCTCAGTTGATGAGAACCAAGGTATCAATCCAGCAGGAGGAACAGGCAAGTCACCAATGGATGCACCTACACAAACAATCAAACTCTTGCACGCAACGCTATAAAGGGGTTGTCAATCCCTTAACGGTTATTTGCATGGATTAGATCAGATAGAGATAGATGTAAACGAGAACGAAAATTAAACGGTAAATAAATTGTAGCAAAGTATTTTTGGTATTTTTGGTTTATAGATCTTAAAGTATATTATGGAAAGTAGACCCGAGGGCCATAGGTTTCACTAGAGGCTTCTCTCTTGAAGGCAAATATCATGGTGGGTAAACAAATTACTGTCAAGCAATTGATAGAAAAGCCAATAATCATGTAGTTATCCAAGGCAATGATCATGCATATAGGCATCACGTCCATATCAAGTAGACCGAAACGATTCTGCATCTACTACTATTACTCCACACATCGACCGGCTCCTGCCTGCATCTAGAGTATTAAGTTCATCAAGAACAAAGTAACACACTAAGAAAGATAACATGATGTAGAGGGATAAACTCAAGCAATATGATGAAAACCCCATCTTGTTAACCTTGATGGTAACAATACAATACGTGCATCGCTACCCCTACTATGTTATTGGGTGAGGAAAACGCAAGATTGAACCCAAAACCAACCAGTTCTCCCATTGCAAGAATTACCAATCTAGTTGGCTAAACCAAAGCAATAACTCGAAGAGACTTGCAAGGATATGAAATCATGCATATGAGAATTCAGAGAAGATTCAAATACGATTCATGGATAATCTGAACATAAACCCACAATTCATCGAATCTTGGCAAACACACCACAAAAGAGTATTGCATCAGATAGATCTTCATGAAGATCATGAAGAACATGGTATTGAAGATCAAAGGGAGAGAAGAAGCCATCTAGTTACCAGCTATGGACCCGTAGGTCTGTGGTGGACTACCCACGCATCATCGGAGGGGCAATGGAGTTGATGTAGATGCCCTCCGTGATGGAAACCCCCTCCGGCAGATTACCGGAAAAGGCTCCAAGATTGGATCTCTCGGGTACAGAGGCTTCTGTTGGCGGAAAAGTATTTGCGTGGCTTCATATGATGTTGGGGGAATATTTGGGAATTTATAGGCCAAAGATTAGGGTTAGGACACCTACCGAGAGATGACAAGCCTGCTAGGCGCGACTAGGGGGGGGGGGCTAGCAGGCTTGTGACTCCCTGGCAGGGTCCCTACCGTCCACTCCAAGCGTGGATGATTTGTTTCCTTCCTGAAGAATTCCTTCCGAAGGTTTCATTCCGTTTGGACTCCGTTTAATATTCCATATCTGCAAAACTCAAAAACAAGGAAAAACATAAACTGGCACTAGGCTCTAGATTAATAGGTTAGTCCCAAAATGATATAAAATAGCATATTAATGCATATAAAACATCCAAAACAGATAATATAATAGCATGCCATCATCAAAAATTATAGATACGTTGGAGACGTATCACTCGCCTACCAGCTCCCGTGCCGCATGCCCCGGCAGTCGGCTTCGGCTTTCCTCCCCCAGCCGTCTCATCGCTCCAGCGCCTGCGCCTCGTGCGTCCCCAGCAGAGATCGTGGCCAGACGCTACGATAAGAAAGGGGCAACCAGTTTCCCACTCGTGGAGAGAAATAAAAAATGGGAGCAGGTCAAAAAAAGAAGAGAGAGAAAGAAAGAAAAAAATAAGACCCGCCGTGCCCCGCTTGTTTGTGTCGACGCCTTGCCGACAGGGCTGCCCGTCTACTTCAACATCAGTTCGGTTGGAGTGTCGGTCCGGCTGCCCGTCTACTTCGCACCTTCATCAACCACCCTAGAGGAAACCTCCCACGGAGGGCCGGATACACCCAGCGGGTGCGACCGGCGCGCCTCACTGGCAAAAAGCCACGCCGTTTGTCATCGACAACAACTGCCTCGCCAACACCAAATTCCAACGTGAGCTTTTCATTGGCACATCCTTGTGCCATACACAAAAAACTGGATACGTTGAGCGACCCTCGGGGGCCATCCCTGCATTTGTTTCAATTACTTTATTGTCCACCTCCGCGCTACAAGGTCTCGGCCAGGGGCCGGCCGCTTGGCCCGATACATTCGCTCCCACGAGATGGTTTAGTAGCGTGTATAGTATCGAAGGCCCACTCTTTCTCTCAGCTATAGATTGCACCGCGACTGTGCAGCTAGCGAGAGCACAAGCTGGAGGTCACCCCACGCGAAAAGTGTCCTGGGAGAAAACGACTTGGGAAACTCGGCCATTTTCATTTGTGAGTATCTGCTCGGTCAAGTCTGCTCCAAGTTTCCGAGTACTGTACGCCCCGCTTCACGGCCCACTCTTCGCCTCAGCCACACACCGGCTCCCGGTTGTTCGGCTAGCAAGATCAAAAGCCAAAGAGCAGAGAGAACACGAAAAAGATTGAAGGGGGCTCAGACGAAACCCAGTCGACACCCTTTGCATAAGGCTTGCACTATCAAACATAGATATTTGACACATCTGCATCGACTAAACTTTTCTTTTGCACGATCATTTCCACGAGGAACCTCCTCGCACGGAGGCTCGGAGGCTACTCCTGGAAAGGACCTGCGCCATCAGCTAGCGGACCTACGTCCGCCCATTGCAGCGCCTCGCGCTCATCAGCCGACGGACCCCGCGTCTCCCCTCGGCATCTGCTCGCACTCATCAGTCGACGGACCCCGTGTCTGCCCTCTGTAGTGCCTCGCGCTCATCAGCCGACAGACACCAGGTTCGTACCCGTCAGGGCTTGATGCTCATGAGTCGGCGGACCCCGTGTTTTCCCTCGGTTCGGCTCTGCGCCCATCGGCCGGCAAACCCTGCATCCACGACGGGCAGTGCCTCACGTTCAACAGACGGCGGATCCTGCATCCGCCCTCGGCAGGGCTCCGCGCCCACCAGGCGGCAGACCATGCGTCTGCCCTCGGTAGGGCTCCACGCTCGTCAGCCGACAGACCTCACGTCCGTGCCCGGCAGTGCCTCGCGCACGACAGCCGATGGACCCTGCGTCTGCCCCCGGCAGGGCCCCACACCCACTAGCTGGTGGACCCCGCTTCCACGCCCGGCAGGGCCCCGCGCCCATCAGCCAGCGGACCCCCCGTCCGCCCCTAGCAGGGCTCTACGCCCATAGACCGATGCACCCTACGTCCACGCCCGATAGAGCCTCGTGCCCATCAGTCGATGGACCCCGCATCCGTGCATGACATCCTCGACGCTACTATCTACTTCAGCAACTACAAAAACGCTTCGCCTGACTCTTCGAGTAGGCCGGAGGCTCGGAGGCTACACCCAGCAGGTGCGCTGGCATTCCCTCGTTGGAAACAGCCAGCCAGTGGACTCCGCGTCCACGCTCGGCAGGGCCCCACGCGCATCAGTCGGCAGACCCCGCGTCCTCTACTGATGACGTCGACACCATTGTTCGCTCTAGAAATAGCAAAGACCCTCCGCCCAACTCTTTGAGTCGCCGGAGGCTCGAAGGCTACACCCAGTGGGTGTGCTGTCGCGTCCCCGTTGGAAGCAAGGCATGCCGTCACCGGTCCGCAATTAACCGTCATCAACAACTTCTGCAACGACAATGACAATGGCGAAAGCCCTCCGCCCGACTCCCCAAGTTGCCTGGAGGCTACTGTCGGGGGGATTACCCCCGGGTAGGCTCAAGGAGACGACTCGACATTTTAAAACATAGGGGGAGTCAGTCCCGGTATGGCAAGCCCCAAGAATCAACGAGACAATCAAAGAAGCGAAAACAAAAGACAAAGCTACGACCCGACTGCTGGCTACTCCTAGTTGGTTGCGGGCTGCTGGCTACACCTGGTTGGCTAGAGCCTGGTCGGCTGGAGCCTAGCTGGCTGGAGGCTGTCGGCTAAAGACTGGCCGGTTGGAGCCTGCCGGTAAAGCCTGTTCGGCTGAAGCCTGTCCGGCTGGAGGCTGCCGGCTGCGTCCCGACGAAGTCAGCTCCAAGCATCCCATGGGACACGACCAGAAGACATTGTGGCTGACGGACTACAGAGTCAGCCACCCCCGCTACAGTCTGACACTATTGGAAAATAGTTCCGCACTGTGCACCCATCATGCGTCACTTCACTGCGCTCCAATAGTGATGCACTGTAGCCTGCATCATGAGTCACTTCACATGTCACCTCCAATAGTATAATTAGGCCATGTGGGCCACCCCTTGTCCTCTGCGCCTCCATATATAAGAGGCACCAGGGGAGGTCACCCAGGGGCAAGCAAAGCCTCCTCTCATTCTCTCCTCCCCTCCCATTTCTCTCATCCTCACACACGTGAGGCCATGGAAAGGAGCAGCCGGCTCCCTCTTCCTCCTCAAACACAGCTCCAGGAGCAACCGTGTACAACATATACACTTCATATACAGACATGCAGGAGTAGGGGTATTATCTCTGTGGAGAGCCTCGAACCTGCGTAAACCACCACGTGCAACTACCCTATCCCATCCCGTATCTTCCACGGCAGCCTTGCTCTCACTTCGATAAGCCACGCCTGGCATTTTTCATGAGCAAACAACGACACGAGTAGTAATTTTCCTTGAGAGAGCTAGTAAAACCTTCCAATAAGTATGTAGTTCTTTATGACTAATGTGAAACTATGGATGTACGCGCTCTCACCACCTCATATTTGCTAGCCTCTTTGGTACCGTGCATTACCCATTCTCACCTCGGGGATTGGTCCAACCTTGACCGGTGCATCCAAATCCTGTGACATGATACGTTGTGTTGCACATAAGCCACCTTATATCTTCCTCAAAACAACCACCATACCTACCTATCACGGCATTTCCATAGCCATTCCGAGATATATTTCCATGCAACTTCCACCGTTACATTATATGACTTGTGTGTTCATTGTCATATTGCTTTGCATGATCATGTAGGTGACATAGTATTTGTGGCAAAGACACCATTCATCATTTGTTATACACGTTACCCTAGATCAATGCACATCCTGGTACACTGCGAGAGCCATTCATATAGAGTCATATTGTTTAGTAGTTTTTCATATTGAGTTGTAAGTAAATAAAAGTGTGATGCTCATCATTACTAGGGCACTGTCTCAGTGAGGAAAGGATAACAGAGACAATGATCCCCCCACAAGTCGGGATTAGACTCCGAACAAAGAAAAAAGGAGAAAAGGGAAAAAAGAAAAAAAGAGAGAGAAGGAAGGAAAGAAAAAGAAGAAAAGGAAGAAAAAAGAAAAAAGAGAGAGAAATAAATGAGAGAAAAGGAGGAAGGAACAATGCTACTACTTCTTTTTCCACACTTTGTCCTTCAAAGTGGCACCATGTTTTGTATATAGAGATTCTCATGTTTTGTAACTTCCATATGCTAGTGGGATTTTTACATTATAGAACTTGGCTTGTATATTCTGATGACGGGCTTCCTCAAATGCTCGATGTCTTCATGAGCAAGCAAGATAGATGCACACTCACTTAGCGCCAGTTGAGCATTCATACACTTATAGCTCAAGTGCATCCGTTGCATGGCAATGCCTACTCCTTGTGTTGATATATATTGATGGGAATCTTCATAACCCATTGATACGCCTAGTTGATGCGAGACATTCTTCTACAGTTTTACCGCTTTCAAACTACCATCATATTCTGTACCACCTATATGATATATCCATGGTTCATGTTCATGTATTGCGTGAGTAATAAAAAGTGGAGCGCGTTAAAGAGTACGCTCCAATTGCCTGACTTAACACCGTGGTACTTACATTTGTATTTATGTGGTAAAGACGGAATCATGCCATGCAAATATGAGAAAATTAATGGGGGGTAAAAATTCTTTAAGGATCGTATATTTTGAACATTGATGATTATCTTATTTATGCTTATGGATATTATTATGTTGATGTTTATTAATTCATTGTTTCTCAATGATCATACCTACAATAAATTACATGTTGGGTAGCATGTCACATCAAAAATTCTGTTTTATCATTTACCTACTCGAGGATGAGCAGGAATTAAGCTTGGGGATGCCGATACATCTCCAACATATATATATATATAATTTTTATTGTTCCACGCTATAATATTATCATTCTAGGATACTTTTGGGGCATTTATTTGTCGACTCATATTATTTTTGAGCACCAACCTATTAACCCAGTGACAAGTGGTAGTTGTTGTTTTCTGCTTGTTTTTGGCTTTTCAGTTTTACAGTTCCAAACGAAGTCCAATTGCTATGAAACTTTTTGATGATTTTTTCTAGACCAAAAAAAGACCTAGAAGCTTCGGGAGGAGGTCGGGGGCCGAAAAAGCCAACAAGGCGCACCCAGGTGGGGTGAACACGCCCTATTAGCTTGTGGCCGTCCCCCTCTTCTCCCGACGCGTCTCTTTTGCTTATAAATTCCAATATATCCAAAAAAACCCTAGATTTCCTCCGAAACACTTTTTCCATCGCGCAAGTCTCTGGTCCGCCGCGTGCCCATCTGGATCCCTGTTCCAGTGCCCTGTCGGAGGGGGGAGCAATCACGTAGGGCCTCTACATCAACCTTGTTGCTCCCATGGTGTTCTATGAATAGTTCAGCACAAACCTACGGGTTCATATTTAGTACCAAGATGGCTTTCTCTCTCTCTCAATGTTCTTCAATACAAAGTTCATTGCATCTTTGCGATGATCTATTCGATGTAATCACTTTGTGCAGTGTGTTTGTTGAGATCCAATTAATTGTGGGTTTATGTTTAGATTGTCCATGAAATTATATTAAGTTATTTGGTGGTCCTTATATATATGCATGATTATATGGTAGCTTCAGATTTCTCCCCGATCTATCGGTTTAGTTTGGCCAACTAGATTGGTTTATCTTCAGTGGGAGAGGTGTGTTCTAGTGGGTTTAATCTCGCAATGCTCAATCCCAATGACAGAAGGGGGCATGACACGTATTTGTATTGCCGCCACTAAGGATAAAACAATAGGGTTAATTCATATTAATTAGATTTACTTTGTCTACATCATGTCATTGTTCTCCAAGCATTACTCTGTTTTACTTAATACTCTAGATGCATGCTGGATAGCGATAGATGGGTGGAGTAATAGTAGTAGATGCAGGAAGGAGTCTGTCTACTTGTTTACGGACATGATGCCTATATGTAGGGGCGAAGCCAGAATTTTTTTCCATTGGGTTCACTCGTCAACTTGCTTTAAGGATTTGGTACAAATAAATTAAGTGTAAAGTCTAATTTATACCATCTTACAACTGTAATTTCAAACTAAAAGATAACATACGTAATAGAAGCATGACATTATTTATCACATATTATGTGACATAAAAAATAGATATTGTGCGAGACATACCGGTTGGATGACATCGAAAGAAGTGGGGATTATGTAGGAAATAAATCTTCAATTTCGTCATGGTTCTTTAATACTACCACAATTACCAACTAGATTAAATTCTCATACATATCTCCAATATTATTGCAAAATATTTGGTAATTTCTTTAGTTAAACAGACCTAGATTAAATCCTCATTCATATCTCCAATATCCCTACGTGGATAAACATAATTAAGTGGTGGCATGTAAGGTCCCTTCATTAAATACTTGCATCTAATCTCATCTTGCATTCTCGGATTTCTTGTGTGCTCTGAAATTATATTTTGATGAGTTGGACAATACGGAAATCATCCAAACTAATTTCTCTTTGAATGGAAAGGCCTCAGAAAACTTCTTACGACGACATGATGCACTTTGACTATGTCTAATGGGTGTCCATAAAGCGCTAGCATTCTTATCTGAATATGTTAATCGATAATTTCTTTAGAAGGGGGTGGGGGTGTGCTACTTCTCGAGCATGCGTTGGTTTCCCGTGAAGAGGAACGGTTTGATGCAGCAAAGTAGATAAGTATTTCCCTTAGTTTTTGAGAACCAAGGTATCAATCCAGTAGGAGATACAAGTGAGCCACCAATAGATATACCTGCACAAGGAATTAAACTCTTGCACCCAACGCTATAAAGGGATTGTCAATCCCTTCACGGTTATTTGCAAGGATGAGATCTAGTAGAGGTAGATATAATAGGATGCTTGAACGGTAAGTAAAACTAAAAGTAAAAATAGGGCAGCAAGTATTTTTGGTATTTTTGGTTTTATATCTGAAAGTATAATATGGAAAATAGACCCGGGGGCCTTAGGTTTCACTAGATAGCTTCTCTCATGATGGCAAGTATTACGGTGGGTGAACAAATTATTGTCGAACAATTGATAGAAAAGTGAATAATTATGAAAATATCCAAGGCAATGATTATGCATATAAGCATCACATCCGTTACAAGTAGACCGAAACGATTCCGCATCTACTACTATTACTCCACACATCGACCGACTCCTACCTACATCTAGAGTATTAAGTTCATGAAGAACAAAGTAACACATTAGGTAAGATGACCTGATGTAGAGGGATAAACTCAAGCAATATGATGAAAACCCCATCTTTTTACCCTTGATGGCAACAATACAAAACGTGCCTTGTACCCCTACTTTGTTGCTGGGTGAGGACACCGCAAGATTGAACCCAAAACTAGGCACTTCTCCTATTGCAAGAATTACCAATCTAGTTTGCCAAACCAAACCAATAACTCGAAGAGACTTGCAAAGATATGAAATTGTGCATATAAGATTGAGGAAAGACTCAAATAATATTCAGGGATAATCTGAACATAAACCCACAATTCATCTTATCTCGACAAACACACCACAAAAGAGTATTACATCGGATGGATCTCCATGAAGATCATAAAGAACATGGTATTGAGAAGCAAAGAGAGAGAAGAAGCCATCTAGATACTAGCTATGGACCACTAGGTTTGTGGTGAACTACTCACGCATCATCGAAGGGGCAATGGAGTTGATGTAGATGCCCTCCGTGAACGAATCCCCTTCCGACAGTTTACCGGAAAAGGCTCCAAGATTGGATCTCTCGGGAATGGAGGCTTCTGGCGGCGGAAAAGTGTTTTCGTGGCTCTTTTCCATAATGATGGAATATTTGGGTAGATTAGGGTTAGGGGAGCAGCCAGGGGCCCACAAGCCTGCCCGGCGGGGGGTACCCCCTGGCCGCGCCAAATGGGCTTGTGGCCCCGTGGCAGCTCCTCCGCCTTGGTTCTCAAGTCTCGTGGCTTCCTTTTATTCCAGAAAAATCATTCCGGAGGTTTTATTCCGTTTGGACTCCATTGAATATTCCTTATCTGCGAAACTCAAAAACAAGGAAAAAACCAAAAACTGGCACTAGGCTCTAGATTAATAGATTAGTCCCAAAAATAATATAAAATAGCATATTAATGCATATAAAATATCCAAAACAGATAATATAATAGCATGAAATAATCAAAAAATATAGATACGTTGGAATGTTGTGCAATACAGCTATGCATCCATCATCATCATTGCTTGAATACATGTATTGTTGAAATGTTCTTTCTAAAATCTGAAAGCCCTTTCTATTTTCCCTAAGTTGCTTTCACCTATTTGAAATCTTGGTAAAATGTTCAAAATAAGAGGGGAGTAACATGACACTCCACACCAGGGTCATCTTGGTGATCTATTTGAACAAAAATAACCAGGAGTTATTTTGAAAATATTTGCAAAAAGGATTTAAAAACAATTAGGCAATTTCTGAAAATATTATTTTTTTCAAAGTGTTCAAATGACAGAATAAAAATGTTCATTAAATAGAATTTATTAATCTCTTAATTGTGATATATAATACCCCTATATTTATAAACGGTTAGAACGCTGTAAAAGCTTTTGAATATCGGTGGAAAAACATTAAACAGAAAACGGTAACGGATTTGCTATTTAAACCGACCGGCCCACAGGCCTTTATTCGCGTATTAACTACAAGCCGGCCGACCGACGCGCATTCATCTCCCTCCCTCTCGCTGACATCGGGCCCCACCTTGACCGACCGTTTCGCCCGCGCGGTCATCCCTCTCCCCTCGCCCGACCTCGTCGCCGGTAGTTACTTCCCCGGATCTTTCTCCTCTCTCCTCCCCCGCACTCCCCAGCGCCCCTATATAAGCCGGCCACCCTCCGCTCCTCGTTTCCCCCAAAGCCCCCTCCTACCTCGCCGAGACGCTGCCAAACGAGCTCGCTGGAGTCCCTGCAACCACCGAAACCCTCCGGAGCTCCTGCCGTCGCCACACCCCACCCCAGCCCCCACCGTTCCCTCCAATCGACGCCGGACGACCGCCGCTATCGCCTGAACCTCTTTGCTGCCTCCCTCGACCACCGGAGCTCCTTGCCGTCGTCTTCGCCACTTTCGGACTCGCCGGAGAGCCCCAACGCCGGCGACCTTTACACTATGAGCCCTCCCATCCCTCCGATCTAGATCCGATGGCCAAGATTAGAACGTTTTATTTCGCGAACCGGTATCCTCTTAGGATCGGTCAACCGCCCGTAACCACCCGCGCGCACACTAGCCCAACCACTCTCAGGTCACCACGTCACCCGAGGCCGTCCGGTAGAAATTTCACCCTTTTCTGATTTTGTTTAGAAAACAGAACCTGTTCTGATTTTGTTTTGTGAATAAATTTTCATCTATTTAATGTATTGAGTTGATTCTTTTTGCAATAGCTCACATTTTTCATGTAGTTTCACCCTGTACTGTTAAATTTCAAATTTGAACTATAAAATATGGATTTAATCAAATTTCCTCAAAATCTTCAAATCTGAATAACTAGAGTTTGAAAATAGATTTTGAAATGAATCTTTTTTCTACTGTTTGGTATTAGTTAGGACTACCTCCATGTTTAGTTTGAGAATTTTTAGGATGATTTTGATTAGTGTTCTTGCTATAAATAGAATCTGCCTAGTATTATAGTATAGTTTCATTTACTTAGTTTTAGTTAGTTTAACTTAGATTTAGTTTTAATTTGTTTAGTAGGTTCTGTTGATTTAAACATTTAGTGTTTTACTTATTGTTAAGAAAAATATAAAATTGTTTAGTTATTTCTTTGTTAATATAGGAATCACAACTTCCTTTCAAGTAGGTTTAATTTGATTAAAACAACTAGTTAGTAATAATTTTGCTTTCAAACAAAGTGTTATATAATTTAATTCTGTTTCTAAGACAAGTTTATTTGTAAAATTCTTTTCTGTTAAGAACATGTTTTGCTAATAGGTAATAAGTTTTGTTTTGCTCTTTTGTTAGTAAAACTATAGTTGTTTCATATAGTGTTTACCAAAACTTTTATAAATTTTACTAAAGTTTTCCCAACAAACTTAAATTGATTATATTCTGTTTATTAATAAAAATATTTTTATTGCTTCCTTTCTGTCAACACTTGTTTTGTTATTACAAAATAGTTTTAGTATTGTTAGTAGTGTTTTATCAATCATCTCTTAGTAAACAAAACTTTGTGTGTTTTCTTGCTTGTGATTTTTATGCATTGTTTTGTCTTGATTGTTTACTAGTTCTTTGTTGATGTGTGTGTTAGCTACATTATTTTGTTGTATACTTATTGAGTGCTTGTTTGCTTCGTTAGATTATCCGGAGTGCGAAGCTTGTTACTTAGAGTCACTCACGTACGAAGATCATCAATCAGGCAAGTCACTTTGATCATGTTTACCCATGTTTTATATGCATTAGTTCTACCATCTCCCCAAATTGCGTGCAAGATAGGTTAGTTGGAAACTTGGTTACATTGTAGTAGTATCATGTGGTAGGTACCCCCTCAAACTCTTTGACACATTGGCCCCGGGAAACGTTGTTTTACTTTTTGCTATGCTATTAGTAGACGGGGTTGGATGTGTGATTCACGAGAGTTGAGAGAGTTAATAATTTCAAGACCTACATAATGATCAAGATTTCAAGACTCCGAGTTTTCAACATACCTCTGGGTGGATGATGGTTGAACGGCACCCTGGAGAAACCAGTGGAATTGCCTAGGTGACGCTGGAGATGGCCAGTATTCACGCGGAAAGATCCACCCAGGCACAAAGAGATGGATGGGTGCTTCAAGACCCAAGGCTTACCTGCACAGCCACAAGTCATTATGGGCTCTGGCTTGGTTGGATATCGTGGTGACCTTGGACAGGCGGTGCTACGAGATGTAGAAGAACGGTAGGAAAGGATGGGCACCGACAGAGTCGCAGGGAAACCCTTTGGAAGACCATGTTTTGGTCATCCGTTTCTCAAATACCCTGAAGTGCGAGAAATTAAACGGAGGCGACCAAATCTTGTGGGGAACGTGTGTAAAACTCTGCAGAGTACTCAAACCTAATCGATTAGCCATGTCCACGGTCATGGACGACTTGAGCCAAAGGAACTGAAACATTCGGAATTCTCAACACAATTAATATGATGATGTGGGTATTAACAATTTGGGTATGAGAATTGGTTGGTGGAACCATCTCATTAATCAACCAACTTAGTAATATTTTTCTTAGCCCTCTCTTGATGTAGGAAAAATTGGCTTTACGCAAAAACTTACCACCCCACCTGCCATATAAGCATGTAGATTAGATGATTATCTTTTCACCCCTCTCTTGTGACTTTGCCGGCATATTCCATATGCTGACCTACACGGCTGCAACGTATCATGTTGCAGAGTACTTTTCCGACCAGGAGTGAGGACACGTTCTACGCTCGGTGAGATGCCCTTGGAGTCAGATGGACTCATCTACCTTCGACGCTTCCGCAAGATTTAGACATTCTCATGAGTTGGCTTTTTAGCCACTTTATTGTAATTTTTTTGTTGTAATAAAGGACTCGATATGAGATTTCGATTAATATAATGCTCTGTGATTTCCCTTTGATATATACATTGATGTACCGTGTGTGTACCAGCATGATCTTGGGATGGTACGGAAACACCGGAGATTCGACCTTTCAGGTCGGATCGCTACAGAAATGGTATCAGAGCACACGCTGACCATAGGACGTAACCTCTAGGATTGGAAAGCCTTAGGATTGTTTCTCTTTGTCTTTAAAATTCTTATGCTCTCATCTACTCGTTTCTGACTCCTCTCCGATTATTTCAAAATTTATAGATGGCCACCTTCATCCCAGTGTTGATCACGGAGTTTTGTCAGCCTGACGCAACAATGCCTTTTGGTAAGGAGCTGATGAGGATCGTCAAGGATGTGAGGATTGCTTTGCCGAGCATCACCGGGACTCCTATCATGTCATTTCCACAAGATGGACGCTACAGGATCGAGGTGCACATCCCAGGGAAGACCTTTGGGAATCGGAAGGAACCCATCGACTTCAAGTTTGTGGCACCCAGTTGGATACTTGGAAGAGACATGGCCATTCATCATGCCCTTGGACGTATTCAGGAGGAATACAGAGGTGGAACCATTTCACCAGGACTCAGCGTGGTTTGTCGCAGAGATGTCCATGGAAACATCATAACCCCTCCCACTAGAGACACCACCATTTCCTATATCCAGACCCTGGAGACTCACATTAGGACTCTGGAGCTTCGAGTTCGTGCTGATACGAAGACAATCAAGAATCTGATGAACCGTGAGATTGACCTTGAAGCTGACTTACAGGAAGCCGAGTACGAGCATGAGTATGAGGTGAAGGATTTCTTAGAGAGGATCGACAAGCTGAACACTCGCATCGCCACTCTGGAGGAACAGATGGACGTGGGAGAAAATCTTCATCCTGAGGGAGACTTGGCTCCTTTCATCAGCGACGATGATGACTATGAGGAGAGCACCAATGGAGGAGACTCAGTCACCATGTACTTGTGAGGAAAACTTTAGTTATGCCCTCCATGTATCTTTTATTTTCAACGTTAAGAGCGTAGGTCGATGTGTAGTTTGATTGAGACTTGTATTCCCGATGTTTGACATTGATTGAATAAATGAATGAGTGTTTGGTGTGATATGTTTGTTGCATTGCATATGGGTAGTGAATTTCTCCTTTTAGGCCCTTGTTCTATTCTAATTCTCATCCCTCTGGAAACAGCAAGATGCCTCCACGACGTGAGTCCGACTTCACCTTCCCGCCGGAACTCACACAACTCCTTCAGCAGCAGAATGCAGTGATGCAGCTATTGATCTAGAATTAGACCAACAACCAGAACAACAACAACCACCATCCACCCCAGACTGACAATCTCACCCGTTTTCTGAGGTTGAATCCTCCAACTTTCTCCAGTAGCACTGAGCCCATTGTGGCAGATGACTGGCTCCGTAAGATGGAGAGAGAACTCGTCACCGTTGGATGTACTGACGTTGAGAAGGTGCATTTTGCCGCACATCAACTGGAAGGACCAGCAGCTTCATGGTGGGAGAACTACACCACCACTTATCCTATTGCAGATGTGACTTGGGAGCAGTTCAAGCTTGCTTTCCGCACCGCTCATGTCTCAGCTGGAGCCATGAGTCTGAAGAAGCGCGAGTTTTGCAACTTGCGCGAGGGTAATCGTTCCGTGGCCCAATATGTGGAAGAGTTCAGCATGTTGGCCCGTTATGCACCAGGAGATGTGGCCGATGATGCGGCCAAGCAAGAGAAATTTCTGGAAGGACTCAACGATGAGTTGAGCATGCAGCTAGTAGTGGCTACTTTCAACAACTACCAAGAGCTGGTGGATAAGGCACTCATTTTGGAAGGTAAACAACAGCAGATTGAGAATCGCAAGAGGAAGTACACTCAGGGGAAGTTTAACTCTGGAGCTCATCATAAGCCCCGCTACTCCCCGTACTCAGGGAATACCGGATCAGGGACCGGTAAGTTTGGAAGGCACACTCATGTTGTGCACAACCATGGAGGAAATGGGAATGCCCGTCCCAACCATGGCAATTTCAAGACTAACAATGGGAATGGGAACAACAACCAACACCGTCACGTTCCTACTCATAAGGATCTGAGCCACATCACGTGTTTCAAGTGCCAGAAGACAAGGCACTATGCTACTGAGTGTCCTCAGAGCAAGCAGGGAAATGGAAACGGCAACTCCGCAGCCAAGAAGCCAAATCCTTTTCCTCGTGCCCAGGTGAACCACCTTGACGTGGAAGAAGTCTATGATCAACCCGAGACTGTGGTTGGTAAGTTTTTATTGCATTCACGTCCAGTTACAGTACTTTTTGATTTCGATGCAACTCATTCATTCATATCAAGGGTAGTTGTGGATAAGTATGGTTTGCCCACCAAAACCCTTAGTCAGCCCATTAAGGTCAATTCCCCAGGAGGTATGATGATGGCAGGAATAGGATGCCATGCCCTGAAACTTCACATAGGAAACCATGTTTTTCCCACCGACCTCATCGTCTTAGAATCCCAGGGATTGGATGTAATCCTAGGCATGGATTGGATGACCAAGTATGAAGGAAATCTTGATTGTCCCAGCAAGTCTGTTTCACTCACCACCTCGGAGAACGAGAGGATTAAGTATGTATCCCGACGCACCCAGATGAGTCACGGTTAAATTCCCTCATAGGAGTTGTTCAGGAGGAAGTACCTGTGGTAGAAGACTTTCTGGATGTATTTCCGGAAGAATTACCAGGCATGCCACCAGATAGGGAGATTGAGTTCCTAATAGAGCTATAGCCAGGGACAGCACCAATTTCCAAGAGACCCTATCGGATGCCCGCAAATGATCTGTTGGAAATCAAGAAGCAAATTAAGGAATTATTGGACAAAGGTTATATAAGTCCAAGTTCTTCACCTTGGGGATCCCCAGTTCTTTTGGTGGAGAAGAAGGATAAAACCTTGAGAATGGTAGTCGATTATCATGCCTTGAACGAGGTGACTATCAAGAACAAGTACCCTCTGGCGATGATTAATGACTTGTTTGATCAGATAGTAGGTGCCAAAGTATTCTCTAAGATCGATCTTCGATCAGGGTATCACCAACTGAAAATTCGCGAACAGGATATACCCAAAACAGCTTTCACCACAAGGTATGGCTTGTATGAGTATACTGTCATGTCCTTTGGTTTGACTAATGCTCCTGCCTACTTCATGAATTTGATGAACAAGGTGTTTATGGAATATTTGGACAAGTTTGTCGTGGTGTTCATCCATGATATTTTGATATTCTCCAAGAACGAGGAAGAACACAAGGAACATCTGCGTTTAGTTCTGGAAAAGCTAAGAGAGCATCAGTTATATGCCAAGTTCAGCAAATGTGAATTTTTGCTGACGGAAGTCGGATTCCTTGGACATGTTATTTCCGGAGAAGGAATAGCCGTAGACCCCGCTAAGGTTGAAGCCGTCACCGAGTGGAAGTCACCCACCTCAGTTAAGGCGATCCGCAGTTTCCTCGGACTTGCCGGATATTACCGGAGATTCATTGAGAATTTCTCAAAAATAGCCATGCCCATGACAGAGTTGTTGAAGAAAGAATCCAAGTATGTTTGGACTGAGGAATGTGAAGCCAGTTTCCAGGAGTTGAAGAAACGTTTGGTCACAGCCCCAGTGTTGATTTTGTCCAATATTCGGAAGGACTTCCAGGTTTATTGTGATGCTTCACGTCAAGGACTTGGAGGAGTACTCATGCAAGATGGAAAGGTTGTAGCTTATGCATCCAGACAACTACGACCTCATGAGTTGAATTATGCCACCCATGATTTGGAACTAGCAGCCGTTGTGCATGCACTCAAGATCTGGAGACATTTCCTTATCGGAAATAGTTGTGATGTTTACACCGACCATAAGAGCCTAAAATATATTTTCACGCAGAAAGAGTTGAACCTCAGACAGAGGAGATGGTTAGAGTTAATCAAGGACTATGACATGAGATTACACTACCATCCCGGTAAGGCTAATGTTGTAGCTGATGCCTTGAGTCGGAAAACTTATGTGAACACACTCACAACGGGAGGATTACCCCAAAAGTTAGCCGATGATCTCAGAGAGCTCAAGCTAGAGATAGTTCCAAGAGGATATGTTGGTACACTAGAGATCCAGTCCACCTTGACCGAAAGAATTTGTGAAGCCTAGAAATCGGACAAGGAGGTAGCTGAGATAACGCAGAGAATGGAAGATGGTAAGGCTAAAGGTTTTTGTGAGGATGAACACGGAACTTTGTGGTTTGAGAACCGAATCTATGTGCCCAATGACCCAGAGCTCAGGAAGTTGATACTTTAGGAAGCCCACGATTCACCTTACTCGATACACCCAGGCAATACCAAGATGTATCTGGATTTAAAGGAAAGTTATTGGTGGATAGGTATGAAGAAGGATATTGTGGAACACGTTGCAATATGTGATGTTTGTCAGCGAGTAAAGTCGGAACATCAGAAACCAGCAGGGTTACTCCAACCTTTGCCGATACCCGAGTGGAAATGGGAAAAGCTTGGTATGGACTTCATCACAGGATTACCCAGGACCCATTCGGGTTATGATTCCATCTGGGCAGTGGTAGATCGCTTGACCAAGGTAGCTCATTTCATTCCAGTGAAAACCACCTATACCAGTGCTAAGCTAGCCAAGATATATATGACCAGGATGGTATGTCTGCATGGAGTTCCGAGGAGTATCGTGTCAGATAGAGGAACACAATTTACCTCAAAGTTTTGGCATCAATTACATGAAACTTTGGGTACAAGGTTGGAGTTTAGTACAACTTTTCATCCATAGACAGATGGACAGACTGAGAGAGTCAACCAGATTCTGGAAGACATGTTGAGAGCTTGTGCGCTAGATTATGGATCTAGGTGGGATGACAACTTACCTTACACAGAATTCTCGTACAACAACAGTTATCAGACCAGTCTAAAGATGGCCCCTTTCGAAGCTTTATACGGAAGGAGATGTAGAACACCGTTGACATGGGATGGTGTTGGAGACCGACAACTTTTTGGTCCCGACCTTATCCGAGATTCTGAAGAGAAAGTCAGGTTGATTCGCGATAGACTCAAGATAGCTCAATCTCGACAGAAGAGTTATGCTGAGAGCAAACGTAAAGAAGTGACGTATAAAGTGGGAGACCGAGCTTATCTTCGTGTGTCCCCGCTTCAAGGAATCAAGAGGTTTGGTGTTAAAGGAAAATTAGCACCCAGATTCATAGGCCCCTACAAAATTCTTGAACGTAGAGGCGAAGTTGCATACAAGCTGGAATTGCCGGAAGGATTATCTGGAGTTCATGATGTGTTCCATGTGTCCCAGCTGAAGAAATGTCATGCTGAGATGGCTGATATCCCTTTGCGAGTAAACGTGCCCCTAGAGGCCATACAACTTGACAATGATCTGACCTACGAGGAGAAGCCTGTCAGAATCCTTGAGAGTAACAACAGAGTTACCCGCAGCAAGATCATCAAGTTCTGTAAGGTTCTGTGGAGTCACCACACTGAGGAAAAAGCCACCTGGGAACGCGAAGAAGATCTTCGTAGAGACCACCCGCACCTATTTTCTAGCCAACCCGAATCTCGAGGGCGAGATAATTTTGCTTTCAAACAAAGTGTTATATAATTTAATTCTGTTTCTAAGACAAGTTTATTTGTAAAATTCTTTTCTGTTAAGAACATGTTTTGCTAATAGGTAATAAGTTTTGTTTTGCTCTTTTGTTAGTAAAACTATAGTTGTTTCATATAGTGTTTACCAAAACTTTTATAAATTTTACTAAAGTTTTCCCAACAAGCTTAAATTGATTTTATTCTGTTTATTAATAAAAATATTTTTATTGCTTCCTTGCTGTCAACACTTGTTTTGTTATTACAAAATAGTTTTAGCATTGTTAGTAGTGTTTTATCAATCATCTCTTAGTAAACAAAACTTTGTGTGTTTTCTTGCTTGTGATTTTTATGCATTGTTTTGTCTTGATTGTTTACTAGTTCTTTGTTGATGTGTGTGTTAGCTACATTATTTTGTTGTATACTTATTGAGTGCTTGTTTGCCTCGTTAGATTATCCGGAGTGCGAAGGTTGTTACTTAGAGTCACTCACGTACGAAGATCATCAATCAGGCAAGTCACTTTGATCATGTTTACCCAAGATTTATATGCATTAGTTATACCATCTCCCCAAATTGCATGCAAGATAGGTTAGTTGGAAACTTGGTTACATTGTAGTAGTATCATGTGGTAGGTACCCCCTCAAACTCTTTGACACATTGGCCCCGGGAAACGTTGTTTTACTTTTTGCTATGATATTAGTAGACGGGGTTGGATGTGTGATTCACAAGAGTTGAGAGAGTTAATAATTTCAAGATCTACATAATGATCAAGATTTCAAGACTCCGAGTTTTCAACATACCTCTGGGTGGATGATGGTTGAACGGCACCCTGGAGAATCCAGTGGAATTGCCTAGGTGACGCTGGAGATGGCCAGTATTCACGCGGAAAGATCCACCCAGGCACAAAGAGATGGATGGGTGCTTCAATACCCAAGGCTTACCTGCACAGCCACAAGTCATTATGGGCTCTGGCTTGGTTGGATATCGTGGTGACCCTGGACAGGCGGTGCTACGAGATGTAGAAGAACGGTAGGAAAGGATGGGCACCGACAGAGTCGCAGGGAAACCCTTTGGAAGACCATGTTTTGGTCATCCGTTTCTCAAACACCCTGAAGTGCGAGAAATTAAACGGAGGCGACCAAATCTTGTGGGGAACGTGTGCAAAACTCTGCAGAGTACTCAAACCTAATCGATTAGCCGTGTCCACGGTCATGGACGACTTGAGCCAAAGGAACTGAAACATTCGGAATTCTCAACACAATTAATATGATGATGTGGGTATTAACAATTTGGGTATGAGAATTGGTTGGTGGAACCATCTCATTAATCAACCAACTTAGTAATATTTTGCTTAGCCCTCTCTTGATGTAGGAAAAATTGGCTTTACGCAAAAACTTACCACCCCACCTGCCATATAAGCATGTAGATTAGATGATTATCTTTTCACCCCTCTCTTGTGACTTTGCCGGCATATTCCATATGCTGACCTACACGGCTGCAACGTATCATGTTGTAGAGTACTTTTCCGACCAGGAGTGAGGACACGTTCTACGCTCGGTGAGATGCCCTTGGAGTCAGATGGACTCATCTACCTTTGACGCTTCCGCAAGATTTAGACATTCTCATGAGTTGGCTTTTTAGCCACTTTATTGTAATTTTTTTTATTGTAATAAAGGACTCGATATGAGATTTCGATTAATATAATGTTGTGTGATTTCCCTTTGATATATACATTGATGTACCGTGTGTGTACCAGCATGATCTTGGGATGGTACGGAAACACCGGAGATTCGACCTTTCAGGTCGGGTCGCTACAGTTGGAGACGTATTAGCATCCCCAAGCTTAATTGCTGCTCGTCCTCGAGTAGGTAAATGATATAATAGAATTTTTGATCTGGAATGCTACCTAACATGTTTATCCATGTAATATTTTTTATTGTGGCATGAATATTCAGATCCGTTATATTCAAAACAATAGTCTAATATTGACATAAAAACAGTAATACTTCGAGCACACGAACAAGGTAGTCGTGTCCTTTCGAAATAACATGGCCTTAGAAAGTTATCCCTACAAAATCGTATGGTCTGGCTATGCTCCATCTTCCCCACACAACGTACCTAAATCACGCACAACCCCAGTTAACAATTCAAGCAAATTTTTCACACTTTTGGTGTTATCAAATAGAGCAGACGAGTAGAAAATGCAAAAGGTTTTGCGGCTGATCGTTGACTGCTTCCCTATACACAGAAACATAATCACGGTAGGAAGCCAAGGGATGGTATGAAGGAAATTCACTTTGTAGGCTTTTGGGCTTCTCACCGAGCTTTGCATTCGAAATTGATGGGTTCAGCCCTTATTTTTTGTTCGGTTCATACACATGCTATACGTGTACCTACCCCCTGGCCAGGAGAAGTCATTGGGTTCAGCTGAATCCAACGCTCATACACTAGCTCCGCCCCTACCTATATGTAATGATCATTTCCATGAATAAATATTGCATAACTATGCGCTTTTCTATCAATTGCCGAACAGTAATTTGTTTACCCACCGTATGCCTTCTACATGAGAGATGCCTCTATGGAAAACTATGCCTTCGGGTCTGTCCACACACACACACACACACACACATATATATATATATATATATTTACAATGGTACTATTACCTTACTTCCATTTATTTGTTTTCTTTTTATTTTACAATTTACAATTATCTATTATCATCCACACTACTCATTTGCTTGCAAGTAACGAGTTCAAGGGGATTCAGAATCCGCTTGCCTGCATTGGGTGCAAGTGTTTGCTCTTTTGTGTGTAGGTGCTGAAGACGGGAGTTGTGTGATCCTCCTATTGGTTTGATAACCTTGGTTCGCACTAAGGGAAATACTTATCTATATTGTGCTGCATCATCCCCTCCTCTTTGGGAAAAAACCCAATGCAGATCACAAGTATCAGACAACCATAAGCCGTGTGAGCCCAAGTTTGGTAATTTGCACATGTCCCTGTTTGGGACCGTTTTTGTTTTGGCCATGATAGTGGCGACCACAAAGGTGGCCGGAGTCAGAAGTTGACATCGGGGCCACCCATGGCATAGCCCAAAGGGGAGTTTGTCAGAGTGCTGGGAGAGTGTCATGCAACGGATTGGTTTTGTCAGAATGTCGCTGGTCCACCCGAATGGGAGCAGGAGGCCATGAGTTCCGTGATGTGGGTACATTGCACTAACCTCTCAAAAGTGTATAATCTATCGATAGTCGTGTCCTCGTGTCACGGAGACAGTTCGTAGTAGGTCACACTGTGGGTCAACAGTAATAATAATCTGAATAATAAACAACCCCGGTTCCAAGATGAAATAAGTTGGTTGATCTTTATGTGGTCATGCGATGATCACGAGGGTATGATTGATACCAATGTTGGGTGATTGTGTGATGATCACGATGGTAAGTAAGATTGATATCTATGTATGTTATGAGATAATCTCCGAGAAGCGTAAGTTGGTCCATGAGACCTTAAGCATTGACCCCCTTTTCTCATGCTAGTATCATCATGTTCATATAGTGAGTACCATGTACATGTCATGCTCATATCATGTGGTTCTAGTAGTATAATGTTCATCTTTAATTAACCTACAAATGCAATGTTATTGTTTGTCCTGATTGCTTTGGTTGTTTTGAGCTTGCGAGTACATTCGAAGTACTCACTTGGTGTGTCATGCCAGATTGCAGGTGATGCCATGATTGATTCCTCGTCGAGGATCCCGAGATTGCGCTCCAGGACATGTCCCAGCCAGAGTCCCTACGGAGTGGAGTCCATCACCGTCGTCGTTGTTCCTCTCCTAGAAATTATTCCGATGTTACGAGTTGTTGCGCTGCTGGCATAAGCTACCTTAGCAGGCATAGTGTCATCGTGCCGATGTAATCCTTTGTAATACCTGAACCCTTGTACCCCGATTATTTGTAATAAAGAGCTGATTTGTTCTATGCCACATAGTTTCGTATTCTAGAAGGCTTGATCTTTGGGATGGAATATGGGGCATCCCGGTTCCTCTAAGCCGGGGTGCCATAACGCTTGGTATTAGGGCAAGTCTGATTGTAGGACGCCCTAGTCAACGCAAGCATTAGAAACCGGTAGTATAGAGTCTAGTCGGATTGCTGCATTCTATTGCTGCATTTCTTTGTCGCATATCATGCATGTAGACATATTATCTTGTCACCAACGATTGATCTTGTGAGTGTAGGTGGCATTGGTTTTGATACACTACCCACACCCTCTAGTTTTGCATACCTGCTCTTTGGTGTTTGGTGCCATCTCTGTCCCAGCGAGGTGATGTTGAGGTACCTAGTGGTGTCGATAACTTGTGGGATTGATGCAGTAGTATCATGCCAATATATTTTCTTCAGCCACACCTACCGTTTCGATGGTAGACATGTTACTGCTCTGAATCTTTCCATCCGACTCGTCGTTTTGGCAACCCTTACTGGTCTTTGTTACCAGGAAAGAGCAAGGCCAGCAGACCCAACGTTCCACCGCTATCCTACCCTATCACCCTTTCCTTGGACGAGTATGGTTCCCTTTCTTACGCTTGATGATGATGTGGCCATGACATTTGTCCCGCTACATGATCACCAAGTCCGTCCTCACCTCCAAGCCCGTCCAGATGCACCCCATGTTAAGCCAGCGCTTGGTGTAGCTCTGTTTACACCAACTCCTCGACATGTGGATTCACCTGCGTGCACACCGCCACAACATACTAGATCATAGTACTGGAGTTCTTATGAGATTTGTGTGCTTAAGTAGACATGCATGTTGTTGTGGATAGCAGTGAAATGTGATGTTGCTTGTATAATCTTGATGTCTCGTGTGCTTTTGTTTTAGTCATTTCTTTTGCTTCTTTCTTTGGGCACTAGGGGTCACCTTATTTCCCCTTATGAAATTTGCTCATCAACTGACACCAGACTCGAAGAATTAATGAGGATTTCAAATATTTGGAAGCTCAGCTAAACATTATCGAATTCTTAGCTGACCGCGTTGTATTGAGAGTACCTGGTCTGAATCAAATGCTATTCTAGATTGATTATCAACATTGAGTTTACTTCAATGGCCCAATCTTCACATTTGTAATGATTAACTTAGCCGGAAGACAAGTTGAGAGAAAGACCAACAATATATTTCATTAAAAGGTATGGTTCATATACAAGGTTGGTTTCACGTTGAATAAAAATTGAAACAAGTTATACCTGAAAGCAAGCAAGAACGTGCCATGTATCAAGTAATCATTAAGGAGGATAGTTCAACAAATTCTTTTCATACAAGTGATCCACAACAGGAATATCAAGGGTACATGTATGTATGGCATTCATTCAACATATCACAATGTGAGCTTCTGGTGTAAGCAACCCAGCCTTCCTCCGCACGCTACCAACAAAGCTTATGACGCAAGTCTCCTCAACCTTCTTCAGTATGATATGTGGATGACTTCCCATGTAAGATAGTGAGTCTTCTTCCGTAATCTATCGCAGAAAGATTCTGGCATAAGGCACCAAATCCTCCTCACTACGAAACCCAGAGGAAAAGCTTCTGGGGTACGATACCCAATCTTCTTCAGCACACTATCCCGGCAAAAACTTCGAGCGTAAGCTATTCAGTCTTCTTCAGCACGGTAGCCTCGATAGCTTCCAACACAAGCTATTTGTTCTTTGTCACTAAGGCACTACAAACAATTGGTAACATTGGTACAAGTAATTACAAAGTGAGTTGGCAGAGTCAAGCCCACAACAGTTTGGTCACAAACACGAGGTAGTCAAGACACAAGTATGCCTTGCAAATTAAATGTTAAACTACACATACTTACATATATTGTGATCATGCTACCCAGGTCATGCAAGTTATTCGTACGATGATGCAAGCACAGTGAGAATCTGACAGCCACATGAGTTACGAAAGCCACTTATACACCTCAATGTACTAAAAGGACTGAGAAGCTATGGAGTAAGACAATCATGGGACCACAAACTTGTCAGTAGTTATCAATGCCACCTTCCTCATGCCCAACAACGTGATATCATTAACTTTTGTCACTGCTTTGTATGATTGCCAACAATAATGAGCTTCACACAAGTACATGCGAACCTAGTATATTTCCTATGGCCCAAGTCATGAATAAGGATAAGGTGTGCTTGCCGGAATATTGTATCGGACAACACCCATGGTCACCCGAAGAATTAAGATATATATGGCCAAGCACTTTCGACAAAGGATTCGGGAAAAGACAACGATAATGAAGGACAAGATCTACAACGCAGGTGCAATAATTGTTGCATTAAAAACATTCTACAAGCACCCAAGACAGTATGATTCTGTATCATGAATACATACCCAAGGTGTCTACTCCATTTATAAGGATCTCAAATCAAGGTAACCCACTTTCCAACTGTATATACTCCAAATTGTCAGACCAACGACCAACTCAGCAGTTTGACTCCAGCGACTGTGTCGAAGCATCGCACGACCTATGGATATACCGACAAAATGAGTATTCGAAATGTGGAATAAAAGTATCGGCTGATGTGTCCTCACATATGGTACCCAATGAAATGATAACCTATCGTGAACAAGATTCTTCCTCCAGAACCACCGCCAGCCAAGTTTATAGAAGCTATTGCTATAAGATATTACTCCTTTATCCCGATCACGACAGACCACATTCGAATATTTAGTATGAATTTGCTCCTCGAGACAATGAAGCCAGCCAAGGTGACTCAAAAATCCCTGCAAGTAGTTAGGTTCTGCCTAGAAACGGTTATGATTCTCAACATTGTTTTGAACCCGAAGGACATACATCTACTAGAATAACCAGATGCAAGGAGTAAATGTTTTGTGTTCACCAAGGAAAACTTGTTCACAACACCAAGGAATACTATTAGTGTTGGACATGAGAATGCCCCGTCAACTAGAATTCACTCCCGCACCTATGGAAAGATCACATATTTGTGGTCATGATAATATATTAGCTAAGTCAGCAGATATGAAAGAATTGGAGTCAGCGTAAGGTTGAACATATGAGGGGAGACTTGTTTGAATTTTGGGTACGGTGAAGTAAACCACCCCAGAGCAAGGGAACTAGCCATATGGAATTCAGTGGGATATCATATAAAGGAAAATGATACCCGAGATGGAAACTATTTCTTGAAGATAAAATATTCATACTTGTTCCATGAGCAACCAAATCTCGAGGACGAGTGTAACATCCCAAAATTTCATTTTGGAATGTTATGATATATAGCTATGCATCATCATCACTTGTTTGAATGTAATGAATTTGTTGAAGTGCTTCTTTTGAAATTCTGAAAGGCCATTTCTATTTTTCCATGTATCTGTTTCATCTATTTGAAAACCTTTGGAAATTTTCAAAGATAGAGAGGAGTAACATGACACTGCACACCAGGGGCATCTTGGTGAAATATTTGAGCAATTAAACCAGGGGGTCATTTGAAAATTTATCTCAAAAGGATTTAAAATCAATTATGCATTTTCTGAAAATAAATTTTTAAAAGATATTCAATATGACACAGGAAAAATGTTCATTAAATAGGATTAATTCTCCTGATCATTTTAATATATATAATTCCTATGTTTGGAATCGTTTTGAATGCATTAAAATAGTTTTTACTGCACTGCAAATAGAAAAGGAAGGTTTTTAAAACGAATCGGGCCGGCCCACAGGCTTTAACTCCCGAATTCAATTCGAATCGGTCAACCGACGCGCTAACCTCGCCTTTTCGCTCACTAGCAAGCGGGACCCACTGACCGACGGCGTCATGTGCGTGCCCGTTTCCTTCCTCGCGCGCGTCGCCGTCGCCGGAGATCTCTCTCCGGATCTTCCTCCTCTCTCCCTTCCCTGACCCCGCACCTGGCCTATAAAAGCCACAGCCTTCGACGTGCTCCATTCCACCCCGAGCCCCCACTCTACCTCACCAGAACGCCACGCATGACCTCACCGGAGTTCAGACTCCAACCGAACCCTCCCGAGCTCGAGACGGTCGCCTCCGTCATCCCCAGCCCCGTCCGACGCCGCCAAATCGACGCCGGAGCTTCGCCGCCGTAGCCTGAGCATTTCAGATGTCGCCCCCGACCACCTTCGACCTCACCGGAATCTCCTCCTCCCCTTTGTAAGCCATCGGACCCCTCCTGGACCGTTAGATGTAGATCCAACGCTCCCGATTATAAGATTTAATCAGCGAAACGTTTTCCTCTATGCTTCGGTCGTCCGCTCGTTAGCTCTCACGTGCATGCCCTCGCGGCCAATCACAACCTGACACGTGGCCCCTAACCGATCGATAATAGTTTCTCTTTTTATGTTTCTGTTTTAGAAAACAGAATGTATTCTGTTTTTGTTTTTATCATATCTTTTAAAATATTTGGTGTTTTTAGTTGATTCTTTTTGCATTAGTTCACATATTTGATGTAGTTTATGTCTATATGCTTAGATTTCAAATTTGAACTTTAAATTTTGAATCTAATCAAATTTGTTTAAATTACTAAAATCTGTATAACTAGAGTTTGGTATTAGTTAAACCTATCATTCTACATAATTTGAGAATTTTTAGAATGAATTTGGTTACTGTTTTTGACAAAAACAGAATCTGTTTAGTTCTTAATATATTTTAACTAAATTGATTTTTATTCAATTTGAACCTAAATTAGTTTAACTTTTGTTTTTAGATTTCATTAGGTTTTGTTGATTCAACTTTAGGTGTATTTTTTTCTGTTAATAAAATATGTTTTTTTTCAAATTGTTTTGTGCTCTAGTTTGAATAGGTTCATCTTGTTTTCACCATGTATATTGTTTAGAAGAAGTTTTGTAGTACTTGTTTTAGCACAAAACTTTTATAATGAAATACCTTATGTTTTCAAATAAAATTTTATATTTACTTTTCTGTTATCTAAAATGTCTAGTTGTTCAAAACCAATTTTTTTTACTTGTATGTCTTAGTAGGGATTTTGACCCCAATAATTTTTATAGTCTTATACTTTAAGTGATTCTTCTTTTGATTGTGATTTTGTTTGTTGAAGCAATTGTTTACCTTGCTGTTGAATGAATTGTATTGTGTTGATGCTTCTGGTGTGCTCTTGTTTGATTCGTTAGATCATCCGGAGTGCGAAGCTTGTTATCTAGAGTCACTTGATTACGAGGATCGTCAGCAAGGCAAGTCACTTTGACCATTGTATACCTATGTTTTATTGCATTAGTTCTTCCATCTCCCCAATTGCATGCAAAGTAGGTAATCTGGAAACTTGGTTACTTGTTGTAGTATCATGTGGTAGGTACCCCTCAAACCTTTGACACATTGGCCCCGGGAAACATTGATTTACATTTTGCTATGCTATTAGTAGACGGGGTTGGTTGTGTGATTCATGAGAGTTGTGAGTTAATAATTTGAAGACCTACATGATGATCAAGTCTTCAAGACTCCGAGTTTTCAACATACCTCTGGGTGGATGATGGTTGAACGGCGCCCTGGAGAAACCAGTGATTAGCCTAGATGATGTTGGAGAAGTGCCAGTATTCATGCGGAAAGGTCCACCCAAGCACAAAGAGATGGATGGATGCTTCGAGACCCAAGGCTTACCTTCACAACCACAAGCCATTATGGGCTCTGGCTTGGTTGGATATCGTGGTGACCCTAGACAGGCAGTACAGCGAGATGTAGAAGAACGGTAGGAAAGGATGGGCACCGACAGAGTCTCGGGGAAACCCTTTAGAAGACCATGTTTTGGTCATCCATTTCTCAAACACCATGAAGTGCGAAAAAATCCAATGGAGGCGATCAAATCTTGTGGGGAACGTGTGCAAAACTCTGCAGAGTACCCAAACCTAATTGATTAGCCGTGTCCATGGTCATGGACAGTTTGAGCCAAAGGAACTGAAACTATCTGGAACTCTCAACACCATAAATTACATTGATGTGGGTATTTTAATGTCAACTTGGGTATGAGAATTGGTTGGTGGAACCATCTCATTAATCAACCAACATTGTAGTAATTATGCTTTTGCCCTCTCTTGTTGTAGGAAAATTTTGGCTTTATGCAAAAACTTACTACCCCACCTGCCATATTTGCATATAGACTAGATGATTACTTTACCCCCTCTCTTGTGACTTTGCCGGCATATTCAATATGCTGACCTATACGGCTGCAACGTATCATGTTGCAGAGTACTTTCTGACCAGGAGTGAGGATACACTCTACGCTCGGTGAGATGCCCTTGGAGTCAAATGGACTCAACTACCTTTGGAGCTTCCGCAAGATTTTGGTTTAGTTATCTCATGAGTTCGCCTTCAGCCACTTTATTGTAATCCTTATTGTAATAAAGGACTCAATATGAGATTTTGATTAATTAATGTTGTGTGATTTCCCTTTGATATACACATTGATGTACCGTGTGTGTACCAGCATGATCTCGGGATGGTACCGGAGATTCGACCTTTCAGGTCGGGTCGCTATAGACATGGTATCAGAGCACACGCTGACCGTAGGATGTAACCTCTAGGATTGGAAAAGCCTTAGGATTTATTTCTCTTTTGTCTTTAAAATTCTTATACTCTCATCTACTTGTTTCTGACTTCCCTCCGATTTATTTCAAAAGTTATAGATGGCCACCTTCATCCCAGTTTTGATCACGGAGTTTTGTCAGCCTGACGCAACGATGCCCTTTGTCAAGGAGCTGATGAGGATCGTCAGGGACATAAGGATTTCTTTGTCGAGCATCACCGGGACTCCTATCATGTCTTTTCCACAAGACAGACGCTACAGGATCGAGGTGCACATCCCCGAGAAGACCTTTGGAAATCATAAGGAACCCATCGACTTCAAGTTTGTGGCACCCAGCTGGATACTTGGGAGACACATGGCCATTCATCGTGCCCTTGGACGTATTCCGGAGGGATACAGAGGTGGAACCATTTCACCAGGACTCAGCGTGGTTTGTCGCAGGGATGCCAATGGAAACATTATAACCTCTCCCACTGAAGACACCACCATTTCCTATATCCAGACTTTGGAGACGCACATCTGGACCTTGGAGCTTCGAGTACGTGCCGACACGAAGACGATCAAAAGGCTGATGAACCGTGAGATTGACCTCGAAGCTGACTTACGGGAAGCCAAGTACGAGCATGAGTATGAGGTGAAGGATTTCTTAGAGAGGATCGATAAGCTGAACACTCGCATCGCAACTCTGGAGGAATAGATGGACATGGGTGACAATCTTCATCCAGAAGGAGACATGGCTCCTTTGATTAGCAACGATGATGACTATGAGGAGAGCACCACCGAAGGAGGCCCCTTCACCATGTACTTTTGAGGAGAACTTTAGTTATACCCCCATGTATCTTCATTTTCGTCGTTAAAACGTAGGTCGATGTTTAGTTTGATTTTGGAGATTTGTATCTTGATGTTTGAAACTTGAGTTGAATAAATGAATGAGTGTTTGGTGTGATATGTTTGTTGCATTGCATATGGGTAGTGAATTTCCCTTTTAGGTCATCGTTCTATTCTAATTCTCACCCCTCTGAAAATAGCAAGATGCCTCCACGACGTGAGCTCGACTTCACTTTCCCGCCAGAGCTCACACAACTCCTCCAGCAGCAGAACGCCCTAATGCAGCCGTTGATTCAGAATCAGACCAACAACCACAACAACCACCCTCCAACTCAAGGCGACAACCTCACCCGTTTTCTGAGACTGAATCCCCCAACCTTCTCCGGCAGCACTGAGCCCATTGTGGCAGATGATTGGCTCCGCAAGATGGAGAGGGAACTCACCACTGCAGGATGCACTGAGGCTGAAAAAGTGCGCTTTGCCGCCCATCAACTGGAAGGACCAGCAGCTTCATGGTGGGAGAACTACACCACCACGTACCCCATTACTGGTGTGACATGGGAGCAGTTCAAGCAAGCCTTCCGCACTGCACATGTCTCAGATGGAGCCATGAGTCTGAAGAAGCGTGAGTTTCGCAACTTATGCCACGGGAACCGTTCCATTGCCCAGTACGTGGATGACTTCAGCACGTTGGCTCGTTATGCACCAGGAGATGTGGCCGATGATGCAGCCAAGCAGGAGAAGTTCTTGGAAGGACTCAATGATGAGTTGAGCTTGCAGCTGATGGTGGCTACCTTCAGCAACTACCAGGAGCTGGTAGACAAGGCCCTCTTCTTGGAGGGGAAGCAACAGCAAATCGAGAACCGCAAGAGGAAGTATGCACAGGGGAAGTCTACTTCTGGAACTCATCAGAAGCCCTGCTACTCCCCGTACATAGGAAATACCGTATCAGGGACCGGTAAGTATGGAGGACACACTCATCCCGTGCACAGCCATGGAGGCTATAACCATGGAGGAAATGGGAATAATCGTCCCAACAATGGCAGCTTCAAGAATGGTAATGCAAGTGGGAAGGGCAACCAACACCGTCCCGCTCCAGCTCAGAAGGATCTAAACCATATCACCTGTTTCAAGTGTCAGAAGACAGGGCATTATGCCACTGAATTCCCTCGGAACAAGCAAGGAAATGGAAATGGCAACAATGACGGCAACTCTGCAGCTAAGAAGCCAAATCCTTTTTCTCGTGCTCAGGTGAACCACCTCGATGTGGAAGAAGTCTATGATCAGCCCGAGACTATGGTTGGTAAGTTTTTATTGCATTCACGTCCAGTTATGGTACTTTTTGATTCTGGTGCAACTCGTCCATTCATATCAAGGGTAGTTGTGGAAAAGTATGGTTTACCCACCAGAACCCTTAGTCAGCCCATTAAGGTCAATTCCCCAGGAGGTATGATGATGGCAGGGATAGGATGCCACGCCCTGAAACTCCACATAGGAAACCTTGATTGCCCCAGCAAGTCTATTTCACTCACCACTCCGGAGAACAAGAGGATTAACTATGTATCCCGACGCACACAGATGAGTGCTCGGTTAAATTTCCTCACAGGAGTTATTCAGGAGGAAGTGTCAGTTGTACAAGACTTCCCAGATGTGTTCCCGGAGGAATTACCCGGCATGCCACCAGATAGGGAGATTGAGTTTATGATAGAGCTACTACCAAGGACAGCCCCAATTTCCAAGAGACCCTATCGGATGCCCGCAAATGATTTAGTAGAAATCAAGAAGCAGATTAAGGAGCTATTGGATAAGGGATATATTCACCCAAGTTCATCACCTTGGGGAGCCCCGGTTCTTTTGGTGGAAAAGAAAGAGAAAACCCTGAGGATGGTGGTCGATTATCGTGCATTGAACGAGGTGACTATCAAGAATAAGTACCCTTTGCCGATGATTAATGACCTGTTTGACCAGCTAGTGGGCGCCAAAATATTCTCCAAGATCGATCTTCGATCAGGGTATCACCAACTGAAGATTCGTGCACAGGATATACCCAAAACAGCTTTCACCACCAGGTATGGCTTATATGAGTATACAGTCATGTCCTTTGGTTTGACTAATGCTCCTGCCTACTTCATGAATTTGATGAACAAAGTGTTTATGAAATATTTGGACAAGTTTGTCATGGTGTTCATCGATGACATTTTGATATTCTCCAAGAGCGAGGAAGAACACAAGGAACACTTGCGTTTAGTTCTGGAGAAGCTTAGAGAGCATCAGTTATATGCCAAGTTCAGTAAATGTGAATTTTGGCTGACGGAAGTCGGATTCCTTGGACACATTATTTCCGAAGAAAGAATATCAGTAGACCCCGCTAAGGTTGAAGCAGTCACTGAGTGGAAGTCACCCACCTCAGTTAAGGAGATCTGCAGTTTTCTCGGACTTGCCAGATATTACCGGAGATTCATTGAGAATTACTCAAAGATTGCCAAGCCCATGACAGAGCTATTGAAGAAAGAGTCTAAGTATATCTGGACTGAGGAATGTGAAGCCAGTTTCCAGGAGTTGAAGAAACGTTTGGTCACAGCCCTAGTGTTGATACTGCCAAACATTCGGAAGGACTTCCAGGTTTATTGTGACGCATCCCGTCAAGGACTTGGAGGAGTACTCATGCAAGAGGGAAAGTTGTAGCATATGCATCAAGACAGATACGACCCCATGAGTTGAATTATGCCACCCGTGATTTGGAACTAGCAGCCGTAGTGCACGCACTCAAGACCTGGAGACATTTACTTATCGGAAATAGTTGTGACGTGTACACTAATCATAAGAGCCTGAAGTATATCTTCACGTAGAAGGAATTGAACCTCACACAGAGGATATCGTTAGAGTTAATCAAGGACTATGACATGAGATTACATTACCATCCAGGAAAGGCAAATGTTGTGGCAGATGCTTTGAGTCGGAAGAGTTCTATGAACACAGTCATAGCCGGAGGATTACCCCAGGAGTTAACCAAAAATCTCAGAGAGCTTCGGTTAGAGATAGTTCCACAAGGATATGTTGCCACCCTAGAGATTCAGTCCACCTTGACTGAAAGAATTCGAGAAGCCCAGAAATCGGACAAGGAGATAGCTGAGATAAAGCAGAGAATGAAGGAAGGAAAGGCTAAAGACTTTCGTGAAGATGAACAGGGTACTCTATGGTTTGAGAACCGAACTATGTGCCCAATGACCTAGAGCTCAGGAAGTTGATACTTCAGGAAGCCCATGATTCACCATACCTGATACACCCAGGCAACACCAAGATGTACCTGGATTTGAAGGAAAGTTACTGGTGGACAGGTATGAAGAGAGATATTGCCGAACATGTTGCGGTATGTGATGTTTGTCAGCAAGTAAAGGCGGAACATCAGAAACCAGCAAGGTTACTCCAACCTTTGCCGATACCCAAGTGGAAATGGGATAAGCTTGGTATGGACTTCATCATAGGACTACCTAGGACCCGTTCAGGATATGATTCCATCTGGGTAGTGGTCGATCATTTGACCAAGGTGGCTCATTTCATTCCAGTGAAGACCACCTATACTAGTGCTAAGTTAGCCAAGATCTATATGACCAAGATCGTATGTCCGCATGGAGTTCCGAGGAGTATCGTGTCAGATAGAGGAACACAATTTAACTCAAAGTTTTAGCATCAGCTACATGAAACATTGGGTACAAGGCTGGAATTCAGTACAACTTTTCATCCGCAGACCAATGGACAGACTGAGAGAGTCAACCAGATTCTAGAGGACATGTTGAGAGCTTGTGCGCTAGACTATGGGTCCAGTTGGCACGACAACTTACCTTACGAAGAGTTCTCGTACAACAACAGTTATCAGACCAGTCTGTAGATGGCCCCTTTTGAAGCTTTATACGAAAGGAGATGTAGAACACCATTGACGTGGGATGGTGTTAGAGACCGAAAACTTTTTGGTCCCGATCTTATCAGAGATTCTGAAGAGAAGGTCAAACTGATTCGAGACCGACTCAAGATAGCTCAATCCCGGTAGAAGAGTTATGCTGATAACAAACGCAAGGAGGTGACATATGAAGTGGGAGATCGAGCATATCTTCGTGTGTCCCCACTTCGAGGAATCAAGAGGTTTGGTGTTAAAGGAAAGTTAGCACCCAGATTCATAGGCCCCTACAAAATTCTGGAACATGGAGGCAAGTTGCATACAAGCTGGAATTGCCAGAAGGACTGTCCGGAGTTCATGATGTTTTCCATCTTTCCCAGCTAAAGAAATGCCATGCTGAGATGGCTGATACTCCTTTGAGAGACACAGTGCCCCTAGAGGCCATACAACTTGACAATGACCTGACCTACGAGGAGAAGCGTGTCACAATCCTCGAGACTACCAACAGAGTTACCCGAAGCAAGACCATCAAGTTCTGTAAGGTTCTGTGGAGTCACCACACCGAGGAAGAAGCTACCTCGGAACGCGAAGAAGATCTTCGTAGAGACCACCCGCACCTATTTTCTAGCCAACCCGAATCTTGAGGGTGAGATTCATCTTAAGGTGGGTAGGTTTGTAACATCCAAAATTTCATTTTGGAATGTTATGATATATATAGCTTTGCATCATCACTTTGTTTGAATGTAATGAATTTGTTGAAGTGCTTCTTTTCAAATTCTGAAAGGTCATTTCTATTTTTCCCTGTATCTGTTTCATCTATTTGAAAACCTTTGGAAATGTTCAAAGAAAGAGAGAAGTAACATGACACTCCACACCAGGGGCATCTTGGTGAAATATTTGAGCAATTAAACCAGGGGGTCATTTGAAAATTTATCTCAAAAGGATTTAAAATCAATTATGCATTTTCTGAAAATAATTTTTTAAAAGATATTCAATATGACAAAGGAAAAATGTTCAATAAAAGCATTAATTCTCCTCATCATTTTGAGATATATAATTCCTATGTTTGGAATTGTTTTGAATGCATTAAAAGAGTTTTTACTGCACTGGAAATAGAAAAGGAAAGTTTTTAAAAGAAATTGGGCCGGCCCACAGTCTTTAACTCCCGAATTCAATTCAGACCGGTCAACCGACGCGCTAAACTCGCCTTTTCTCTCACTGGCACGCGAGACCCACTAACCGACGGCGTCATGCGCGCGCCTGTCTTCTTCCTCGCACGTGGCACCGTCGACGGAGATCCCTCTCTTTGGATCTCCCTCCTCTCTCCCTCCCCCGACCCCGCACCTGGCCTATAAAAGCCCTAGCCCTCGCCGCGCTCCATTACACCCCGAGCCCCCACTCTACCTCGCCAGAACGCCACCGCACCACCTCGCCGGAGTTTGGACTCCAACCGAACCTTCCCAAGCACGAGGTCGTCGCCTCCGTAGTCCCCAGCCCCGTCCGACGCCGTCAATCGACGCCGGAGCTTCGCTGTTGTCTCCTGAGCACTTCGGACATCGCCCCCGACCACCGCACCGTCGCCCCGACCACCTTTGACCTCCGGCCACCGTCGACCTCACCGGAACCTCGACTCCTCCCCTCTATAAGCCACCGGACCCCCTTGGACCGTTAGATTTAGATCCAACGCTCCTGATTATAAGATTTAAACAGCAAAACATTTTCCTCTACGTTTCGGTCGTCCGTTCGTTAGCACCCACGCGCACATGGCCCCGACCAATCATAGCTTGCCACGTAGCCCCTAACCGAACGATAATAGTTTCCCTTTTTCTGTTTCTGTTTTAGAAAACGGAATGTATTCTGTTTTTGTTTTTATCATATCTTCTAAAATATTTGGTGTTTTTAGTTGATTCTTTTTGCATTAGTTCACAAAATTGATGTAGTTTATCTCTGTATGCTTAGATTTCAAATTATAACTTTAAATTTTGAATCTAATCAAATTTGTTTAAATTACTAAAATCTGTATAACTAGAGTTTAAAAAAATATTTTTGAGTGACTCTTTTTGCCACTGTTTGGTATTAGCTAGACCTATCATTCTACATAGTTTTGAATGAATTTGGTTACTGTTTTAGCAAAAACAGAATCTGTTTAGTTCTTAATAGATTTTAACTAAATTGATTTTTATTTAATTTGAACCTGAATTAGTTTAACCTTTGTTTTTAGATTTCATTAGGTTCTGCTGATTCAACATTAGGTGTATTACTTTCTGTTAATAAAATATGTTTTTCAAATTGTTTTGTGCTCTAGTTTGAATAGGTTCATCTTGTTTTCACCATGTATATTGTTTAGAAAAAGTTTTCTAGTACTTCTTCTAGCACAATACTTTTATAATGAAATACTTTCTGTTTTCAAATAAAAATTTAATATTTACTTTTATGTTATCTAAATGTCTAGTTGTTCAAAACCATTTTTTTACTTGTTATGTCTTAGTAGAGTTTTTACACCAAAATTTTTATAGTCTTATACTTTAAGTGATTCTTCTTTTGATTGTGCTTTTGTTTGTTGAAGCATTTGTCTACCTTGCTGTTGAATGAATTGTATTGTGTTTATGCTTATGGTGTGCTCTTGTTTGATTTGTTAGATCATCCGTAGTGCGAAGCTTGTTATCTAGAGTCACTTGATTACGAGGATCGTCAGCAAGGCAAGTCACTTTGACCATGTATACCTATGTTTTATTGCATTAGTTCTTCCATCTCCCCAATTGCATGCAAAGTAGGTAAATTGGAAAGTTGGTTACTTGTTGTAGTATCATGTGGTAGGTACCCCTCAACCCTTTGACACATTGGCCCCGGGAAACGTTGATTTACATTTTGCTATGCTATTAGTAGACGGGGTTGGTTGTGTGCTTCATGAGAGTTCTGAGTTAATAATTTCAAGACCTACATGATGATCAAGTCTTCAAGACTCCGAGTTTTCAACATACCTCTTGGTGGATGATGGTTGAACGGCGCCCTGGAGAAACCAGTGGTTAGCCTAGATGATGCTGGAGAAGTGCCAGTATTCATGCGGTAAGGTCCACCCAGGCACAAAGAGATGGATGGATGCTTCAAGACCCAAGGCTTACCTGCACAGCCACAAGCCATTATGGTCTCTGGCTTGGTTGGATATCGTGGTGACCCTGGACAGGCGGTGCTACGAGATGTAGAAGAATGGTAGGAAAGGATGGGCACCGACAGAGTCTCCGAGAAACCCTTTAGAAGACCATGTTTTGGTCATCCGTTTCTCAAACACCATGAAGTGCGAGAAAATCCAACGGAGGCGATCAAATCTTGTGGGGAACGTGTGCAAAACTCTGCAGTGTACCCAAACCTAATCAATTTGCCGTGTCCACGGTCATGGACAGTTTGAGCCAAAGGAACTGAAACTATCTGGAACTCTCAACACCATAAATTACATTGATGTGGGTATTTTAATGTCAACTTGGGTATGAGAATTGGTTGGTGGAACCATCTCATTAATCAACCAACATTGTAGTAACTATGCTTTTGCCCTCTCTTGTTGTAGGAAAAAATTGGCTTTATGCAAAAACTTACTACCCCACCTGCCATATTTGCATATATACTAGATGATTACTTTACCCCCTCTCTTGTGACTTTGCTGGCATATTCAATATGTTGACCTATACGGCTGCAACATATCATGTTGCAGAGTACTTTTCTGACCAGGAGTGAGGATACGCTCTACGCTCGGCGAGACGCCCTTGGAGTCAGATGGACTCAACTACCTTTGGAGCTTCCGCAAGATTTTGGTTTAGTTATCTCATGAGTTGGCCTTGAGCCATTTTATTGTAATAAAGGACTCGATATGAGATTTCGATTAATTAATGATGTGTGATTTCCCTTTGATATATACATTGATGTACCGTGTGTGTACCAGCATGATCTCGGGATGGTACAGAAACACCGGAGATTCGACCTTTCAGGTCGGGTTGCTACACGTGCCCTTTCCTCCCAAACGATCCAAGAAAAAGGATTATGAGGATTTTGAGCACTTTGCTGAAATGCGTAGACCTGTCTTTTTACTATGCGCTTGAATGATGTTTTAAAAATGTCTCCTTATGCTAAGTATATGAAAGATATTGTGACAAATAAAAGAAAGATATCAGAAGCTAGGATTTCCATCGTCCTTGCTAATTATACTTTTAAAGGTGGATTCCCTAAGAAACTAGGAGATCCTGGAGTACCGACTATACCATGCTCTATTAAAGGAAATTATGTTAAAACTGCTTTATGTGATCTCGGAGCTGGTGTTAGTGTTATGCTTTCCTCTTTATACCGTAGACTTGATTTGAATAAGTTAACACCTACTGAGATCTCTTTGCAAATGGCTGATAAATCAACTGCTCTACCTATCGGTATTTGTGAGGATGTACATGTCATAGTTGCAAATGCTATTGTCTTGACAGACTTTGTTATTCTTGATATTCCCGAGGACGACAGTATGTCGATCATCCTTGGTAGACCCTTTTTTTAATACGGCAGGGGCTGTTATTGATTGCAACAAGGGCAATGTCACTTTTCATATTAATGGTAATGAACATACGGTACACTTTCCAAAGAAACAACCTCAAGTTCATAGTATCAACTCTATTGAAAACATTCCAACGATTATTATTGAAGACTTTGAGTTCCCTCTTCCTACTGTCAAGAAGAAATATGATATACTTATTGTTGGGGAAATGCATATCCCCATTGAGGTAACTTAGTATTATTCGAAAATTCTTCGGTTCCATGTTATTCGAAAGAAGTTTGTTAATAAGACTTGATCAACCTTATTGATCGATTCCTTTTGATGAGAATGAGATGGACGAATTCAGAAAGCACAACTTTCTTTACCTAACTTTTACTTTCTGTTACCTAGATGAAAATAAGTAAAAATGCTATTATTTTTCTATTTTCTGAGTTTCCCATGCAATAAAAAGTGACCTAAAAATAAATGTTTTTCAAATGCCCTAAAATTGGAGTATGATTTTTTCTGGAATATTTAAGAATTTTTGGCACTAAGTATGCATCTGGGGGCTGCACCAGTGGGCCACAAGCCTACGGGGCGCACCCACCCCCTAGGCGTGCCCTAGTGGCTTCTGAGCCCACGTGCCCCCTCCACTTATTTCGGCACCCATTCACTTCATCGTCCTCGAGAAAAAATCCCACCATTGCTCAAACCTGTGTTCTAGCTCCTCTTGCTACCATTTTCGATCTCCTTGCTCAAAGCTCCATTCGCAAAACTGTTTTAGGGGATTGCTCATCGGTATGTGACTCCTCCAATGGTCCAATTAGTTTTTGTTCTAGTGCCTTATATATTGCAGATTTTTTCTGTTGTGGTGACTGTGTTTTTGAGCTTGTATGCCAAATTTGTAGGGTTCCAAGTAGTTTTGATGCATGCTATAGTCTCTAGGCACTTCAGGGAGTAGTTGCTATGAGTTTTGTTGAGCTTTGTTCACCTTTATTTTCGTTCACTAAAGAATTTAGAATTTTTCCAGAGAAAGAAAAGATGTTGAGAAGATTACTAAGATGTTCTTCAAGCCGAGGTTCTAAGGAAGACGAAAATGAAATGAAGGAGAAACCCAAATATAATCTTCCTCGCATAGCATAAATTCGACCATGTGAATGGCCGTGTGACACATTCCTGAGGACGGCCGGAATTAATGAAGATTTCTATTATTTAGCCGAGAATGCAGGCATCACCGACTTCCTCAACGATAAGTGTGACCAGTACCTCTTGCTCACTAATACCTTTGTGCAAAAATTTCACTTTCATCCTAGGGAATACCCTCCTAAAGTAGAATTTCACTTATATGATGTGCCTAAGAAAATGAACCTTTATGATTTTTGAAAAGTTTTCAAGATACCCTATGAGGGCAGCATCAAGGAACCACGTCATCGAGACATGGAAGATTTTATTTCCACGATCACTTTAGGAGAAGAAAGAATCATGTCAACGGCAAGAGCAGCTAGTTTACATTTTCCAGTGCTACGCTATTATTCATTATTTGCGGGAAGATGTTCAGTTGGTCGCTGGGAGAGTGGGAGCCTTAGTGCTCCTGACCTCGCTATTTTATGCGATGCTTTATTTCCTGATAGAACCTTTAGTCTGGGCTCTATGGTGGCCCAACGGTTGAACACCAACCGTCCGAAGGGGCCCATATTCGGAGGTGTCTATGCATATCGTTTAGCTAAACATTTTGATATACCCATCAGACATCCCGAGAAAGATGAGAGGTTGATATCCGCGTAGTTTCTAGATTATGATCGTATGGTAGCCCATGATGTTATTTAGAAGAATGATGATAGGAGGCTGTTTTACAATTTAGTATTTAGTCAGGGTACTTGTAGGATTATTACTCTGCCTGCTTCTTCTCTGTTCGATATTTATTCAGGCGGGCACACTGTTATGCCCAATGACATCTACCGATATTGCGGTTTTTTGCAACCCCCAGCACCTGAGCAGACACCGGCTCTTGATCCATATCAGGTCCCGGTCTTTCAGTGGGAGCCGCAGGAGGTCGCTAACAAGCCGCTAAGCTTTATCATGAAATTACCAATCCAAGTGTCCTTCTGACCTATCCAAGGTCTAAGGTATTGCATTACTATGCTAAGGAAACACGTATTATACAAATCCAAGATCTTGTTTCCTTCCTATGAATCCAACTTAATCGATCCACCAATATCATACATTATTACATGATCCATTCCTGCTACAAATCCAGCATTGATAGTGTCCAACATAATCTCCTCATGTTCATATAATCCACATATCATTGCAAGGGCTATTGTCATGAACTTCCAACCTCATGGCCAACTACACTCCAAGGTCGAGCTTATATAGATCCCTAAATTATCCCTAACATCATTCGATTCCTTCTACTATCATCCACTAAGAAACATGGTATCATGATAAAGATCATTGGACTAAACCCAAGTTACTCTGAACCATATGGTTTAATTGATCTCTGGCACCTATTGGAATCACCTATTTAAATCCAAGGTTTACATCTAGTAAGAATTCCCTACTAGTTACTCCAGTTACTATTGTAACGTCATCAATCCACTATCAATATTATTGCCAAAGTCAAGTAATTATCCTCCAAGAATTTCATCATGTGATAATATTTGTACTACCAATCCAATTTGCTCAAGGGACAAGCAAGTTATGCTACTCTATCAATCTTGATCCACCAAGTTCGTCCACCAACAGTAAGCCTCGTAATCCACCAAAGGGTCTGAACTGCTTGCTCAAGACATCTATTATGCCTAAATCAAATCATTGTCCACAAATCGTATACCCTTAGAATGATCCTTCCTATGGAAACAAGGTTCTTGTGCTAGAGTAAGAATGAAGGATGTTTGTTCACTATGATCACTAGCTCAATAATGAACCCAATGCAAAGCAGGGGTTATTGAAGCTCAATAAGTGCTCTGGCAAATCCGTGTATTAAACACGTGATCAGAGACTTGTGCTGGGGAGCTTGTGAGGTATAATTTGGGCAAGGGAGGGGTTTGCAATCTTTAGGGAAAAGCATAACTCTGCGGGGTTGCGTCTGGTTGAGTAGCTTGTAGTCGAATTCGTCGGTGTCAGTTGTTTGTCGAGGTGGATCCTTGGTGTATCCGGTCTTGCTGGTCTTCAATCGACGAGACAGGGAGAGGGAAAATAGCATAGAGGAGTGTTCCTAAGGGGGTGGTATGGTGCAAGTGCAATCAAACAAGTGCTGAAAAGACCAAACACAAACATCAATGTAGGGTAGGTGATATGGTCGCGCACTTGTTGCCTAGGGCAAAAGTGTGACTTACACCAAAGCACAAACGGGCAAAACAAGCAACACACATCATGGTTCCATCTGAACCATCATACGGACTTGACTTCGCATGGGGGACACACGACCTATCCTACCCTAGGGGTTCTCGAACTCGTTAGTCGTGCTTGCTTCGTGTCTTGGAGAGGAATCCGCTTAGTCTTCTGGGTCTTCTTCGGGTGTTGCTATGTCTCTGGTTGTTGTTCATCAAAATGATCATGGTTGCGCCTGAAGAGTCCTTGATGACTTCGGGTGTGTTGAGTTGACGACGAAGGTGATTCTTCACTTCTATTGTTGACGGGGTCTTCTGGTGTCCTCGTGATTGTGACAATGCCTTCTTGTCTCTTGAGACGTCGAGCATTCCAGGTAGGCAACCTTTTATGCAATGTCATTAACAAGGCATGCTAGAGTTGTATCCCACTGGTCACGTTAACGATATCATCAGCACCAAGAGCAGGGAATGATGACAACCATTTTCCTGCTCATTATAGTGAGGCGAACCAAATGGCGAGGTTCTCATACACGAATCGTTACCGATATAACAATGAGAAGGACAGGGTTGCTCTATTAGCGATGCATGTCTTGTGCCCTGGTCATTGAAGGCCAGGGTGGCATCATCCTGGGGCTGTGTTGAGGGTGTCACTATCATCTAAGTCTTGACATCCTCATCCTTCGAGAAGGTGTCTTCTGTTGGTAGCTCCTTGTCTACTGGCGCCAACTTGGGTCCAAGATTTGTCGGCAATCGTATGGCAAGGTGTCTTCCTTCCAGGTTACCCACGAGGATTACAAGGAATCCCTTGGTCAAAGGCACAAGGGTAGTAGCGACCATTTGAAAAGTTTTTGAAAAGCAGACGAAGAGAGCTAAGAGAAAAGTGGTGGAAGTGCTAAGGCAAAAACATTTGCTTCCCTTGGAATTTTAGGAGAGGCGAGAAATATAGAGACTTTATAGGTGATTTTAAAGGGTCTGGAAAAATGGTTTTGTCCTAACTAACGTCCATGCTAACTAAGGGCTTCCTACAATCAGGATGGCTCTGATACCAGCTCTGTGGGGACCTCGACTCATAAGTCATGATCACCGAATGTACGTGCATAGTAATTCCAAAGATCAATGCTCACTGAACACACAGAAACTGAATAACAAGAGTCTTACATCCATTACATACCGGTTTGCTCAAATATGACCTTTATGGCCAAGTCTTCATACGATTGCAGCGGAAATCTTCAACGATAGCGTGAACCCATGCCATGTGCCTTAACCCTACAGGCATTCTGACTGGGAAGCGTCCTAGCTTGCACGTCCGTCACCAATGTAATCTTCATCATAACCTGACCTTTCATGCCTGGCCAATAAAATAACCAGTGGCAAGCCAATGAGTACTTTGAATGTACTCGCAGGCAACCCATGTTTAGAACAAGGCAGTAACAATGCATGAAATAGGACTAAGTAGGTATTTTGCGGAAAGCCAATTTTGAATGCAATATCATGATCAAGCAACTATGTGTAACCATGCATCAATAGTTGGCAGGTATCCATATGAACAAGTTACATATATCATCATAAGAAGGAGTTGAACATCTCATGCTCATTCATCACATCAAGTCTTCATACTTGTCTCAAGTGTCATCCTTCTGTCATCCGCACACACACACACACACACCAAGTTTGTGAAAACATCTGGACATAGTCTAAGCAGCACCACCCAACTGTCCTTGACTGTGGACACGGCTATTCGAATAGTTTTACACTCTACAGAGGTTGCACACTTTACCCACAAGACTCGGGGAACTTCCTTGTCATCCACGACTCGCGATATTTAACATACCCGAGGTAAGCACCCGAACAATGCCTTTCCCCTAGCGATACTAAACAAGGAGCCCACTTGATTGGTACCCAGCCCACATGATGTACATCACTTGTAGCATCCATGCAGGGACCAACAGTGTGCCCGGTGCCTGTGAAGACAGCGCATGATCGTCCATACCGGCACGACCCCGTATCGAGAGTGACCACGCCACTCCCGCCACTAGTAATGCGGGATCCTTGCCAGTACCCACCAAATTAATCAACAAAGCCCCGTCCCATAAGGGATATCGTGGTTGTGCATGTAAGGTTCGAACGGTCAAGAAATCTTAAATCTAATCCGTTTTTGAAATCACACACTCACTTGCTCCGGTACACCACCTCTTCCTCAAGTGGTTACCCAACTCATCATCATCTCCCTTGGGCATTAGTGGCACCACGGGGTTTTCAATAAGTCTTTGAAATCATTTGTGTTCCCATCACCATGCATAGTCTTGATCCCACTTGCGTAGCATCTACTAGCAACCTAACTACTCCCACCCGCACAACCCTCATAAGGAGGTAGGGTCATGCACGATGCAAGTATCAACAACAAAGTATTGGAGGCACCCCACCAAAGTGGACACCACATAATCATGACCAACACAAAAAAATAAAGTGTTATATGCCATGCAATAAAAGGGTTCATAGTCACGGTCAAAGGGTTGCTTGCCTGGCTTCGCAAAGTCTTCGAGGTCTTCACACGCTTCTCGTCCAACTCCGAGCACTCCGTTTATCTCGTCAACTACCGCCGGTAATGTTGGAAATAAGCCCTAGAGGCAATAATAAATTAGTTATTATCATATTTCCTTGTTCATGATAATCATTTATTATCCATTCTATAATTGTATTGATCGGAGACTTAAATGCATGTGTGGATACATAGACAAAACCATGTCCCTAGTATGCCTCTAATGGACTAGCTCGTTGATCAAAGGATGGTTAAGGTTTCCTAGCCATGGACATGAGATGTCATTTTATAATGGGATCACATCATTAGGAGAATGATGTGATGGATAAGACCCAAACTACAAACATAGCATATGATCGTGTTAGTTTATTGCTACTGTTTTCTGCATGTCAAGTATATGTTCCTATGACCATGAGATCATGCAACTCACGGATATCGGAGGAGTGGCTTGTGTGTATCAAACGTCGCAACGTAACTAGGTGACTATAAAGGTGCTCTATAGGTATCTCCGATGGTGTCTGTTGAGTTGGCATGGATCGAGACTGGGATTTGTTACTCCGTGTGACGGAGAGGTATCTCGGGGCCCACTCGGTAATGCAACATCACAATAAGCCTTGCAAGCAATGTGACTAATTGTTAGTTACGGGATATTGTATTACAGAACGAGTAAAGAGACTTGCCAGTAACGAGGTTGAACTAGGTATGAAGATACCGACGATCGAATCTCGGGCAAGTAACATACCGAAGAACAAAGGGAACGTTATACGTGATCAACTGAATCCTTGACATAGAGGTTCGACCGATAAAGATCTTCGTAGAATATGTAGGAACCAATGTGGACGTCCAGGTCCCGCCATTGGTTATTGACCGTAGAGGTGTCTCGGTCATGTCTACATAGTTCTCGAACCCGCAGGGTCTGCACACTTAAGGTTTGGTGACGTTTCGGTAGTGTAGAGTTATGTATGGTGGTGACCGAAGGTTGTTCGGAGTCCCGGATGAGATCCCAGACGTCATGAGGAGCTCTGAAATGGTCCGAAGGTAAAGATTCATATATAGGAAGTCCCGGTTTGGTCGCCGGAAAAGTTTCGGGCTCATCGGTAGTGTATCGGGAGTGCCGGTAGTATACCGGGGGACCTTCGGGAGGGGTATTTCGACCCCAAGATGTCCATGGGCTGTGGGAGAATAATAACCAGCCCTTAGTGGGCTGGGAAAACAGCCACAAAGTCCCATGGCATAGGAGAGAAAGTCCTAAAGCAAAAAGTGGAAAATCAGCCAATAGGAGGCAATCCTACTCCAACTAGGATTGGAGGTGAAGTAGGATTGCTTCCCACCTCCTATGTCGGCCGTCCCAAAGGCCTTGGCTGCCTCTCCTATTCTTTCCTCCTATATATACTAGTGGATTGGGTGGTTTTTGGATAGAATTTCTGGCCACGTGCTACCCGTTACACCGGTGCATAGTTTCTCCTCCAGATCGGTTTTCTGCAGCGCTTAGGCGAAGCCCTGCCGGAATTGCTCCACCACCATCATCGGAGCGCCATCACGCTGCCGGTAAACTCTCTCTCCTCTCCACCTCCTATCGCTGGATCGAGACGGTGGAGATCGTCATCAAGCTGCACGTGTGCTGAACGCGGAGGTGTCGTCTGTTCGGCGCTAGATCGGAAGGACCGTGATCGAGATCGCGAGACGGTTCGTGATGTGATCACGGAACGGATCGTGATGAGTTCGCGGGACAGATCGTGATCAAGATCGTGAGACGGATCGTGATGAGTTCGCGGGACGGATCATGATGTGTTCGCGGGACGGTTCGTGATTAGATCGCGGGACACTCGGCGATTTGGATCACGAAGAAGTTCGACTACACCAACCGCGTTTCTTAACGCTTCCCGCTTAGCGATCTCCAAGGGTACGTAGATCCACTCTCCCTCTCGTAGATGCTCATCACCATGGATAGTTTTGCGTGTGCATAGGAAATTTTTTGTTTCCCATGCGACGTTCCCCAACAGGTAAATAACCACAATAAGCAACACAACAAGCAGAAAAATAAAAGTGCTCTATAAATAGGAGTTTTATTTTTCTTGGACACCTTGGGTCACAAGAAAAATAAGCAGGAAGGTTTCATTGGATGTGGATGAAGGGGGATTTTTGAATGGTGGGAATGAAGGAAATGATGATCTTATAAGGTGTCCATAGAAAACATTTTTATGAAGATGAGTAGAGGCACTCACCAAATAGGGCATGATTCTAGAAACATGAGGGAAGTGGTTTCACTGGATTTGGAGTTGTGAGGATTTACCTATGATTTTCCTAAGATGGAATAATGGAAAAAGGGAGCTATTTATTTGGTCAAGCATGATAGGTGCATGATAAAATGTTAAACTTGGCTAGACAAATAGGGTATGCCATTTAGAGCCTCTAGGAATTTGAATCACTCCATTTGGAGTTGATATGAGACCTCTATCTATTTTACAAGTGGGGCATTTCATAGTTCAAATTCAAATTTTAATTTGAACTCTACAAAAATTTCTGTGGGAAAAATGTGTGAACCACATGTTTGGATAGATTAGTATTTTAGGAATCTTTAGAGACTTGAATCATCAAATTTGGAGCTAAGATGAGTTTTGTGGGATTATTTTTGCCTCTCTGAAAATAGAAAAAGGAAAAGAAATTACCTAAGGCTAAACTGTGCAACTGCGCGGAGCATAGCAGAAACCGGACTGGGCCGGCCCAACTGCTCGGCAGCGTGAGCGCATGGGCCACGCTAGAGGTGTGCTCTTTGGAGTATGCCTCCTCGGCATGGAGACGGAAAATGGAGGAGGCGCCTACACTTCAAAGGAGCCTAGGACCATCCGTGAGTGGCCCATCCCCGTTGGCTGGCTAAGAGGGGGGACCCACCGACAGTTTCATCTCCCTCCTCTCGCTGTCGCAAAGGAGAGGCAGGGAGGCCGAGCATGCACCAGTGCTCGCTCCACCGGCCACCTCCGGCAAGGCTCGACACACTGGTGAGCTTGGGAGGTCGCCTTACGTCCATCCAGGCGCTACGCGCCTACGGGGAGGGGCTACAACGACGGTGGTTTGGGATGGCCGCGAGGGGAATCCATCGGGTCATCGTGGCTTCAAGCACACATGCGACTAGGTGGAAAGATGGAGGCAAGGGGGCTTCAGGGTGGCTAGGTGGAGGCATTGGTCCGGTCAGGGGGAGTGGATAGGCTAGAGGTCGGTCAAATTTTAGTGAGGGCCGCCGACGGGGTTCCGGCCATGGAGAGGTTTGGGGGGACAGGGGCGAGGAGCCGGTCCAGGGCTTCAAGGGAGAGAGTGGGAGGCAAGAGAGCTCGAGAGGGGCACGGGGGAGGCCTTATATGGCCGAGCCAAGGTCCACCATGGACCGAGCTCTTAGACGGGGCTCGGGCGAGCTCTGTAGGACCCAGGGAAGGGCGAGGGAGGAGGGGGACGACCGTCCGGCATGCTCAGGACATCGAGGATACCTTGGGGGACACGACCCCGACACCTAAGGCTGTCAGGTGCCTTTGATTGGGAAAGCTACAGTGCGTGGCTGCACTGTAGCATGCTCCAAAGCGCGAGCTCTGCATGCCATGGCATTGTCCGCGGCCCCTATGGCATGTCCTCTAGCGTCTACAGTATCTAGGGGGGATAAACAAGGTCTAGGTGGCCTCGGATGCTCTGGGGCTTCAATAGATTAGAGAGGAAATGGTGAGAGAGGTGGAATCTTGTTGTGCAGGGGGGTAAACGGGTTTTTTTACCACATCAACCTTTGAGCAATGGCCATGAAAACTTTACTCGGGGTGTAGGGTACCTACAAGGGGCTGTGGTAACATTTGAGGGTCAAGGAGAACTCATATGGTGCTCCAATCATTGATCATAAAATTGTTGCAGAAGGTGTTTGATGGCGATTTGGCCAAGTAAATTTATTCTACTTGCCTTGAGATTTAACAGGATCAAATGGTGGTCAAAACTAGGGCTGATCACCAAGTTTGAGACTATCTGAAGAAAGTTGCCAATGTAAACTTGGTAAACCCTATAAATCCACAGAAATAGGTTTCTATAGAATCTGTTCATGCTAAGCTATTCTCCTTAATGCACCACTTTGTGTGGTGTCATTATTTGGTTATTAGAGCATGCCCCAAAAGTTTGGGACCAATTGGAAAAACTTGACAATGCAAACATTCCCAATTTTTGAAATCAGCAGGAAGGGGTTTGGGGTGATTTGGACAAGTGAACATGTTCTCCTTGATGCACCACTTGGTGTGGATGTATTATTGGAGGATTATATCATGTCCACAAAGTTTGAGCTTAAGGGGAGACAGTTGGTCATGTAGAGTTGCTCAAATTTCGATCTGGACAGAGAGGGTTTGGGGATATTTTGGTGAACCAAAACAATTGGGATTTATGTGAAATTTGACAAGATGATCACGCATATCATATGTGACATTCTAGAATTTTCCTGGATTTATTTGAGAATATTCCTTATAGAAATATTTCAAATCGTTGAAATAGGCAGAAATGGTTTGAAGGGTTTTGTCCAGTATTTTGAACATGACCATGTGTTGGAACTCTTATATATGGATAATATATGTCCATTGAGTTTCCCTAAATTTTCTAGAATATTTTTAAATCATTTAAATAATTTTTTCCTATAAAAGGCCATTTCTGGACTTAATAAAAAGCCTTTAAATAAGCTAGTAAAATAATCTTTAAAATTAATTTTTTCTGGTTTTGGGAAGTCTTATATATAGTGGGTTTCAAATAGAGCGTTCGGGGAAAAAGGATCCACCCAATTTGGGGACTTGCAGTGCAAATCTCAAATCAAGGGGTTTCGAAAACCTAATTTGAATAAATGCTTTTTAGCCAAAATAATATTTTGTAAAAATATAGTTAAGTCCTATTCACATGGCATGATCATTGGACAATAGTGGGGATCGAGGAAAAGAGTTTTGAGAGTAGGAGGGATTTTAACTTAGTCATGAGAGGCAAAACACAGGGTGTGACAGACCTACCCCCTTACAAGAATCTCGTCCCCGAGATTCCTAAGCTAGGCGTAGAAGAGATGCGGAAATTCATAGGTGAGGTAGTCTTCATGTTCCCATGTGGCTTCTTTTCCAACATGGTTGTTGCATTTGATCTTGAAGCGCTTGATGATATATCTTCGAGTGCATTGTTGACTTCATCTAAGGTTGAACGGGTCCTTGCAAGGGCCTGGCTTGCGTGTGTATCCCAAAGTCGGAATATGTGGCCAAGAAGTGTGTCTATGTGATGGTCCTTGGGTTTCTCATGTTGGTTAGTGACATCTAGATGTCTCGCGTTAGAATAGAAGGGTCGAGTCTCGGTGTACCTTCTAGTTGACGGGGAAGTCCTTATCTTCCTTAAAGTAGGAGGTCATCGAAAGTGGTCTCCATCCTTGTGAGTGCTGAGGTGCATCATTGTGGGCTTCTCGTCGAGATCTTCTGCTTGAGTAAGTTGCCTAGGTAGATCCTTCATTCTTGTTTGGTTGTTTGACTTCATCATCATGGACAAATGTTTCTGGAGGGTCTTTGAGTCTTTGGTCTACCCGTCTCTCTGTGGCAAGGTCTGCGCTGAGTCTCGTCCCTGAGATTGGGCTTAGAGACTTGGTGCAAAACGGGGCCTACCCTATGGGAAAGTTCTGAGGGGGTCCTAGATGAGCTCGCTAGCCAAAATTATAGACCAGCCATCCAATCCCCAAAGTCTGAGGCTTGGCAATAGGGGTGAACTATCTTTGATAGGTGGTTTACCACAATCGAGTCAGGTTCACGTCCTTGATTGAACCAAAAAGGGGCTAGCAAAGAGACCATGATAGTCGTTCCACTCTGTTCCAGGCATCTGAAGGGAGTAGGGACGTCATGCGTAATGTACACTGCCAAGTTGGTGGAGTGAGGGTGCCATCAATTTCTCAGTTCTATCCTCATCAGGAAATGATAGGTGACTACTTAAAGCAAGGGGCTCTTTAATCGTCTTGATGTCCAAGGCTTCATCGGGCTTCAACGTTGGTGCTTCTTGATATAGTCTAGTTGATGTAGCCGGCAAAGGAGTGGAGGTTGACTTCTTTTGATTCTTCTTCGTCATTGTCATGGCTTCGCAATCTCAGTGGTCCTTCATCTTGCTTGGGCAAGAAAGTCCTCTTCTATAGGGAGGGTGCTTCTAGGAGTTCAACTTTTTCAATGTGAACACTTATGCTCGAGAGGCATGGCAATTGGTGTTCCTGGGGCTGGTCCAAACAGGACTAAGGTGTTCTTCCTCTTATTGGGTAAATAAGTATGTCATCTCGGAGGACAACAATCGATTCCCCGAAGTATCTCATAAACACATTGCTCATGGGATATGTGAGAGGAGCGGGCATTTGTCCCAGATGGTCACTAGTATCAAGGGTTTGTGGTCCAACCTAATAGAGGTCTTCGTGGCCACCTTCCTTATGCAAAGGGTGGGTGTTGGTCACGATGGGGTATCGACCATGGTCTTTTGACTTAGAACCAGAGCCTATGGTCTTATCCGACCATGGCATGGTTTGGTAAAGATTTGGGGTTTCAAAGGGCTTAGGATGTGAGTGAACGTCTACCATCTTATCCTTGAGCACAGTTCTTAGATGCCAATAGTACAGCCTATTACTCCAAACAAAATTACTCTATATCCTCGAGGGTATCATCTCATATAAGTCAACTCTAATATTACACATGCTACTCATATCTCCAAGGTTTTGAGAGAAGGACTATCTTGAAAATCCAATAGGCATACTATAGCTGACTCACACATATCCCTATATAAAAATCCCCGGGATAACTTACAAGCCGCTAAGCTTGATCATGAAATTACCAATCCAAGTGTCCTTCTGACCTATCCAAGTTCAAAGGTATTGCATTACTATGCTAAGGAAACATGTATTATACAAATCCAAGATCTTGTTTCCTTCCTATGAATCCAACTTAATCGATCCACTAATATCATACATTATTACATGATCCATTCCTGCTACAAATCCAGCATCGATGGTGTCCAACATAATCTCCTCAAGTTCATATAATCCACATATCATTGCAAGGGCTATTGTCATGAACTTCCAACCTCATGGCCAACTACACTCCAAGGTCGAGCTTATATAGATCCCTAAATTATCCCTAACATCATCCGACTCCTTCTACTATCATCCACCGAGAAACATGGTATCATGATCAAGATCATTGGAAATGAACCCAAGTTACTCTGAACCATATGGTATAATTGATCTCGAGCACCTATTGGAATCACCTATTTAAATCCAAGGTTTACATCTAGTAAGAATTCCCTACTAGTTACTCCAGTTACTATTGTAACGTCATCAATCCACTATCAATATTATTGCAAAAGTCAAGTCATTATCCTCCAAGAATTTCAGCTTGTGATCATATTTGTCCTACCAATCCAATTTTCTCAAGGGACAAGCAAGTTATGCTACTCTATCAATCTTGATCCACCAAGTTCGTCCACCAACATTATGCCTCGTAATCCACCAAAGGGTCTGAACTGCTTGCTCAAGACATCTATTATGCCTAAATCAAATCATTGTCCACAAATCGTATACCCTTAGAATGATCCTTCCTATGGCATCAAGCTTCTTGTGCTAGAGTAATAATGAAGGATGTTTGTTCACTATGTCACTAGCTCCATAATAAACCCAATGCAAAGCAGGGGTTATTGAAGCTCAATAAGTGCTCTGGCAAATCCGTGTATTAAACACGTGATTAGAGACTTGTGTTGGGGAGCTTGTGAGGTATAAGTTGGGCAAGGGAGGGATTTTCAATCTTGAGGGAAAAGCATAACTCTACGGGGTTGCGTCTGGTTGAGTAGGTTGCGTCTGGTTTGAAATCTTTAAACTTAATTTTTTGTGGTTTTGGGAAGTCTTATATATAGTGGGTTTCAAAAAGAGCATCTGGGGAAAAGGATCCACCCAATTTGGGGACTTGCAGTGCAAATCTCAAAGCAAGGGGTTTTGAAAACCTAATTTGAATTAATGCTTTTGAGCTAAAATAATATTTTGTAAAAATATAATTAAGTCCTATTCACATGGCACGATCATTGGCCAAGAGTGAGAATCAAGGAAAAGTGTTGTGAGAGTAGGAGGGATTTTATGAATATAGAGCACAAGAAAGCAAACAAGCAATCAACAATCAAGTCAAGCATCTCAAGCACGGAAAAAGTTTTAATTGGCCCTAATTTTTGAGTCATGTTAACTTAGTCGTGAGAGGCAAAACATAGGGTGTGACAAAACTTTACCATTCTGTTTGGGAACCGCCTATAATGTATCTAGCATGGAAGATATTGAAAATATTTTGGTCGTTATGTGAGCAATGAAAGCATACCGATTAAAAATCATTTCCTATATCTGTTTAAAAGCTTGAGCTCCGGCACCTCTACAAATCAATGCTTCCCTCTATGAAGGGCCTATCTATTTACTTTACTGTTGAGTCATCATCCTCTTATAAAAAGCTCTAGTCAGAGAGCACCATTGTCATTTGTATGCCTTGCTATTAATTGATATTGAGTATGAGCATGACTGGATCTTTCTCACCGTGAATTACAATGTTTAGTCAGTCCTTGTTCTCCAGAGGTGCTTTGCATTTATGTTTTGTGGTCTCAGAAAGGGCTAGCGAGATACCATTATGTCATATTGTATCATGATTGTTTTGATAAAATTGTTGTCATCCGAGACTGATTATTATTGCTTGCTAGTTGATTATGACATTGATATGAGTAAATGTGAGACCTAAATGTTATTGTGAATGTGGTTAGTCTATAATCTTTGCTGAAAATCTGAACATAAGTTAGGCATATTTACAACAGCAAGATCAAACAGAGTTTGTAAAAGGTTTTCTTTATTACTTTCAGTTTATCAACTCAATTGCTTGAGGAAAAGCAAAGGTTTAAGCTTGGGGGATTTGATACGTCTCCAATGTCTCTACTTTTCCAAACTCTTTTGCCCTTGTTTTGAATTCTAATTTGCATGATTTGAATGGAACTAACCCGGACTGACGTTTTTTTCAGCAGAATTGCCTTGGTGTTATTTTTGTGTAGAAATAAAAGGTCTCGAATTGACCTGAAAATTTATGGAGAATATTTTTGGAATTAATAAAAAAATATTGGTGAAAGGATCAACTGCAGGGGGCCCACCACCTAGCCACAAGCCTGGTGGGTGCGTCCACCCCCCTATGGCGCGTCGGGCAGGCTTGTGGGACCCCTGCTACTTCTCCGACCTTTTTTCCACTTCTATATATTCCTATTCGGGGAGAAAAAAATCAGAGAGAAGAGTTCATCGCGTTTAACCATACGAAGCCGCCGCCACCTCCTGTTCTTCCTCGGGAGACCAGATCTCGAGTCCGTTTTGGGCTCCGCAGAGGGGAAATCGACGCATTCGTCATCACCAACCATCCTTCATCACCGATTCCATGATGCTCTCCACCGTTCGTGAGTAATCTCATCGTAGGCTTGCTGGACGATGATGGGTTGGATGATATTTATCATGTAATTGAGTTAGTTTTGTTAGGGTTTGATCCCTAGTATCCACTATGTTCTGAGATTGATGTTGCTATGACTTTGCTATGCATAATGCTTGTCACTATGACCCTAGTGCCATGATTTCAGATCTGAACCTATTATGTTTTCATGAATATATGTGTGCTCTTGATCCTATCTTGCAAGTTGTAAACACCTATTACGAGTTATGATTCGCATCCCCCAGGGTGACAATAACTGGGATTCTTTCCGGTGATTACCGTAGTTTGAAGAGTTCATGTATTCACTAAGTGTTAATGCTTTGGTCTGGTTCTCTATTAAAAGGAGGCCTTAATATCCCTTAGTTTCAATAGGACCCCGCTGCCACAGGAAGGTAGGACAAAAGATGTCATGCAAGTTCTTTTCCATATGCACGTAGGACTATATATGGAATACATGCCTACATCACATTGATGAATTGGAGCTAGTTCTGTGTCACCCTAGGTTATAACAGTTGCATGACGAATGCCATCCGACATAATTATCCATCACTGATCCATTGCCTACAAGCTTCCATATATTGATCTTTGCTAAGTTACGTTTCCGTTGCTATTGTTACAAACACTACAAACTGCTACTATCACTTTTACCACTGTTACGGTTACTCCCATACTACTTTGCTATTGAATAATTTGCTGCAGATATTAAGTCTTTCAAGTGTGGTTGAATTGACAACTCAGCTGCTAATACTCGAGAATATTCTTTGGCTCCCCTTGTGTCGAATCAATAAACTTGGGTTGAATACTCTACCCTCAAAAACTGTGGTGATCCCCTATACTTGTGGGTTATCAACCTGCGACATGGTTCCACCCGAAGGCACAGATGCCTCCCTTTGCGCATCGACCGGTGTCGGCCTTCCTGTGCCAACAACTTCCGGGTCGCGCCCCCCTAAATACGGCACCGAGTATGCACCCCTCACTCCCTACGCAGGAAGGCACAAGCCAGAGCCAAAGCCTCGCGCCTACCCCCCGGAGCCAGTCACGAGTGGCTCGCTTGGCCCGTGGGCATCGCCGCCGAGCGGCCGAAGGTGCTAAGGAAGAGGAAATGGGCAACCAGAGACGAGTAAGCACCTTTCCCTTGCCATGTCTACTCTCGTGCATTAGGTGTGGCTGACCCGTTCGTGCGTGCAGGCTCCCAGCAAACAGAAAGGGTGGTGAGCCCCCAAGCCCCGCTTGCGTCGCCCCGCCGCCCGTCAGGGATGGAAGGTCTAGGCGGGACGCGCCTTCCCTCAACATAGGCGGCATGCCCAAGCATGTCGCGGATTCTCTCTCACGTGTCGGGAATGTGGGGCGAGGGGTTACGACTCGCGTCATCGCCCTGAAGAAAACCTTGCTCGCGAAGGTGCGTCCGTGAACCTCTTGGAGGCGCCGTTGGGAAGCCACGCGTGGACTCCCGTGGCGCGTACCCTCGCGGTGAGTATAGAGCACGTGGGGGCGACACCATCACATGTCGACATTTCCCAGGACGGCTTCGAAGGCGGTCTTGATTAGCCAAACATCCTGGAGGCGGCGCCGAACCCGCCGCACGCAGCGCCTAGTCTGGATGGGGCGAGGCGGGTGCCGGCCAGCCCCCAGCGCCCTGCGAAGGGTGATAGGGCCCCCGAGGCTTTAGCGTCGAGTGGGTGCATGAAACCTGTCCTGCGAGGGGCCTTGGCGCTCATGAGGTCCCGAACAATGGTCCGGCACGACCTCCTGCAAGACACATCGGTCGCGCTAGTGGAGCTCGGGGCCGAGCTTCGTGGCTCTAACGCGCGCTTCACCGACGAACGGCTACGCCTAGATCACGGGTGGCACAAACTCAATGTTGTCGTCAAGTTGGGCCACCGTCAGCACGAGGCGACACACTTGAGGACCGAGCAGTCCGCTGCTGGGGCGAAGGAGGCGCTCGATCGTACCCTCCGGGAGGCCGAGGAAGCGAACGCGCTCCATGCGACCGCTGAAGCCCGCGAGAGAGAGCTTCAAGCTGCGAACACCCTCCTGGAGTGACAACTACAGGACCGGAGAGGTGCCCTTCTCTCCCTAAGAGAAGGATGAGTGGTTGAGGTGGAGGGAGCGTACGGGCTCACTCTCTACGAGTCAGGCCTCCGGGCCCTCGAGCAACAACTAGCCCTGAGGTCGACAAACCAAACCTTGGAGCGCGATCGGCTGGAGCCACTCTATCGTGATGTCAGTGTCGCCACGGCCACCTACAATCAACAAGTGGAGAAGATCCAGGGAGAAGCCGATGCAAAGATCGAGGAAGCCCGCATGGATTATAGCAATAGATTGAAACTGCAGGAGGACCGCTTCAAGGCTCGGCGCGTCGAGCTGTGGCACGAAATTGACGGCCTTAAGAGGACCTTTACCTAGGCGGAAACTTAGCGGAAGGCCACACTCGAAGTCCAAGCCGCCACTGCGGCCGAGCTGGCTTTGCTTCTGGGGCAGGTGGATGGTGTCGCGTCCCTCTTGGAGCAGGTGACGGACAAGGCGGCCCAGGCCTGGGGGCTGCAGCACCAACGCTCGAAGATGTTCCAAGACCTTGAGCGGTAGGCCCGTTGCTTCATGAGCCTGATATGTAGGGAGAGTGTTGCTAGCCCCCTCAGACTTGGCAACGCCGCTTACCTTGATTTTTTCACCAAGGTCGTGGAGCGGTTCGACGCTGGCGCCGGGAAGGTGGTGAGGCTGATCGAAGAAGAAAGTCGTGACCTCCTCTCGCAGGCGCTGACCCACGTCTTCAGCCCTCTTCTTCGCGTTGACCCTCGCTTTGACTTCGGGGCCGTGATGGCCCCGGTTCCTAAAGCAGTCGATGGTGCCTTTGGGGAAGCGGTGGAAGATCATGAGATCACCCTAAGCGCGTAGATCACCTCCAGCAACCAGGAGGATCAGGAGGGAACCGAGGGGCGCGCAGTTGGCAACAACGGCGTAGGGCTGGGCAGCGCGAAGGTGATAATGGCGGTGAAGGCGACATGTCCCCTTAGGATTCCTTTGATCCTTTTGTTAATACCAGCTTGTAGTCCTGTCCAGGCATGAAGTTGGCATTTTTTTCTTGGACACCATGCCCCTGTAATAGGCACTCATTGAGGGAGTTCGGAACTAAGGGGTCCTCGGGCCGTCAGCTCATTCCTCGTGGGCTGACCTATTGAAGACCGAACTATGAACGATCCCGCATCCAGGAAGTAAATATTTGAAGGATGGCATGGCTTCCAAGTTCCGAAGATAATATATGTGTATCTATCCCTTGTATAAGGTCGGTTGTGTGTAACCCTAGGGACCCCCAGTGTCTATATAAACCGGAGGATCCCCATTTGTAGAGGACAGGTGAACTCATCTAGGGTTTAGCTCAAATGATCTCGAGGTAGATCAACTCTGCAATCTTGATACACACCAATACAATCAAGCAGGACGTAGGGTTTTACCTCCTCATGAGGGCCCGAACCTACAATCAAGCAGGACGTAGGGTTTTACCTCCTCATGAGGGCCCGAACCTGGGTAAACACTGTCTCCTTTGTCCCCTGTTACCCATCGATCTAAGGTCCACAGCTCGGGACCCCCTACCCGATATTTGCCGGTTTTGACACCGACATTGGTGCTTTGATTGAGCGTTCCGCTGTGAGATCACCAGAAAGGTCGATGGCTCGCCTAGCCATTGGTGATCAGCTCTGTAACAGGGATGTCTTCATCCCCCAGCAGGTCTTCACCTTCGGCAACATCACGCTGCAAGCTGATCCGATTGGCCGTCTTGGCCAGATCGGAAGCTCCTCCTTCGATCGGATAATCAAGTCCGAGAATCCGGGATTCTCTGCCGATCTGGCCCCCGTCGGGCTCTTGATCTTGTTCGATGAGTCTGGCAATCCTGAATCCTTAACTTTGGGTACCTTGCTCGGCTTCCCCTCCATTGAGGAGCCGGTTTTGTGCTCAGGTCCGGTCATGGTGTCCAAACACCCTAATCTGTCCCTAGCCGGATACCCGTCCCTCGAAGACACTCCGGAGGACACCTAGGAAAACCTTCAAGAGACGGACCCAGACAACCTCTCGAGGATAAACGGGACGCTGAACCGGATCCAGTTGTTGGTCATCGCAAATGACCGAAGCCCGACCCGTGTTCAGACCGGGCTGAGGCCAGATTATGAAAAATTTCATCGCCCACCCAACACCCACTTGGTATACATTCTCGAGGACTTAGCCGACATGCTAGATTACGCCTCCGATGGTATGGAGGACATGCAAAACAAGGTCGACAACCCGGCCCCTATCAGTGCGGGATGGTGGACTGCCACCTCCTCTTACGATGTCTACATGGTGGATACACCCGCCAACAAGGACGATATCACGCTAGAGCAGAATGGAGACATATCAAAGGAGTCGTCGAAATGTCGTGGGCAACGCAAGTGGTCCAAGGTGAACAAAGCTAGGGGAGTCATCGTGGGTACCAGAGAAAATGATACACCGGCAGACTCTGAGGACGTCGAAGCCCTAGGGCAACCACAGGAAAACCTTGAGAAGCCCTGTGACCGCGAGGACCCCGATAATTCTGAGGATGACAACTATCTCCCCCCGGTCGACGAGGACGATAGCCTCGAGCATGAAGATTTCAACATCCTTGAGGATACGCAAGATCAAGAACGCTTCAGGTGACGACTTCTAGCCACCATCGGGAGCCTAAAGCCAAGCAGCGATAGCTTCAAGCAAAGCAGGACACCCTCAACGATAGATGGACGGACGTCCTGGCAGCAGAAGAACGGTACGACACTGAGTGTTTGTACCAAACTAGGAGTTATCCGTGCCGACGTTGGCTTTCTCAATTCGAGGACGAGACTCTTGAGTGCACACCTCCTAGACACACAAAGCATGGCTAGCCAGATCGCCCCCTTCAAGGAAGACAAAGAACGACTGAGGATCCGGAATACATACCGGAGTTACCCCGTAGGGCGGGGAAGGATCCACTGCGGTATAGGGATCGGCACGACCTGTGATAGGACCTGAATTATAGATCAGTCCACACTAGATCCATCTACGGATCTAGAGGATACTAACTCGCTAGACGGGACGGAGACCTACCTTGGTTCGACAACAACAACCGAGACCGGGAGCGAAACCGGGCACCAGAAGCCGAATTTTGGCACAATGTGGCCCAAGTCAGAGGCGCCACCCACCCACTATGTTCAAACACAGGGTCATGCAGCACTAGTTTCTCGAAGGGTTTAAACCCATAAATATCAAACAGTATGATGGGACAACAGACCCCGCCGTGTGGATCGAAGACTTCCTTTTCCACATGCATATGGCAACGGGAGACGACCTCCATACCATTAAGTACCTACCGCTAAAGCTCAAAGGGCCAGCTAGACACTAGTTAAACAGCCTCCCCGAAAACTCCTTTGGAAGTTTGAAAGAGCTTGAGGATGCCTTCCGGTCAAATTTCTAGGGCACTTATGTCCGGCCTCCAAACTCCTCCGACCTAAGCAATGTTGTCCAGAAGGAAGGCGAGTCGGCCCGACAGTTTTGGAACAGGTTGGTAACAAAGAAAAACCAAATTATCGACTGTCCAGACGCGGAGGCAATAGCCTTCTTCAGACATAATATTCGGGACCGATGGTTGGCTCGACAGCTCAGCCAGGACAGGCCGAGGACAATGTCCGCCCTCACCGCACTCATCACCCGCTTTTGCATGGGCGAAGACAAGTGGCTAGCCCACCATTGTCATAATCCTGAAGACCCAAGCACCCCAGAAACGCAGTATGGAAACGACAAGCCATGGCGCAACAAGAACAAATGCCACCATAGCAGCGGGCACGCCAACAATGCGGCTGTACATGCTGGATTCCGCAGATCGAAGCCCAGCCAACAAAGGAAGCCCTCTACAGGGAACAGGGATGGACCCATTACGCTGGACCAAATCAAGGAGCGGCCCTACTAGATCCATGGCACCCCGGACAAGCCTGCCACACACACCAACCATTAATGTTGGTTCTTTTGACAAGCTGGCAAATTAGCAGCCGAGGAGCAGTGCAAAGGACCACGCAGAAGAGCCCCGGGGTCCGAACAACGGAGGTCAAAAGCAGTTCCCTCCAAAGGTAAAAATTGCGAACATGATATATGTCACACACATACTGAAGAACGAGAGGAAACGTGCCCTTTGAGAGGTCTATGCCATAGAGCATGTAGCCTCGAAATTCAGCCCATGGTAGGTTTGCCCAATCACCTTCGGTCACAGGGACCATCCGACCAGTATCTGTAATGAAGGTTCATTTGCCCTCGTCTTGGATCCCATCATCGATGGATATCACCTCACCAGAGTCCTCACGGATAGACGAAGTAGCCTTAATCTGATAAACTCACATATGGTGAAAAAGATGGGTATAGATCCATCTAGGATTAAACCCAGCAAGACTACCTTTAAAGGAGCGGGCATTCAAGCCTGCTGCTCCCGGAATGTAACACTAGGGGTTGTGTTCGGATCTCTCGATAACTTCCACAACAAAGACTTGATCTTTGACATTGTACCATTCCGCAGTGGCTACCATGCGCTGCTCGGGCGCACAACGTTCGCTCGCTTTAATGTTGTTCCTCACTATGCTTATCTAAAGCTCAAGATGGCTGGACCCAAGGGGATCATCACCGTCAATGGCAATACGGAGGGCTCTCTCCGGACCGAAGAACACACCACGGCCCTAGCAGCCGAATGCCAATACGACAACGAAGCCCATGATCCCAATCTGCCTACAAGACGTGACAGGCGGGCAAGCGAGCTTGAGCCCAATCGAACCCGCTAGTGCCAACTCCCGCTCACCAATAGGGACACGCTCCCCACAGCACGGCCCGGCTACCCGTTAGGTATGTTCCTAGAAAACACAATTTTGCCCTTAAAATACCATGGGGAGTTGTGGGGATCTAGTTCTGAGGACTGGATATCCAGCATAAATGAACTCTAGTCCAATCACTTCTCCGGCCAAGGGACAGATACCATAAAGGATCCACAACTTGTTCTCCGCATACTTGCACCATGTAGATAAATTGTCCAATTACAGGATAGATGTGATCCGCTGATAACCCGGGGCTGGGGTATAATTAAAACACCCCAAGCATCACCCCGTTACTATGTCTTGTACATTCGGCATCTCGGATATCACATTATATGCATTGGTTCCAAATTATGTCTTGGGTCAATAGTTGTGTTGCCCCACTCCTATGCTTGCCCCTTTACGTTCCACCAGTTCGGCTAAAAGGGTAAAAGGGAGAACAACTGCGATTGTATCCCCAGCTGGCCTGGCGAATACCTTAGTGGAGAAAGCCGAAAACAGATAGCCACAATAAGCGAGAACAGGTCTACGGTCCGAGCTAAAGTGTTAAACTAAGAATCGATGTAGATTCTCCTGTGTCATGCGAAGGGTTTGTACCTCGAAACCATGTGGTACTAGTCTCAAGCTTCGGCTAAACAGAGTACCACAAAACACCAGGGGCTTGTCACCAGCCCCCGCATTCGAGCTCCTAAGGCTAAGTAAAAGCAATAAAGCAAAAAAATATTCTGATTGCCTCGTTTCCATCACTACCGCCTATAGGGGCCGATATATTGGCTAAAGAACCAGTGTAGAGATCGAAACACCCCTTGTAGTATCTACATGGGGGCTGAAGCCGACGACTGACAACTTTTAGATTAAAATGGCCAAACATGAGTCAAAATAATACTACCTCCGTCACAAAGTAAGTGTCACAAGCTTAGTGCAATTTTATACTAGAGCTATTACAAAGTTGAGACACTTATTTTGGGACAGAGGGAGTACATAATACAATATATTCGGGACAAGCATCATAAAGGATAATTGTCTTTAGAGCATAAGATAACACCCTCACTCATACATTACATTTTTCGGACACTGGGTCTCTATAGACTGATCACCCTCCAACATGACACGGAAATATAGTTCGGAGCATCTATGCTCCTTCCTAGGACGTGGGGGCAAGGTGGCCATCTCGAAATATAGTTCGGAGCATCTATGGTCCTTCCTAGGACGCGGGGGCGTGGTGGCCATCTCAATCGGCTTCACCCTTGGCCAATGTATCATGGTACGAGCAAAGGCCATCCGTACTCCCTCGATGCAAGCCGAGCGCTTCAGGGCCTCAATCCGCGGCATGGCGTCATGAAGCTTCTACAGCAGGCCAAAATAGCTGCTCAATAGTGGCTCGATGGGCCACAGCTAGATGTAGAGGTCCTTCAGGGCCGGCTCTGCTATCCTATGTATCTCCATCAGTTGCTTCATCTGGTAGCTGAGTGAGGGATGTGCCTCTGGTGTTTCAAACTAAGCCCAGAACACCCTCTGCTCCACATCCCCATACCGGACCATGTAGTGCTTCGCCGCGTCCGCCGCGCTCTTCGGGAGGTTGGTAAAGGAACCAGGGGAACGCCATAGCCGGGTAAGAAAGGCGAACCTATTTCCACCAAAGGCACATTAAAGTAAGTATGACTTACCATCCGCGATTAGCCTGACGTGGCAAAGTTCTTCCTCGAAGAACCGCCTTTCAACGCGCTCCGATTTGACATTGGAGGATAGCGTGGTCAGCTCGGCCGCTTGTTCCTTGGCCTTTTTCTCCAGGGCCTCGCACTTAGCGTTGCATCCTAGAGCTCCTCTTGCACCTCGGCCACTCGGGCCTCATGCCTGCCATTCTCCACCTTTAAAGAGCTTAGTTCGGCGGCCGCCTTATCGGTCGCCGCCATATGATCGGCGGCCTCCTGCTTAGATCTCCTAAGCTCGGCCTTGAGGTTTTCAGCCGCTGTGCTTGAGGCTTCGGTCATAAAGGGAAGCAAAATTAGGACCCAGAATTTCGGGTAATCCTCGTAAACGAGAAACGCAACAAATTCGGCACATACAGCTGAAATTGACCTCGCATTTCGTCAAACCTTTTGTTCAAGCGGTCCAGTTCCTCGTCGGAGCTCTAGAGCTTTCAGTTCAGCTCGGCTAGTTCAAGGGCGTTGGAAGCCCTAGCCGAGGACGAGGCCTGCAAAAACAGCTTATACATATAAGCAAACGTATGAGCTATTTGGCTCTGAACTATCCACCTACGTTTTTAAGGTTCTATGACCCCCGTCTCGTGGGCTACCATAGCTATAAGGAATACATAACCTTGTACACAAAATTCATCCTTGTAAACAAAAAAGATAGCACGGCTTACCTTGAATCTTGCTAGCAGACCACTGAAGGTCTCCTTCAGTCCACTAACGGACTGAATACTTTTTAAAACCGCACCCATAAGGGTGCGGGTGTCTTCGGCAATGGAGTAGTCCGACAAAGCCTCGTCCATCATGGCCGGCCACACGACCATGGTCTGCTTAGTTGTAGGACGCACCAACGGTGGCAATTTTCCTCCCCCTTCTTGAGGAGGCAAAGTCGACAGCGTGGGAGGCGCTGAGGCCTCCGGAGTCTACTGTGAAGGGAGCCTAGGCGATTTACGACCCCCCTCCTTACCTGACAGGAGGTCTCGACCTCCTAGACTTCGGCGGCCGAGGCATGATCCTCGGTCAACACCTCCCGGTCCTCGGTGGCCGAGATGTGTGCGTCAGTCAACACCGCCATGCCCCCGGTGTTCGGCATAGGAGGGGTCCGACGAGATATCACCTCGGCGACCTCGCCTGCGTCCAAGGGGGGTGGTGCGGGACGTTGTCCTGCTCTCTGCTAGCTTGGCCGATGGAGACTCCCCCATCTCACACATGTTCGGTCGGGAGGTCTCGAGCCGGACTGCGACATGAAAGCACGAAACAAGTTAGGAATGAAAACTTTATGTAAATGTGTCAGACGGCATCCGAACTCATTACCCAATGTCGGTCAAAGCAAATTTGTGCCCCGGGGTAAAATCAAGAATAAATAATTTTTTATACTGAACTTTTATATTCATATAAGCATATTATTTCGTAGACTGCAACCTAAACGAGTATGATGTTCTGCACTTACTTGGCATAATTGGTCACACAACAACATTGATACATATTAATTATTGTATTCTTTGTTCCTACGGTTGTAACGTACATCAAAGAAATAATTATGCTAAATTTAAGTTATTTATCCTAACAAAAGTTAAAATTTTCTTATTTGTATAAATTATGTATATATATTTTGTGGGGGGGGGTGCGTCCATGTTTATTTTAATATCATTAAATATCATGATAGAGATTCCCAAAGCATATTGTCTAACAAATAACTTAAAAGTAGTTTCTAGTGTATTATTAGGTAAGTATATCCGTAGAAATGTATATATTATAAATTGAGTAGTCGCCAACCAAATCTTGCAAATTAAGTTCAGTAATAAATTGACAACATGTGTTTGCTCTTTACTAGATAGTTGATAGTGGAGTAGTCACTTATGGTAATCACTTGTGCAAGTATAAAAATAATGTCAGTTTAATTTCTGTGTATTGATATTATTATTTGATAGTCACTTATATGATGTGTTTGGATTTATGTAGTGTAGCTATCGGTCTTTCAAATCAAATGTTGTGCATGAAATTGCACATATAAATCTACTTAAGATCATGTTCATTACAAACAGCCTAACTAACGTTAATATAACTAGTTATGTGTTTATGCATGATACATGCTATTGGTTTGCAATGTGGACTTTGCTCGTGCAAACTGAGAATTTTGTTTTATCCACACATTCTATGTTATTTTGATCTAGTGGCTAATATTATGGTTGTTAGGGCATCTCCAAGGTGGACCCTCAAACCTTTCGTATATGTCCAGACCGCAGTGTCTAGACCAGTTTTCCTATCCAATTGGACCAATATATGTTTGTTTAGCAGTCCGGACGTATGAATTCTGGCAAAGTGGGGATAAAAGTGAGGGAGGTTTGCGGGAGTCCGGACATGCACTTGATCAGTCACATGCATGTCCGTCTCTTCTCTCTCTCCTTCCATCCGCACATGCATGGTCCCCCTCTTCTCTCTCCTCTCAACCGAACATGAAACCACAAATATTTCCACCACATGCATGGTCCCCTACTAATTTTTTTGGTCCTAGCCGGATAATTTATTATTAGCATTGTATTGCTCCCTCCTGTATCATCTCCGCGAACCACGTCGAGACAAAAAACGGACATATACTCGATAAATTTATGGATTAGCCTTGAAGATGCCCTTAATAGTATAGTTTAGTGTTTCGGGCTCTCATCCTCTTAGGGGCCCGGGGCGGTCGCCCTGTTTGCCCGTCCTATAGAATGGCCTTGGGGTGTAGTAGATGGCACATGTAATTTTATTCTGCTTATGTTCTTTTGCCCTGTTCGATGATCACTGAAAAAGAATTTGGTCATTCCTTGTTGATTGATGATAATTTTACTATGTAACTATGTTATTTTTGCCTTCTTCAAGGTAGATAGAACTAGTACTACTACTAGATGCTAATTTATTCTGTGGTTGGGCTGTTTGGTCTCACGCTGACTGGTGTAAATGATAGTACTAATTGCATTCTTCAGTTGTGCTCTCTGTAGTGCCTCCAAAACTCAAGAAGTATTTCCTCTCCGACAAAGAAAAACACAACGCGGTACCACTCAAGCAACATTGCAAATAAGTACAGCTCCTAGATAAGAACATCTCTCCCGGATCAAGTCTTTAATTGGAGTCTGCATCCCCTTCTTGCTTGGAAATATCGAGAGAAGCGACATCAGTTTTTGGTGAGATGCACAAGAGAGCAAAGAAGAGCTTGAAGGTTAAATTCAGCATCAACAATCTCTTTGTCACAAAAACTAGCAATGTCAAATTTGGCGGCAATATGAATTTGAGCAGGAAGACCACTTCCAGAGCAAATAATGATGGGAATACATTCACAACAGATCTACAAGGAGAGGTGTTTGATGAAGGCGAACCTCTGGAGATCACCCTCTTTCTTAATCTAATGATCTCTCGGTCAGGAGCTGCACGTGAGAAGTACCCATGAAACGAGATACCTATTTTCAATTGGATGCATAAGAGGTTATGGATTGTTGAGCGGAAAGATAGGCCAAAGTTTTGACGGATAATCGCCAGGCTTCCTTATGCTTGCAACTGGAAGCACTTGGCCAAAAGCAACAATTATCTGTATGAGATCTAGTACACCAAAGATGAAATATGGAAACAAGAACTATTTCTATACCGAGGACATCAAGGGCTTGCTCTGGTTCATCAGGAATGAACTAGAGCATCTGCATGCGTGGGGCTATGAAACTGGCCAACAGATGTTCCAACAATGGGAGGTAGAAAGTATAGTATCCAACACATTTCTCTCCTTATTAGATGCGAGGGCCGGTCCAAGCAAATTTTGTGCCCCGGGGGCGAAATCAGAAATAATAAATTTTATACTAAACTTTTATATTCGTATAAATATATTATTTCATAGACTATAACCTAAACGAGTATGATGTTCTACACTTACTTGGCATAATTGGTCACACAACAACATTGCTATACATATTAATTATTGTATTATTTGTTCCTACGGTTGTAATGTACATCAAAAATATAATTATGCTAAATTTAAGTTATTTTTCCTAACGAAAGTTATTTTTTTATGATTTGTATAAATCATGTATATATATATATATATATTTGTGTGTGGGGAGGCGTCCATGTTTATTTTAATATCGTTAAACATCATGATAGAGATTCGCAAAGCATATTGTCTAACAAAAAACTTAAAAGTGGTTTCTAGTGTATTATTAGGTAAGTACATCCATACAAAAGTATATATTATAAATTTAGTAGTCGCCAACCGAATCTTGAAAATTAAGTTCCGTAATAAATCGACAATATGTGTTTTCTCTTTACTAGATAGTTGACACTGGAGTAGTATCACTTATAGCAATCACTTGTGCAAATATAAAAATGACGTTAGTTTAATTTCTGTTTATTGATTCAATTATTTGATATGCACTTATGTGATGTGTTTGGATTTATCTAGTGTAGCTATCGATCTTTCAAATCAAAATTTATGCATGAAATTGCACATATAAATCTACTTAAGATAAAATTCGTTACAAAGAGCCTAACTATGCTCAATATCACTAGTGATATGTTTGTGCATGATACATGCTATTGGTTTGCAGTGTGGACATTGCTCATACAAATTGAGAGTTTTGTTGTTTTTTCCACACATTCTATGTTATTTTGACCTAGTGGCTAATATTATGGTTGTTAGGGCATCTGCAAGCCGTACCGTCAAACCTTCCGTATTTGTCCAGACCATTTTTGCTATCCAACGGGACTAGTATATGTCTGCTTAGCAGTCCGGATGTACGGATTCTGACAAAATGGAGACAAAAGTGAGGAAGCTTTGCAGGAGTCCAGAGATACACTTGATCAATCACATGCATGTCCCTCTCTTCTCTCTCTCTCTCCTTCCATCTGCACATGCAAGGTGCCCCTCTTATCAGTCGTCTCAACCAAACACTAAACTACAAATATTTCCATCACATGCATGGTCCCCTCCTTCTTTTTCTCCTCCTAGCCGAATACTTTATAATTAGCGTTGGTTTGCTCCTTCCCGTACCATCTCCGCAAACCACATCGAGACAAAAAATGGACATATATCGGATAAATTTAAGAATCAACCTTGAAGATGCCCTTAATAGTATAGTTTAGTGTTTGGGGCCCTCATCCTCTCAGGAGCCCTAGGTGGTCGCCCTGTTTGCTCGGCCTATGGGACGACCCTGTCATTACCTCTGAGTTGGGGGCTTGACTCTGGGGTTCCTTTGGGGACCCTCTCAAAAGTGTTGGGGAACGTTGCATGGGAAACAAAAATGTTCCTATGCACACGCAAGATCTATCCATGGTGATGAGCATCTACGAGAGGGAGAGTGGATCTACATACCCTTGTAGATCGCTAAGCGGGAAGCGTTAAGAAACGCGGTTGGTGTAGTCGAACGTCTTCGCGATCCAAATCGCCGAGCATCCCGCGATCTCATCACGATCCATCCCGCGATCCAATCATGATCCGTCCCGCAAACTCATCACGATCCGTCCCGCGATCTCATCACGATCCGTCTCACAATCTTGATCACGGTCCTTCCGATCTAGCGCCGAACGGACAACACCTTCACATTCAGCACACGTACAGCTCGATGACAATCTCTGCCTTCTTGATCCAGCAAGAGGGAGCGGACTGGTAGAAGAGTTCTCCGGCAGCACGACGGCGCTGCAGTGATGGTGGTGGAGCTATTCCGGCAGGGGTTCGCCTAAGCACTGCAAAAAACCGATCTAGAGGAGAAACTGCGATCTAGAGGAGAGGTAGCACGTGGCTATTAGTGTTAGCTTTTTCCTCTAAATCCGTATATATAGGAGGGAGGGAGGGGATAAGGCAGCCTCAAACCATCAAGGTTTGGTAGAAATTGGAGGTGGAGGAGTCCTACTCCAATCCTATTAGGAGTAGGATTCCTCCTTTCCACTTGGAAACTCTTTCCACCTCTCCACCTTTGGAGTTTTTTTCCTTCTCAAACCACTCCAGCCACATGGGCCCTTAGAGGAGGCTTCGGCCAGCCCACCAGGATCTGGTTTACCTCCTCCCACATCCCATGTAGCCTCTTGGATCGAAATACCTCTCTCGATGGTCCCCCGGTACACTACCGGCACTCCCGGTACACTACCGATGAGCCCGAAACTTTTTCGGCGACCAAAACAACACTTCTTATATATCAATCTTTACCTCCAGACCATTCCGGAGCTCCTCGTGACGTCTGCGATCTCATACGATACTCCGAACAACCTTTGTTCACCACCATACATAACTCTATACTACCGAAACGTCACTGAACCTTAAGTGTGCAGACCCTGCGGGTTCGAGAACTATGTAGACATGACCGAGACACCTCTACGGTCAATAATCAATAGCGGGACCTGGTAGTCCACATTGGTTCCTACATATTCTACGAAGATCTTTATCGGTCGAACCTCTATGTCAAGGATTCAGTTAATCCCGTATGATGTTCCCTTTGTTCTTCAGTATGTTACTTGCCCGAGATTCGATCGTCGGTATCTCCATACCTAGTTCAATCTCGTTATCGGCAAGTCTCTTTACTCATTCTGTAATACAAGATCCCATGACTAACACTTAGTCACATTGCTTGCAAGGCTTATTGTGATGTTGTATTACCGAGTGGGCCCTAAGATACCTCTCCGTCACACGGAGTAACAAATCCCAGTCTCGATCCATGCCAACCCAACAGACACCCTCGGACATACCTGTAGAGCACCTTTATAGTCACCCAGTTACGTTGCGATGTTTGATACACACAAGGTACTCCTCCGGCGTCAGTGAGTTGCATGATCTCTTGGTCATAGGAACATATACTTGACATGCAGAAAACAGTAGCAATAAACTGACACGATCATATGCTACGTTTGTAGTTTGGGTCTTGTCCATCACATCATTCTCCTAAGGATGTGATCCCATTATCAAATGACATCTCATGTCCATGACTAGGAAACCATAGCCATCTTTGATCGACGAGCTAGTCTATTAGAGGCATACTAGGGACAAGGTGTTGTCTATGTATCCACACATGTATCTGAGTTTCCGATCAATACAATTATAGCATGGATAATAAACGATTATCATGAGCAAGGAAATATGATAATAACCAATTTATTATTGCCTCTAGGGCATATTTCCAATAGTCTCCCACTGGCACTAGAGTCAATAATTTAGTTCACATCACCATGTGATCCGCATTGTTATTAATCTAACACCCAATGAGTTCTGGGGCTCGATCATGCTTTGCATGTGAGAGAGGTCTTTTAGTCAATGGGTCTGCGACATTCAGATCTGTGTGTACTTTGCAAATATCTATGTTAAACTGTAAATACTGCTACCACACTCCACTTGGAGCTATTCCAAATGGCTACTCCACTATGCGTATCCGGATTGCTACTAAGAGTCATCCGGATTGGTGTTAAAGCTTGCATCAACGTAACTCTTTATGACAAACTCTTTATCACCTCCATAGTCGAGAAACATTTCCTTAGTCTTTTAATCACTAAGGATAATCTTAACCGTTGTCCAGTGATCCACTCCTGGATCACTCTTGTACCCCTTGATGGACTCATGGCAAGGCACACACAGGTGCGGTACACAGCATGGCATACTATACAGAGCGTATGGCTAAAGCATAGGGGACGACATTTGTCATTTCTCTTTCTTATGCCGGGGTCAAGCTTTGGGTCTCGCTCAACTTCACACCTTACAAAGTAGGCGAGAACACTTCTCTCTAACTGATCCATTTTGAACTTTTTCAAAATATTGTCAAGGTATGTACTTATTGAAAGTCTCATCAAGCATCTACATCTATCTCTATAGATCTTGATGCTCAACAATTAGGTAGCTTTATCCAGGTCTTCATTTGAAAAAATCCTTTCAAACAACCCTTTATGCTTTCTAGAAATTCTACATCATTTCCGATCAACATTATGTCAACCACATATGCTTATCAGAAACTCTATAGTGCTCCCACTCACTTTATTGTAAATACAAGTTTCTCATAAACTTTGTATAGACTCAAAAACTCTGATCACCTCATCAAAGTGTATATTCCAACTCCGAGATGCTTGCTTCAGTCCATAGAAGGATCACTGAAGCTTGCACACCTTTTAGCATCCTTAGGACTGACAAAACCTTCTGGTTATATCACATACAACCTTTCCTCAAGTAAACCGTTAAGGAAACGATGTTTTGACATCCATCTGCCGGATTTCATAATTGAAAAATGCAGCAACTACTAACATAATTCCAATAGACTTTAGCATCGCTACGAGTGAGAAAGTCTCATCGCAGTCAACTCCCTGAACTTGTCAGAAACTTCTTTGCAACAAGTCCAGCTTTACAAATGGTGACATTTACCATGAGCGTCTGTCTTCATTTTAAACATCCATTTGTACTCAACGACCTGCCATCCAACGAGCAAGTCTACCAAAGTCTATACTTGGTTTTCATACATGGATCCTTTCTCGGATTTCATGGCTTCTAACCATTTGTCGGAATCTGGGCCCATCATTGCTTGTCCACAGCTCGTAGGTTCACCGTTGTCCAACAACATGACCTCCAAGACAAGGTTGTCGTACCGCCCAGGAGCAGTACACATCCTTGTCGACCTACGAGGTTTGATAGTAACTTGATCCAAACCTTCATGATCATCATCATTAACTACCTCTTCAACTAACGTAGGCTTGACAGAAACATCTTCCTGTGCTGCGCTACTCTCTGGTTGAACAAAGGTTCAACAACCTCATCAAGTTCTATCTTCCTCCCACTCAATTCTTTCAAGAGAAACTCTTTCTCGAGAAAGGACCCAGTTTTAGCAACAAATATTTTATGCTTGGATCTGAGATAGAAGGTTCACCCAACTGTTCTTAGGGTATTCTATGAATATGCATTTGTCCGCTTTGGGTTCGAGCTCATTAGGTGAAAACATTTTCCACACAAACGTCGCAGCCCCAAACATTAAGAAATGACAGCTTAGGTTTCTATCAAACCCTAATTCACATGGTGTCATCCCAACGGATTTAGATGGTGCCCTATTTAAATTGAATGTAATTGTCTCTAATGCATAACCCCAAAACTATAGTAGCAAAACGATAAGAGACATCATAGCCCGCACCATATCCAACAGAGCACGACTATGACGTTCGGACACACCATCACACTATGGTGTTCCACGTGGCGTAAGTTGTGAAACGACTTTCACATTGTCTAAAGTTGTATGCCAAACTCGTAACTCAGATATTCACCTCCACGATCATATCGCAGACATTATAATCTTCTTGGCACGATGATCTTAAACTTCACTCTTAATTTGCTTGAACTTTTCAAATGATTTAGATTTGTGTTTCATTAAGTAAACATACACTATATCTACTCAAATCATTGGTGAAGGTAAGAAAATAACGTTATCCACCACACGCTACAAGACTCATTGGATTGCATACATAAACATGTATCATTTCCAATAAATCACTTGCCCGCTCCATCAATTCGGAAAACGGGGTCCTTAGTAATCTTTCCCTAGAGGCATGGTTCGCATGTCTCAACCGATTCAAAATCGAATGAGTCCAAAGATCCATCAACATGGAGTTTCTTCATGCGCTTTATACCAATATGACATTTAGCGGCAGTGCCACAAGTATGTGGTACTATCATTATTTACTTTGTATCTTTTGGCATCAATGTTATGAACATGTGTATTACTATGATCAAGATTCAACAAACCATTCTCACTAGGTGCATGAGCATTGAAGGTATTATTCATGTAAACAGAATAACAATTATTCTCTAACTTAAATGAATAACTGTGTTGCAATAAACATGATATAATCACGTTCATGCTCAATGCAAAACACCAAATAACATTTATTTAGGTTTGTCTGTAATCCCGAAGTTAGAGAGAGCGTGTGATGTCGATCACATCAACCTTGGAAACATTTCCAACACACATCATCACCTCACCCTTAGCTAGTCACCGTTTACTCTGTAGCTTTTACTTCGAGTTACTAACATTTAGCAACCGAACCGATATCCAATACCCAGGTGTTATTAGGAGTAATAGCAAGGTACACATCAATAACACGTATATCAAATACACTTGTGTCGATGTTGCCAGCCTTCTTATCTGCCAAGTATCTAGGGTTGTTCCGGTTCAGCGACCGCTCACCTCATAATAGAAGCACTTAGTCTCGGGTTTGGGTTCAGCTTTGGGTTGCTTCACTGGAGCAGCAACTGACTTGCCATCCATGAAGTTTCCCTCCTTTCCCTTGCCCTTCTCCAAACTAGTGGTTTTTACTAACCATCAACACTTTGACGCTCCTTCTTGATTTCTACCTTCGCGGTGTCAAACATCGCGAACAGCTCAGGGATCATTATTTCTATCCCTGGCATTTTATAGTTCATCACCAAGTTCTAGTATCTTAGTGAGAGTGACTTGGAGAACTATATCAATCACTATCTTATTTGGAAGATCAACTCCCACTCGATTCAAGCGATTGTAGCACCCAGACAATCTGAGCACATGCTCAACGATTGAGCTATTCTCTTTCATCTTGCAGGCAAAGAATCTTGTTGGAGATCTCATATCTCGCAACACGGGCACGAGCCTGAGATCCTAATTTTAGCTCTTAGAACATCTCATATGGTCCATGACGTTCAAAATGTTTCGGAGCCTCAATTCTAAGTCGTAATGCATGACGCGCTAAACTATCAAGTAGTCATCAGAACGTGCTTGTCAGATGTTCACAACATCTAAAGACGACGCTAGAGGGGTTGGCGCACCGAGTGGTGCATTAAGGACATAAGCCTTTTGTGCAGCAATGAGGACAATCCTCAGATCATGGACCCAGTCCGCAATATTGCTACCATCATCTTTCAACCCTATTTCTCTAGGAACATATAAAAATTCAAGGGAGCTATAGCGCGAGCAAGTAATCTACAACATAATTTGCAAAGACACAACTGACAATGTTCATGATAATGAGTTCAATTAATCATATTTCTGAAGAACTCCCACTCAAATTGACATCCCTCCGGTCATTCAAGTGATACATGATCCAAATTCACCAACTCAAGTCCGATCATCACGTGAGTTGAGGTGGTTTTAATGATGAACATCATCATGTTGATCATATCTACTATATGACTCATGTTCGACCTTTCGGTCTCTTGTGTTCCAAGGCCATGTCTATACATGCTAGGCTCGTCAAGTTTAACCCGAGTGTTCTGCATGTGCAGCACTGGCTTGCACCCGTTGTATGTGAACGTAGAGTCTATCACACCTGATCGTCACGTGGTGTCTCGACACAATGAACTTTCGCAACGGTGCACACTCGGGGAGAACACAATTTATCTTGAAATTAAGTGAGGGATCACCTTATAATGCTACCGTCGTCCTAAGCAAAACAAGATGCATAAAAGGATTAACATCACATGCAAATCATAAGTGACATGATATGGCCATGAACTTGTGCTCTTGATCTCCATCTTGAAAGCACCGGCATGATCTCCATCGTCACTGGCATGACACCATGATCTTCATCATCTTGATCTCCATCAACGTGTCACCATCGGGGTTGTCGCGCCCTCCATGCTTCTACTACTATTGCTACCGTTTAGCGATAAAGTAAAGCATTACATAGCGCTTAATGATTGACATGTAGGTCATACCATAATTAAAGACAACCCTATGGCTCCTGCCGGTTGCCGTACTCATCGATATGCAAGTCGTGATATTCTATAGAACACATGATCATCTCATACATCACATATATCTCATCATGTAATTAGCCATATCACATCACAACATACCCTGCAAAAACAAGTTAGACGTCCTCTAATTGTTGTTGCATGTTTTACGTGGCTTCTATGGGCATCTAGAAAGAACAATTCTCACCTACGCATAAACCACAACGGTCATACATAAGTTGCTTTTCAACCTTCTCAAGGACCGCCTTAGTCTAATTCGATCCAACTAAAGTAGGAGAAACAGACACCCGCTAGCCATCTTTGTGCAACGAAGTTACACGTCAGTCACTGGAACCGGTCTCTCGTAAGCGTACGAGTAAGGTTGGCTCGGGCCGCGTCATCCCACAGTACCGCTGAACCAAAACAGAACCAAGGGAGGAACCAATCTAAGCATCAACACCCACAAACTCTTTGTGTTCTACTCGAGATCTCATCTACACATAGACCTAGCTCATGATGCCACCGATGGGGAACGTTGCATGGGAAACAAAAATGTTCCTACGCACACGCAAGATCTATCCATGGTGATGAGCATCTACAAGAGGGAGAGTGGATCTACATACTCTTGTAGATCGCTAAGCGGGAAGCGTTAGGAAATACGGTTGGTGTAATCGAACGTCTTCGCGATACAAATCGCCGAGCATCCCGCGATCTCATCATGATCCGTCCCGCGATCCAATCATGATCCGTCCCGCGAACTCATGACGATCTGTCTCGCGATCTCATAACGATCCGTCTCGCGATCTTGATCACGGTCCTTCCGATCTAGCACCGAACGGACAACACCTCCGCGTTCAGCACACGTACAGCTCGATGACGATCTCCGCCTTCTTGAGTTAGCAAGAGGGAGCAGAGAGGTAGAAAAGTTCTCCGGCAGCGCAACGGTGCTGCAGCGATGGTGGTGGAGCTATTCCGGCAGGGCTTCGCGTAAGCATTGTAGAAAAACGATCTAGAGGAGAAACTGCGATCTAGAGGAGAGGTAGCACGTGGCTATTAGGGTTTGCTTTTTCCTCTAAATCCTCTAGTATATATAGGAGGGATGGAGGGGACGAGGCAGCCTCAAACCCTCAAGGTTTGGTCGAAATTGGAGGTGGAGGAGTCCTACTCCAATCCTATTAGGAGTAGGATTCCTCCTTTCCACTTGGAAACTATTTCCACCTCTTCACCTTTGGATTTTTTTTCCTTCTCAAACCACTCCAGCCGCATGGTCCCTTAGAGGAGGCCTCGGCCAGCCCACCAGGGGCTGGTTTACCTCCTCCCACAGCCCATGTAGCCTCTTGGGTCGAAATACCTCTCCCGATGGTCCCCCGGTACACTACCAGCACTCCCGGTACACTACCGACGAGCCCGAAACTTTTCCGACGATCAAAATAACACTTCCTATATATCAATCTTTACCTCCAGACCATTCCGGAGCTCCCCGTCGTCTGGGATCTCATCCGGGACTCTGAACAACCTTCGGTCACCACCATACATAACTCCATACTACCGAAATGTCACCAAACCTTTAAGTGTGCAGACGCTGAGGGTTCGAGAACTATGTAGACATGACCGAGACACCTCTACGTCAATAATCAATAGAGGGACCTGGATGCCCATATTGGTTCCTACATATTCTACGAAGATCTTTATCGGTCGAACCTCTATGTCAAGGATTCACTTAATCCCGTATGATGTTCCCTTTGTTCTTCGGTATGTTACTTGCCCGAGGTTCGATCGTCGGTATCTCCATACCTAGTTCAATCTCGTTACCGGCAAGTCTCTTTACTCGTTTTGTAATACAAGATCCTGTGACTAACACTTAGTCACATTGCTTGCAAGGCTTATTGTGATGTTGTATTACCGAGTGGGCCCTGAGATACCTCTCCGTCGCATGGAGTAACAAATCCCAGTCTCGATCCATGCCGACCCAACAGACACCCTCGGAGATACCTGTAGAGCACCTTTATAGTCACCCAGTTACATTGCAATGTTCGATACACACAAGATACTCCTCCGGCGTCAGTGAGTTGCATGATCTCATGGTCATAGGAACATATACTTGACATGCAGAAAACAGTAGCAATAAACTGACACGATCATATGCTATGTTTTTAGTTTGGGTCTTGTCCATCACATCATTCTCCTAATGATGTGATCCCATTATCAAATGGCATCTCATGTCCATGACTAGGAAACCATAGCCATCTTTTATCAACGAGCTAGTCTATTAGAGGAATACTAGGGACATGGTGTTGTCTATGTATCCACACATGTATCTGAGTTTCCGATCAATAAAATTATAGCATGGATAATAAACGATTAGTATGAGCAAGGAAATATGATAATAAGCAATTTATTATTGCCTCTGGGGCATATTTCCAACAAAAAGCTCCAGAATCCTCATCGGAATCCGAGCTGTCGTCCGCTAGAACCACCTTCGCCCGGTAGAGCCTCTTCGGGGCGAGGGGAGGAAGAACCTCCTCTGCATCCTCGGGCGCGGCCCTCTTCCTTGTCTGGGGAGAGTCGATCTCTCCCCCATCTTCTCCGTACTCTTCCTCGTGTGTCGAAGAGGCTTGGGTCTCTCCAGACTTAGTATTCAGAGGACCCCTAAAGTGGTGGCCTTCGCGGACCTCCTTCTTCTTCTTCTCGTTCTTCTTTGGCGCCACGTACGGCGCCACGACCAGCATCGCCGTCAGCAGAGGCGACCTGGGGCCTTGGGCAATGGGGTTGGGTTGTTGAATTTCGCGGCTTTATCCAGCTAGTCCTGAGAAGACAAAGGGAAGGAGGGTTAAATTCTTGTCAAGGGTTCCAATTCGGAATACAATAAGAAGTCCTATCATACCTTCAAGGATGGGTTGTCGGCGTCCAAGCCGGCGTCTTCTTCTTCAGCCAGCAACTCCTTCTGGGGCTGGAAGAGCGCTTTCCACAACTTCTCGTGAGTTATGCGGAAGAACTTGTCCAAGGTGGCCATGTCCCCGAGCTTGTAGTCCCACATTGGGGTCTCCCGACACTCACAGGGTAGGAGACAATGGTGGAGCATGATCTGGACCATGTTGGTTAGCGCGATGTTGGCCTCCACCATTTGAGTGACGCGCTTTTGCAGCGCCTACACTTCCGAGCTAGACCCCCAGTCAAGGCCTTTCCTAAACCACGAGGTTAGCCTCGCAAGGGGTCCCGATCTGAATTCGGTTTGTGCCGACCAACCCACGTCTCTTGGCTCGGTGTTGTAGAACCACTCCTTCTGCCAGACCTTCACCGTGTCGATGAAGGTTTCGTCCGGCCACTCGACCCGCAAGAGCTTGCTGATCATAGCCCCGCCGCAATCAGCATGTTGTCCGCTGAACATCTTAGACTTCATAGTGAAGACCTTGAGCCACAGGCCGAAGTGTGGCTGGACCCGTAAGAGGGCCTCGTAGAGGGTGATGAAGGCCGATATGTGCATAACAGAATTTGGGGGAGGTCGTGGAAGTCCATCCCGTAAAAGAACATCAACCCCCCAAAGAAGGGATGGAGAGGAGAACCTAACCTCCGGATGAAATGGGGGATGAATACTACTATCTCGCCTGGCTTCGGGGTTGGCACCACTTGGCCCTCTTCTAGAGGACGATGGAGGATGTTGGGCGAGAGGTATCCTGTGGCCTTTAGCTCTCGGATGTCCTTATCAGTGACGCACGAGGCTTACCACTTGCCATGCGAGCCTGAGCTAGACATGATTGGGCTCGAGGAGGGTGGCTTGGAAGGGGAAGGAGAAAATGAATCTGGGCGCTTGAGGCTGGGCTGCGAGAGGGAGTCAAATCTGGATGCGTAGGGAGGCCTTGTGGGGTTTTCTCCTTTTTATGGGAGGTCATAATACCAAGAGTCCTCTTTTATTGCCGCAGGCTATGGCACTTCCTGAACAATCATTCCGTTATACGCGCGCGGGGTCACACATATCATTACTCGTATCCCACAAAATGTGTGGCACGTTCTTCGTATTAATGGGGCAAGCCGCTAGAAAAGCGGCCTCGAGTCGTGTAGGGTATGTAGCTCCGTGGTGTGACCCACTCTATTGGGCCGGGTCGACAAGGTGGTGGCTCTGAAGTCAAGGCTAAGACGGTTCGCATCAGAAAGACAAGACAATAAGGATTACGGGGTAAGCCGCCAGGCGGCCCAATCACAAGAGGATCGGTGACTTGAAGCCCACGAGGCAGAAGGCGTCGATGGACTCCTTACTTGGGAGACAAGATGTAGAGACATGTTAGGTTACGATCCGTTTCAGGGCTTCGAATCTATTGTAAACCCTGAGGACTCGACATGTATATAAAGGTGAGTCTCTAGGGCAAAAAGACTTAGGTTAGACACCCTCGAAAGCTAGGTTAGCGATCCCGCATCCTTGTAATCGAGATCTCCATTAATATAGACACAAAGCAAGGCATAGGCCATTACCTCCATTGTAGGGGATGAACCTAGGTAAACCCGCCTCCCATTCTCGTTCTATCCCTTTGAGTCGCCACCCGTCGGCGATGGCCTCACACCTAAGTCCTTGCATGACGACATATGCCGTGAAAAAACCATGATAGTTGGCGCCCACCGTGGGGTCTTTGCCTGGTGGGGTTAGGTTCTCAAAGGGAGCTCTTCCGGGCTTCGGATGCTACGTGACGGGACATATGACCAGGAGCCATCAGAGCAAGATCTACATCAACAACAGAAGCTGGGGGCCCGAGGCCGACTCAATTGAGTGCGGTTCACCGGAAAAGTTTTGGGTACTTCGGTAGTGTATCGGGAGTGCCGGGAGGGTACCGAGGACCATCAGGAGGGGTGTATTGACCCAAAGGACCTCATGGGCTGTGGGAGGAGTCAAACCAGCCCCTAGTGGGCTGGCCGAACCCCTCACTAAGGCCCATGTGGCTAGGGGTGGGAAAAACCCAAAGGTGGAAAAGGTGGAAAGGGTTTCCAAGTGGAGAGGAGGAATCCTACTCCTGGTAGGATTGGAGTAGGACTCCTCCACCTCCAATTTTGGCCAAACCTTGAGGGTTTTAGGCTGCCTACTCCCCTCCCTCCTATATATACTAGAGGATTTAGAAGGGTGATCTAACACTAATTGACACATGCTCCATCTACTTCATCTAGATCGTTTTCTCCTCTAGTGTAGTTCGGCGGTGCTTAAGCGAAGCCCTGGCGGTATAGTTCCACCACCATCATCGCCACGCTGTCGCGCTGCCGGAGAACTCATTTACCTCTTCGCTCCCTCTTGCTAGATAAACAAGGCAGAGATCGTCATGGACTTGTACGTGTGTTGAACATGGAGGTGTCGTCCGTTCGGCGCTAGATTGGAAGGACCATGATCAGGATCATGAGACGATTTGTGATTTGATCGCATGACGGATCATGATGGGATTGCGAGACGGATCGTGATTGTATCGCGAGATGGATCGTGACGGGATCGTGGGACGCTTGGCAATTTGGATCGCTAAGACATTCGACTACATCAATCGTGTTTCTTAATGCTTCCCGCTTAGCGGTCTACAAGGGCATGTAGATCTACTCTCCCTCTCATAGATGCTCATCACCATGGATAGATCTTGCGTGTGCGTAGGAAATTTTTTGTTTCCCATGCAACATTCCCTATCAAGTTGATCTTCCAGATGAGATAGTGATGGATATAGTTCTCCAAGTCACTGCCACCAAGCTACTAGAGCTTCGTGATGAAGTATAAACATGCTAGGGATGGATGATCCCATGAGCTAATCGCGATGTTTGACATCTCGAAGGTAGAAATCAAGAAGGGGCATCAAGTGTTGATGGTTGGTAAAACCATTAGTTTCGAGAAGGGCAAGGATAAGAAGGGAAACTTCATGATTGGCAAGCCAGTTGCTGTTCGAGTGAAGAAACTCAAGGTTAAACCCAAATGTGAGACTAAGTGCTTGTACCATGAGGGGAACGGTCAGTGGAGCGGAACTACCCTAGATACTTGCTAGATAAGAAGGCTCGCAAAATCAACAAAAGTATATTTGATATACATGTTATTGATGTGTACCTTACTAAGTACTCCTAGTAGCACTTGGGTATTAGATACCGGTTCAGTTGCTAAATGTTAGTAACTCGAAATAAAATCTACGGAATAAACGGAGACTGACTAAGGGCGAGGTGACAATGTGTGTTGAAAGGGTTTCCAAGGTTGATATGATCACCATCGCACGCTCACTCTACCTTCGGGATTAGTGTTGAACCTAAATAAATGTCATTTGGTGTTTGCGTTGAGCGTGAACATGATTAGATTGTGTTTATTGCAATACGATTATTCATTTAAGTTAGAGAATAATGGTTATTCTATTTACATGAATAATACCTTCAATGAGCATGCACCCAATGTGAATGGTTTATTGAATCTTGATCGTAGTAATACACATATTTGTAATACTTATGTCAAAAGATGCAAAGTTAGTAATGATAAGTACCACATGCTTGTGGCACTTCCGTGAAAGTCATATATTGGTGTAAAGCGCAGAAACTCCATGCTGATGGATCTATTGACTCACTCGATTTCGAATCGATTGAGACATGTGAACCATGCCTCTTGGGCAAAATGACTAAGACCTCATTTTTCGGTATGATGGAGCGGGCTAGTGACTTATTGGAATTGATACATGTTGATGTATGTGGTCCAATGAGTGTTGAAACACGTAGTGGATATTGTTATTTTCTAACCTTCACTGATGATTTGAGTAGATATGGGGATATTTACTTAATGAAACACAAGTCTAAAACGTTTGAAAGGTTCAAGCAGTTTCAGAGTGAAGTTGAAGAGCATCGTGACAAGAACATAAAATGTCTACGATATGATCACGGAGGTGTATAGAGTTACGAGTTTGGTATGCAACTTAAGACAATGTAGAAATTGTTTCATAGCTCACGCTACCTGGAACACCATAGTGTGATGGTGTGTCCGAACGTTGTAGTCGTGCTCTATTGGATAAGGTGCGTACTATGATGTCTCTTATCATTTTGCCACTATCGTTATGAGGTTATGCATTAGAGATAACTACATTCACTTTAATAGGGCACCATCTAAGTCCGTTGAGATGACACTGTATGAACTATGGTTTGGCACAAACCTAAGCTCTCATTTCTTAATGTTTGGGGCTGCGACGCTTGTGTGAAAAAGGTTTTCACCTAATGAGCTCGAACCCAAAGCGGACAAATGCATCTTCATAGAATACCCTAAGGAAACATTTGGGTATACCTTCTATCTCGGATCCAAGCACAAAGTGTTTGTTGCTAAAAATGGGTCCTTTCTCAAGAAAGAGTTTCTTTCGAAAGAATTGAGTGGGAGGAAAGTAGAGCTTGATGAGGTTGTTGAACCGTCACTTCAGTTGGATGATAGCAAAACATAGAAAGATGTTTTCCGGTGCCTATGCCAATTGAAGAGGAAGCTAATGATGACGATCATGAAACTTCGGATCAAGTTACTACCGAACTTCATAGGTTGATAATGATATGTACTACCCCTGTGTAGTACGGTGATCTAGTCTTGGAAATCATGTTGTTAGACAACGATGAGCCTATGAACTATGAAGAAGCGATGGTGGGCATGTATTCCAACAAATGGCTAGGATCCATGAAATCCGAGAAAGGATCCATGTACTAAAACCAAGTATGGTCTTTGGTAAACTTGTCCGTTGAACGGCGGGCCATTGAGTACAAATGGACTTTTAAAAGAAGAAGAAAAATGTTGATGGTAAATGTCACCATTTATAAAGCTCGACTTGTTGCAAAGAAGTTTCCGACAAGTTCAAGGAGTTGACTACGATGAGATTTTCTCACCCTAAACAATGCAAAAATCTGTTGGAATTATGTTAGCAGTTGCTGCGTTTTTCAATTAAGAAATCTAGCAGATGGGTGTCAAAACATTGTTTCCTTGAGGTAAGGTTGTATGTGATACAACCAGAAGGTTTTGTCAATCTGAAGAATGCTAAAAGGTATGCAAGCTCCAGTGATCCTTCAATGGACTGGAGGAAGCATCTCGAAGTTGGAATATACGTTTGATGAGGTGATCAAAGTCTTTGAGTTTATACAACATTTATGAGAAACTTGTATTTACAAGAAAGTGAGTGGGAGCACTATAGAATTGCTGATATGTATATGTGGTTGACATATTGTTGAACGGAAATAATGTAGAGTTTCTGGAAAGCATAAAGGGTTGTTTAAAAGAAGTTTTTCAAAGGAAACCCCGGATAAAGCTCCTAGTATATTGGACATCAAGATCTATAGAGATAGATCAAGACGCTTGCTAAAACTTTCAGTGAGAACATACCCTGACAAGGTTTTGACAGTGTTCAAAATGGATTAGTCAAAAAGGAGTTTTTGCCCGATTTGTAACATGTGAAGTTGAGTAAGACACAAAACTCGACCACGACATAAGAAAGAGAAAGGACGAAGGTCGTCCCCTATGCCCCTAGCCATAGGCTCTCTACGGTATGCCATGCTATGTAGTGCACTTGATGTGCGCCTTGCCCCATGTCTGACAAGGGGGTACAAGAGTTATCCAAGAGTGGATCACTGGACAGCGGTTGAAATTACCCTTAGTAACTAGAGGACTAAGGAGATATTTATCGATTATGGAGGCTTAAAAATTTCGACGTAAAGGGTTATGTCGATGAAAGCTTTGACACCAATCCGGATGACTCTTAGTAGTAACCGGGATACGTATAGTGGAGCAGCCATTTGGAATAACTCCAAGTGAAGCCTGGTAGCAACATTTACAGTATAGAGAGTTACAAAGTACACACAGATCTGAATGTTACAGACCCGTTGACTAAAACCTCTCTCACATGCAAAACATGATCGAACCCTAGAACTCATTGGGTGTAAGATTCTTAACAATGTAAATCACATAGCAATGTGAGCAAGATTATTGACTCTAGTGCAAGTGGGAGACTATTGGAAATATGCCCTAGAGGCAATAATAAATTGGTTATTATTATATTTCCTTGTTCATGATAATTGTTTATTATCCATTCTATAATTGTATTGATTGGAAACTAAATACATGTGTGGGTATATAGACAACAATGTGTCCCTAGAATGCCTCTAGTAGACTAGCTCGTTGATCAAAGATGGTCAAGATTTACTGGCCATGGACATGAGTGTCATTTGATAACGGGATAACATCATTAGGAGAATGATGTGAAGGACAAGACCCAAACTATAAACGTAGCATAAGATCGTGTCAGTTTATTGCTATAGTTTTCTTCATGTCAAGTATCTGTTCCTATGACCATGAGATCATGCAACTCACTGACACCGGAGGAATACCTTGTGTGTATCAAACATCACAACATAACTGGGCGACTATAAAGGTGCTCTACAGGTATCTTCGAGGGTGTCTATTGAGTGGGCATGGATCAAGACTGGGATTTGTTACTCCGTGTGACGGAGAGGTATCTCCGGGCCCACTCTGTAATACAACAATATAATGAGCCTTGCAAGCAAAGTGACTAAAGAGTTAGCCACATGATCTTGTATAATGGAACGAGTAAAGATACCTTCCGGTAACGAGATTGAACTAGGTATAGAGATACTGACGATCAAATCTCGGGCAAGTAACATATCGAAGAACAAAGGGAACATCATACGGGATTAACTAAATCCTTGACATAGAGGTTCAATCGATAAAGATCTTCGTAGAATATGTAGGAACCAATATCGGCATCCAGGTCCTGCTATTGGTTATTGGCCGTAGAGGTGTCTCGCTCATGTCTACATAGTTCTCAAACCCGTAGGGTCTGCACACTTAAGGTTCGATGATGTTTCGGTATAGTTGAGTTATGTATGTTGGTGACCGAAGGTTGTTCAGAGTCCCGGATGAGACCCCGGACGTCATGAGGAGCTCCGAAATGGTCCGAGAGTGAAGATTGATATATAGGAAGTTGGTGTTTGAGTTCCAGAAAAGTTTCATGACCTGCGAGTGGTGTAACGGAGTGCCGGAAGTGTTCTTGGGGGTCCATCGGGTGGGCCCATCTACTCCGAAGGGCCCCATGAGCTATGAGAGGGTGCGGACCAGCCCCTGGTGGGCTAGCCGCACCTCCCACCTCAAGGCCCATGCGGCTAGAGGCTAGGGTTGGGCCAAAAGGGTGGGCTAGCCACCAAACTTGGTGGCCAAGCCACCCTAGCCGCCGCCCCACCTCCTTGGTGCAAGGCACCCTAGGATTAGGAACCCTAGATCTATTCGGTATGGCTTAGCGAAGCTCTACCGGATCAGCTCCACCACCGCCACTACCATATTGGTGTGCTAACGGAGAACTCATCTACCTCTCCACCCTCGCTTCCTGGATCAAGGAGGTGGAGATCGTCATCGAGTTGTACGTGCGCTGAACGTGGAGGTGCAATCCGTTCGACGCTAGATCGGAAGGAACATGATGAGATCGCGGGACGGCTCGTGATAGGTTTGCGAAGATGTTCGACTACACCAACCACGTTTCTTAATGCTTCCCGCTTAGCGATCTACAAGGGTATCTAGATCCACTCGCCCTCTCATAGATGCTCGTCACCATGGATAAATCTTGTGTGTGCATAGAATTTTTTTTGTTTCCCATGCAACATTTCCCAACAGTACAGTGATTATATTACATATCAAATAAACCTTTTTATCATAAACCAACATTCTAACATGGTAATCTCCATGGTCAACATCATACACTGCCAAAGAATCCTCATTAACAACCACTAGAATACCTCCAGACCTCCCCCTAGGGGGGAGCAATGGCATCTAAAGTTACCACCTCCACATAAGAAGTGTGTATCATAGTGATTTTTCAGAATTTGTTTTAGAACTATTACTATTTTTGTAGCATTTTTGAAAAAAAATGTTGCGAGTTAAAAAAAATTCAGAACTAGTACCCTGTCGGCCGATTGCGGGCCGATCGGACGCCCGTCGGCCTAAACGGGCCCGAAACAGGCCAGTCGGCCATAGCCAGGCCGACGCGCCGGGCAGTCGGCCCGCTCCTGGCCGAGGCCCCCCTGTCGGCCTCCTGCCGGCCGAAAGGTGGCAGGATAAGGCCCCACCAGCCACCTCTCCTTCTTCCTCCTCCAGCTTTCATTTTAGCCTAGTTTAGGCCGAAATCCCCCCTTTGATCTCCCATTCCGTCCACTCATTTGTCGTTTCAATCCGATGAAACGATAGATCGTGTGTTTCTCCTCCGCCCTACAGTTTTATTTTTCGCAATGGTGTATTGGTTTGTTCATGTGGAGGAGAAAATGGTGTGGTGGTGGAGGTTTCAATGGTGAGAAGGTGGAGTGGTGGAGAGGAAGAAGAAGGTGGAGAGGAAGAAGGAGTGCACTCACGCGTCGAAGGTATAAATTTTTGTTGTTATTTTCGTTTTGTTTTGTTATTTTTGTAATGTACGTACAATTAGTGTATGTTATTTTTAGTAGCGTAGTTATTTTAGGTTACTTGTGTTAGTGTAGTGATTTTAGTGTAGTCATATTAGTGTAGTTTTAGTTAGTGTAGTCGTATCAGTATCGGGTTTTAGTTTATGTTTTAGTAGTGTAGGTTTAGTTAGTTTAGTCATAGTAGTGTCGGTTATTTTTTTTGTACCTCATTTTAGTGTAGGTTTTTTTAGGTACATTATAGTGTACGTTTTATTTTAGTGTCGATATATTCGTTGCGAATAATGAGAAGCTGGCATTGTCTGACAGGTTAAAATGTCTGAATCCGTAAATCTAAATGTTTATTACGGCCCTGGTACTATTCGATATAATGAGTTGGGGGTTGATCATAGCGAGTTTAAAAGAGGCGAGATGACACTTCCAGACCCGGATAGACTGGACATTAGGTAGTTGAAGCACTGGTTGACTACTAGTTTTGGCCTCGATCCTGAAGTTTGTTCCGTCGGTATTCATGCCTTGTGGACCAAATCCTGTAAAAATGTGAAGTGGGATTTGATTCCGATAGATAGGAGCCAGCATTGGTTGTCTCTGTTAAGTCGTTGCAGAGACCGAAGAATCCATCCGTATGCCCTAGTGCAACTAGTGGTGAAGGAGGAGAATATCGTACCACCCAATGTGGGGTATGAACCAGGCCAGAGTAGTCAAGTGGCTAACGAGATTTATGTATCCGGGTCACAAACACCGGATATGAATGCTACCCAAGCCGACAATGAGTCAGATTATGTTAGTGGTCATGCTGCTGGTCAAAGTATTCAATCGGTAGTATTAGCTGCCTCTGGTGTTGTTGATGGGGATGAGGAAGGCGAGGAAATGCAGAGGGTGATGGAGGAAGAGGACGAGGATGGGATTGCAGAGGAACTTGATTCTGAAAATTCCGAGGATGAGGAGGAGGTACCAATTCCTACTGCATGGGAGCAGGACATATCCGCCGGCTTTACTATCAACGATGGCCATGAGACTCCATGGCAATATAATCTGAACCAAGTCCAGATCGGGGCTATGTTTGACACAAAGAAGAAAATGAAGTATGCGGTGATAAAGTGGGCTATGTCTACCCAGAGGGTTTTCCGGACACACATATCTAGTCCAACGAAATATACCGTCAACTGTGTTGAATCAAGTTGTCCTGCGAAGGTGCACGCCCACGTGCCAAAGTATCACATCCACTGGGTTGTGACAAATGTTGTACCGCATAATTGTGTTAGGAAAAACATGTTGGCTCGTCATCCAAACCTTACTTCAACTCTCATAGCGCAACTCATGTATACTGAGATAGTGATGAAGAAAGATATGGAAGCAAAGCACATCCAGACAGCAGTGAAGGTCAGATGGAAGTATGACATTCCATATGGGAAGGCTTGGAGAGCTAAGCAGAAGGCTATGGAGGAGAGGTTTGGGACGTTCTTCGACTCCTATGATAATGTTGTGCGTCTCCTTGACATACTAAAGGAGAGGGATCCTGGCACTTATGTTAACATTCAGCACCCGAGGTTGGAAAGCATACCGGATTACAAGGTGTTGAAACGAGTATTCTTCTCTTTCGGTATGTGCATCGAAGCTTTCACGCATTGTCCTCCTGTGATGTTTGTGGATGGTACATTCCTGACTGGTCAGTAGAAAGGGCAAATCCTGACTGCTATTGGTGTGGACGGGAACAACCAAATCATCCCACTAGCCATGGCATTTGTGGAGGGTGAGAACTTTCCGAGCTGGGTATGGTTCTTCCGTCAAATTAAAATTGCGATGGTGAAGGACCGATCAAATGTGTGTCTCATTCATGACAGACATCCCGGTATATTGAAGGCCGTGAAGACATTGAGTAATCCAACTGCTGACGAGCCAACACCTTGGAAGGACTTGCAAAGCCGGTGGTGCATGCGCCATCTGGATGCTATTTTTTTCTCACAGTTCAAGAACAAACGGTTGATGAACTTGTTCAAGAAGTTATGCAAGCAGAACCAGTGGCGCAAATACGATTTTATTTGGTCGAAACTAGATGAGTTCACTAAGAGGCCAGTATCACGCTTCTCTTACGAAGGTCACTCCTTAGCTGCTTAGTAGATAGATGGAGACCGGAGACACATACGTTCCACTTTCCCTGGGGAGAGATGGATCCTACTTTACAGGACGTGTCTTACTTGTTGGGATTACCTCTCGTCGGTGCTGCCATAAGACCTTTAGAGGTGGAAACTGGTTAGCTAGCATATATGCATGCCCGTTTTCTAGCTGCGGTGCCAACTATGGTTACCCTAGACAACGATCGGCACGAGCCTCTTTTCAGGTGGTTGAGCCAGTTTCAGATTGTTGCCTTAGGATATCCCACTTATCAGTTGTCAGAGGCACAGATTGACCAATCCCTAGAGGCATATATTATGTGGTTGTTTGGCAAGACTATGTTCACAGAGAACCACGTGACCACTGTAGATGCACGACTGATCGACATTGCATGAGAGATAGCTGAGGCACGTTCCCCTGAGGACATTGTGCAGAGGAGTTTTGGTTCTGTCGTGTTAGCAGCTACGTATAGAGGCCTCTGCAAAGCTTGCCAGTTGAGGTCTAGGAAATCTGGTCTTCTCAGATGTCCACTTCTGTTGCAGCTTTGGTCTTATGAGAGATTCCCTATTGGTCGACCCTACGTGAGCGTTGACAAACCTTTTGGTAATGAGGACATGGCTGGACATTGCGTGCCTTCTATCAGTGACTTGCCTACTATGGGATCTGTTTGGGCACGGAGAGAGGTATTTTCATTATTAACAATATGAATTGGTAATGTTTATTTCTCGCTATTCAATATTATGTACTAATGTTAGTTGTCATGCATAGAGACAGTTTACGCCTAGCCAGGTGAGGGGCTGCTACCCCTCCTTCACGGTGCAGTTTGATAGTCTGCACGAGGATCAGGTTATATGGGAACCATACCCCCGTAACGCTATTTCAGATAGGTACCCAGGTGGGATTTCTGGATACTGCACTAGAGATCGGCATTACTGGATGACCAAGGCCAAGTTGGTCTTCGATGTGACAGTTGAGGAGATGGCTATTAATAGGGTGATGAGACAGTTCGGTCTGTTCCAAGAGCCTGACATTCCGGTTATTTCACGATTACCAGATCACGCGCACAAGTAAGTAATACTACTTTGGTTCTCATCTCTACATTAATAGGTTATTGAGACTATTTGGTCTACTTATAGCTAATCATGTAACGTGCATTTCAATCTCACGTACAGTCGCAGCAGAGGAAACAAGTCCCAGACTTCTTGGGTTCACGATATCAGACCTTACCTCGAGGAATGGAATACTGCCCCGGCAAATATATGGGATGAAGTTCGTGTCTTCGACTGGGACAGGTACGGGTTGTATCTGAAGCGTTATAGACAGAGCACGAGGATCTACTTGGTTCCATCATCTGCTCCGGAACATATCCTAGTTCCTCTCGCTAGCGATCTGTTCCCAACTTCCTCACTTGTGGGAACCAGAAACCACGCGGTATGTCCTCAGTTGTTCTCCACATGCTACATTTTCCGTATACATGAACATGTACAATTGGTTAACTTTCTGCGTACAGGGTGAATTGTCAACTCAGGCGCTAGATGAGGTTACCGCTTGGGTGGACCGCTTTGAGAGAGGAGAAAATATCCCACAGCGAGATGCAGTATCAAGGTTGAAGAGTCTTCAGGCGAATATACGTGGGATCGTCGCAGCTGTTACATGTAGGCGATCTTCCGATGTTATTGACACTCGAGCAGCACATCGTCTGCCGCGCCCCTCTCTGCAGCGTTCAGAACCTCGGCCTTCACAGCCAGTGAGCTCCTCCTGGTAGCAGGAACCTCCTTCACAGCCAGGGGGCTCCTCCTGGCAGCAGGCACCTTCTTCACAGCCAGGGAGCTCCTCCTGGCAGCAGGCACCTCCTTCACAGCCAGGGGGCTCCTCCTGGCAGCAGGCACCTCCTTCACAGCCAGGGGGCTCCTCCTGGCAGCAGGCACCTCCTTCACAACCAGGGGGCTCCTCCTGGCAGCAGGCACCTCCTTCACAGCCCAGGGACTATTTCTACCAGTAGCCACCTCCTTCACAACCCGGGGGCTATTTCTACCAGCAGCCACCTCCTTCACAGCCCGGGGGCTATTTCTACCAGCAGGCACCTCCTTCACAGCCCGGGGGCTATTTCTACCAGCAGGCACCTCCTTCACAGCCCGCGGACTCTTCCTTGCTTCAGCAGATGGACCTAGGTAACTTAACTTTGTACATTCTTTTACAAAATTTAGTCTCATAAGTCATTCCTTACATGTTTTATTTCACTAGCAGGAGGCAGCCAGCCGCAGCCGTTTATGACTTCAGTTTAGTCACCTCTATTTACTGGTCCTGGTTCGTACATACCTGGTGATGGCGAGGACGATGATCGTGCTGCATGCACCTATGGTATCTCGGAGACAGTTCTTGCCACTCCACCACCACTGTCGACGCAGGAGACGCAGACACCGATGGAAGAGGTGTTCTATGGTCGTGGTCATTGTGACACTCGTCCACCGCCTCAGCGCTTATCGCCTTCCGGTCCACGTCTGAGGAAGCCGAAGATTCGTCGCAAGCCCCAGGAGTTATATTGTCATCTACGTACGGGACATGACTATCTATTTATGTATGAGACATATGTAGCCTTTATGTATCGGACATATTCATGTATTTGTCATATTTAGCCTCTATGTATCGGACATATTTAGCCTCTATGTATTTGACATATTTATGTTTGAGACTTATTTGGTTTGGAGAGAGAACAATAGTAACGCAAACCAAATCCATCGACATCAATTGCACGTTACAACTGGATTGAACGTTACAACTTAATTAAACCGCACTACATAGAACAACACTACAGAACATAGTACTACATGAAAAATGTATTACATGAATGCATCATCGTCATCCTCCGTCGATGCAGATCTCTTCCCTTTTGTCATTGCAGAACTATTGCCCTTCGACGATGCGCTGGTCTTCACCTTGGTAGTTGGCATGAAGACGTCGTCTTCATCCTCCGTCGCTGCAGAAGTATTCCCCTTCATCGATGTAGAACTCTTGCCCTTTGTCGATGTAGAATTCTTGCCCTTCGATGTAGAACTCATCACCTTGCTGCTCGGCATGAAGAGGTCATCCTCGTCCTCACTTTCTGCTGACCATAAACCTGAATTATTAACAGCAATCCTGAGATAAGCATCACCCTTGTGCAGTTTCTTTTGCCATCTGGCTTGCAACCTCAGAAGTTCTTTCCATATCTCCTCAAAAGTCGTGGGAGGCCACCCAGCCCTAGCTAATTGGTGAGACAACTCATTCATTATGAAGTCACTACTAATGAGTTCCTCCCATGGTACTACTCTATCATTCATCTTGAAATTGGACGCTAGACGAAGAAGACGGTCGGACATACCCTTGTGAAAACTACGATCAAAAGGTAGTGAGGATGAAGAGGATGAGACATCTCCACGAAAGAATGGCGAGAGAGGAAGGAAGGATGCGTGAGCGACAAGGAAAGGAAGGGCGTGCTCAAACTCCTTACTACGAATGTGGTTATATAGGCGGGAGACAAAGTGGCGAGAGAGAAAGGCGGGAAAGACAATGGAGGGAACGAATGGCAAGGAGAGAAAGTGGTGGGAATCAAAGTGGCGGGAGAAAATGGAAGTGGCGGGAGAGACTGGCGGGAGAGGAACTGGCACGAGAGAAAGTGTCGGGAGAGAATCAATGCACTTGCACAAGAGGCAAGTATCACGCTTCTCACTGAAATTAAGATACAATGTGCTGAAATTAAGATACATCTTGCAGAAATTAAGATACAACTTGCTGAAATTGAGTTACTGCAATCTAAATCTACTGAGTCCTACGTGGATATTTTCCTTTTCCATCTCCAGCTTCTTCTGCTGCCTGGGCTGCACGAGCCCTTACTTTCTTTCTCTGCCTCTCAGCTTCACGGGCCTCCTCTCGCTGTCGGTAGACCTCCGCCAGTCAAAGTTCGTTTTCTTGGTTTTTCTTCTTCATCTCAGCAAGAAAAGCCCTCTACTCCACACAGTGCTCTTGCCAAGCTCTCTCCTGCTCCAGCTTCTTCTGCTACCTGGGCTGCACGAGACCTTTCTTTCTTTCTCACTGTGGCAGATAGCTGAAAACAATAGCTAGCTCCTGCTCACGCTGTTTGAATGTTATGAGCACCAAATAGTTGACTTTGATAGACGATGCCAGCAGAAATTTTTCGAAACCTTCCTTCTTCAACACCATTCGATCACCCAAGCCAATGAAGTAGGAACAAGGAATGCTCACAAATATATCATCATCTTCTGAATCCAAAGTAATTTCAAGAAGTAAAGAACCAGTCCTAGGAATAACCACAAATTCCATCAAACTCCTCACAACCATGGTAGGAATAACCTGACAAAAACAAGCAAGTTATATGATCCATCCTATGAACCAGCAAAGAACAAACAAATAATAAAAACCAGATACCAAAGCTTACCATATGTTGGGAAATAATGTTCATGCGATCCATCCTATGAACAAAAGGAGTACACAGTATGTAGTTGTCATCAAAGAGCTGCCGCGACATGACATACATTTTCTGATAATTCAGAGTGACACCACGACTATAAAAACAGTTGTCAACAAGTTCCCTCTAAGTTTCACTCAGATCCTCAAGAGCTACAAAAAAATGATTTCACTAACTGAGATGAACCACAAAACGTATAAGCTGAATCAAATCTGAAAATCAGTCAAACAAATATCTTACCAACATGGGGTAAAGGAAACAACATAACACCATCTCGGTGGAATTCGACACTAATATAAGTTTCATAGTGCTCAAGCATAACAGTCATCATGTCACTGTGGCAGAGACCATAATCATTCACGAGTTCCTCCCACGAAGGACCATGCAATTTACTGCTCATCCTACCATGTGTGAACATAACATGGTATAAGTTACCCTCGGTGTTGTGCAGAGCAAGATCAATATCTGTGTCACCTCTCCGAATAGCTAAAGCTCTGCACTCCTCAATGTACCGAGAAAGATGTGATCTAACACTACAAGGAACATACTACAACAAGAATGGAAGCAAGGATCATAAACTTATAAACAAAGGCATTCGAATATGCCACAGTCAGATAATCAAGACATAGAATCTTACAACATGTCTAGAACATTGACGATCCAGCACCACAGTAAATACAGACACACCGGAATCAACGGCATCACAAGGGCCACCTAGAGCTCGGCAAAATGGGCAAGCCATTACCTGCAGACGGATGGTGGCAAATAAGAACTAAATCCACTACCGACTTGAGAGTTCTCATTCGCTTGAGTTGGAAGCCAAAAAAAATACCGTAGGCCGATGGAGAGCGCCCTGATCTATTGTTTACGCGGGTAAAATAACAAAATGGGTGGTCCAGCGAAGAGATCGGCGAGGCGGTGGAAGCACTGGAGAGCAACGGGAGTGAGATGTGAAGAGGGGCAGGCTACTAGACGGGGGAGGGTGAAATGACTGGTCAGAGGAGGAACAAAGGAGGGATGAGCCTTATCCAGGGGCCCATCAGCCTCCCATTGGCCGACAGGTGGCCCTTCGGCCACCCTCTGGCCGACAGGCATCCTCCCCTGGCCTCTTATTGGCCGAGAGGGTCTCTTCGGCCTACTTGTGGCCGACAGGTCTTTGGTCGGCCCACTGGTGGCCGACAGGTCCCTGCTCGGCCTGATACTGGCCGACAGGGTACTAGTTTTGATATTTTTTCAACTCAGACACCTGTTTTCAAAATTGCTACAAAATTAGTACTAGTTCTGGAAAAAATTGATAAGGGGATAACATCATTAGGAGAATGATGTGATGGACAAGACCCAAACTATAAACGTAGCATAAGATCGTGTCAGTTTATTTCTATAGTTTTCTTCATGTCAAGTATCTGTTCCTATGACCATGAGATGATGCAACTCACTGACACCGGAGGAATACCTTGTGTGTATCAAACGTCGCAACATAATTGGGCGACTATAAAGGTGCTCTACAGTTATCTTCAAGGGTGTCTATTGAGTGGGCATGGATCAAGACTGGGATTTGTTACTCTGTGTGACGGAGAGGTATCTCAGGGCCCACTCAGTAATACAACATCATAATGAGCCTTGCAAGCAAAGTGACTAAAGAGTTAGCCGCATGATTTTGTATTACGAAACGAGTAAAGATACCTTCCGGTAACGAGATTGAACTAGGTGTAGAGATACTGACGATCAAATCTCGGCCAAGTAACATACCGAAGAACAAAGGGAACATCATACGGGATTAACTAAATCCTTGACATAGAGGTTTAACCGATAAAGATCTTCGTAGAATATGTAGGAACCAATATCGGCATCCAGGTCCCTCTATTGGTTATTGGTCGTAGAGCTGTCTCGGTCATGTCTACATAGTTCTGAACCCGCAGGGTCTGCACACTTAAGGTTCGATGACGTTTCGGTATGGTTGAGTTATGTATGTTGGTGACCGAAGGTTGTTCGGAGTCCCGGATGAGACCCCGGACATCACGAGGAGCTCCGGAATGGTCCGGGGGTGAAGATTGATATATAGGAAGTTGGTGTTTGAGTTCCGGAAAAGTTTCATGACCTGCGAGTGGTGTAACGGAGTGCCGGAAGTGTTCTTGGGGGGTACATCGGGTGGGACCATTTACTCCGAAGGGCCCCATGAGCTGTGAGAGGGTGCGGACCAGCCCCTGATGGGCTGGCCGCACCTCCCACCTCAAGGCCCATGCGACTAGAGGCTAGGGTTGGGCCAAAAGGGTGGGCTAGCCACCAAACTTGGTGGCCAAGCCACCCTAGCCGCCACCCCACGTCCTTGGTGCAAGGCACCCTAGGATTGGGAACCCTAGATCTATTCGGTACGGCTTAGCGAAGCTCTGTCGGATCAGCTCCACCACCGTCACCACCACATTGTTGTGCTAACGGAGAACTCATTTACCTCTCCGCCCTCGCTTCCTGGATCAAGGAGCTGGAGATCATCATCGAGTTGTACGTGTGTTGAATGTGGAGGTGTCATCCGTTCGACGCTAGATCGGAAGGAACATGATGAGATCGCGGGACGGCTCGTGATAGGTTCGCGAAGATGTTCGACTACACCAACCACGTTTCTTAACTCTTCCCGCTTAGCGATCTACAAGGGTATGTAGATCCACTCTCCCTCTCATAGATGCTCGTCACCATGGATAAATCTTGTGTGTGCGTAGATTTTTTTTTTGTTTCCCATGCAACGTTCCCCAACAGTACATTGATTATATTACATGTCAAATAAACCTTTTTATCATAAACCAACATCCTAACATGGTAATCTCCATGGTCAACATCATACACTGCCAAAGAATCCTCATTAACAACCACTAGGATACCTCCAGACCTCCCCATAGGGGGAGCAATGGCATCTAAAGTTACCACCTCCACATAAGAAGTGTGTATCATAGTGATTTTTCATACTATCTCCATCCCAAAAATAGTTATTCTAAAGTTGAGACACTTTTTTCTGACAGATGGAGTAGTTTCAAGTAATCCCAGGAAATATAGGGAGTGATCCACCACACAATCGCTAATAGACTTGTTATTAATATTCTCCAACTCGTCCAACATTCCAAAAAAGGCATTGCATTTTAAAGCATCAGTTATTTTACTACCGCTATTATTCATATTAACAAGGATAACTTTTTTCCACCTAGCAACAATAGGTGATATAGTATCCACGTTTTTCTTACAAGAGAAAACATGTTTTAATTTATCTAGGTGTTTCTCGTCAATGTCAAAGCATCATACCCATCAGAACAAAGTTCATTTAAATCTGCATCACCAGTGTCAATAAGACATCGTGAGCTATATGAAGGGTCTCCTTTATCCTTAGCATTATTATTTAAAGTCATATCCAATCTAGCAATTTCCAATTTTTCGTCATAAAAATCAATATTATGCCCATTCATATCAATAGTACAACCTAGATCAATCCTAACACAAGAGGACATGGTTAACAGAGAAGTATTATTAACATCGAGCAAGTCAGGGATAGATGAGTCATACCTTCAACCCTCAGGTCATATGTCTTTGAGCCTATTGCGTCAACTCCTTTACTGTTACTCACTCCTTTAGTTTGACTATCCTCTTCAAATAGAAGTCAGATTCAATTGTATCATGTACTTTCTTCATTTCATAATATAGCGTCTCTGCGTTTTTCAAGATTTAAATTTGACTAAAAAATTTAACCAATGTGGATGACTATGATGTGAGCAAAAATTATACAATTGAATTCGTATTCAAAAAAAGTTTTCAATAGTATAATATTTGCTTCCAACGCAGTTATCCGCATTGGTTGAATTTATGATTAAATTTAAATCTTGAAAAATTCAGGTGCACAATATTATGGAATGGGTCTATGCAGTGACAATGTTTTTTTTTTCGAAACGGAGTGACAATGGTTTGAGGTCTACGCAGTGATAATGGTTTGTTTGTTGTCCATCTCCGTCATTCGCTCCATCCGGACCAAAGAAAAACCTGCCAGCAGCGAGTAGACCATACGTGCATGGGCTCCTCCACTGTGGCGTCCCAAACCGGCCTACGGCGCCACCGGCTGCGAAGCCGCGGATGCATGTGCGACGCACAGAAGCAGCGACACGCTGCAGATCGATCATTTAACCGCTTCCCAGTTGCCAGAGCAAGCCAAGGCAAACGATCGGCTAGCCCATCCGCCAGCCGGCGACCACCCCCACTCCGGTCGGTCGGCTCCCCTCCCCCGCCCCCGGCCGCCACAGAACGGCGTCACGTGCCGCGCGTTCCCGCCCCGTCCGCGAACGAGGAATTTATTATTTGGTGGGTGATCACAAGCCCGCCGGGGGCGTCCGCCCCGTCTCATTAATCGCGGCAACGCAACGCAACGCAGACGCAGACGCAGGCAGGTGGCCCCTCGCCACCGCCTGCTGCTCGCTCGCAGCTCAGCGCTGCGTCCTGGCGCTGCCGCGCACTGGCCCAAGCGAGCATGCGCCAACTTATGGCTGCTGCCGGTACTGCTGCCGCTGCTGCTTCCGTCTATTTTGCCCCTGTCCCTTCCCAGTTCCCACGTTACGCCCTGGCCCGCCAGCCCCGGCCCCTGCATGCCCGGGATGATCGGGATCTCCGTCCATTTCCGACCCAGGCCGCACGCCGACGGCTTGGATCTGGAGTTGGATGGGGGCGTCCAGTTTACGAATCGTCGGTTTGCGCTCACGGGTCACGTGTACGTGCAGTCTACGGGCCGATTAGCCAATGCTCGTTCGGTGGAGTGCGTACGATGGCTTGACGGATCGGATGTGCAGCTCACTTAAATCGTCGTGCTCGGACGACCCGCCAGGTAGCCGGTACAGTAGCACCAAGGGTCGCCAGTGCGTGTTGCAGACGAGTCGTCCTGGATCCATACGGTCTACCGTGTACAAGTATGCGCACGGCGTAAACAGTGGTACAAAATACTAGAATAGTCGTCGATCGTGACGCGCTCTACGTCCGTAAACTTCTATGTACCGCGTTTGTAGATGTTGCTGGATATCATGCGTGGTACTAGTACAACGCAGGCGCATTCGCATTAATAATCAGCTCGCGGATGGTGACAATCCCAGGCTATCGTCGGTATGCCACGTACAGTGTACGTTCGTCCGTCATATCGGGTGTACGTACAGGCGAGGATGGGGCATGACGCGCCTCGTGAATCACGATGCGTGCTTTGCTCTCTTTCTCTCTCTCGTTGGCTAGTGCATGCGCACAAGTTCTCGTAAGTTTTTAACCAAAACTGATACCGTGTTAAAATTTAACCAGTCTATATACACGGAGTAGACATCGGCAGTTGATGCGCAGCTAGTATCCACAATCTGCCAAGCGAAGACATGCACACAGTGAGCTGAGCAGCGAGCAACTGCATGCACGGACGGACCCACGGACGGGGCGCGGCGCGTCAGGCTTGTCACGCCAGCCGGGGCAACGTCAATTATTGGAGTCATGCCGCAATCACGACCTCACGCCGACGGACCGGACACTTAAGACGGGCACGGGCGCAGACTGGGAGCAGGGAGAGAGGTCGCAATACCCGACGGGCTCGTGGCCCGTGCGGCCGTGCCCTCGTAGCGACGAGTGGGTGGTAGGGGCCACGGCCGCGCAGGTGACGCACGAGGCGTGGTCTCAAACGGGCCCGCCGGCGATTAACTAGCGCGCATGTCATTTGGCCCGTCGGTCGGCGCCATCGGACGGCTCGACGGCACTGTAGACAGACGGAGGAGACGGCAGCATGCGGCTACTCTACGCGACGGGGCCGCCGGGCTAGCTTGCTGGCTGCTGGCATTGTTGCGGCATGCCGTGTGATGCGCGCCATGCGCCGCTTGGCTTGGCGAGCTGACACGCGCAGGACAGGACAGGAGCGATGGAGCGGGAGCTGGAGCGGGAGCGCGATCTCTTGCCTCTCCCCTCCTCTCACCCGCGGTGGCTCGTGGGCGGTCCCATCGCAGTTGCTTTTATTGGGAAGGAAGAAGATCTTTTGGCACGATTCACTCCCCGTTCCATCCGCCCGTCAGGTCCGACTCGACGCGATCGGCAACCCCTCCGAGGCTCCGGAGGCCGGTTTAGTGCTCCCTGCCATGGCATGCAGTGAAAAAGCCAACGGTTGGGATCCCAGCATGCGTCGACATCGCCTCCAATCATGCAGAAAGGTTTTTCTACTACAAGTATACATACTCGGCTCGGCGCTCAGCAGCGTACAAATAAATAAATACAAAAATTCAGGAGGAAAGAAGAAGAAGAGAAAATCGGTACTACTCTAGACCAGAAGTGGTGTGTGTGGCGTGACGGGCCGGGATGCTCCGCGGAAAGGAGAAGATACGGCCGTGTCTCGCTTCCAGGAACAGCAGCAGCAGCCATGCGCGGGCCTTGACAACGATACTACTACCTGTCACTATTGGGACACAACCACACGGCACAGCAGCAAACATGCATGGACCGTCGACTTGTCGCGGCGCCACTTGATCGAGACAAGGCGCAATAGCCAAATGAAATATTGTCGTTTTTTCAGTGCGAAATACTAATCGTAGTACTATGTTTTATGGTCCATGTTATTGCCTGCATGTTTCCACTTTGGTTACGGAATAATACTTCCTCCGTAAAAAATAATATGAGCGTTTAGATTAGTTTTCTTTAATTTTCACCCGGGGAGATTTCCCCATCTGGATCGCTATACGGTTTAGCAACCTGTTGTGTTCAAGTGAACAAGAGGTACAAGCGACACACGAGAAGGAAAGATAAAGCCAAAACAACACACACATAACATGGAGAAACAAAAAAGAAAAATACAAGGTGACACAACGAAAAGCATTACCGGTGTAATCGAATGACATTGGCCAGCCGAGACCAAGCCATGGCACTGCACCGTCGAGACAATCAAAAGACTCCATACAACTGAGAGTGCACAACACCGCGGCACCACTTGTGCCATGGAATACAAATGAGGGTCACATGACGCCGAGACGGGACCATGGCGCATGTGTGCCACTGGCAAAGTCGAAGGGCATGGCTTGGTAGACCAAATCAGGACACTACACCGTCGACGTGTTGTGGCAAGTGGTACTCGACGGCAGAGACACAAATCATGGGAACGATGCACCGCGAGAGAAGCATGTCTTGCGTGCACATCACATTCAGCTCGAACCCCCACCGTTGTTCATCATACGGCCGCCAATTAACCTAGGACAAAAAAGTAGCTAAGTTGTAAGAACATCAAGTTCCGTCGATCGCCCCCCACTCTCGTCCATCATACGGTCGTCAAACATAAGAAAGTGTGTATACCTGGAAAGCCGTCAGAGCATCAAGCTCGTTGGTGAAGACCTTGTACAAAGCAGTAACCCTCTCCAGCCAGTTCTTCCTGTCCACTCGGCCAGTGGAAGCACGTCCTTCGATCGGTATGGTCGTAATCATCCCCCAATCCTCAAGGGTCACCGTCATCTCCCCGCATGGAAGATGGAAACTGGGCGTCTCTGACCGCCACCGATTGATCAAAGCTTTGAGAGCTGAGTGGACGAGCGTTGGTGGCTTACACTTGAACTGCATGACGAAACCCAAAAGTTTCGCTCTCTTGAAAAACGGTGCGTAGCGCTCGTCATGCTCCATATTAACGGTCGTCCCGTGAACCCTCATCCGTAGTGGCGGGAGAATGTGTCAAAATGAAGACCCAAAAAATTAGTAAATTTTTTTCATCAATTCGAAAGATTTGGTTCAAGCATGGTAATTACCACTCCATTCTCAATGAAACGAGCACAATGACCCGTGTCGAACGAAGGGTCAAGCATGGTATACTTAGTCTCGATGTTGTCCGGAACAGCTGGCCTCCTAAATAAAATTGCATAAACATAAACATTATAAGAAAAAGCATATTTTTTTTTCTCCAACAACATCCACTATACATGCATCACATCATATGCATCATAGTAAAACAAAAAAAATCATAAGCATCATATACATCCACTATTAATCATCCAACATACATCATATACCATCTTTTTTTTTTAAAACAAAAACATGAATTAGATGGTTCATCTTAAGCATATTTCACAAACAACATCCACTATACATCATGCATCACATCATATCAAACCCAACATAGGAGTTAATTTCGAAGAACATGGTGTCGGTGTCAAAATAGGCAGATCTCGGGTAGGGGGTCCCGAGCTGGGAGACTAAGATCGATGGTAACAGAGGACGAAGGATACGATGTTTACCCAGGTTCGGCCCCTCCTATGGAGGAACAATCATACGTCCTGCTTGATTATATTGATTGTATGAAGCTTACAGAGTTGATCTACCTCGAGATCGAATAGCTAAACCCTAGATGAGTTGTTCTCTATTCTACAACCTAAAATCCTTCGGGTTATATAGACGCCAGGGTACCTAGGGTTTACACATGGTCGGTTACACATTGAAGGGAAAAACATGCCTATCCACTATTCCAATCTTGGAGGTCATGCCACGATTCCCAAAGCTTCCTTCCTTGAGACGGGGCATTCGATCAATCCAATGCTCGGTAAATGGCCCATATAGTCCGGCCCATGAGAAACAGGTCGGCCACCCAAGGACCCCTTAAACAAGGACTCCCTCGGTAGCCCCCGTACTAGCCTCCAACGCCAAGGGTCTTAGCTCCAGCTTCGCTTGATCAGAGTCTTCGGCTTGCGAGGCGAGTTCTTCTCCCCAATCAGTGATCGGCCGAGTTTAGTTCGGCCTCCGATGACATGTAGTTTTCCCGATTAGTGGATCGCCCGAACACCATGAATAGCTTAGACCTGAAGGCCAAGCATGAGCAAACGGTGCTTCCTGACAACCTTTCCGACGAAAGGTCACGGTCCACCACGACCACTGAGCTAGTTGCAAAAACTCGATTCGCGGTTCGAGGCCATTTTTTCCATCAGCATGATCCGTTAATGCATAAATCCTGCCCCGTTCACACGAGATATGATTAATCATGCGCGTATAACGGCACACACGTCTTGGGAAGCGGAGGGATTCATGGCGCAGTAAAGGGAGGCTAACTAGCGACAAGCCCCATAAAAGGGAAAGAAAACCCCAAGGACTAGCCGCGCTCCCCATTCGCATCCTCTGCTTCCCCAAACTCCTAAGCCTCTAGAGCCCAGATCTAGTTCTTCCACAACTCCCCCTCCGAGCTCGACAATGGCTGGTTTTGGCTCCAACGGGAAGTGGGAGGCTTCCACGGTCACCGACCAGGATATCCGGGAGCTGAAACTGTTGGGGAACATTGCATGGGAAACAAACAATTTCCTACGCACACACAAGATCTATCCATGGTGATGAGCATCTATGAGAGGGAGAGTGGATCTACATACCCTTGTAGATCGCTAAGCGGGAAGCGTTAAGAAACGCGGTTGGTGTAGTCGAACGTCTTCGCGATCCAAATCGCCGAGCGTCCCGCGATCTCATCACGATCCGTCCCGCAATCCAATCACAATCCGTCCCGCGAACTCATCACGATCCGACCCGCGATCTCATCATGATCCATCCCGCGAACTCATCATGATCCGTCCCGCGAACTCATCATGGTCCATCTCGCGATCTTGATCACGGTCCTTCCGATCTAGCGCCGAACGTACGGCACCTCCGCGTTCAGCACACGTACAGCTTGATGACGATCTCCGCCGTCTTGATCAAGCAAGAGGGAGCGGAGAGGAAGAAGAGTTCTCCGGCAGCGTGACGGCGCTCCGGCGATGGTGGTGGAGCTATTCCGGCAGGGCTTCGCCTAAACACTACAGAAAACCGATCTAGAGGAGAAACTATGCACTAGAGGAACGGGTAGCACGTGGCTGAAAATTCTGTGCCAAAACCCTAAAATCCTCTAGTATATATAGGAGGAGAGGAGGAGGCTTGTCTGCCAAAGAGTCAGCCCTTGGGTCAGCCGAACCTAGTGGGATTGGAGGATTCCTCCTCCAATCCTAGTAGGACTAGGACTCCTCCTTATTTTTGCCTTTTTTTTGCCTTTTTCCACCTTTTTCTCTTTGGGCTTTTCTTCCTAGCCGCATGGGCCTTGTGTGGGACTTGCACCAGCCACAAAGAGTTGTTATTTACTCTCCCACAGCCCATGAAGTCTCTTGGGTCGAAATACCCCTCCCGATGGTCTCCCGGTACACTACCGGCACTCCCGGTACACTACCGATAAGCCCGAAACTTTTCCGGCGACCAAAATAGGACTTCCTATATATGAATCTTTACCTCCGGACAATTCCAAAGCTCCTCGTAACGTCCGGGATCTTATACGGGACTCCGAACAACCTTCGGTCACCACCATACATAACTCTATACTACCGAAACACCACCAAACTTTAAGTGTGCAGACCCTGCGGGTTCGAGAATTATGTAGACATGACCGAGACACCTCTACGGTTAATAACCAATAGCGGGACCTGGATGCCCATATTGGTTCATACATATTCTATGAAGATCTTTATCGGTCGAACCTCTATGTCAAGGATTCAGTTAATCCCGTATGATGTTCCCTTTGTTCTTCGGTATGTTACTTGACCGAGATTCGATCGTCGGTATCTCCATACCTAGTTCAACCTTGTTACCGGCAAGTCTCTTTCCTCGTTCCGTAATAAAAGATCCCGTGACTAACACTTAGTCACATTGCTTGCAAGGCTTATTGTGATGTTGTATTACCCAGTGGGCCCTGAGATACCTCTCCGTTACACGGAGTAACAAATTCCAGTCTTGGTCCATGCCAACTCAACAGACACCCTCGGAGATACCTGCAGAGCACCTTTATAGTCACCCAGTTACGTTGCGACGTTTGATACACACAAGGCACTCCTCCGCTATTCGTGAGTTGCATGATCTCATGGTCATAGGAACATATACTTGACATGCAGAAAACAGCAGCAATAAACTGACACAATCATATGCTACGTTTGTAGTTTGGGTCTTGTCCATCACACCATTCTCCTAATGATGTGATCCCGTTTATCAAATGACATCTCATGTCCATGTCTAGGAAACTTTAACCATCTTTGATCAACGAGCTAGTCCATTAGAGGCATACTAGGGACATGGTTTTGTCTATGTATCCACACATGCATCTAAGTCTCCGATTAATACAATTTATAGCATGGATAATAAACGATTATCATGAACAAGGAAAAATGATAATAACTAATTTATTATTGCCTCTAGGGCATATTTCCAACAGTCTCCCACTTGCACTAGAGTCAATAATCTAGTTCAGATCACCATGTGATTCGCATTGTTATGAATCTAACACCCAATGAGTTCTGGGGCTTTGATCATGCTTTGCATGTGAGTGAGGTCTTATAGTCAACGGGTCTGTGACATTCAGATCCGTGTGTACTTTACAAATTTCTATGTCAAACCGTAAACACTGCTACCACACTCCACCTGGTACTATTCCAAATGGCTGCTCCACTATACGTATCCAGATTGCTACTACAAGTCATCCGGTTTGGTGTTAAAGCTTGCATCAACGTAACTCTTTACGACGAACTCTTTATCACCTCCATAACCAAGAAACATCTCCTTAGTCTTTTAGTTACTAAGGATAATGTTGACCGCTGTCCAGTGATTGACTCCTGGATCACTCCTGTACCCCTTAACGGGATCATGGCAAGGCACACACAGGTGCGGTACACAGCATGGCATACTATACAGAGCCTATGGCTAAGGCATAGGGGACGACGTTCGTCCTTTCTCTTTCTTCTGCCGTTGTCGAGCTTTGAGTCTCACTCAACTTCACACCTTACAAATCAGGCGAGAACTCTTTCTCTGACTGATCCATTTTGAACTCTTTCAAAATCTTGTCAAGGTATGTACTCATTGAAAGTCTCATCAAGCATCTTGATCTATCTCTATAGATCTTGATACTCAACAATTAGGTAGCCTTATCTAGGTCTTCCTTTGAAAATCACTTTTCAAACAACCATTTAAGCTTTCTAGAAATTCTATAATATTTCCGATCAACTATACGTCAACCACATATACTTATCAGAAATTCTATAGTGCTCCCACTCACTTTATTGTAAATACAAATTTCTCATAAACTTTGTATAAACTACAAAACTTTGATCACCTCATCAAAGTGTATATTCTAGCTCCGAGATGCTTGCTCTAGCCCTTAGATGGATTGCTGGAGCTCGCACACCTTTTAGCATCCTTAGGACTGACAAAACCTTCTGGTTGTATCACATACAACCTTTCCTCAAGCAAACCGTTAAGGAAACAATGTTTTGACATCCATCTGCCAGATTTCATAATTGAAAAATGCAGCAACTACTAACATAATTCCAATAGACTTTAGCATCACTACGAGCGAGAAAGTCTCATCACAGTCAACTACTTGAACTTGCCAGAAACTTCTTTGCGACAAGTCAAGCTTTATAAATGGTGACATTCACCATCAGTACCTGTCTTCATTTTAAAGATCCATTTGTATTCGACGACCTACCATCCAACGAGCAAGTCTACCAAAGTCTATACTTGGTTTTCATACATGGATCCTTTCTCAGATTTCATGGCATCTAACCATTTGTCGGAATCCGGGCAAATCATTGCTTCTCCACAGTTCGTAGGTTCATCGTTGTCCAACAACATGACCCCCAAAACAGGGTTGTCGTACTGCTTAGGAGTAGTACACATCCTTGTCAACCTACGAGGTTCGATAGTAACTTGATTCGAAGCTTCATGATCATCATCATTTACTTCCTCTTCAACTGACGTAGGTTCCAGAAAAACATCTTTCTGCGCTGCGCTAATCTTTGGTTGAAACAAAGGTTCAAAAACCTCATCAAGTTCTATCTTCCTCCCACTCAATTCTTTCGAGAGAAACTTTTCCTCGAGAAAGGACCTATTTTAGCAACAAACACTGTATGCTTGGATCTAAGATAGAAGGTTCACCCAACTGTTCTTAGGGCATTCTATGAAGATGCATTTGTCCGCTTTGGGTTCGAGCTCATTAGGTGAAAAAAATTCCACACAAGCGTCACAGCTCCGAACATTAAGAAATGACAGCTTAGGTTTCTATCAAACCATAATTCACATGGTGTCATCTCAACGGATTTAGATGGTGGCCTATCTAAAGTGAATGTAGTTGTCTCTAATGCATAACCCCAAAATTATAGTAGCAAAACGATAAGAGACATCATAGCACGCACCATATCCAATAGAGCACGACTATGACGTTCGGACACACCATCACACTATGGTGTTCCAGGTGGCATGAGTTGTGAAACAACTTTCACATCGTCTAATGTTGTATGCCAAACTCGTAACTCAAATATTCACCTCCACGATCATATCGCAGGCATTTTTATCTTCTTGTCGCGATGATCTTAAACTTCACTCTGAATTTGCTAGAACCTTTCAAACAATTCAGACTTCTATTTCTTGAGTAAATATACACTATATCTACTCAAATTATTAGTGAAGTTAAGAAAATAACGATATCCACCGCACGCTACAAGACTCATTGGATTGCATACATCAACATGTATCATTTCCAATAAATCACTTCCCCACTCCATCAATCCAGAAAACGAGGTCCTTAGTCATCTTGCCCAAGAAGCATGGTTCGCATGTCTCAACCGATTCGTAATCGAATGAGTCAAAAGATCCATCAGCATGGAGTTTCTTCATGCGCTTTATACCAATATGACATTTAGCGGCAGTGCCACAAGTATGTGGTACTATCATTATTAACTTTGTATCCTTTGGCATCAATGTTATGAACATGTGTATTACTACGACCAAAATTCAACAAACCATTCTTACTGGGTGCATGACCATTGAAGGTATCATTCATGTAAACAGAATAACCATTATTCTCTAACTTAAATGAATAATCGTGTTGCAATAAACACGATCTAATCATGTTCATGCTCAACGCAAAAAACAAATAATATTTATTTAGGTTCGTCACTAATCCCGAAGGTAGAGAGAGCATGCGATGTTGATCATATCAACCTTGGAAACATTTCCAACACACATCGTCATCTCACACTTAGCTAGTCTCTCTTTATTCTGTAGCTTTTACTTCGAGTTACTAACACTTAGCAACGGAACCGGTATCCAATACCCAGGTGCTACTAGGAGTTCTAGCAAGGTACATATCAATAACACGTATATCAAATATACTTCTGTCGATGTTGCCAGCCTTCTTATCTACCAAGTATCAAGGGTTGTTCCGCTTCAGCGACCGCTCTCCTCATAATCGAAGCACTTAGTCTCGGGTTTGGGTTTCAACTTTGGGTTGCTTTACTGGAGCAGCAACTGACTTGCCATCCATGAAGTTTCCCTCCTTGCCCTTGCCCTTCTCGAAACTAGTGGTTTTACTAACCATCAACACTTGACGCTCCTTGTTGATTTCTACCTTCACGGTGTCAAACATCGCAAACAGCTCACGGATCATTAATTCTATCCCTGGCATTTTATAGTTCATCACCAAGTTCTAGTAGCTTAGTGAAAGTGACTTGGAGAACTATATCAATCACAATCTTATCTGGAAGATCAACTCCCACTCCATTCAAGCGATTGTAGCACCCAAACAATCTGAGCACATGCTCAACGATTGAGATATTCTCTTTCATCTTGCAGGCAAAGAATCTTGTTGGAGATCTCATATCTCGCAACACAGGCACGAGCCCGAGATCCTAATCTCAGCTCTTATAACATCTCATATGTTCTGTGACGTTCAAAATGTTTCAGGGCCTCAATTCTAAGCCGTAATGCATGACACACTAAACTATCAAGTAGTCATCAGAACGAGCCTGTCAGATGTTCATAACATATACAGACGACGCTAGAGGGGTAGGTGCACCGAGCGGTGCATTAAGGACATAAGCCTTCTGTGCAGCTGTGAGGACAATCCTCAGATCACGGACCCAGTCTGCAATATTGCTACCATCATCTTTCAACTCTATTTCTCTAGGAACATATAAAAATTCAAGGGAGCTACAGCGCGGGCTAGTAATCTACAACATAATTTTCAAATACACTACTGACTATGTTCATGATAATGAGTTGAATTAATCATATTACTTAAGAACTCCCACTCAAATTGACATCCCTCCAGTCATTCGAGTGATACATGATCCAAATTCACCAACTCAAGTCCGATCATCACGTGAGTTGAGGTGGCTGCAATGGTGAACATGATCATGTTGATCATATCTACTATACGACTCATGTTCGACCTTTCGGTCTCTTGTGTTCCGAGGCCATGTCTGTACATGCTAGGCTCGTCAACTTTAACTCGAGTGTTCTGCATGTGCAACACTGGCTTGCACCCGTTGTATGTGAACGTAGAGTCTATCACACCCGATCATCACGTGGTGTCTCAACACGACGAACTTTCGCAACGGTGCACACTCGGGGAGAACGCAATTTAACTTGAAATTAAGTGAGGGATCACCTTATAATGCTACCGTCGTCCTAAGCAAAACAAGGTGCATAAAAGGATTAACATCAAATGCAAATCATAAGTGACATGATATGGCCATGAACTTGTGCTTTAGATATCCATCTAGAAAGCACCGGCATGATCTCCATCGTCACCGGCACGACACCATGATCTCCATCAACGTGTCGCCATCGGGGTTGTCGCCCCCAACACGCTTCTACTACTATTGCTACTATAGCGATAAAGTAAAGCATTACATAGCGCTTAATGATTGACACGCGGGTCATACAATAATTAAAGACAACCCTATGGCTCCTGCCGGTTGCCGTACTCATCGACATGCAAGTCGTGATAATCTATACATCACATGATCATCTCATACATCACATATATCACATCATGTAATTGGCCATATCATATCACAACATACCCTGCAAAAACAAGTTTAGACGTCCTCTAATTGTTGTTGCATGTTTTACGTGGCTTCTATGGGTATCTAGCAAGAACAATTCTCATCTACGCAAAAACCACAACGGTGATACACTAGTTTCTTTTTAACCTTCTCAAGGACCGCCTTTGTCGAATCCGATCCAACTAAAGTGAGAGAAACTGGCACCCGCAAGCCATCTATGCAACAAGTTGCGGTCGAGGGAACCGGTCTCTCGTAAGCGTATGAGTAATATTGGTCCGGGCCGCTTCATCTCACAATACCGCTAAACCAAAACACGACAAAGGAAGCAATCTAAGCATCAATGCCCACAAACTCTTTGTGTTCTACTCGAGATCTCATCTACACATAGACCTAGCTCTGATACCACTGTTGGGGAACGTTGCATGGGAAACAAAAAATTTCCTATGCACACACAAGATCTATCCATGGTGATGAGCATCTACGAGAGGGAGAGTGAATCTACATACCCTTGTAGATCGCTAAGGGAGAAGCGTTAAGAAACACGGTTGGTGTAGTCGAACGTCTTCGCGATCCAAATCGCCGTGCGTCCCGCGATCTCATCACGATCCATCCCGCGATCCAATCACGATCCGTCCCACGAACTCATCACGATCCGACCAGTGAACTCATCACGATCCATCCCACGAACTCATCACAATCCGTCTCGCGATCTTGATCACGGTCCTTCCGATCTAGCGCCGAACGGACGGCACCTTCGCGTTCAGCACACGTACAGCTTGATGACGATCTTCGCCGTCTTGATCTAGAAAGAGGGAGTGGAGAGGAAGAAGACTTCTCCGACAGCGTGACGGTGCTCCGGCGGTGGTGGTGGAGCTATTTCGGTAGGGCTTTGCCTAAGCACTATAGAAAACCGATCTAGAGGAGAAACTATGCACTAGAGGAACGGGTAGCACGTGGCTGAAAATTCTGTGCCAAAACCCTAAAATCCTCTAGTATATATAGGAGGAGAGGAGGAGGAGGCTTGGCTGCCAAAGAGGCAGCCCTTGGGTCGTCCGAACCTAGTGGGATTGGAGGATTCCTCCTCCAATCATAGTAGGACTAGGACTCCTCCTTTTTTTTTGCCTTTTTTTTGCCTTTTTCCACCTTTTTCTCTTTGCGCTTTTCTTCCTAGCCGCATGGGCCTTGTGTGGGACTTACACCTGTTGGAAATATGCCCTAGAGGCAATAATAAATTAGTTATTATCATATTTCCTTGTTCATGATAATCGTTTATTATCCATGCTGTAAATTCTATTGATCGGAGACTTGGATGCATGTGTGGATACATAGACAAAACCATGTCCCTAGTATGCCTCTAATGGACTAGCTCGTTGATCAAATATGGTTAAGGTTTCCTAGCCATGGACATGAGATGTCATTTGATAACGGGATCACATCATTAGGATAATGATGTGATGGACAAGACCCAAACTACAAATGTAGCATATGATCGTGTCAGTTTATTGCTACTGTTTTCTGCATGTCAAGTATATGTTCCTATGACCATGAGATCATGCAACTCACCGACATCGTACGAGTGCCTTGTGTGTATCAAACGTCGCAACATAACTGGGTGACTATAAAGGTGCTCTACAGGTATCTCCGAGGGTGTCTGTTGAGTTGGCATGGATCAAGACTGGGATTAGTTACTCCGTGTGGCGAAGAGGTATCTCAGGGCCCACTCGGTAATGCAACATCACAATAAGCCTTGCAAGAAATGTGACTAAGTGTTAGTCACGGGATCTTGTATTACGGAACAAGTAAAGAGACTTGCCGGTAACGAGGTTGAACTAGGTATGGAGATACCGGCGAGCGAATCTCGGGCAAGTAACATACCGAAGAACAAATGGAACATCATACGGGATTAACTGAATCCTTGACATAGAGGTTCGACCGATAAAGATCTTCGTAGAATATGTAGGAACCAATGTGGACATCCAGGTCCAGCCATTGGTTATTGACCGTAGAGGTCTCTTGGTCATGTCTACATAGTTCTCGAACCCGCAGGGTCTGCACACTTAAGGTTTGGTGACATTTCGGTAGTATAGAGTTATGTATGGTGGGGACCAAAGGTTGTTCGGAGTCCCGGATGAGATCCCGGGCATCACGAGGAGCTCCGGAATGGTCCGGAGGTAAAGATTGATATATAGGAAGTTGGTGTTTGGACTCTGGAAAGTTTGGGGCATTTTCGGTAGTGTACCGGGAGTGACGAATGGGTCACAGGGGCCCACCATTGGGGCCAACCCACCCCATGGGACTATGTGGCAACCCACCAGCCCATAGTGGGCCTGTTGGGTCGGCCAAGGAGGCCTATGCACAGGAGGAAAGAGAGGCAAACCAAATTGGGTGGAAACATCCCCAAACTCCACCTCTCTTGTGGGAGGAGTCCTACTAGGAGGAGGACTCCTCCCCACTAGGTTCGGCCGAACCAAAGGAGAGCCCTCCTTTTGGGCGCAGCCTCCTCTACCCTCCTCCTATATATATGAGTGGTTTTAGGGTTTATTCGACAAGGATTTTCAGCCACGTCTAAACCCTACTTATAGATCAAGTTCCTCTAGACTAGACTAGTTCCGCAGTGCTTAGGCGAAGCCCTACCAGAATTGCTCCACCACCATCACCGGAGCGTCGTCATGCTGCCGGTGAACTCTTCTCCCTCTCAACTTCCTCTTGCTGGATCAAGATGGTGGAGATCGTCATCAAGCTGCACGTGTGCTGAACGCGGAGGTGCCGTCTGTTCGGCGCTAGATCGGAAGGACCGTGAACAAGATCGCGAGACCGTTCGTGATGTGTTCACGGGACGGATCGTAATGAGATCGCGGGACGGATCATGATGAGTTCGCGGGATGGATAGTCATTGGATCGCGGGACGGATCGTGATGTGACCGCGGGACGCTTGGCGATTTGGATCGCGAAGATCTTCGACTACACCAACCGCGTTTCTTAACGCTTCCCGCTTAGCGATCTACAAGGGTATGTAGATCCACTCTCCCTCTCGTAGATGCTCATCACCATGGATAGATCTTGCGTGTGCGTAGGAAATTTTTTGTTTCCCATGCAACGTTCCCCAACAGTGGTATCAGAGCTAGGTCAATGTGTAGATGAGATCTCGAATAGAACACAAAGAGTTTGTGGGCGTTGATGCTTAGATTGCTTCCTCCCTTGGTCGGATTTTGGTTCAGCGGTATTCTAAGATGAAGCGGCCCGGACCAACATTACTCATATGCTTACGAGAGACCGGTTCCCTTGACGCAACTTGTTGCTTAGATGGCTTGCGGGTGGCAGTTTCTCTCACTTTAGTTGGATCGGATTCGACAAAGGCGGTCCTTGAGAAGGTTGAAAAGCAAATTATGTATCACCGTTGTGTTTTATGCGTAGGTGAGAATCGTTCTTGCTAGAAACCCGTAGCAGCCACGTAAAACATGCAACAACAATTAGAGGACGTCTAACTTGTTTTTGCAGGGTATGTTTGTGATGTGATATGGCCAATTACATGATGTGATATATGTGATGTATAGAATTTCACGACTTGCATGTCGGTGAGTACGGCAACCGGCAGGAGCCATAGGGTTGTCTTTAATTATTGTATAACCTGCGTGTCAATCATTAAGCGCTATGTAATGCTTTACTTTATCGCTAAACGGTAGCAATAGTAGTAGAAGCATGCAGGGCGTGACAACCCCGATGGCGACACGTTGATAGAGATCGAGATGATGGAGATCATGGTGTCGTGCCGGTGACGATGGAGATCATGCCAGTGCTTTCAAGATGGAGATCTAAAGCACAAGTTCATGGCCATATCATGTCACTTATGAATTGCATGTGATGTTAATCCTTTTATGCACCTTGTTTTTCTTAGTACGACGGTAGCATTATAAGGTGATCCCTCACTTAAATTTCAAGATAAAATTGTGTTCTCCCCGAGTGTGCACCGTTGCGAAAGTTCGTCGTGTTGAGACATCACGTGATGATCAGGTGTGATAGACTCTACGTTCACATACAACGGGTGCAAGCCAGTGTTGCACATGCAGAACACTCGGGTTAAACTTGACAAGCCTAGCATGTATAGACATGGCCTCGGAACACAAGACACCGAAAGGTCGAACATGAGTCATATAGTAGATATGATCAACATGATGATGTTCACCATTGTAACCACCTCAACTCACGTGATGATCGGACTTGAGTTGGTGAATTTGCATCATGTATCACTCGGATGACCAGAGGGATGTCAATTTGAGTAGGAGTTCTTAAGTAATATGATTAATTGAACTCATTATCATGAACATAGTCAGTAGTGTCTTTGCAAAATTATGTTGTAGATTACTAGCTCACACTGTAGCTCCCTTGAATTTTATATGTTCCTAGAGAAATAGAGTTGAAAGATGATGGTAGCAATATTGCGGACTGGCTCCGTGATCTGAGGATTGTCCTCATTGCTACACAGAAGGCTTATGTCCTTAATGCACCGCTCGGTGCACCAACCCCTCTAGCGTTGTTTGTAGATGTTGTGAACATCTGATAGGCATCATTTGATAACTACTGGATTGTTTAGTGCGTCATGCATTACAGCTTAGAATTGAGGCTCCGAAATGTTTTGAACGTAATGGAACATATGAGATGTTCTAAGAGCTGAAATTAGGATCTCAGGCTCATGCCCGTGTTGCGAGATATGAGATCTCCAACAAGATTCTTTGCCTATAAGATGAAAGAGAATAGCTCAATCGTTGAGCATGTGCTCAGATTGTCTGGGTGCTACAATCGCTTGAACCGAGTGGGAATTGATCTTCCAGATAAGACAGTGATTGATATAGTTCTCCAAGTCACTCTCACTAAAGCTACTAGAACTTGGTGATGAACTATAAAATGCCAAGGATAGAAATAATGATCCCTGAGCTATTCGCGATGATTGACACCGCGAAGGTAGAAATCGAGAAGGAGCGTCAAAGTGTTGATGGTTAGTTAAAACCACTAGTTTCGAGAAGGGCAAGAGCAAGGAGGGAAACTTCATGGATAGCAAGTCAGTTGCTGCTCCAGTGAAGCAACCCAAAGTTGAACTCAAACCCGAGACTAAGTGATTCGATTATGAGGAGAGCGGTCGCCGAAGCGGAACAACCCTAGATACTTGGTAGATAAGAAGGCTGGCAAACGTCAACAGAAGTATATTTGATATACGTGTTATTGATATGTACCTTGCTAGTACTCCTAGTAGCACCTGGGTATTGGATACCGGTTCGGTTGCTAAATGTTAGTAACTCGAAATAAAAGCTACGAAATAAACGGAGAACTAGCTAAGTGTGAGGTGATGATTTGTGTTGGAAATGTTTCCAAGGTTGATGTGATCAACATCGCATGCTGTCTCTACCTTCGTTATTAGTGACGAACCTAAAATAAATGTTATTTGGTGTTTTTTGCGTTGAGCATGAACGTGATTAGATCATGTTCATTGCAACACGGTTATTCATTTAAGTTAGAGAATAATGGTTATTCTATTTACATGAATAATACCTTCAATGGTCATGCACCCAGTAAGAATGGTTTGTTGAAACTTGATCGTAGTAATACACATGTTCATAACATTGATGCCAAAAAGATACAAAGTTAATAATAATAGTACCACATACTTGTGGCACTGCCGCTAAATGTCATATTGGTATAAAACTCATGAAGAAATTCCATGCTGATGGATCTTTGGACTCATTCGATTTCGAATCGGTTGAGACATGCCAACCATGCCTCTTGGTCAAGATGACTAAGGACCCCGTTTTCTGTTTTGATGAAGCGGGCAAGTGATTTATTGGAAATGATACATGTTGTTGTATGCAATCCAATGAGTCTTGTAGCATGTGGTGGATATCATTATTTTCTTACCTTCACTGATGATTTGAGTAGATATAGTGTATATTTACTTAATGAAGCACAAGTCTGAATCATTTGAAAGGTTCAAGCAAATTCAGAGTGAAGTTTAAGATCATCATGACAAGAAGATAAATATGTTTGCGATATGATCGTGGAGGTGAATATCTAAGTTACGAGTTTGGCATACAACTTTAGACAATGTGAAAGTCGTTTCACAACTCACGCCACGTGGAACACCATAGTGTGATGGTGTGTCCGAACGTCATAGTCGTGCTCTATTGGATATGGTGCGTGCTATGATGTCTATTATCATTTTGTTACTATAATTTTGGGATTATGCATTAGAGACAACAACATTCACTTTAAATAGGGCACCATCTAAATCCGTTGAGATGACACCCTGTGAACTATGGTTTCATAGAAACCTAAGCTGTCATTTCTTAATGTTTGGGGCTGCGACGCTTGTGTGGAAAATGTTTTGCCTAATGAGCTCGAACCCAAAGAGGACAAATGCATCTTCATAGAATACCCTAAGATCAGTTGGGTGGACTTTCTATCTCAGATCCAAGCATAAAATGTTTGTTGCTAAAACTGGGTCCTTTCTCGAGAAAGGGTTTCTCTTGAAAGAATTGAGTGGGAGGAGGATAGAACTTGATGAGGTTATTTGAACCTCTGCTTCAACCAGAAAGTAGCACAACGCAGAAAGATGTTTCTATGAAGCCTACGTCAGTTGAAGAGGAAGTTAATGATGATGATCATGAAGCTTCGGATCAAGTTACTATCGACCTACAAGGAAAATAGAACTTGATGAGCTTATTGAACCTTTACTTCAACCAGAAAGTGGCACAGCACAGAAAGATGTTTCTGTGAAGCCTACGTCAGTTGAAGAGGAAGTTAATGATGATGATCATGAAGCTTCGGATCAAGTTACTATCGAACTTCGTAGGTCGACAAGGACGTGTACTGCTACTGAGCGGTACGACAACCCTGTCTTGAAGGTCATGTTGTTGGACAACGATGAACCTACGAACTATGGAGAAGCGATGATGGGCCCGGAAACCAACAAATGGTTAGAGGCCATGAAATCCGAGAAAGGATCCATGTATGAAAACCAAGTATAGACTTTGGTGGACTTGCTCGTTGGACGGCTGGTCGTTAAAGTACAAATGGATCTTTAAATGAAGACAGACGCTGATGGTAAATGTTACCATTGGTAAAGCTCGACTTGTTGCAAAGTAGTTTACGACAAGTTCAAAGAGTTGACTGCGATGAGACTTTCTCACTCGTAGCAATGCTAAAGTCTATTGGAATTATGTTAGCAGTTGCTGCATTTTTCAATTATGAAATCTGGCAGATGGATGCCAAAACATCGTTTCCTTCCTTAAGGAAAGGTTGTATGAGATACAACCAGAAGGTTTTGTCAGTCGTAAGGATGCTAAAAGATGTGGAGCTTCAGTGATTCATCTATGAACTGAAGCAAGCATCTCGGAGTTGGAATATACACTTTGATGAGGTGATCAAAGTTTTTTGAGTCTATACAAAGTTTACGAGAAACTTGTATTTGCAATAAAGTGAGTGGGAGCACTATAAGAGTTTTTGATAAGTATATGTGGATGACATATTGCTATTCGGAAATGATGTAGAATTTCTGGAGAGCATAAACGGTTGTCTGAAAAGAGTTTTTCAAAGGAAGACCTGGATAAAGCTACCTAATTGTTAAGCATCAAGATCTATAGAGATAGATCAAGATACTTGATGAGACTTTCAATGAGTACATACCTTGACAAGATTTTGAAAGAGTTCAAAATGGATCAGTCAGAGAAAGAGTTCTCGCCTGATTTGAAAGGTATAAAGTTGAGTAAGACTCAATGCCCAGTGATTGCAGAAGATAGAGAAAAGATGAGTGTCATCCCCTATGCTTCAGCCATTGGCTCTATCATGTATGCAATGCTTTGCACAAGACCCGATGTCAGTCTTGCCATAAGTATGGCCAGAAGGTTTGAAAGTGATCCTGGAATGGAGCACTGGACAACAGTCAAGATTACCCTTGGTAACTAAAAGACTAAGGAGGTGTTTCTCGATTATGGAGGTGATAAAGAGTTCGTCGTAAACAGTTACGTCGATGCAAGCTTTAACACCAATCCGGATGACTCGTAGTAGCAATCTGGATACGTATAGCGGAGCAGCCATTTGGAATAGTACCAAGTGGAGTGTGGTAGCAGTGTTTACGGTTTGACATAGAAATTTGCAAAGTACACACGGATCTGAATGTCGCAGACCCGTTGACTATAAGACCTCTCTCACATGCAAAGCATGATCGAGCCCCAAAACTCATTGGGTGTTAGATTCATAACAATGCGAATCACATGGTGATGTGAACTGGATTATTGACTCTAGTGCAAGTGGGAGACTGTTGGAAATATGCCCTAGAGGAAATAATAAATTAGTTATTATTATATTTCCTTGTTCATCATAATCGTTTATTATCCATGCTATAAATTGTATTAATCGGAGACTTAGATGCATGTGTGGATACATAGACAAAACCATGTCCCTAGTATGCCTCTAATGGACTAGCTCGTTGATCAAAGATGGTTAAGGTTTCCTAGCCATGGACATGAGATTTCATTTGATAACGGGATCACATCATTAGGAGAATGATGTGACGGACAAGACCCAAACTACAAACGTAGCATATGATCGTGTCAGTTTATTGCTACTGTTTTCTGCATAGTAAGAGAGATCATTTGATAAGGCTCAAATAAGATGAGAAGTAAAGGGTCTTTTGAAAACAAAGTTTTTTCGAGAAATCATTTCCTAAGGGCTTTCCAGTTTCTAGGGTCACGTCCTACAGTCAACATGTGCTCTGATACCATTTCTGTAGCGACCCGACTCAAAACGAGTCAAGCCTCTATGTTTTCTATGCCATCCTTGGATGAATATGCTGGCACACACAGTACATCAATGTATATATCAAAGTGCTATCACATGTAATTAACGTAAAACTGATATATACCTTAAAATCTCAGCGGAAACAGTCAACGAGAGTGGAGTCCCAATAACACCAATGGCAAGTTGAGTGTAGACCGTAACCCTGGATCGTACTCTTACCCGTCGTAGAGCTTATCTGCAACATAAGACGTTGTAGCCGTGTAGGTCAGCATTTTGATTATGCCGGAAAGTCACAAAAGAGGGGGTGTAATGTAATCATCTATTCTGCATGCATATATGGCAAGTGGGGTAGTAAGTTTTGCATAAAGCCAAAATTTTCCTACAACAAGAGAGAGCAAAAGCATAATTACTACAAATGTTGGTTGATTAATGAGATGGTTCCACCAACCAATTCTCATACCCAAGTTGACATTAATACCCACATCAATGTAATTAATCGTGTTGAGAGTTCCAAATAGTTTCAGTTCCTTTGGCTCAAGTTGTCCATAACCGTGGACACGGCTAATCGACTAGGTTTTAGTACTCTGTAGAGTTTTGCACATGTTCCCCACAAGATTTGATCGCTTCCATTTGATTTCTTGCACCTCAGGGTGTTTGAGAAACGGATGACCAAAACATGGTCTTCTAAAGGTTTTCCCTGAGACTCTGTCGGTGCCCATCCTTTCCTACCGTTCTTCTACATCTCGTAGCACCGCCTGTCCAGGGTCACCATGATATCCAACCAAGCCAGAGCCCATAATGACTTGTGTCTGTGCAGGTAAGCCTTGGGTCTTGAAGCATCCATCCATCTCTTTGTGCCTGGGTGGACCTTTCCGCGTGAATACTGGCACTTCCCCAGCAACACCTAGGCTAACCACTGGTTTCTCCAGGGCGCCGTTCAACCATCATCCACCCAGAGGTATGTTGAAAACTCGGAGTCTTGAGGACTTGATCATCATGTAGGTCTTGAAATTATTAACTCACAACTCTCATGAATCACACAACCAACCTCGTCTACTAATAGCATAGCAAAATTTAAATCAACGTTTCCCGGGGCCAATGTGTCAAAGGGGTGAGGGGTACCTACCACATGATACTACAACAAGTAACCAAGTTTCCAATTTACCTACTTTGCATGCAATTGGGGTGATGGAAGAACTAATGCAATAAAAACATAGGTATACATGGTCAAAGTGACTTGCATGTACTGTTGATGACGAATAAAATCCCTCTCAGAGATAACTGATAGACTATTCGTCACTCTCCGATGAAAATCTATATAATCAAACATTGCATTCTTATAAGCAATCATACTAGCAATCAATTCTAACAATCAAAAGTAACACCAAACCAAAAGCAACAAATTTGTGATGAAGGAAATACTTAAGACAAAATTTAACAAAACTTCATCAACATAACAAAAGTTGGTCTTCTCTGCAAGTACATCCTATTTTCAAAAGTAAAAACTCAGAACAAAGTAAAATATAACAAAAGTATTTTTGTAAATATTTTTCTAGCAAGAAGAATTATTTTTGGAAAGCAACTAAGAATTATGAATAACAACACTCTAAACAACATAGGTTTTAGCCTAATAAACTTAACAACAAGAAACAATTAAAACAATTAAAATATTAAAATAACAGAAAAACAAAACATTTTCAAATAAGAAATCAACTAGTAATACTAGAGCAATACAACAAGGAAAACAAAACAAAGTAATGGGCTCTAAATTTTGGTGGCTAAACTACTACTAATATAAAACAAGACGAAAACATATTTTTAGTAACAAAACAATCCTTAACAGAAAAGAATACTAAAATAAATTTTTTTTATTAAAAACAGAATTAAATCCTCTAAAAATTTGTGAAATAATTACTACTAGTTTATAAAAATTTCCTAATGAAGAAGAATATAGTTTCCTATATCATTAGGATATAAAACAAAGCAAAACATTTTTTAACAGAAAATAAGTAACCTAATATTGGACAACATAACTAAAGAAAACTAAAACAAAATTTAAACAAAATCAGATTTCAAAATAAACTAAAGAAGAATTAAACTAACTAAATCCTATTAGGTACTAAACAGATTCTATTTTAGTTAAAAATCCTAATCTACATTATCCAAAAAAATCTCAAACAGTGCTGGATGATAAACTTAACTAATACAAAACAGTGGCAAAAAGAATCACTCAAAAACAAATTTTTAAACTCAAGTTATTCAGAAAACAAGATTTCAATCAAATCTGTTTGAATTCAATTTTAAATTATTCAAATTTGGTCAAACTTGATATCTGCAGAAACTAGAACAAATTTCTGAACTAATGCAAAAAGAATCAAATTAAAACACTTAAAAAGATAAAAGATATAACAAAAATAAAAAACAAAACCTATTCTGTTTTCTAAAACAAACAGAAAAAGAAAAAAAACTTAGCTAACGGACAGGGGCTACATGAGAGTTTGTGGTTGGCCGAGGCCGTGTACGTGCGGGGTTTGTGAGCGGACGACCAAATGCTAGGAGAAAACGGTTCGGGAATTAAAATAAAAAAAGAGATCTAATCCTAGCCTTTGATCTACGATCGAACGGTTAAGAGATGGAGAGGGGGCTCACAGAGAAGGGGTCGCCGGCGAGGGGGTTTCTCCGGCGAGGCCGAGGCGACGAGGTCGTCGGGGCAGTGCTCTGGTGGTCCTCTAGCGATGGCGTGGCCTCCAATCGATGGCGGAGATCCTCCGGGGATGGCTGGTTACGAAAGGGAGACGAGGGGGTGACGGTGGTGAGCAGCACGAGCTCCGGGAGCTTCGGGAGGTGGCCGAACTCCGGCGAGGCAGCGGTGGGGCGTTCTGGCGAGGGAAAAGAGGGGTTTCGAGGTGGACGAAGAGCGGAGAGAACCGGCTCTTATATAGGCCAGGTGCGAAGTCAGGGGAGGGAAGGAGGAGCGAGATCCGAGGCGATGGACTCGTCGGCGTTGTCAAGGGCGCGATGGAGGGGATGAGCGCGCGGTGAGTGGGAGCGGTCAGTGGGGCCGGTGCGTCAGCGAGAGAGAGGGAGAGATCAGCGCATCGGGCGGCCGATGTGGAGAGGTTTCGGGGGAGGGATCAGGGGCTGTGGGCCGGCTCGTTTAATACACGCGTTAACTCTTTTCCTTTATTAATATACAGGGCACTAAAAACAACATTAAGACATTCAAAAGCAGTCCAAAAAATAAAGTGTTATATATCAGAATGATCAGGGAAATAAATTCCATTTAATGAAGATTTTTCGACGGCCAAAATAAATACTTTACAAAAATTATTTTCAGAAAATGCCTAAATGGCTTTATTTATTTTTATAAATATTTTTCAAATAACCCCTTAGGATTTATGGTTCAAATACTTCACAAAATTACCTCTGGTTTGGAGTGTCATATTACTCCTCTCAAAAACTTTGTCAAGGGGTTTGAATGCTTACGTATTTAAATAGGGAATTCAAATATGAAAGTGAAACTCCATATGAGAAATTTTCAAATAGTTTTCAAATTCCCTTTCTAAATATTTTCATGTTGAAGAAGTCATGTCATCCTCTCTCATTGATTTGAAATGTAGGAATTTGAATTCAAACACAAAGGGGAAAGTCATTTTATTCCCTCTCATTCAAAAGTTTCAAATTTCACTCAATTTCAATCACTCAAGCAAACAAGCATTCATTCTAATATTAATTATAACATTCCAAAATTTGGGATGTTACAAACCTATCACACTTAAAATGAATCTCGTCCTCGAGATTCGAAGAGGCTAGAAAGAAAAGGTTAGGGTTTGGGGTCTTCTAGCAAATCCATTGACCAAGAAGGTGTGGGGTCTACCACACTTAAAATGAGAGTTAGTGGTCCCTCAAAATCATGGCATTCCTCTGGGTGCATCTGTCTCTTCACATACTTCACGATGGCTCCTTCGATGAGGCTCTTCCATTAAATCAAAAATCTTGTGATCTCATAACAAAATGTATTTCCTCCGATACTGGGTCTTCTTAACTGATAAGTCTCGCGTTCATTCTAAGTAACCTATCGATGATCTCATGGTGGTCTGGCATTTGTGGTTATCCTGCAGTGAAATGGGTCTTGGCTTTATTCCTCACCGTAAAATTCTTATGTGTGACAACAACTGCCATGTACAAGGGGTTTTACATCATACCATTCTAAGGTTTAAACAAAAGCTTCAAAGAACGTCGTCTCTTTACTATGGGTAAGTCACTCAGATTTACCAATCCGAATAGCAAGAGAATGATAAGAGTAAGTCGTCATGGTGGCCAAGCCATGTCGCACTGAAATCATTACCTTGTATAAGGTTTAGTGAATCTCGTATTCTAACACTTGGGCTTCCTCACAAGCATTGCAGAAATTTCTCTTGTCAATGAACGAGGTTCGGATAAATCCTTTGATTCTGCAAGCTGAACAAAAATACCTATCGTTTCTTCACAACTCTCAGGTTTTCGTATACTCCTAAGAAAACGTTTACTGATCTGTCGTAGCTTCTTCCAAGTTTCTTCTTTCACAAAGGTGGGGCTTGATCCTTATCAATCCTAAGGTCAGTGAGTTGTGGGTTCACTTGAATACAGCTTCATCTCACTCTTGGGTTTACTATCGATCCATATTCCAACATTGTCTTCCGTTCATTCCATCATACCCTCGAGGTAACAAATCACAGACCTATTATTGTCTGGATTCCACTCTGTGGAATTCATTTTCCTTTCCATTGGTCTGTTTAACCTTGGGTATGGTTTCATCACAATCATTCCTTTTCTCAATATTCCAACTTCAAAATCACTTTGTCACGAAGGTTATCATCCAGATAGTTTGAGGTGGTTCCACATTCTCTTCACCTGTATTTAGTTGTCCAAACTCCTTAACGGTATTTTCTTCATTTCTTTTGTCCTTGTGGTTGCTACCACACTTGAAATGAAATGCACGCATGCCTGCATAGACCATATTTTCTCATATCCTCGAAAATTGGTCAGAGATCTTTGTTCTTAGAGTGGCAACTCATATAATTCAACACAGGAGAATCACAACACCATAAATTCCATTGACCTCACGAATTTATTACAAACTCTGAGACTCCCATTACATAACTGCAAAATGATAAGAGTGCTACCTATTACATTTATTACTTCCAAAATCCAAAACTCAAACTACTCATGGTTAGCCTTCTTCTCTGGGCAGGTATAGGAGTAATGTCCTGTCTTTTTGCACCTGAAACACATGATCTGACTCAGATCCTTCTTTGTAGAAATTGGGTTGTTCTGAGAACGTCTTCGGTTTCTCTTCTTGGGCTCCGTTGTTCCGATCAAACTTTCAATTTCCTGTGGATCAAACTCCACTTCTTCTGTCGGGAAGTTTCCCAGATACTCTTTTCTTTCTTTCGTACAGTCCTGTGAGAAATGTCCTTCTTCTCCACATGAATAGCAGGCATGGGAGTAAAATCTGGTTAGGCCTTCTCCATTAGGGTCTTCAACATCTTCCTTCCTCACAAGTTCTCCTAAATTTTCTCTGAAGGCTTCCTTCATGGCTTCCTTCTGCTGCTTGATGACTTCTTGTACCTTGGGGTACATTTGGCATTGAGCCGGGTAATGCATAGTTCCTTAGCACAAGAAACATGTCACCTGCCCAGTTGGGCATTCCTCAGCTCGGTGATTTTCTTCACAATGAGGGCATCCTTCCTTTTGTTCTTCCCGGGTGTGTCCTATGTCTCCACATATCTTGCATGCGCAAATCTTCTTCACATCTTTGCCACGGGGCTTCTGGGTGTTGGTAACAACATGAGATCCTTGCAGAGTTATCTTGAATTCTTCCCAAGTGTTTGATGCTTGCCTATCATGGATATCTTCATGCATGTTCCACCAATGTGCAGCACCTTCTGCAAAGTACCGAAAAGCATACTGGACCATCTCTTTTCTTGCAACATGGTTACTCTAAGATGATCCTCCATGTTCTGAATCCATTCTTCTATCTCTAACCGAGTCATCGATCCAGAATACACGAGTCCAGCTTCATTCATCATCTATTGGGTTCAAGGTTTTGGGGATGAGATGGGTAAGAGAGAGAGAAGGGATACACACAATACAAACAATAGTTTTGAAAATAGATTTTAGTTGTGGCTGTAGAAAATTTACACACAAATGACAGCTCACAAACCATCGTATCGAACGTAAGTATACTACAGGGGTTTGGTCTTCTAGGGCATAATATCTTGGAAATTCTTCATGGTCTTCAATTTCTTCGGGTCTTCATAGTCTTCAACACTTCTAATGCATGGTGAAATCTTCTTTACTTTGAAGTGACCATCAGTTGTTTCGATATCTTGTCCTTATCAAAGTGTTCTCCATTGATCCTTAGTGTGGTCAAAGGGGAAAATATATTTTCTAACTATTTGAGGTAAGAGAGATCATTTGATAAGGCTCAAATAAGATGAGAAGTAAAGGGTCTTTTGAAAACAAAGTTTTTTCGAGAAATCATTTCCTAAGGGCTTTCCAGTTTCTAGGGTCACGCCCTACACTCAACATGTGCTCCGATACCATTTCTGTAGCGATCCGACTCAAAACGAGTCAAGCCTCTGTGTTTTCTATGCCATCCTTGGATAAGTATGCTGGCACACACAGTACAGCAATGTATATATCAAAGTGCAATCACATGTAATTAACGTAAAACTGATATATACCTTAAAATCTCGGCAGAAACAGTCAACGGGAGTGGAGTCCCAATAACACCAACGGCAGGTTAAGTGTAGACCGTAACCCTGAATCGTACTCTTACCCGTCGTAGAGCTTATCTGCAACATAAGACGTTGTAGCCGTGTATGTCAGCATTTTGAATATACCGGCAAGTCACAAAAGACGGGGTGTAATGTAATCATCTATTCTACATGCATATATGGCAAGTGGGGTAGTAGGTTTTGCATAAAGCCAAAAAATTCCTACAACAAGAGAGAGCAAAAGCATAATTACGACAAATGTTGGTTGATTAATGAGATGGTTCCACCAACCAATTCTCATACCCAAGTTGAAATTAATACCCACATCAATGTAATTAATTGTGTTGAGAGTTCCAGATAGTTTTAGTTCCTTTGGCTCAAGTTGTCCATGACCATGGACACGGCTAATCGATTAGGTTTTAGTACTATGCAGAGTTTTGCACACGTTCCCCACAAGATTTGATCGCCTCCGTTTGATTTCTCGCACTTCAGGGTGGTTGAGAAACGGATGACCAAAACATGGTCTTCTAAAGGGTTTCCCTGAGACTCTGTCGGTGCCCATCCTTTCCTACCGTTCTTCTACATCTCGTAGCACCGCCTGTCCAGGGTCACCACGATATCCAACCAAGCCAGAGCCCATAATGACTTGTGGCTGTGCAGGTAAGCCTTGGGTCTTGAAGCATCCATCCATCTCTTTGTGCCTGGTGGACCTTTCCGCGTGAATACTGGCACTTCCCCAGCAACACCTAGGCTAACCACTGGTTTCTCCAGGGCGCCGTTCAACCATCATCCACCTAGAGGTATGTTGAAAACTCGGAGTCTTGAAGATTTGATCATCATGTAGGTCTTGAAATTATTAACTCACAACTCTCATGAATCACAAAACCAACCCCGTCTACTAATAGCATAGCAAAATTTAAATGAACGTTTCCCGGGGCCAATGTGTCAAAGGGGTGAGGGGTACCTACCACATGATACTACAACAAGTAACCAAGTTTCCAATTTACCTACTTTGCATGCAATTGGGGTGATGGAAGAACTAATGCAATAAAAAGATAGGTATACATGGTCAAAGTGACTTGCATGTACTGTTGAGGAAGAATAAAATCGCTCTCAGAGATAACTGATAGACTATTCGTCACTCTCTGATGAAAATCTATATAATCGAACATTGCATTCTTATAAGCAATCCTACTAGCAATCAATTCTAACAATCAAAAGTAACACCAAACCAAACGCAACAAATTTGTGATGAAGGAAATACTTAAGACAAAATTTAACAAAACTTCATCAACACAACCAAAGTTGGTCTTCTCTACAAGTACATCCTATTTTCAAAAGTAAAAACTCAGAACAAAGTAAAATATAACAAAAGTATTTTTGTAAATATTTTTCTAGCAAGAAGAATTATTTTTGAAAAACAACTAAGAATTATGAAGAACAACACTCTAAACAACATAGGTTTTAGCCTAATAAACTTAACAACAAGAAACAATTAAAATATTAAAATAACAGAAAAACAAAACATTTTCAAATAAGAAATCAACTAGTAATACTAGAGCAATACAACAAGGAAAACAAAACAAAGTAATGGGCTCTAAATTTTGGTGGCTAAACTACTACTAATATAAAACAAGACAAAAAAATATTTTTAGTAACAAAACAATCCTTAACAGAAAAGAATACTAAAATATATTTTTTATTCAAAAAAACAGAATTAAATCGTCTAAAACATTTGTGAAAGAATTACTACTAGTTTATAAAACATTTCCTAATGAAGAAGAATATAGTTTCCTATATCATTAGGATATAAAACAAAGCAAAACATTTTTTAACAGAAAATAAGTCACCTAATATTGGACAACAGAACTAAAGAAAACTAAAACAAAAGTTAAACTAAATCAGATTTCAAAATAAACTAAAGAAGAATTAAACTAACTAAATCCTATTAGGTACTAAACAGATTCTGTTTAGTTAAAAAACCTAATCTAAATTATCCAAAAAAATCTAAAACAGTGCTGGATGATAAACTTAACTAATACAAAACAGTGGCAAAAAGAATCACTCAAAAATAAATTTTTAAACTCAAGTTATTCAGAAAACAAGATTTGAATCAAATCTGTTTGAATTCAATTTTAAATTATTCAAATTTGGTCAAACTTGATATCTGCAGAAACTAGAACAAATTTGTGAACTAATGCAAAAAGAATCAAATTAAAACACTTAAAAACATAAAATATATAACAAAAATAAAAACAAAACCTATTCTGTTTTCTAAAACAAACAGAAAAAAGAAAAAAAAACTTAGCTAACGGACAGGGGCTACGTGGTAGTTTGTGGTTGGCCGAGGCCGTGTACGTGCGGGGTTTGCGAGCGGACGACCGAACGCTAGGACAAAATGGTTCGGGAATTAAAATAAAAAAAGTGATATAATCCTAGCCTTTGATCTACGATCGAACGGTTAAGAGAGGGAGAGGGGGCTCACAGAGAAGGGGTCGCTGGCGAGGGGGTTTCTCCGGCGAGGCCGAGGCGACGTGGTCGTCGGGGGCGGTGCTCTGGTGGTCCTCTGGCGATGGCGTGGCCTCCAATCAATGGCGAAGATCCTCCGGGGATGGCTGGTGGCGAAAGGGAGACGAGGGGGTGACGGTGGTGAGCAGCACGAGCTCTGGGAGCTTCGGGAGGTGGCCGAACTCCGGCGAGGCAGAGGTGGGGCTTTCTGGCGAGGGAAAAGAGGGGTTTCGGGGTGGACGAAGAGCAGAGAGAACCCGCTCTTATATAGGCTAGGTGCGAGGTCAGGGGAGGGAAGGAGGAGCGAGATCCGGGGCGATGGACTCGCCGGCATTGTGAGGGGCGCGATGGAGGGGATGAGCGCGCGGTGAGTGGGAGCGGTCAGTGGGGCCGGTGCATCAGCGAGAGAGAGGGAGTGATCAGTGCGTCGGGTGGCCGATGCAGAGAGGTTTCGGGGGAGGGATCAGGGGCTGTGGGTCGGCTTGTTTAATACACGCGTTAACTCTTTTCCTTTATTAATATACAGGGCATTAAAAACAACATTAAGACATTCAAAATGAGTCCAAAAAGATAAAGAGTTATATATCAAAATGATCAAGGAAATAAATGCCATTTAATGAACATTTTTTCATGGCCAAAATAAATACTTTAAAAAATTTATTTTTAGAAAATGCCTAAATGGCTTTATTTATTTTTGCAAATATTTTTCAAATAAGCCCTTGGGTTTTATGGTCCAAATACTTCACAAAATTACCTCTAGTTTGGAGTGTCATATTACTCCTCTCAAAAACTTTGTCAAGGGGTTTGAATGCTTACAAATTCAAATAGGGAATTCAAATATGAAAGTGAAACTCCATATGAGAAATTTTCAAATAGTTTTCAAATTCCCTTTCTAAATCTTTTCATGTTGAAGAAGTCATGTCATCCTCTCTCACTGATTTGAAATGTAGGAATTTGAATTCAAACACAAAGGGGAAAATCATTTTATTCCCTCTCATTCAAAAGTTTTCAAAAGTTTCAAACTTCACTCAATTTCAATCACTCAAGCAAACAAGCATTCATTCTAATATTAATTATAACACTCCAAAATTTGGGATGTTACAACTGGCCTCCCGATTGAGAAACTCTTTCTCTAGGAAAACCCCGTTCCGAGCAACAAACACTTTGTTCTCTTCTCGGCTGTAGAAGTTGTATCCCAAGGTTTCCCTCGGATATCCCACGAATATGCATTTATCTGACTTGGGTGTAAGCTGGTCCGACATGAGTCGCTTGAATAATGCTTCACAACCTCAAATCTTTAGAAAAGACAAACTAGGAGTTTTCCCAGTCCACATCTCATGTGGTGTCTTGTCAACGGATTTTGATGGTGCCCTATTAAATGTGAAAGCTGTAGTTTCTAGAGCATATCCCCAGAATGACAAGGGTAGATCTGATTTGCTCATCATCGACCGGACCATGTCCAACAAGGTTCAATTTCTCCGTTCTGACACATTGTTTCGTTGGGGCATACCCGGAGGTGTGAGCTAAGGTACTATACCTCGGCTTTTTAGATGATTGTCAAACTCCTGGCTCATGTACTCACCTCCACGATCTGATCATAAAAGTTTTATCGTCTTGCCGAGCTGATTTTCAACCTCATTCTGAAACTCTTTGAACTTTTCAAAAGTTTTCGACTTGTGCCTCATCAAATAGATATATCCATATCTACTCAAGTCGTCGGTAAAAGTCACGAAGTACTGATAGCCACCTCTGGCCGTTGTGCTCATTGGACCACACACATCACTGTGTATAAGCTCCAACAGCTCGGACGCCCTCTCGCAACTCTTTGCAAAAGGATACTTAGTCATCTTGCCTAGAAAGCATGATTCGCATGTCTCGAATGACCCAAAGTCGGACGATGTTAGGAGTCCATCATCATGGAGCTTCTTTATGCATTTTAGACTAATGTCTCCAAGCCGGCAATGCCAGAAGTATGTCGGATTTATCTCATTAGGCTTATGCCTCTTGACATTCACGTTATAGAATGGTTCCGTTTCTAGATTTAAAATAAATAGCCCATCTACTATGGGTGCATAGCCATGGAACATTCCATTCAAATAAAATGAACAACCATTGTCCTTTATATTGAATTCATAACCTGGACTCATCAAGCATGAGGCAGAAATAATGTTCCGACTAAGTGCGGGAATGTAATAACAATTATTTAATTCCAAAATAAATCCAGAAGGAAGCTTGAGCTGCATCGTGCCGACCTCCAATGGTGCAACTCTTGCTTTGTTGTCGACCCTGATGTCAATCTCCCATTGTGCCACACGCCTAGTTCTTACCAGCCCCTGCATCGAGTTGCAAATATGAACAATCGATCCGGTATCAAATACCCAAGAGCTACTAGGTATGTCAGCAAGGTAAATGTATATAACATATGTAACAAGTGTAGCTTTGCCCGAAGAAGCATCTCTGGCCTTCTTGCCGTGCTCAGCAAGCCACTTTTTATAGTTCCTCTTCCAATGACCAACCTCCTTGCAGTGAAAGCCAATGGTCATTGAGTTCGGTCCGGACTTTCGCTCGGCGGCGGAGACAGCCTTCTCTGTGCCCTTTGCCTTACCCTTTTTCTTACACCAACTCTTCTTGAACTTAGTCGAGTTCTGCACCATCAACACTTGATGCGTGCCTTTCTTAATATCTTGCTCTGCCACCTTGAGCATCCCATGCAATTCGGTGAGCTTCTTATCCATGTCGTGCATATGATAGTTTGATACGAAGGTCCCATGGCTAGGTGGAAGAGAACCCAAAATTGCATCCGTGGCCATCTCGTCCCCAAGTGGGAAGCCTAACCGATCCAAATCTTGCACATACCCGATCATGTTGATCACACGAGGGCTTAGTGGATCACCCTCCTTCAGCTTACAATCCGTCAAGGACTGCCAGACGTTGAACTTTTCGGTCCTAGCCTACACCTAAAACATGCTCTTCAAACTCTCGATCATATTGCAAGCCTGAATGTTTTCGAAATGCTATTGCAAATCGGGCTCCATACAAGCCAGCATGAGGCAGCTAATCTCGCTTGATTCATCAACGAGTTTCTGGTGGACATTCTTGGTTGTGGCGTTAGCATTCTCGGCAGGTTCCTCTAGAAGTGGATACTCTAGAACATGTTCCTTTTTATCGTGATTGAGAACAATTCTCAGATTTCTATACCAGGTGGTAAAGTTTGTTCCATTCAGTTTATCCTTTTCCAGAATTGATTTCAAATCAATGTTGGGTTGAGCAGGTGGTGCCATTGATCTACAACAGAAAAATATGCAATCACTAAGCAATGTGTTTATGTAGAGTAATTCAAGCCTCAAACAGAACTACTCCCACTGAAGTCAGCATCCCTCAGCAAACTCTTAGTGATTCAAGACCCGTCTAGCACGAGCGACTAGTGAGCTTTAGCATCACTGCTAGCCAACTTGCCTATTCGGTAAGCAACTCCTTGCTAATCATATCTCTATACGACTCATGTCGGTTGGGTAGGTATCTCATACCCCGGCTCCCAACCTTCTTTGCCACATGGCCCAAAACCTTTTTGATAGCCTTGTCAAGTTAACTCGATGCAGTGCATGTCCGTGTCCGACACGAACCCTCCAGTTCAAGGACACCTAGTAGCACCTCGGTTTTATGAGCCCACCAGTAGACGTACTTGACGTGCGAAGGTGCAACATCCGGAATGGCAATATACTTGATATTAATGAGGGATATTTCTAATATTATAACATGCATAGAAACAAGAAGCAATATCAATCACATATAAACATAAATATGTGAAATAGTATGGCTCCTTCATGTGCGTCCTTCCATGGCCGGCTCCTACTCCGATGACCAAGGCGGAACTCCATCTTGTCTGTCGCGCCAGAATGCCAAACCCTTGAACTTGATCTCTGTCGTCAACTACTACAACTAGTTATGAATTTACAGAAAATCACAAGTCAACACCCAGGTCGTTATACAATATAATGACATCACTTTGGCTCCTGCCCGCTGACAATCATGACGCGCAGGTCATGTTAAGTTACACACATGCATCACATACATATGAGCCATACTATTCACATCAAACCTGCAAAACAAACTTATGCATAGAATCACATTCTACTGTTTTGTGTGATCGTGTACGAAATACAAGGCGCTACGCACACGGCGGTCCCGTCCTCATCGATCATCACGAACCCGATTCGGATTTCCGTTTCATGGTTAACCCCGATGGTGGATACCGACCGGTAGGGGTAGGTTGTGTCATGAACTCATCAATTTCGATTGACAGAAAACATAGTCTCAATCTATCTCGATGTGTAGTTGATCTCATCAACCGTGCACATAGCCGATGTCATGAACGACGACGGATCTCATTTGCCACCTCCACATATCAAATATGCATCCGATCTGAATCCAAATCCCATAGCAGAGGATCTGATACCACTGTTGGGTTCTACCGTAGGTGCATCGCATGCGAATTAAAATTTCGTACGCGCAGAACAACCAAGAACATGTTATGGAGATGGATCACAGATTGTTACCACTATACGCGTAGTGTCATGCAACGGAATAGTTGGGGCAGCACATTCGTGTGGTCCGTATCCTCCTCGCCCGATCTCCCTCGAACAGCCGGTCGCCGGATCCCACATACAGGTTCGTCGGAGCGGCGCAAGTGCACCGCCTCTAACGGTATCCGCACGTGCAGGAGGAACACCCGTGCGACGGACTGCTAGGTCCGATCACACGGTCTATGGCGGCGAGTGGAGGTGGCTAGTTGCAACTCATGCAAAGCCCTAATGACGGCGCCAAAGCAATCAACCGGATGGGTGTGCTGCACCTCCACTATATATAGGCATCCAGCGCGGGCTCAACTCTTGGGCCTTGCACGGATCCTAAAGCCCACGTGTTCCTTCCCTTAAGCGCGCGACCCTTTAGGTTCTCATCCACTTGGTTGCAAGTCAGATGACATCTGACTCGACCGGTCGGTAGCGGCCTCTTGCAAGATGTGTCGACTCCAAGTGTCCGATGAAGCTGGTTAGGCGAACCTGTACTTCACACTTATGTTCCCTTTGCCACACGATATATGTTGTCGTGCACAAGGCAACATGGTCATCCTTGTTGCAGCATGACCTCTTTCTCGCTCCGGTGAATCCAACCAACACTTCAGATTATCTTATAATCCTCATCGCATGCCCAGGCTTATCCATGTCGGATCACCCAAGGGGGCCCAGAGTATATCTCTCCTGGTAGGAGGGGCAAATCCCATCTTGCTCGACCATGTCTCGCAGCATGGGTCTGGACAAGCCCGAAACCTACCTTTGTAACTACCCAGTCACGGAGTAGTGTTTGGTTGGCCCAAAGCAAATCTGTCACCATCCTGAGTACATGCGCCAGCTCAGGTCTTAGGACATAGAACATATGTTTCACTAGAGACTCATAGATGACATAACGTTGCGTCTCATAGTTGGGTCTGTCCAACTCAGACCTTATCTCGACTCGGATCCGACTATGTCGAATCCGACCAGACCATTATGAGTCCATATTATTCGGATAGCATCCAATGCCACATGGTCAGTGAGACTGAACCGTCCACCGTGTCATATGCTAGTCTGATTAGTTGCGCGTCCACACAACCTTTTCGACTAGGGACCATTTAGGACAGTTATCACACAATGCATAGTCTCACAAACAAGTCACTTTCTTATTAATACACATCACTGATAATGTCCAAGGACTATCTTTATTCATAAAAACATAGGAAATATCACCATACGTGATTGCCTCTAGGGCATATCTCCAACATCATGTTTATGATAGTTTAGAGGTTTGAACCCATGTGATCTGATAGGGGTTTGTTACTTGTAGGATTCATCATCGACGGCGGCTGCTCATGCCGCTGAGCTAGACGAGCTAAATCGGAAGCTCAAGAGCTGCGAAGATGAGCTTGACGCTCTGAACAAGAGATTCGAAGAGGCGCAAGGTAAGCTAGATTGTAATATCCAAATTTGTCATCACTAGTGATTCATACCATTGATGCAGTATGGTTATATGTTTGATGCTTACATAGCCTTGGCGAAGGAAATTGAGAATCTCAAGGCTGAGCTGCAGAAGGCGAAACAAGAGGCCACGAACGAGAAGGCGGCGGCCAAAGAAGCGGTTGTCGCGCTTTCCGCTTTAAAAGCCACAAGTGCCAAGCATGAGGCTCGGGTTGAGGAAATCCAGCAGGAGCTCAAGGACGCCGGCCAGAAGTGCGAGGACCTTGAGCAGAAAGGCAAGGAACAGGCCACCGAACTACCCACTTTGAAATTTGATCTCCAAAAGGAGCGGGTCGATAGGCGGTTCTTTGAAGAGCAAGTCCGCCAAGTTAAGGCTATCACAGATGATAAGCCGTATTTACTGTAGTGTGTCTTGCACCTACCTCTCGAAGGGCACGCTGTTGGAAATATGCCCTAGAGGCAATAATAAAATGGTTATTATTGTATTTCCTGGTTCATGATAATTGTCTATTGTTCATGCTATAATTGTGTTAACCGGAAACCGTAATACATGTGTGAATACATAGACCACAACATGTCCCTAGTGAGCCTCTAGTTGAATAGCTCGTTGATCAATAGATGGTCATGGTTTCATGACCATGGACATTGGATGTCGTTGATAACGGGATCACATCATTAGTGGAATGATGTGATGGCAAGACCCAATCCTAAGCATAGCACAAGATCGTGTAGTTCGTTTGCTAAAGATTTTCAATATCAGGTATCGTTTCCTTAGACCATGAGATTGTGCAACTCCCGGATACCGTAGGAATCCTTTGGGTGTGCCAAACGTCACAACATAACTGGGTGGCTATAAAGATGCACTACAGGTATCTCTGAAAGTGTCTGTTGGGTTGGCACGAATCGAGACTGGGATTTGTCACTCCGTGTGACGGAGAGATATCTCTGGGCCCACTCGGTAAGACATCATCATAATGAGCTCAATGTGACTAAGGAGTTAGTCACGGGATGATGTATTACCGACGATCGAATCTCGGGCAAGTATCATACCGATAGACAAAGGGAATTGTATACGGGATTGATTGAATCCCCGACATCGTGGTTCATCCGATGAAATCATCGTGGAGTATGTGGGAGAAAACATGGGTATCCAGATCCCGCTGTTGGTTATTGACCAGAGAAGTGTCTCGGTCATGTCTACGTGTCTCCCAAACGCGTAGGGTCTACACACTTAAGGTTAGATGACGCTAGGGTAATAGGGAAATGGTATATGTGATTACCTAAGGTTGTTCGGAGTCCCGTATGAGATCCTGGACATCACAAGGAGCTCCGGAATGGTCCGTAGGTAAAGATTGATACATAGGAAGTCCAGTTTTGGTCACCAGAAAGTTTTCGGGCTCATCGGTAGTGTACCGGGAGTGCCGGGAGGGTGCCGGAGGACCCCCGGGAGGGGTGTGACAACCATAGGACTTCGTGGGCCCTTAGAGGAGGTGTGCCAGCCCTTTTTGGGCTGGCCAAGACCTTCTAGACAGGCCCATGCGGCTGGAGATAAGGAGATAGGGCAAAGGAGTTTGAAAAAGAGGAGATCCACCTCACTTGTGGGAGGTGGACTCTTCCCTAGGGTCGGCCGAACCTCTCCTCTTTGGAGGAGGGGCCAAGGCAGCCCTCCCTGTGCCTCCTCCTATATATATGCAAGGGTTTGGGCTGATTTGAGACACGACTTCTCTCTCTCTCGGCGCAGCCCTACCCTTCCTCTTCCTCGCTCTCTGTAGCGCTTGGCGAAGCCCTGCCGGAGTTCACGTAGCTCCACCGTCACCACGCCGTCGTGCTGCCGGAGCTCTCCCTCAACTTCTCCTTCCTCCTTGCTGGATCAAGGTGTAGGAGACTTCACCGGGCTGCACGTGTGTTGAATGCGGAGGTGCCGTTGTTCGGTGTTGAGATCAGAATCCACCGCGATCTGAATCGCTGCGAGTACGACTCCACCAACCGCGTTCTTGTAACGCTTCCGCTTAGCGATCTTCAAAGGTATGAAGATGCAATCTCTCCCCACTCGTTGTTGGTTTCTTCATAGATAGATCTTGGTGACACATAGGAATTTTTTTGATTCACTACTACGTCTCCCAACAGTGGTATCAAAGCTAGGTCTATGCGTAGAATCTATGCACGAGTAGAACACAAAGTAGTTGTGGGTGTCGGTCTTGTTAATTTGCTTACCACTACTAGTCTTATCTTGATTCGGCGATATTGTGGGATGAAGCGTCCCGGACCGACTTTACATGCACACTTACGTGAGACTGGTTCCACCGCCTGACATGCACTTGTTGCATAAGTTGGCTAGCGGGTGTCTGTCTCTCCCGCCTTAGTCGGATTGGATTCGGTGAAAAGGATCCTTATGAAGGGTATATAGCAATTGGCATATCACGTTGTGGTTTTGGCGTAGGTATGAAACGTTCTTGCTAGTAACCTATAGCAGCCACGTAAAAACTTGCAACTACAAATTAGATGACGTCTAACTTGTTTTTGCAGCATATGCCTTGTGATGTGATATGGCCAAAGGATGTGATGTGATGCATTGTGATATTTGAGATTGATCATGTTCTTGTAATTTGATTCACGACTTGCATGTCGATGAGTATGACAACCGGCAGGAGCCATAGGAGTTGTCTTATTTTATTGTATGACCCGCGTGTCAATCATAAACGCCATGTAATTACTTTACTTTATTGCTAAACATTAGCTATAGTAGTAGAAGTAATAGTTGGCGAGAGAACTTCATGAAGACACGATGATGGAGATCATGGTGTCATGCCGGTGATAGTGATGATCATGGTGCCCCGAAGATGGAGATCAAAGGAGCAAGATGATATTGGCCATGTCATGTCACTATATTGATTGCATGTGATGTTTATCATGTTTACATGTTATTTCCTTAGAACGACGGCAGTAAATAAGATGATCTTTCAATAAAATTTCAAGAAAAGTGTTCACCCTAACTGTGCACCGTTGCTAAGGATCATCGTTTCGAAGCACCACATGATGATCGGGTGTGATAGGCTCTAACGTTCGCATACAACGGGTGTAAGCCAGATTTACACACGTGATACACTTAGGTTGACTTGACGAGCCTGGCATGTACAGACATGGCCTCGGAACATGGAAGACCGAAAGGTCGAACATGAGTCGTATAGAAGATACGATCAACATAGAGATGTTCACCATGGATGACTAGTCCGTCTCACGTGATGATCGGACACGGGCTAGTTGACATGGATCATGTGTCACTTGGATCACTAGAGAGATGTCTATCTAAGTGGGAGTTCATTCAATAATTTGATTATGTGAACTTAATTATCATGAACTTAGTCTAAAATTGTCTTTACAATCTATATTGTAGATCCAATGGCCAACGCGAATGTCACCCTAAACTTCAACGCGTTCCTAGAGAAAACCAAGTTGAAAGATGATGGAAGCAACTATGCGGACTGGGTCCGTGGCTTGAGGATCATCCTCATAGCTTCCAAGAAATTGTATGTCCTTGATGCACCACTAGGTGACCCACCCCTTCTCCCAGCAGAGCAAGACGTTGCGAACGCTTGGCATTCTCGCTGTGATGATTACTCCCGTGTTCAGTGCGACATGCTTTACTGTTTAGAACCGAGGCTCCAAAAGCGTTTTGAGCAACACGGAGCATATGAGATGTTCCAAGAGCTGAAACTGGTTTTCCAAGCTCATGCCCGGGTCGAGAGATATGACGTATCCGACAAGTTCTTCAGTTGTAAGATGGAGGAGAATAGTTCTGTCAGTGAGCACATCCTCAAGATGTCTGGGCTAGACAACCGCTTGACTCAGCTGGGAGTTAATCTCCCGGATGACTCGGTCATTGACAGAATCCTCTAGTCGCTTCCACCTAGCTACAAGAGCTTTGTGATGAACTACAACATGCAGGGGATGGAGAAGTCCATTCCTGAGTTGTACTCGATGCTGAAATCGGCGGAGGTCGAGATCAAAAAGGAGCATCAAGTGTTGATGGTGAATAAGACCACTAGTTTCAAGAAAGGCAAGGGTAAGAAGAACTTCAAGAAGGACGGCAAAGCTGTTGCCCCGCCCGGTAAGCAAGTTGCCGGGAAGAAGAAGAACAAGAATGGACCCAAGCCTGAGACTGAGTGTTTTTATTGCAAGGGTACCAGTCACTGGAAGAGGAACTGCCCCAAGTACTTAGCGGATAAGAAGGACGGCAACATTAAAGGTATATGTGTTATACTTGTTATTGATGTGTACCTAACCAGCGCTCGTAGTAGCTCCTGGGTATTTGATACCGGTGCAGTTGCTCACATTTGTAACTCCAAGCAAGAGTTGTGGAATAAGCGGAGGATGGCAAAGGACGAGGTGACGATGCGCGTCGGGAATGGTTCCAAGGTTGATGTGATCACTGTCGGCACGCTACCTCTACATCTACCTTCGGGATTAGTGTTAAACCTTAATAATTGTTATTTAGTACCAGCTTTGAGCATGAACATTGTATCTGGATCTCGCATGATGCGAGATGGCTACTCATTTAAATCTGAGAATAATGGTTGTTCTATTTATATGAGAGAGATGTTTTATGGTCATGCCCCGCTGGTCAATGGTTTATTTTTGATGAATCTCGAACGTGATGTTACACATGTCCATATTGTGAGTACCAAAAAGTGTAAGGTTGATAACCATAGTCCCACTTACATGTGGTACTGCCGCCTTGGTCATATTGGTGTCAAACGCATGAAGAAGCTCCATAGTGATGGACTTTTGGAGTCTCTTGATTTCGAATCATTTGACGCGTGTGAACCCTGCCTCATGGGCAAGATGACCAAGACTCCGTTCTCCGGAACAATGGAGCGAGCAACTGACTTGTTGGAAATAATACATACCGATGTATGCGGTCCAATGAGTGTCGAGGCTCGTGGTGGCTACCGTTATGTTCTCACCCTCACTGATGACTTGAGTAGATATGGGTATGTCTACTTAATGAAACATAAGTCTGAAACTTTTGAAAGGTTCAAGGAATTTCAGAGTGAGGTAGAGAATCAACGTGACAGGAAAAATAAAGTGCCTACGATCTGATCGTGGCGGAGAATATTTAAGTCACGAGTTTGGCACGCACCTAAGGAAATGTGGAATTGTTTCACAACTCATGCTGCCTGGCACGCCTCAGCGAAATGGTGTGTCTAAAAGTCGTAATCGCACTCTATTAGATATGGTACGATCTATGATGTCTCTTACCGACTTATCGCTATCATTTTGGGGATATGCATTAGAGATTGCCGCATTCACTTTAAATAGGGCACCGTCAAAATCCATTGAGACGACACCGTATGAATTATGGTTTGGAAAGAAACCTAAGCTGTCGTTTCTAAAAGTTTGGGGATGCGATGCTTATGTGAAGAAACTTCAACCTGAGAAGCTCGAACCCAAAGCGGAAAAGTGCGTCTTCATAGGATATCCCAAAGAGACTATTGGGTATACCTTCTACCTACGATCCGAAGGCAAAGTCTTTCTTGCCAAGAATGGATCCTTTCTCGAGAAAGAGTTTCTCTCAAAAGAAGTAAGTGGGAGGAAAATAGAAGTTGATGAGGTAATTGTACCTCCACTCGAACCGGAGAGTAGCGCAGCACAGGAAGTTGTTTCTATGGAGCCTACACCGGCTGGAGAGGAAGTTAATGATGATGATCATGAAACTTCAGATCAAGTTACTATTGAATGTCGAAGGTCCACTAGGACACGTTCCGCACCAGAGTGGTATGACAACCCTGTCCTAGAGATCATGTTGTTGGACAACGGTGAACCTTCGAACTATGAAGAAGCGATGGCGGGCCTGGATTCCAACAAATGGCTTGAAGCCATGAAATCCGAGATAGGATCCATGTATGAGAACAAAGTGTGGACTTTGGTGGACTTTCCTGATGATAAGCAAACCATTGAAAATAAATGGATCTTTAAGAAGAAGACTGACGTGGATGGTAATGTAACCGTCTATAAGGCTCGGCTTGTCGCTAAGGGTTATCGACAAGTTCAAGGAATTGACTATGATGAGACTTTCTCACCCGTAGCGATGCTGAAGTCTGTCTGAATCATGTTAGCAATTGCCGCATTTTATGATTATGAGATATGGCAAATGGACGTCAAAACGGCATTCCTTAATGGTTTCCTTAAGGAAGAACTGTATATGATGCAGCCGGAAGGTTTTGTCGATCCTAAAGATGCTAACAATGTATGCAAGCTCCAGCGCTCCATCTATGGGCTGGTGCAAGCATCTCGGAGTTGGAACATTCGCTTTAATGAGGTGATTAAAGCGTTTGGGTTTATACAGGTTTATGGAGAACCCTGTATTTACAAGAAAGTGAGTGGGAGCTCTGTAGCATTTCTCGTATTATATGTGGATGACATACTAATAATGGGAAATGATATAGAACTTTTGGAAAGTGTAAAGGCCTACTTGAATAAGTGTTTTTCAATGAAGGACCTTGGAGAAGCTGCTTACATATTAGGTATTAAGATCTATAGAGATAGATCGAGACGCCTCATAGGTCTTTCAAAAAGAACATACCTTGACAAGATATTGAAGAAGTTCAATATGGATCAGTCCAAGAAGGGGTTCTTGCCTGTGTTACAAGGTGTGATATTGAGTACGACTCTATGTCCGACCACGGCAAAGGATATAGAAGAGATGAGTGTCATCCCCTATGCTTCGGCCATAGGCTCTATTATGTATGCCATGCTGTGTACCAGACCTGATGTGAACCTTGCCATAAGTTTGGTAGGGAGGTACCAAAGTGATCCCGGAGTGGAGCACTGGACAGCGGTCAAGAATATCCTGAAGTACCTGAAAAGGACAAAGGACATGTTTCTCGTATATGGAGGTGCCGAAGACCTCGTCGTAAAGGGTTACGACGATGCTAGCTTCGACACAGATCCGGACGACTCCAAGTCGCAAACCGGATACGTGTATGTTTTGAACGGAGGGGTAGTGAGCTAGTGCAGCAGCAAGCAAAGCGTCGTGGCGGCATCTACATGTGAAGCGGAGTACATAGCTGCTTCGGAAGCAGCAAAGGAAGGAGTCTGGATGAAGGAGTTCATCACCGACCTAGGAGTAATTCCAAGTACGTCGAGCCCGATGACTCTATTCTGTGACAACACTGGAGCTATTGCCCTTGCGAAGGAGCCCAGGTTTCACAAGAAGACAAGACACATCAAGCTCCATTTCAACTCCATCCGTCATTACATTCAGGAGGGAGATACAGATATTTGTAAAGTGCATACGGATCTGAATGTCGCAGATCCGTTGACTAAACCTCTCTCATGAGCAAAACATGATCAACACCAGATTGCTATGGGTGTTCGATTCATCACAATGTAACTAGATTATTGACTCTAGTGCAAGTGGGAGACTGTTGGAAATATGCCCTAGAGGCAATAATAAAATGGTTATTATTGTATTTCCTGGTTCATGATAATTGTCTATTGTTCATGCTATAATTGTGTTAACCGGAAACCGTAATACATGTGTGAATACATAGACCACAACATGTCCCTAGTGAGCCTCTAGTTGACTAGCTCGTTGATCAATAGATGGTCACGGTTTCATGACCATGGACATTGGATGTCGTTGATAACGGGATCACATCATTAGGAGAATGATGTGATGGACAAGACCCAATCCTAAGCATAGCACAAGATCTTGTAGTTCGTTTGCTAAAGCTTTTCAATGTCAAGTATCGTTTCCTTAGACCATGAGATTGTGCAACTCCCGGATACCGTAGGAATCCTTTGGGTGTGCCAAACGTCACAACATAACTGGGTGGCTATAAAGGTGCACTACAGGTATCTCTGAAAGTGTCTGTTGGGTTGGCACGAATCGAGACTGGGATTTGTCACTCCGTGTGACGGAGAGATATCTCTGGGCCCACTCGGTAAGACATCATCATAATGAGCTCAATGTGACTAAGGAGTTAGTGACGGGATGATGTATTACGGAACGAGTAAAGAGACTTGCCGATAACGAGATTGAACAAGGTATAGAGATACCGACGATCGAATCTCGGGCAAGTATCATACCGATAGACAAAGGGAATTGTATACGGGATTGATTGAATCCCCGACATCGTGGTTCATCCGATGAAATCATCGTGGATTATGTGGGAGCAAACATGGGTATCCAGATCCCACTGTTGGTTATTGACCGGAGAAGTGTCTCGGTCATGTCTACGTGTCTCCCAAACCCGTAGGGTCTACACACTTAAGGTTCGATGATGCTAGGGTTATATGGAGATGGTATACGTGATTACTGAAGGTTGTTCGGAGTCCCGGATGAGATCTCGGACGTCACGAGGAACTCGGAATGGTCCGAAGGTAAAGATTGATACATAGGAAGTCCAGTTTTGGTCACTCGAAAGTTTTCAGGCTCATCGGTAGTGTACCGGGAGTGCCGAGAGGGTGCCGGAGGACCCCCGGGAGGGGTGTGACAACCATAGGACTTCGTGGGCCCTTAGAGGAGGTGTGCCAGCCCTTTTTGGGCTGGCCAAGACCTTCTAGAAAGGCCCATGCGGCTGGAGATAAGGAGATAGGGCAAAGGAATTTGAAAAAGAGGAGATCCGCCTCCCTTGTGGGAGGTGGACTCTTCCCCTAGGGTTGGCCGAACCTCTCCTCTTTGGAGGAGGGGCCAAGGCAGCCCTCCCTCTCCCTCCTCCTATATATATGCAAGGGTTTGGGCTGATTTGAGACACGACTTCTCTCTCTCTCTCTCTCTCTCGGCGCAGCCCTACCCTTCCTCTTCCTCGTTCTCCGTAGCGCTTGGCGAAGCCCTGCCGGAGTTCACGTAGCTCCACCGTCACCACACCGTCGTGCTGCCGGAGCTCTCCCTCGACCTCTCCTTCCTCCTTGCTGGATCAAGGCGTACGAGACGTCACCGGGCTACACGTGTGTTGAACGCGGAGGCGCCGTTGTTCGGCGCTGAGATCGGAATCCACGGCGATCTAAATCGCTGCGAGTACGACTCCACCAACCACGTTCTTGTAACGCTTCCGCTTAGCGATCTTCAAAGGTATGAAGATGCAATCTCTCCCCACTCGTTGCTGGTTTCTTCATAGATAGATCTTGGTGACACGTAGGAATTTTTTTGATTTTTTACTACGTCTCCCAACACGCGCTTGCTCTCCTTTTGGGGTATATTTGTGGCGTATATCATATTCACAATTTTTACCTTTGGAAGGAACGGCTTCTGTCCGCCACCGATCAGACCGCGGCGTTCATCTTCGTCCTTGGCGCCCTCGCCTTGATCCTCGGCTGCGAGTTTGCCGGTCTGTTTGAATACCTAACAGTTGTGGTTGGTGTGGTTGGCGGGCTTCTCTTGAGTGCCATGCATCTGGCAAGGCATCTCCATGACCTTGTCCAGCGGGGTGGGTCCTTTGCGATTGCCTTTTGGAGGCTTCTTACGCTTCCCGGGTCGGGAGTTGCGAAAGCCGACGTTAACAGCCATGTCATTGGCCTCGCTATTGTTGTGCCGGCACTTATTCTTGTTGCGCTTTGGTTTCCCATTTCCGTCCTGAACTTCAGAAGTTCTAGGGTCTTCGGGGTTGTGGCTCCGCCTTGCTAGCTAGTTATCCTCGCCCGCGCGAAAGCGAGTCATGAGTGATATAAGGGCGGATATTTTCCGAGGTTTATCCTGGCCTATCTGGCGAGCCAGCCATTCATCCTGAATATTGTGCCTGAAGGAGGCTATTGCCTCGGCGTCTGGGCAATCAACGATCTGGTTTTTCTTGGTCAAGAACTGATTCCAGAATTGCTGAGCGGACTATCGAGGCTTCTGGTCGACGTTTCTCAGGTCGGAGGAATCCGGCGGCCGAACATAGGTGTCGTGGAAGTTAGATCAGAATCCGTCCTCTAGATCCTCCAGCACCCGATGGAATTTTCGGGGAGACTGTTTAACCAATGCAGAGCTGGCCCCTTAAGCTTTAGGGGTAGATACTTGATGGCGTGGAGGTCATCTCCTCGCGCCATGTGGATGATGAGGAGGAAATCCTAGATCCATACGATGGGGTCAGTTGTCCCATTGTATTGCTCTATGTTCATGGGTTTAAACCCCTCCGGCAACTAATGCTGCATCACCTTGTCCGTGAAGCAGAGTGGGTGAGTAGCACCTCTGACCCGAGCTATGTCACACCGATAATCGGCATCTATACTGGCCCGGTTTCGTTCCCGGCCTCAATATTTGCGGTCGAGCCAAGGCCGATACCCCTCCCGTCTATCAGGTGAGTACCCTCTGGATCCGTAGATGGATCTCGTATGACCTGCCCTATAGTCTAGGTCGTGTCGTATGTTGAACCTGTCATTGGGCTCTATTGGCTCTTTTCCCCGTCTTCGGGGTATCGTCGGCCTATAACCCATGTCGTCAGCCGTCCTGTCCTGTCCTCGAGGAGGGTGGTCTGGCTTGTCGTATGGGGTATGTTTGGGAGACAGCGTATCAGTAAGTTCGTCATCGAATTGTGGCAGCAGTCTTCAGCGTGGATAGCTTTTAGGTTGGTCCAATAGACCGGTACCGTATCCTTCTTCAAGTTATAGGAACCTTGTTCATCGATCGTTGAGGTTGTCCTGTTCGGCTTTAAGCTACGTTCTTTGAACTTCAGGCTGCGAGCGGTGGCTATAAGCTATTGCCTGAACTGTTCCTGATCTTCAAGGTTATCGGGGATGGCGAAGTCATCAGCTTCCGGGGTGTCCTCCTCCTTGACAGGGGGAGGTAATTGTTGTCCTCGGAATTGTTTAGATCATCGGGGTTGTGCTGATCTTCCAACCTCTCTTGACCCTCTAGCGGGTGTTCAGAGATATCGGGGTCGCCGAGGTCTTCCGGGGTATCTCCGTCCCCGGTGCCGGTGATAGCTTTTCTTCCCTTTTTTCCCTTTGATTGTTTATGTGGCTTCTAGCACCTTGACGATGCTTCACCCGATTTTTTGCCATTGTTTTTAGGTGTGTGCTCGCCGTTAGCGGCTGCAGTGTCCACCATGTAGACATCGTACGTGGAGGTGGCGGCCCATCGCCCGGTGTTAACGAGGGTGGGAGCGCCATCTTCCTCAGCCATGTATTCTGCCTTCTCGGAGGCGTAGTCCAACATGTTGGTTAAATCCTCGACAGTGGATATCAAGTGGGTAGTGGGTGGGATGAAAAATTTGGCCTGACCCGCCTTGAGGCCGGTCTGAGCATGGATCGGGGTTGAGTCATCGATAATTTTCAATGACAAGATCCGATCTAGGGCCTCGTTGAATGTTGAGAGCTGGATCGGGTCAACCCGCTCAGGGCTTTCGGAGTTAATCTCCGATGCGTTCGTGCAAGGGGAGTGTTCGGTAAGAACAAGTATTCGGGCATCTGGCACTATGGCCGGGCCTGGTCTAAAAGTCAGGTCATCACCAGGGTGGATCCCGTGGTCGGGACGAAAAGAGGAGTCCAATGTCAAAGCCTTTGAGTTTTCGGGCGTGGCAGGCAATACTGCGAGCCCAGTTAGTGAAAGATCGCCCCGAGAGTCTACGGAGAACTCTAGGTTCCCGAATCTGACCTCTTGATCAGGGGCGAAACTCCTGGCCCAGCCAAGATGGATGGCCGGGTCAGCGTGCTGTTGGGGAACGTTGCATGGGAAACAAAAAAATTCCTACCCACACGCAAGATCTATCCATGGTGTTGAGCATCTACGAGAGGGAGAGTGGATCTATGTACCCTTGTAGATCGCTAAGCAGGAAACGTTAAGAAACGCGGTTGATGTAGTCGAACGTCTTCGCGATCCAAATAGCCGAACGTCCCGCGATCCAATCACGATCCGTCCCGATCTATTACCGAACGGACGTCACCTCCGCGTTCAGCACACGTATGGCTTGATGACGATCTCTGCCTTCTTGATCCAGCAAGAGGGAGCGTAGAGGTAGACGAATTCTCCGGCAGTACGACGGTGTTACGACGATGGTGGTGGAGTAATTCCAGGCGGGGCTTCGCCTAAGCACTGCTGAAACCGATCTAGAGGAGAAACTACGGACTAGAGGGTAGGGTTGCACGTGGCTGAAAATCTGTGGCAAAACCCCTAAAACCTCTAATATATATAGGAGGAGGAGAGGAGGAGGCTTGGCGCAAGGTCTAGACCTAGGAGGCTTCGGCCGAAGTGGAGACGAGGAGTCCTCCTCCTCCACTCCTAGTAGGATTAGGACTCCTTCCTTATTTCCATCTTTTTTGCCTTTTTCCACCTTTTCCACTTTGGACTTTCTTCCCAGCCGCATGGGCCTTTTGTGGGACTTCGGCCATCCCACTAAGCGCTAGTATTCATCCTCCCACAGTCCATGTAGCCTCTTGGGTCGAAATACTCCTCCCGATGGTCCCCTGGTACCCTCCCGGCACTCCCAGTACACTACCGATGAGCCCGGAACTTTTCCGGTGACCAAAACAGGACTTCCTATATATCAATATTTACCTCCGAACCATTCCGGAGCTCCTCGTGACATATGGGATCTCATTCGGGACTCCAAACAACCTTCAGTTACTACCATGCATAACTCTATACTACTGAAACGTCACCAAACCTTAAGTGTGTAGACCCTGCGGGTTCGAGAACTATGTAGACATGACCGAGATATCTCTATGATCAATAAACAATAGCGGGACCTGGATGCCCATATTTATTCCTACATATTCTACGAAGATCTTTATCAGTCGAACCACTATGTCAAGGATTCGGTTAATCCCGTATGATGTTCCCTTTGTTCTTCGGTATGTTACTTGCCCAAGATTCGATCGTCGGTATCTCCATACCTAGTTCAACCTTGTTACCGGCAAGTCTCTTTACTCATTTCCGTAATACAAGATCACGTGACTAACACTTAATCACATTGCTTGCAAGTCTTGTTGTGATGTTGTATTACCGAGTGGCCGTGAGATACCTATCCGTCACACGGAGTAACAAATCCCAGTCTTGATCCATGCCAACCCAATAGACACCCTCGAAGATACCTGTAGAGCACCTTTATAGTCACCCAATTATGTTGTGACGTTTGATACACACAAGGCACTCCTCCGGTGTCCGTGAGTTGCATGATCTCATGGTCGTAGGAACATATACTTGACATGTAGAAACTGTAGCAATAAACTGACACGATCATATGCTACGTTTATAGTTTGGGTCTCGTCCATCCCATCATTCTCCTAATGACGTGATCCCGTTATCAAATGACATCGCATGTCAATGGCTAGGAAACCTTGACCATCTTTGATCAACGAGCTAGTTCACTAGAGGCATACTAGGGACAAAGTGTTTTCTATTTATCCACACATGCAATGTGTTTCCAATCAATAAAATTATAGCATGGATAATAAACAATTATCATGAACAAGGAAATATAATAATAGACACGATTTATTGCCTCTAGGGCATATTTCCAACACGTGCAGCACAATGCCACCGAAGGTGAAAGATCTGTCCGGGGACAAAAGTATCCATGTTGCGGACTTCTTCGTTGATGACAACAAGAGCCATCAATTCCTTTGGTGATCACAACGGAACTCTCAATGAAAGCATCAATATCGGTGTCAAAACCGGCGGATCTCGGGTAGGCGTTCCGAGTTGTGAGACTAGGATCGATGGTAACATGGGACGAAGGAGACGATGTTTACCTAGGTTCGGGCCCTCTTATGAAGGTAAAACCCTACGTCCTGCTTAATTATATTGATGGTATGAAGGTTACAGAGTTGATCTACCTCAAGATCGAATAGCTAAACCCTAGATGAGTTGTTCTCTGTTCTACAACCTAAAACCCTCTGGCTTATATAGACCGAGGGTACCTAGGGTTTACACATGGTCGGTTACACATTGAAGGGAAAAACATGCCTATCCACTATTCCAATCTTGGAGGACATGCCAGGATTCCTGAAGCTTCCTTCCTGGAAACATGGCCTTCGGTCAATCCAATGCTCGATAAATGGCCCATATAGTCCGTCCCATGAGAAACAGGTCGGCCACCTGAGGACCCCTTAAACCGTGACTCCCTCACATGCATCATACCATCATTTAAAAAATATCAATGAACTAGGGTTCATCTTCAAGCTACCATTCCAACTAGTGATTATAGTTCATATCCAACCCAATAAAACATCTACAATCAACCTAAAACAATCCTAAGATGCAAAAATTTAAAATCTAGTTCAAAAAGAGGGGTGATTCGAATCAAATAATGTGACTAATCAGAAGCTATTTGAGTAAAACTAATTTGAGGGATCAAAGGAGCTTACTTTTCTTCTTTCTGGGCCATCTCGATCTGCAAAAATGGTGGAGAAACGAAGAATATCCGAGGGAGGAGTGGAGGAGATGAGAGAGGGGGCGAGAGGAGTTCTTCCTCTATTCTTGGCGACTGGGAAGGGAGAGATGGGGGTGGGGGGGTTATAAGTGTCCAGACCCTACCATCGGGGACCCTGGCAGTAGGGTATGACAGGCTACCCCCAGGACTAGCGGCGGTAGGTTGGGACGGAGAGGGACAGTAGGCATTTAGGGTGCTGACGTGAATTAGTTTCCTACCGTCAGGGACTCTCACGGTATGCTATGTAATCCTACCGTCAAAAAATATCAAATCTAAAAAATCTTTCAAACAAGGGTCAGATCCGGCTAAGGCCAACTCCAGCGTGCGACCCCACCTGGACGTCCGTTTTGTCTGGATTCTATCCATTTGGGGCGGGTGATAGGGTCGTGTCCGGGCCATTTTTGGGATGCGGTGACCGTGCGCCCAACGCGTGGACGCATCCTTGGCCACATCCTGTCCGTCCCATTTTCAAACACAGGCATTCGAATAGCCACGACCCATAGTTCACGCAAGCGGCCCTAGATCATGCCGGCAACACAGCCAGCCTACATGTCCTCGCCGGCAACACAGCCGGCCTCCAAAAAGAATAGGTTTTTTGCCGGCAACACAGCCGGCGGCCAGCAACACACATCCTCCAAAAAGAATAGGTTTTTCACGCCGGCACATAGCCAGCGGCCGGCTCACCATGCCAGCCTCCAAAAAAGAACGGCCACGGCCGATCAAACGCCCTAGTTCAGGCCATCGGCGTCAAACATCTCCTTCTACCGGGCCTCGAACCAGCTCCTTGTCTTCTCGCTCATCTTGCTCGTGTCCACGCTCATGATCGCCAGCACCACCTCCTTTGCTTTGGTTACGGCATTGGTGGCCTCGATGTCGAGTTTCCTCTGCCTGGCCGCAACATTGGCGACCTCGATCTTGAGCTGCCTCTGCCTGGCTGCCTCCTCCATGTCCAGCTGCCTCTGCCTGGCCGCCTCCATCATGTCGATCTTCCTCTTCTTGGCCGCCTCCTCCATCTCAAGCTTCTTTGTTTGTAGCTCCATGTATAGCTTCATTTTCTCCTCCTTGCCTTGTCACTTCTTCTCGTCCCTCGCTTCCTTTTGAGACATCATGCCATGCAAAGCCTCGTGCAAAGCATACAATGCCGCATCACGCTTGTCGTCCATCTTGGAGTTGGTCTTGCCCCTTGGCCTCTTCAACGTCTAACCATCTCCACCTCCGGCCAAGGCGGCCGCCTTCTTGCCTCTCTTCCTTTGAAGCTCACGGTATTGATCTTTGAACTTAGCGCAATTGTTGATGATTTGCCAACAATGCGCGAGAGTGAATGGCTTGTCGTTGTACCGGGCCTTGAATGCTTCCAAAGATTAAAATGCCTACATGATCAACAACATTCAATTTTGCAAACATAATTAATCATAAAGGAGGCCGAGGAACGACCGTAGCAAAGAAAAGAGAAGAGGCCATACCATGCCCCCGATGCCAAGACCACTCACGGGACGTGCTTCAACGCTCACAAGTGCGGTACAATATTTGTTACATTCTTGTTGGATGAACAACCACCTCTTTTGGATTGAGTTGATGCTACGATCGCTAGTGAATTGGTAGGGCGGAAACAACTTTCTTTCATGGAATGTTTTGTGAACTCTTGTCCAAAAAACAAGTCCCTTTTGTTGCGCACCGACTCTAGGATCTTGGCCAATCTCCTTCCAACTTTCGCAAATCAACTTGTCCTCATCTTGTGTGTATGATCCCGTACGAATGCTCTTCTTCCTCTTTTGAGCTTCCGCTCTTTGTGTGAGCTCGTCGATGAACAATGGCTCGCCCGCAATATCGAGGCCGTCCTCTTCTTCTTCATCACCTTCACCTTCGCAATATATGTCATCTTCTTCATGCCACGAGTCACCATGGTCGGCCTTAAAGTCTTCATTGGCCATGTACTCGCCGCGGCCATCTTGACTCTGGGTCTGGTCCGGATCGAAGGTCTCGCGTTGTCCATTGGTCTGAAAGGCCTCGCCACGGCCCTCGAAGATAACATTCTCCATGAACTCCACGTAGAAGGGGTCCTCGACCGTTGGCGTCGGTGTTGGCATTTCGCCGAACAGGACGTGGGGCTACGACATGGTGGCCATAGACGGCGGCCGAGTTTGCTTTCTTTGCATTTCCACGGACGGGCGGCCGCCGCCGCAGGACCCCGACGTGACATTGAGGTCGATGACGATTGAGGGGCGCAGTGTGGACGGCGTGATCACGCTGACGTCCGGCGACCCTGCCAAACGGGTCTGGGCTTGACACCTTGGCGGAGGGAAGCCGGGCAACAATGGCGTGATCGAAGACGTCGGGGAGGGGCACTGCGAAGGCCGGACGCCCGATGAGCCTGTGCTCGCCGGCCCGACGGGCGCAGGTGCGAAGCTCGTCGGACGGCACAACCCCATCATGAGGAGGGAGTGCGCTTTGCTGATGATGGCCTCCTTCTCTACAACATCGGCCTTCTGTCGCGCGGCCTCCAACGCAACGCGCTCGATGGCGTACAGGGCCGCGGCCTCCTTCCTCTTCGCCTCCGCCCGCCGGTTCCTCCTCTTGGCCGATTCCGCGTCCAGCTTTGCGATCTCCTCCGGCATGAGGTCCGCCCGCGACTTCTTCATACCCTTGGGCGCCTTCTTTTTCTTTGCTTTGGTGGCCGGGACGACGACCGGGTCGCCGAAATTCGGCGGGGGATCGGCCATGGCGGGAGGGAAGGGCGGGACGTGGGAGTTTTTGGGGGGGGGGGGAGAAATGAATTGGGATGGGGCGTGCGGGCAGAAAGGCCATGCTGCTTTGTGCCACCGACGGACGGGCCAGGGAAGGACAAGCGCGCGTCCCGCCCGTCCGCGGCGCCCGCGCGCTGTTCGTTTCATTTCAAAACCGAATCAAGTTTGGGGTCGGAATGGGTCGAAAGCGGACAGAAAATGAACAAAAGTCCGTTTACGCCCGCACGCTGGACCGCATGGTGTGTCCGTTTTGTCTCAAAGAGACGCGAACGAACAGTATGGCCGTCGCGCTGAAGTTGGACTAACATAACTTAAAAGGATCAAAACACGAAATTCGAAATTCTGCCACCACGTGATAACTCAAAAGGGTCGGAATGAACCATTTTTGCCGCACTCGCACCGGCAACGTATAAACGCGCGCACGGTGTAGAAAGCCACTTCTTCGTGGAAGATTGCCGGTTTGGTGATTTCCGGCCTACGACCCCCTACTGGAGCCGACACGTTCTGACCACATGAGGCGTGACATGTCAATGCATGTTGCAGGCATCACCTCAGAACTTTACACGTCGAAATTGATCGTGTCACAAGTCACAACATAACACTAGCCTTTTCCAGCCGGGCCTGGTGTGCTATACTGGAGTACTACCCGTAAAGCCAAACCGATGCAAACACAGAGCCTGCATTGCACCCGGCTTTTACATGATTGATGTATGTATGGCACAAGATGAAGACCGATGCATACACAGGCCTGGACTAGCAGAAGAGCGAGAGGCCGGCCGGCCACTCATGGAGAGCAGAGAGAAAAGGTCCGGTGCCCCCATTAGCATGTTGGGCAATAGGGAGGCGCCTGCCCTGGAGGCAGCACGGCGCAGTGAGTGCGAAGGCCAAGCTGCTAAAGCATGCATTTATACGTGGCGAACTTCGAGGTGCATGCATGCATCCATGCATGCTTGCGGTGTGGTAGTACGTGTACTTGCCCGTGATTATGGTGGTACCGGCTGAGATCCCGCCCTACGATCTTGGCAGCACGGTACTCGTACTGGCCGTTGGCGATTGTCAATGGGTACGCCCGCCTGCCTGCTGCTAGTACGAGTATATGTGTGCATGAGTAATGGCGAATATGGGGTGTGCAATATGCTCTGCTATAACTGTCCATTACTGGCCTCCTCATCCTGGGTCAGGGCCGTTTGGTGGTGTGATGTTATGGCAACGCTCGAGGAAGGTCGCCCGGCGCACGGCCGAGATCTTCAAGATCTGCCGGGGATTTATGGAGCTACTGCTGCTCGTCTGCTGGCTACGGCATACTACTAGCTGCGTAGCTGATGATAATAGATCCATGATGTGATGGCCACGCAGGCTTTGCTTAAATTGAGGAGGCATTACACTCACTGTACCAGCAGATTCCTAGAGTGCGTCAAACAAATTTAGTCTACAGTACCGGTAGGATTTCTGTTGTCCGTAGGTTTGGTTCTTCGCTTTTTTTAATTTTCTGACTGATCGTGATGGCGGATGTGTCAATTTTTTGTTTTTTGAAGATGACATTCTAGTGCAAAAGAAGACATTCTAGTGCAAAAGAACAAGGGAAAAGCTTACCTCCTGCCGGCCGATATTGTGCCACCTACGTCGGCTCTGTATACGTCGGATCGGATTGTATTTTTATCCAACGGTAGATAGTATCCGTATCCAAGCGTACGGTCTGTAATTCAGCTGCTGTTTTAGGCACGTTTTTACAACAGAGCGCTTGTTTGTGGGGCTCTGTGGTGGTTAGATCCAACAGCGTCACCGCTATTACTCCTTTACTGACGGTGTTTTTTCCTTGCAATTTCTTGCAACATCCTCCTTGTTGCAAGAAAAGATTCTATAACATCACTAATGTTGTAAAACTTTCATCCGTCGATACTTTTATTTTAAAAATATATACAACAATACCTTTGTTGCAAAAAAACCGTAGCACAACCTTTCTTGCAAAAAAAATCGCAACACAACCTCAGTTGCACAAAAAAATTGCAGCACAATCTCAGTTATAAATGTTTCTGCAACAAAACGGGACGTGACAGAAGACCGATCAAACGATTGCGCGTGTAAATCGAACGGCCATTCGGATGACAAATATTTAGGCTAACTCCAGCGCGCGACACTATCTTGTCCGCCCGCGTCCGTTTGGAGCAAAACAGACACACCAGGCGGCCCAGCGCGCGGGCGCAAATGGACTTTTGTCCGTTTTCTGTCCGCTTTCGACCCATCCCGGCCCAAGTTTGGGTCGTCTTTGGGGTGAAACGGACAACGCGCGGACATATCGGACGCGTACGCTTGTCCTCCCCTACCCCGCCCGTCGGTCGCACAAGCCTTCCTTTTTCTATCCCCCACCCCCACCTCCCCATCCACCAAGCCCTCCAGCCACACCCCCCGCCGTTCTTGTCCCTCGCCGTCATCGCCGCCGCCGCCGCCACCATTTGGCGCTTTGTAGCTCGGACGCGCTCTCGGTCCAAACCTTGTCGCATGCCCCGCTCCCTCGACGCCCCCGAGGTACCCAACCATGACCACTTGCGCTCCCGTCGGTAGGATTTGGAGCAGATCCGACCGGACTTGGGCTCGCCCGGCAGCGGGGAGGCCACGTCGTGCCATGAACTGGCCGGGCACCGGGCCAGGACCTCCCGGCAAGGCCGCAATGTCGCATGCAGGTACTGACTCCTCCTCTAGCCGTTTGGATCTACGCCGTAGACGGTTCTCAAGCAGATACAAGAACGGCGGGATGCCGGGGTCGGTGCTGGCCCAAAGGCTCGTTGGTGCGCCATTGCCACTTATTAAGTGCGATGACTGCCCAAGGAAGGTCCAATGCCGCATGTCTACAACGTCAGAACATCCCGGATGAGTGTTCATCAAGTGTCCAAACGATGGGGAGGTATGTGCTACTTGATTGGCATCGTTTGTGCTCTTGGATTTGACTACTTGTGCTAACTTAATTTTGTTGTAGTATAGAATGGATGCAACTTTTGGTATTGGAAGAAGAATACATCGATATTTTGATAGAACGCAAATTAGTAGATGTTCGTGCACTTATAGCTACAACAGAGGCTAGAAATAAGACTAGTGTACTTGTCCCTACAATAGATGCTAGAGATAAAAGTAGATGCGAGGAAGCAACGTCTGATTTTTTAGACTCGAATAAGATAGAAGCACGTAAGATCGAGCCTCCACAGATCAATAATGAATGCATCGAGAAGACACTAATCCAACTTACGGGAGCAGTTATGGAAGTTGGATTTATTTTAAAATGTCTTTTGTGGTTCTTGTTTTCTTTGGTCTTGCTATTCTAGTCAAGATTCGATGATGTGCTACCATGTATCAAAAATCAATTATAAAAAAAATATGTGCTCGAAAAATGCGTATGCGGACGGGATGCGGTCGAAATGCGGTCGTGCGTTGGGCGCACGACCGACGTATCCAAAACAAGCCCCGAACATGGCCCCATTACCCGCCCCAGACGGACAAAATACGGACAAAACGGACGCCCGAATGGGATCGCGCGTTGAAGTTGGCCTTACGGATCCACCGGTAAGGCCAACTCCAGCGCGCGCGCCCGTCCGGTCTGACCCTGTCCGTTTGGGGCAAAACAAACAAACCCCACGGTCCAGCGCGCGTCGCCCTGGACGCATCTTGTCCGTTTTGTGTCCGGGCCGACCCATTTCCGGTGCAAACATGCGCCCGGTTTGGGTCCAGGTGGACAACGAGCGGACGCGCTCAAGGCCTCCTCTCGTCCGCCTCGGGGACGCGTGGTGGGCGGCCACCTACCTCCCACCGTACGTATTTACTGAGCACGACCGATAGGCCCCACCTGTCATCCACTCAGGCGGGCGGTCGTTGTCCTTCTTAAATGGGGGAAGCCGTGGACCGCTAGTCCACGCGCCCCACTCACTCCTTTTGCCTCCTCGGGACCGACACCAAAACCCTAGCCTTCTCCCCCCTCCCTCGAGCTCTGCAGCCTCCAGCAGCAATGGGGTGGTGGAACACCAGCCGCAAGGGGAAGGGGGCACACGACCAAGAGGATGGGTCGTCGTCCGGCCGCAGCCGCCGTCCTTCTCCTCCTCCACGACCTGCTCCGCCCCTTCACCATTGCCGCTATGGCCGTCCCGACGCGCTCCCGGCAGTACATCCATGCGGATGTCTGCTGCCGCTATTGGGAGACAAGGGCGCCGCTTTCTTGGAGCGACGTGCACTTGCCGAACAACTGGCACCTGTCGGCGGATCGGGTGCCGATCCCGCCGGTGTCGTTGAGTGGCCGTGCCTGCCGCGACGAGATCCAACGCCGCCGACGCCGCCTTCCCGACGACCTCTACGACGACCCGAGGTAGGCCGTTGATTCGCCCCTATGGGACACATGGTTCCGCGACTCGTACTTTGACGGGGACACCAACAGCCCGCCTCGGGTACGTGCAGAACGCCGGGCGCGCCCTCTGGGCCCTCCCCAGGTGCACGGGCGTACGCGGGTGCGAGGCCTGACGCCGACCCCGTCGCCGTCACCCTCTCCTTCGCCACCACCACCTCCTCGAATGACCGAACATGAGGAGGCCCGACTCATCCAGCGTGTCATGGAAGATTCCATGAACACGTACGATGAGCGCTAGTGGGTGGGGCTGGAGACGACGATGGCCCTATCTGCGGCCGACGACGTGGCCATCCCGGAGCTGGAGATGGCCGACGCTGTGGCGGTGAAGTAGGAGGTGCACGAGGAGCATCCAGCGGCCGCGTTTGACCCGCACCTGGTGGGCCAGCGCTGGAGGTGGTCGTGCACGGCCACGGAGATGGCCTAGGCAGTGGGGGTCAAGCATTGGTGCCCCACGCCGCCGCGATCACTGGAGCGCGAGTCATCGCCGCGTGAGGAGGTGGTGCAGGCGCCGCCAGCGCCGCCAACCTTCCAGGGTCGCCGACCCATCTCTGGACGGTGCCGCCGTACGTTGACTTCACTGGCGACGATGACGACGACGACAGCGCCTGAAGACGGCGACGGGCACGACAGCAACTCGTGGCGACGCATTTTTTTTGTTTTTTTAATGATGTTAATGAAGGACTATGGACCGTGGACCGTTGAACAATGTTTTATTATTGTATAATTATTAATGTTTGCGTTTTATTTATATTTTTTTGGTATTTCCATTTTTTAAATGTCTAGTCCGTTCCGAACGATTTGGGATGCGGCCGCGCGTTGGGCGTACCAATCCGAACATGAACAACTTTATTATCACCCAAACGAACAAAATTCAACCCAAACGAACGTTTATCGTGTGCTAGAGTTGGCCTAGCGATCCAAAAACAACGTTAACCAAACATAGCCCGCTTGCCCGCCCATGTGACCCGCAAAGGACGGACGCCGAGCCGGATTGGCTCGTATCCCGCTTCCCAGGCCCCACCAGCGGATAACCCGCAATCATGCGTGGACGGGCCCGCCAGTCGGGCTTGGGCCGACAGCACGCCAGGCGCAATCATTAGTACGGTCGCGACCGCTCCGCTCGATCTCGCGATGGGCCCCGCAATTATTTCCCCGTGATTGGCCCGGTTCCGCCTTGCCCCTCTTTTCTCCTTCGCGGGTCGGGTCGTGTTATGAGGGTTGGCTGGAGAGAGGCTCGGAACCCGCTAGTGCCCCCGTGCCGTACGCCAGCCACGTGGTAGTGTGATGGGTGCGGTGCGGGTCACGCCTGCTGCTCTCGGCTCTGCACTGGTGGATGGCGACCGGCGCTGGAATCCAATGCGGTGGCCGTCGACGGCCCCGGCCGCGACCGTGGCGTGGGTCGACAGGTCTTCCGTGATTGCTCACCACCGTTATAGAAACACCTGCAGTGAATACCATTTGGTAAACGGTAACACCGTAACAGTATGATCTTGTAGGAGCAAAACGATACGGAGCGTAGGCACATGGCGATGCTTCAGAGCACGACTATTTTCCCGATCTGAATCCGACGACGCACAGTGTCTGCTACCGACCGGCGCTGGTTGCCAAGTGGGCCTCTGCGTCCAGGGCCGAGGAATGAATGGCCCGGCCGAGCACGCCTCCGGCCGGACGGCCCGTTCATGATTGCCCTCGTCATCGTCTGGTGCACCGTCGCCCCATCATCGCCCTTTTTTCTCGCGGCATGCCCTGGTCGGATGAAATTATTCGGTGGACATTTTCCACTGACGGTCACGGGCCAGCAGCTTGATATGATCCATGCATGCATGCATGCCTGTTCGCGCAAGCATACATACGACATGACTACAGTTGTGTGGCAGGATAGTCTAGTAGTTGGACTATACAAAATTCTGAACCGATGAATAATAGACGGAAACCATATTTTAACGCTTTCTCTATAGTCTAGTAGGTTTTAGCTGCGATGGATATAGGCCACGGTTAATTTCAGCTGTTCAGGTTGATCAGGCTTTGACGGCATGCCCAGCAGACAAAGTAAAATGGGCGGCATATTTCGACACGCTCGGCCGTTCACCCTTATTCAGCGGTAATACGAGTTAGTAGTGTTTCGGAACACTGGCACGTGCAAGCGTAGACCTCCGCACCGCCGGGAACAGTTCCCCGGAGACCGGCCAGGCACAGACAGGCAGCAAACGTAAAAGCCGAGAGAAGAAACAGCGACGCCCATGCCTGTCGACAAGCCCGGGGCGGCATTAACTTCCAAGGGTTGATCATGCGGAGGCTGTGCGTGCAATCACTGGTATAGCTCGATCGGCGCCCCGGACCGCGCGCGCCGGTGCCGCATGCCATGGCAATGGCAAGCGGCACTGTGCGTACTCGAGCAGCTGGGAGGAGCCTAGCCGCGTGAACACGAACAGCACCCGAGCCACTCGCGTGATGAGTCACGAGCTACCCCCATGCACAATCATGGCCCTCGTTATGCCGGGAACGACCCGTGAGGCGCGAGATGGAGGGCCTGGCGACGGCGAAACGGATCGCCAACGCAACGGCCCCGACGGTTCCGTTCCGTCCAAGTCCAACGCGGTGCGATCATCATATAAGCACTACGGCTACTCACTCCCCAGGGAAACGTCAAGCTGCTAAATCATGGCGGTCTGACACATTAGCGAGAAATTAATTAGGCGACGGGGAACAGATGATTGCGAAAGTCAAACACGAGGATTGGGTTGGCGCAGGCGTGCGTGCAGCGCAGCGCAGCAATCATGTGGATCTCACACACGAAAGGAAAAGGTTGAAAAAACTGAGAAAACGAAGTGAAGAAGCGAAGAAAGAAAGCGTAGGAAAAGCCTTCTGGGCCGCAGCTGCTTTGACCAAAGAGGCAAAGCTCTCGCGTCAAGTGGAGCACCGGCTGCGCTGCACAGCGCACGCACTGGCACTGCACCGGCGTTTTAATTCGTTCGGGGTGCGAAGATGTGGGTTGGGCTTGCATCAACTCAGCACGCAGGCGCAGCAGTGGTGCACTGGTCTGGTGTTGGGCTAGTACGTGCACTTGTACTGCCAGTTGTGACATGGACGAGGCAGAAATACAAGGTTCCTCAAGGGGTGCTACGGGAAAGGTTAGTTTGTACACTCAGCACTTTTCGTCTCTTTGCTCGCTCTTTTTCCTCTTCCTGGAAAAGCACTCAACTTTTGTTTTGTTGAAAAGGTTAACTAGGTTCACGTCAATGTTAAGTGCGCCAGATTACACTAGCTTCCAGATGATTGTGATTATAGATCAGGCGCCCGTGGTAGACCGAGACAATGTTCTTTACTCCAGCAGTCATGTCTAATCACTAAGCTACTCCACGACTGATCAGTCTCATATACTAGTTTGTATCGTATTGGCAAAATTGACATGCCTATGGCCCCGCATGTCTGTCCAAGCCTCTAGGCGAAAGCACAGGAATAGAG